>JAVANC010000027.1:11606981-12806981 GCA_033319125.1 Parnassius glacialis | reverse complement strand
CGGACGTACCAAGGTGCGTTCGCAGCTCGACGACAGAAAACGTTTTGAACTATTTGGAGTTCATTAATAATTTTAGGGTCAGCGTGAGCAAAAATGGGGTCCGCGTAGGACATGACTGGTCGTATACAGACCTTATAAAGGGTACGCTTGTTTCTGAGGGACATATTACTTTGTTGGCTCAACATACTGTTGAGCCTACTCAGGTAAAAACGTGCGTGACGGGTTACTCTTTTGACGTGGGGCCTGAAAGTGAGCCTTGTGTCTAGAGTGACACCTAAATATTTGGCAGACGTATGCCAGGGGACAGGGGTCCCTAGCATACGTATTGGTGGAGAGTTTTTGAGACGACGTCGTTTATAATCGAAGTGAACGGCGGAGCTCTTCTTCGGGTTCACATCAATGCACCATTTTTTGAACCAAGCTCCTAGGTCATCAACTGACTTTTGGACCTTGTTACGTATGAAAGGTAGCGAGATACCTTTACAGTAGAGAGCAGTGTCGTCTGCGAAGAGGGAGAGCTGAACACCTTTCGACGGGATGGGAATATCGTTGGTGAACAGGTTGTACAGCAGAGGAGCAAGTACTGAGCCCAGAGGGACACCGGCTTTGATGGAGCGCTATTAAGATAGCGTGCCTTCGTGTCTAAAACGAAAAGTACGATGCTTTAGATAAGATGCCACGAGACGTACTAGACGATCGGGTAGACCTATTTTGTACAGTTTGTAGATAAGGCCTGTATGCCAGACTCTATCAAAGGCTTTAGCTATATCGAAAAAGACCGCGATGGTCTTATGACGACGAGGACAAAAACCGCTGAGGATATATTCCACAAAACGGTGAACTTGTTGGAGACATGAGTGTTTCGCTCGGTAACCGAATTGATGGGGAATGATAAGAGGGTCACCGTCTGTGGGAAACAGATGTCGCATCATGCGAGTTTGGATGACTCTTTCAAAGAGCTTGCGCATAGCCTTGAGGAGGCTAATGGGGCGATGACTGGAGGGGAGGTTGAGAGGCTTGCCTGGCTTGGGAATACCAATCACAGTTGCCTCTTTCCAAGTAGTGGGAAAGTAACTAAGGTTGAAGCAGGCGTTGAAGATAATAGTTAAAAGGGTTAACACCTGCTCAGGAAAGTGTTTTAGGGCTTGGTTGGAGATGCCATGCCCGGAGCCTTTTTGGGCTTAAGTCCTTTGATGAGGGATAAAATCTCATCATTGGACACAGAGATAGGTTCGGAGGCTGTAGGGGGTGAGTTCTGGCAGCGGACCTCATCCTTCACTGCCTGGACGTGTGAAGGGTCAACGGGTTGAGAGCTAGGAGAGCATTGAGCGGCAATGCTGTCTGCAAAGCACTCAGCCTTTTCCTCGTCCTCGAAGGCTACCGTACCGTCGGGACGGGAGAGAGGGTGAGTGTGGGTGATAGCGTCTACGTGGAGGGCTCTTGCCATCCGATAGTACGCTGTATGAGAGGGAGAGATATTCTCCATGAGTTTACTCTTATCGAGGTCTCGAAATTCAGAGAGGCGGAAACGGAGTTCTCGTTGAAGACGATTGGCCGTGTGTCTATATTCGGGCGTGAGATATTTTGCTGCTCTCCGGAAAGCAGCTTTCTTAGCTTTTAATAGGTTGCTAATATGTAGGGGAAGCCCACTATTATTAGCAACTGGGACTACCCTTTCATTCTCCTTACGGGAGGTTTTAATAAGGGTGGAGAGTGAATCGACCGCGGTGTCGATTTTTTCGGGACTGTCTAAGTCCGACTATAGGGGGATGGGAGAGTCCTGTGAGTCCAGAGCATTCGCTAGGGACTCTTTGAAGCCCTTTCAATTTGTGAAGGTTTTAGTAGAGGGTGTTGAGGGGGGTGGCTGATGGCCAAGAATGAGGAAGACCGGTCGGTGGTCGGATCCTAGATCGTCTAGTATCTCGATTGCCCTGAGGTTGAGGGAAACACTTTTGAATAGTGCAAAATCTAGCACGTCGGGAGCGTGGTCGGTGACATCGGGATAGTGAGTAGCACCGAGGGGACTGTGAACGGTAAGGTCAAGAGACTGCGTAATATCGAGCAGTATCTTGCCACTAGGGGAGGTAGTACGGCATGTCCATTCAGTATGCTTGGAGTTAAAATCTCCAAACATAATGACTGAATAGCCTGAAGATAAAATAGCCTCAAAATCTTTTTTGAGGGGATGGGTTCCTGAAGGGATGTAACAGGAGGCTATGAGGATGGACTGATGCCCAGTCATAGCTAGCCTGCGTACCGTGGCTTCCATATTGGTAAGCTGCGAAGTAGAAATGGGAGAGCAGTGGAGTGTCATCTTGTAATAAATGGCCGTACCGCCACCTCGGCGGTCGGGCCTGTTATTACGAAGAAGAGAAAAGTTTTTAATAGAAAGGCCTTTAGTGTATTTAGTTTTGAGATTAGTTTCTTGTAGGAAGAGGAAATCGGCTTCACAATTTCGAAGAAAGAGCTTAAGTTCTTGGAGGTTATTTCGCAAACCGCGAATATTAAAGGATACAAGCGATAAACCCTTAGGTTTGATACGACCGTGAGACTTTGGTAGAGTAAACTGCTCTGTCATCGTAAGTTAAGTTAATTAAGTTAACTTAACTTACAACGAGCACAAAAGATTATGATGCTCTGCAAGAGCGAGGACACGGTCCTGAGGGGACCTCGCTGCGCGCAATTTGCGTGCTAACACAGCGATTTCCCCAACGTCGATGTTCCTAATAGCGGAATACACCGTTTTTAGGTCATCAGCCATTGAGGGCTGTGATTGATGTGGGGCGGAGGATGTCCGCAGTGGGTCTGCCTTTTTGGGGCCCCAGGGAAAGACTGAAGGCTCCATAGACTGAGAAAAGCCCGGAGGGGGCCGAATAATACCCTGAGGGGGCCTAGGGGGACCCTAAGAGGGCCGAGAGAAGCCCTGGATGGGCTGAGAAAGGCCCTGATGGGGCAACCGTTGGTAAAGAGCCGGGAATGAGCGGTCATTGACCGGTGGTGGAGCTTGCCTACTGGGGCGAGGATGGAGTGCGCAAGGGCAGCCTTTGTTTGATGTTTGCCGGGTGGCCTGTTTGCTTACACAGGACGCACGCGGGTGGGGATTCGGCGTCTTTGGGCCGAAGACACTATTTAGTGTTATGGGGCTTGAGGCACTTAACGCACCTGGGTGTGGCAGAGTAGTTGGCCGCCGCATGACCATATAGCTGGCAGCGGTGGCACTGCGACGGGAACCCGCGCCTATGTGGGGACTCAACCCTCACTCTCGACAGGCCACACACTGTGCGTACCTGCCGGAAGATGGCTTTTGCCTCCGGCACGTTGGTTAAGATGACTAAGGCAAGAGAGAACCTCTGGCCCGTTCTACTGTGCATTTTGTGCACGACTTCTACGGGGAAACCTTGGGACTTAAGGTCTTCAAAGATTTCCTAGTTGGAAAATTCGAAGGGGACGCCGCGGATGACGGCCCTGACTTTACGCTCTTCCGGAAGAGCGTATGTATGGTAATAAACTCGTTCGGCTGTGAATAGCCTGGTGAAACGACGGAAGTCGTCGATTGATTGGAGGATGATCTTAATAGTCTCCCCGAGGTTTATGGCGTGGTCATACTTAATACCTGCGTTGTAACAGGTTTTGGAGATTTCTGTGAATTTTGCATTGTCTCTTAGGAAGACAGGGGGTGGGACTTGCTTCTTGGCAAGGACTGGAGCACAGCGAGAGGCTGGCTTGGTCGGAGCGGGGATGTCTAGTGACATAAGTAGGGCCGAGGCAGCGGCGGGGGCTGCGGGGGCAGAAGCGGCAGCGGGAGCTGCGGAGGTTGTAAGAGCGGCAGGGGCTGCTGAGACAGGGAGTGTGCGGCTTTTCGCGGCGCGTTTACCGCTGCGCTTGGAGTTCACCGTGGTGAATGAAGATCCCCGGTTCCGTCGGAGTCACAGGACTCCGATGAACCGGTGCCAGAATTGGTGGCGGGCCTATTCCGGGAGGCCGACGCAGAGGAATCAGAGCATGCGTACGCCATATACAAAGGGGCGAAAGAGTTCATGGTCTCTAGGTAGGCCGCTAGTACGGGCGGCGGTTGGAGTGCCTGAGGGGCAGGGGGAGTAATATGGGTGGCGATTGCGGCAGGGGCCGTCTCATCGAGATTTAGGCCCAGACCAAGGGTTTGGTTTAGGGCGGCAACGAAAGACTTAAATTGTGTTATTGTGGACATATTGAGGGGGCAGTGTTCTTTTCTAAGAAACAGTAAGGACGGGACGGGTCCCTGTTTTCAGAAGAACAGGGACTTGAACACGAGACGTATTACGAGACAATATACACGTATAACAATACAAGAAAAACAAAGAATAAAAAGAGAAATAACAAAAACCAACAATAAAAATAACAATAAAATAACAATTAAAACAATAATAAGCAGAGGTCAGTCAAACCTCCCCGCCCGAAGACAGGGGGGGCAAGAGCTGTTAGGGAAAATGACTCACCAAAGCGTCGACGCTGTACAGCGCGAGCAGGACAGCGGAGGCGCGAGAGCGAGATAGCACTACCGTACGGGGACGAGAGCGCGGACTACCTGGACACGACCGCTCGAGAGCGGTGCCACAGGCGCGCGCGTCGGTCTGCATCACATTTATAGCTCCGTCCTGCAACGCAGCTACGAGAAATGGTCCACGAGTCTAACGCCGGCAATCGGAGCGCGACATACATATAATAGTTGTACATAATAATTAATTGATTACTCTTTATTGGTCAAAATGTATGTATTGTAATTGGCTAAGTAAATAAAATATTTTACTATTGGTGAACTAAGGACGTAGCTGGACATATAAATATAGGTAGGGTTAGCTGAATAAAATATACACCAGATACACCATTCGCTTACATATCAAAAAATAGTTTTATTTCTCCGCTCCTAAACTACTCGGAGTCTGTTAATAGTGGACACCATCCACCGCTATTACACAAGTTTATTTATGCTGGTGTTCAATTACGGTTACTGTCACCTACACTGTTTCTTCTGCTTCTCAATAATATGTTACAAACCAGTAACTTGCACTGGTGATGCTTTATACATCGGCTGTGCCTATATTTCTCGGGAAAACGTCGCCGAGTACCGGAACAAACTCGTTGTGTAATGTCTCGGATTGGGGCGACTAAATCTAATTAAGTTCAATGCCCAGAAGACACAAGTTTGCGCGTTTACCACTAAAAAGAACCCCTTTGTCATAACTCCTCAGGTTCAGGGCACTCCCCTTGTTACCTCAACCAGTATCGGAATCTTCGGTGTTGACATTTCGAATAACATGCAGTTTTGTGGTCACTTCGAAGGGAAGGCTGAATTGGCCTCTTGCTTGGCGTGCTCAACAGAGCGGGACAGCATTTCATGGCGGCACATTGCTTGCAACTTTGCAAGGGGCAAGTTTGGCCTAACATGGAATACTGTTCTCATCCCTGGGCTGGGGCTTCTTAGTACCAGCTCATTCTACTTGACCGCATCCAGTGCAGAGCGGCTCAAAACATCGACGACGAAGACGAGACGAAGATCTGTTGCATCCCTTTTACCACTGCATTTACCACTGGGAGTGTTACAGCGGAATTATTCGGATTAATTCCAGCCACAAAATTTCATAACCACTTCTGTCGGACCGATACATCTTAGGGAGCTTCAAGAAACGAGCTTACTCCTTTTTTAAAAAGCCGGGCAACGGGCCTGCAATTCCTCTGGTGTTGTATTTGTTAATAGGCGGTGGTCAATACTTGCCATCAGGTGAGCCGCATGCTCGTTGGTCCCAATCTCCTATATAAAAAAGACAATAAAGCGAAGTAGACAAATTATCTTCAACAATGTCATGTTTATTTTCTTGAAGTGGGAGTAATTTTTGTGATTTCAGTTAGAGCCGTTCGCAGTCAGGGGCCAAAAAGTTAAAACTCGAAAATTCTTTATACAACTACGATAGTACATAATTTTTCAAACATCGTATTGGAGGCCGAGTGTCCCTGGGGCACTGCCCCGCCTAGTCCCTGACTTCCATTTGTTTTATAATGTGTGCAATAAACTTATGTATTGTGCAATAAAGTCTAATTTACATTGCATACTTTATTATTAGTGACCCCCTCCAAAATTTCACTCTGCGACCCCGCCTGAGTGTAAGGATGAGTTATCTTACCGCCGTCCAATTGGTATAATGTACATACCTCTGTTCTGATGTAATGGTTACTGACAATTAGGTGTTTTTAAATTTCTAGTAACTATATAGGATATTTATTAATTTATTACAATTTTTATGGTAAGACTTGCAGGAAGCCGATGGATGCAGGCGGCTCAAGACTGTGTTTTGTTTACAGCATTACTAGGATACGGCCTGTGTTCAACAATGGACTTTTGAATGCCTGTAATGACAATTGCAGTGATAAGTAGTTGTAATGATAGTCTGCGTTCGCTGGAAAAATAATGACCTCTGTCTTTTGGGATGCGGAAGATGTAATAATGATCGATTAACAATTATTAGATAAACATGAAGGAAGGAAAAACATCCGGAGATTATTACACATCATTAATCAAAAAACTAAACGAAGAACTAAAGAATAAACGTCGAGAAAAATTGCGCGCTGGGGTGTTTGTTCATCATGATAATTCCGTCCATGCCCATCGATCAGATGTTGGAAGCGCTGCCATCCGAACTGATTGGTTTCAGTTGATGCAGCACCCATCGGGGATAACCGACCTAGTTCCGAATGATTTTCAACTTTTTATTTACCTGAAAAATCACTACTGTGGTATAAAATTCGACGGTGACGATTAGGTGATGTATGCTCTAGAGACCTTTTTCGACTCCCAGGATCAACACTTTTTTTTCCAAAGGTAGTAGTAAACTCGCAAAACGCTATTCAAGGTGTATGTTATATGGTGTGTGTGTGTGTATGTACTTATGGTTGACCTTGACATAAAGCTAAAGTGAATAAAATATTTACAATATTGACCGTAGGTAATGTTAAATGTTTTTTTATAATTTTATGACTTCTACTATTTTGTATTGTTAATTAACAAAACTGAAAATTAAGTCGTCAAAATATTTAAAGCCTAAATTGAACCAGAGGATCAAAAACATTGAAATTATAATAATTGGTTTAATCCTATCCGATGTTACCAATAAGCACTAAATACAGATTTATATTTATTTGCATTTGCAAAACAATATAATTATTTATTTCCATAATCGATCACTGTCCATTGAAATTAGTTAAATTTTTATACCATCATATTATTTATAGCAAAATACCAACGAAAGACACTTCCTTTTTCCATCAAAGACGTGCCGCCTAAAAAACTTTGATAGATGTCTTTTTAACAATAGCTACCCGTTACCTTTGGCGTTTTATCCACATTTATCAACTCAGATACGCGAAGTTTTACTTACTTCCATAAATAGGCACAAATAAACTTAACGTAAGACTTCTTGCAATATTTTTATTCTATTCGGAAAACTATTAATGACATTTATGTGATTAGTTTCAATTCTAAAAATATTTTTCTCTGACCTATTCATTGCGATGGTGCTTCTAAAGTACTATTTTTGCTAAAATCATGTATTTTAAAATATTTCAATATGAGGTGAGGTTCAAAGAGGTCAATGTGTGACAAAAATTTACATAAAACTTAATAAGATGCATAATATAATACTAAGATATTTTGTCATCATCAGATTTGGATCTCGCTGGATGAATGTAGGGAAGGTATTAAAATTTTCATTTATCATTACAGCCTGTCCACTACGGAACAAGGTTTAATTAATTTATTTTTTATTTCGTTAAATTTTTAATTCTTAATCTAATTGATCTTCAAATAGGATTTAACTTTTGAAAACAGAATTCTGAAGCGAAAGTAGCCTAATGCCAGGGTGCGGACCGTGAACTCAAAAGGTCTCGGGTTCGATCCACAGTTCATCTACTATCGTGAACCAACCTAACACAATAATTTTAAGTTTACCAGAAGTGGTTAAAGGCAATATTTGTAATGTTAATAGCATTGCTAATATTTTATAAAAAAAATAACTTAAAAGTGACCAAATGCAACATTACTTGTATAACCAATGTTTCGAGGAAAGTATTGAGAATTATGAACACTTTCAACGAGAATGTAACTACGATTCTAAATATCTAAGAATTTATTCAAAATCTTATTGCAACTAAACAAAACAAGCAAATAAGAGTTTCTATTGAGTATTTATCTTAAATAGGAAAGAATAACGCTAAAGGGTTAGTCATCAGCTGTAAACATAGTCTTAAATAGGCTATGTGCCGTAACCTGATTCCTATTGGTTATAGACATTTCTAAAATGTCTTATGTACCATTAGTCAGTCAATTAATCGGTTGCGTTATTTATCAGCAGTATCATCTTTCTAGAATATCAAAATAAAATACTGCGGTTACCAAAATACCGCTTGCCAAGCGTGGCAAATTTGGGGGAGGCCTATGTGTAGCAGTTAACTTGAGAGAACATGTGAATGATGTTGATGATGAAATTGGTTAATTTTATTTTAATTTGTTTTATTAAACAAACATTGTTTATTGAAAATTCCCTGTGAGAAAATCTTTGTATCTTCATCACAGTTAGCTACCGTGGGAAAATCTTTGTTTCATAGAGCACGAGGGATCTGTGACAGAAAACATTTCGCCGCCGAGCTTCAACCTCCGATTCTTTACACTCACCATAGGAAACGCAGTGGCATTACCCTTTTATTTTAAGCTGGTATGCTATGAAAACATGGTCCTACCCTATCGAGGCCACCCATTCGAACTTCAACCATAACATAGCTGCAGCGTGGTTTAATCACGTAAAGAACAAAATTACATTAATCTTAAAAAAAATAGTACATATGGTGTGTAAGGTATATGTGTGCAGATTTTAATGAACGTTAACGTCATTCCAGAAAAGATCTAAGTTCTAATGGTGGGTCTGACTCTAAATAAAAAACAATAATAAGTAAAATCAGCTACTACTGGCCATAGGCTAAAACTGAAACAGGGAGTATGTTCCTAATCCCAGGCTGAGAAGTCAAACTGGCTGCCACGTATGTATGCATATTCATATTGTATGTGTATTTATTCGTTATTAAAAACAAAAGAGCTAATTTAATGTTTAAGAATCCCTTATTAAAACATCAAATACCTACTTAAGGTCGTAGTCCTTAAGCATGGGAACTTGTTATAAAACACGCACATTGATATTTTCTAGTCACACAGATGCATCGCGAGGTGTTAATATACTCAATATAGATATAAATAAATTACATGCGGTGCTTTGCACAAGTTACATAATCATCACGCTTTCGTCTTCGTAGGATGTTTATGAATATCACATAAAACACGCATTGTATGTAGTCATTAGCTTGGTGCATAGCGAAGTCCTCTGGGTCGTAATGAATACTGAATAGCCGTCTGCAAAGGTTAGGGTCACAGTGTACACTTTCTAGGTGTTATGTTAACTATTATTTTTTATATATATTTTTATGAAGAAATTTAAAACATTATCAATATATCGTGTGATATGGAAAATGTGGGTTTAATAGATAATGTTTTATTAAAAAAATTAAGGTTAATACAGATTAAAACAATCACAGTGGTTTGAACAATTTATATTTTGTGATCATATACGGTGCTCTGGTGTGGTGGACTAAAACGAATAAAGTCACCACTATAAAGAAGCTTCAGCGTTACCATAAAGTGGCATGTATGGCTGCCACAGGCTGCATAAGAGCTACATCGACAACAGAATTAAAGGCTGCCCCCGCTTCAGCTACATATGCAACAAGAAGCTACTTTAGCTCCCATTAGACTCAAGACCCTAAATCTCTGGAGTAGAAGTAGAGTATCTCATAGAGTAGATAGAATTTATACTAAAATTCTTATCTTACAAGCCAAGTACGATAATAATTAAATATTGAATAGTATAAAATATATTATTCAATATAGATTATTAGATAATGCTTATTGAAAGTAATTTTTTATTTACCACTGGTACTGAGAATACCTGTATTAAACAGAAGCCTAATCGGAATTTTTTCTTATCCTCTATTTCTCATGTTTTTATATTTGAATTAATTATTTTGTTAAATTATAATAAATGGATTATTAAATTATTATTGTTATTTTTAATATGAAAACACAGTTAGCATGTTACTCAGTCAACCCAAAACATTAATGTTCAAATCTAAAATAAAATCAGCAATTTTGCAACCCACATTATTTAATTTATTCTTATTGTAAACTGAAAAATTAGAAATGGTTCTTTATTTACTGTATTTCTTTTTAAAATTAATCAAGCGATGGCATGTATGGTTTGGCACATGACCGGATAAAGAACGAAGATTTTAAAATTTAAAACATAATTAAGATTTAAATTATTAATCATTTACACATGTTTTCACTTGAAATCGTCTTTAAAGTACGATAACGAAGAATCCTTTTTTAGGGTTCCGTAGCCAAATGGCAAAAAACGGAACCCTTATAGATTCGTCATGTCTGTCTGTCTGTACGTCTGTATGTCACAGCCATTTTTTCCGAAACTATGCGAACTATGCTGTTGAAACTTGGTAAGTAGATGTATTCTGTGAACCGCATTAAGATTTTCACACAACAATAGAGAAAAAACAATAAATTTTGGGGTTCCCCATACTTCGAGCTAAAACCCATCATTTTTCATCAAACCCATACGTGTGTATCTATGGATAGGTCTTCAAAAATGATATTGAGTTTTCTTATATCATTTTTTTCTAAACTGAATAGTTTGCGCGAGAGATACTTCCAAAGTGATAAGTTGTGTGCCCCCCCCCCCCCCCCCAAGTAACTTCTAAAATAAGAGAATGATAAAATTAAAAAAAATATATGATGTACATTACCATGTAAACTTCCACCGAAAATTGGTTTGAACGAAATCTAGTAAGTAGTTTTTTTTTAATACGTCATAAATCGTAAATTATGTTACTTGCTGCTACGGGACCCTTCATGGGCGAGTCCAACTCGCACTTGGTCGCTTTTTATTTGTTTTGATGTTCATGTGATTTATGCTTTTTCGTTGCTTCATCATTTAAATGCATTTTAGTTGGTGAGCTGCAAGAAAAACCACTAAATCTTTTATGGAATTAACCTGTTACTCTAATTCAACACTGCCTGTATCATTAAACAAAAGTTTACAATTGGATAAAGTCAGTGTCTGTTATTTTATGCGCGGATAATAGCGAATCCGAGCTGGATTTGCTCAACACAATTTACATTAACCCATTTGGAACCTTAGGGATATAATTTGGGTGTCCTGCTATGTTAACTTTATTACTTTCTGTCTGTTTGGAGACATTTTAACCCAATGAATTTTTTAATGTTTTCCCATTCGGTTTTATTCATTCCCTTAAATTCTGTTCCATATATGCTAGGATAAGATTTTACTCAAGAGGATACCCTTATATTTATTTAATTTTGTACTTGCGTTAAGTTTTTAAAATAATTTATTTGCTATTTTTACGTATTCTTAAGTTTGTTATATTATGTCCACTTATTATCAGGTGCAATCTTTTGCGGTCCAAAGGTGACAAATGTAAAGTTTGTAAAAAAGCACCTAAAGCAATTTATATTTTGCAAAACAATAAAAAGTTACACCAGGTGGTAGGACCCCATTTCTGTTTAGAAGTGCGTATTATTAAGTACCAACATCTTACCTATTTCTTGTACTAAACAGCATTGCGTGCATTGCTGTGTTTCGGTCTGAAGAGCGTAAAATTCTAACAATGGTAGAGCCACGCGTCAGCTTTTGTCACATGGATGGGCCGGCTCGTACCGGGGTGGTACCACAACCTCACATAATACCAGCGTGAAGAAGAGGATTACCTCTGCGTTGCGCTTGGCGAGTGCAGGTGGCCGGAGGCCCAATTCTCTCGATTCCCCCCCACCCATCAACATGATAAAGGAATTAAAGATATAACTACCCCAGGAGGGTACCAACATGGAAACCAACAACCAGGAAAATCCCTCGCTGAGCATCCACGACCAAACTACTCCACTCTTGAGCGTGGGTGCTCAGACTGACCCGCGTATTCAGGGTGATGGTGGGCAAAATTCCGCTCACGACTAATACTGCTCGGGGCAAGCGGAGCAATAAGACCAAGGCAACCCCTGTCACGCAATCCGTGAATTTATGCAACTTCAGGGGACTTCATTCCAACCTTAACGCTGTCCATTACCATCTGGAGACGGCGAAGCCGGCCTTGCTCTTTTTAAACGAGACTCAGGTGTCTTCTTCGGCTGATACTTCATATCTCTCCTACCCGGGGTACAAATTGGAGCACTCCTTTGTGCCTCGGGCTGGAGTATGCGTGCATGTCAGAGAGTACATCTGTTTTTGACACCTCGGCAGTCTTGAAGGTACAGACCTGAACATCCCCGCGTCTACGGGTGCCTCTTTAGGTCCCATTAGACCAGTTCTCCTTTAACCGATCATGCGGATATATCTATCTATGATTTTACCTTGGCATGTGTTCTAACACAACTGGTTATTTCGCCTACGCGGAACCCAGATGTGGAGGATCATATACCTTCCCTGTTGGACCTTCTGCTGACCTCTCATTTGAACCGATATTTGGTTTCCGTCGATGCCCCTCTGGGCTCTTCGGACCATTGTCTGATTCGGTGTACGGTGCCACTCACGCTCCATTCGCAGTTGCGATCTGCAGCATGCCGCCGTGTTTGACACTGTATGTCGGCCGATTGGGGCGGGATGTGGTTTTTTTTTGCACCCTTCTCTTGACGGAGGGTTCGCTTCTCGCCGGAAGATCCCAGCGTTGTTGCTGATTCTGTTACTGATGTGGTACTTCAGGGCATGTAACTTTTTATTCCATCCTCTGTGGTGCCCATCGGAGTGAGATCCCAGCCATGGTTAGGTCACTCCTGTAAAATAGCATCACGCTATAAGCAGAAGTGCTACTGGGCCTGGGCTGACGCATCAACGTCTCGGGATGTAAACACCAACGCTCTTAAAAAGAAGTATGATTCCGCTTTCAGGTCCGTCAAAAGTGTCACTGCCAAAGTAAAGTCAGAGAACATCGGCAGAATTGGCGAGAAACTAGTTCGTCACCCTTCGGGAACACGTACATTCTGGTTTCTCGCCAAGGCTGTCCAAGGGAACTTTTTTTATAATAATATACTATAATAATAATACTTCTTTTAACTTCTGTCAGCCATTTCTTCCATCTCTGTACAGAAAGGACGACTCACTGGCCCATGCCGCAAAGGAGAAAGCCGATCTGTTGAGCTCTCTCTTTGCGTCCAACTCGACTTTAGATGACGGGGGGAACGCACAGCCGACAATAACGCGGTGTTTGTGCTCCATGCCGAATGTGCGGTTTACAAAGCGCTCGGTTCGCAAAGCACTATTCTCTCTGGACGTCAGCAAATCGAGTGGGCTTGATGGAGTACCTCCCATTGTGCTGAAGTCGTGTGCTCCGGAGTTGGCATCGGTTCTAACGCGTCTTTTCTGGTACTCCTACTCGCAAGGCGTAGTTCCGAATTAATGAAAGACAGCTTTGGTCCACCCGATCCCTAAAAAAGGCGACGGCTCAGACCCATCCAACTACAGGCCTATCGCCATCACCTTTTCTCCACTATTCTCCAAAATAATGGATTCCATTATAAACTGCCAGCACATGAGGTACCTTGAAAATCACCAGCTGATTAGTGACTGCCAGTAAGGTTTTTCTCGGGGTCGATCAGCTGGTGATCTTCTGGTCTTTCTGTTCCATAGATGGGCTGAGGCAGTAGATTCCAAGGGGAGGCATTGGCCGTTAGTTTGGACATAGCGAAGGGCTTCGATCGGGTCTGGCACAAAACGCTTCTTTCAAAGCTTCCTTTCTATGAGCTTTCCAAGAAATTGTGCAAATGGATCACCAGTTTCCTTGCTGATCGAAGCATCAAGGTCGTAGTTAACGGTGCATGCTCTGATTTCAAGCCTATCAACGCTGGTGTTCCACAGGGCTGCGTGCTATCACCAACGCTGTTTCTCCTGCATATCAATGATATGTTGCAAATTGGTAACAGTCATTTCTATGCGGACGACAGCACTGGTGATGCCTTTTATACCGGCCGTGCCAATATTTCTCCGGAAAACGTCGCTGAGTACCGGGACAAATTTGTGTCTGAAGTCGAGTCTTTATTGAGCAAAGTCTCGGATTGGGGGCGACTAAATCTAGTCCAGTTCAATCCCCAGAAGACAGAAGTTTGCGCGTTTACCACTAAAAAGAACCTTTTTGTCGTATCTCCTCAGTTTCATGGCACTCCTCTTGCTGCCTCAGCTAGCATCGGAATCCTCGGCGTCGACATATCGAATAGTGGGCAGTTTCGTGGTCACTTGGAAGGGAAGGCCAAATTGGCCTCTAAAAAGTTTGCCGTGCTCAGCAGAGCGAGACAGTATTTCATGCCGGTACATCGCTTGCAATTTTTCAAAGCGCAAGTTCGTCCTTACATGGATTACTGTTCTCAGCTCTGGGCCGGGACACCCCAGTGCCAGCTATTCCACTTGACCGCATCCAGCGCAGAGCGGTTCGAATCGTCGACGACCGAGTTCTTTCTGATCGGCTCAATACGCTGGCACTGGGTAGGGATGTTGCATCCCTTTGCATTTTCTATCGAATTTACCACGGGGAGTGCTGTGAGGAATTGTTCGGATTAATCCCAGCCGCCAAATTTTCACGAACGCACATCGCGGCAGAACTCCTGATACTATCCACACCATCTGGACGATTTGCGGTCCACCACTATGCGATTTAGAAGATGTTTTCTTCCTCGCACGACTTCCTTGTGGAATCGATTACCATCAGCGATATTTCCGGACCGATACAACTTAGGGACCTTCAAGAAAAGAACTTACACTTTTCTAAAAGGCCGGCAACGCATCTGCAATTGCCCTGGTGTTGCGGTTGTTCATGGGCGGCGGTAGTCACTTACCATCAAGTGAGCCGCATGCTCGTTTGCCCCCTCTTCTATAAAAAAGAAGATAGTCATTATAGTTAGAGGCTGTAAGGCATTTCGTCCTAGTCCTCAGAGAAAATAACGCATATGTGTCCTTCTTTATTTTGTAGTAGGTTGCAGGTATCCATGGACTGTAGCAGTCACTTGTGGTGAACTGTGCATCGTTTGTCACTCCAGTTTTATAAAACAAATGGACGATCCAACGTGATGTAGATAGTAGTAAATTATCGTTCCTCTGTGTTGTTTAAATGCGGAGTCACGAACTTGATTTAAGGTAACTGACTAGCAATGGCTCGATTAAAGATGTGTGTTGTGTTGCTGTTGTTTTAAGAATTTATAGCTTCGACATTCGTGTAAACAAAGTGTTTTTCATTGCAATCTCAAAATCTGTACCACACAGTATACGAAGACTTGTATCTAGTTATTTTTTCTGTACGCGCCGTTTATGTTTTTCTTAATTTAAAGTCTCAACATACATTCGCACGGTACGGACTTAGCAAATAGGGGTTGGCGAGAAAAAGTGTTAAGATTTTTCCGTCACGAGCTCCTTTTTATAGCGAGAGTGAGATGAAATAATATCAGCAACAAATTCCATTATGAAAGATATTACGACATTTATATTATCTTAGAAGACGATGACACGATCATAGACCTGTAAGATAAAGAAGCACACGTTTGACATTTTGTTTAAAATATTATATATTATAATAACAATACTAATATTTAGCATTCCCCATATTACCTATGCATTCTGTTCAAAATCCCACATAATTTTCGATTTTTCTCAAGTATTGCATAATTTTTTGTAAACTAATAAAAATTTGTAGAAACTATTTTGTTTACATATTTCGTAATTACAGGTTGCGAAACATTCCATCCTTGCCCTCAGGGTAAAGTTGGTTGCAGGTGTGCATGGACTGCAGTTGCCAAGTAACATCAGGTGGACTCTAAGCTCGCTTGTCACATCAGTTGTGTAAAAAAGTTTAAAAATAGTTTAAATTTTCAATAAGAATAATTTTAAAATTCCATTGAAATTTATTGAAATATAACAAAGTAGTACATTTGGCGGACTACGAAAAAAATTTAACGAAAATATAGGGATAAACTAGTACAGTTTAATAAAAAGTTTAAATAGTAAATATTTTGCTTTAAATCGCGGGTATAACCGACTGCCTTGTTAGTATAGTGGCCGTAAGTCAGTTTGTTGGTGGTGTTTTACACTTGTTTCGGGTGTTCAGAAAGCATGTAAAGTCGTTGGTCCTGATTATCCAAACAAATTTACTTGATGGTCATACGAGTTCTATATAACGAACATCCGACCAGAAAACTCATTTTTACATTTAACCTTAGAAAATGTTACTAATAAAAGTGTACCATTAGAAACCACTCTGGATGTGTCAATATTTATCGAATTAAAATAGAAATTAGAAGACTTTGAGATATAGTAAACAGTGCTCATCAAGAGATTAAAAGTCCAGTGTGTGAAAATACAGAGTTAAAGCAAATTATAAAAGAAAAAGTTTATCAGATTTTTTGAAAAAACTACCTAGGTTTACATCATATAATGCATCATGTACGAGGGTGGATTGAAAAGTACTCGGCCTAACCAAGAAAATAAACACATACTAAATCAGTTATATTTTTATTTTTCTACATAATCACCATCAAGTTCAATACACTTTTGCCACCTCCCCTTCCAAGCATTTAGACCGTTGAAAAAAAATGATTCTTCCTTAGAGTCAAAATATGCGTCTACAGCTGCTTTGACCTCGTCGTTTGTCGAAAATCTTAGACCTCCCAAGTGCTTTTTTAGGTTAGGGAACAGAAAGAAGTCTGATGGTGCCAGATCAGGTGAATACGGCGGATGCGGTAACAGTTCAAAGCCACAGTTGTGAATTTCAGCCATTGACTGTACTGACGTGTAAACACGGGCGTTATCTTGATGAAACAGGACTTTTCTTCTGAGCATTCCTCGACGTTTTTCTTTTATTTCCTCTCGTAAACGACGTAGTAAGGTGCAGTAGTAATCAGAGTTTATAGTCTGACCCCTTTCAAGATAATCAATCATAATCACACCTTTCGAGTCCCAGAATACTGAAGCCATCACCTTATTTGCCGACAAAATCGACTTAGCCTTTTTAGGGGGTGGTGAACCAGGTCTTCTCCACTGTTTTGATTGTTGTTTTGTTTCCGGTGTATAGTAATGAACCCATGTTTCGTCTATAGTAACAAAACGATTCAATAAATCATCTGAATCGGCTTAAAATAACTCCAAACAGTCGCGTGAAATAGTCAATCGCGTCCTTTTTTGTTCAACTGAAAGCAGTCGCGGAACCCACCTCGCAGACACCTTGTGGAAACCCAACTCGTTGACAATGATGTTTTGAGTTCGTTCATAAGAGATGCCTATAATCTCGGCTATCTCTCTAATTTTTAATCTGCGGTCTCCCATTATTAAATTAAGTACTTTTTTAATATTTTCGTCAGTAGTTGACGTCGAAGGCCTTCCAGAGCGGGGTTCATCTTTCACACTCTCTCTACCACGCTTAAATTCTGCTATCCATTTTTTGACGGATGAATATGACAGAGCATAATCGCCTAATGTACTGACCATGTCATCATGGATGGCTTTTGATGATAGCCCCTTCTTATGGAGGTACTTAATGACGGCACGCTGCTCGATTTGCTCCATTCACGGAAATTATGTCCGATTACTTTGTTAATAAATTTATAAAATCACAACTAATTATCGCACACGTTTCGAACTTCACACAATGAACTAGTCTGAACTGAACTAAATAATGTGGGTAGATTTGATTTTTAGAATTAAATGGATCTGTGTTAGGCCGAGTACTTTTCAATCCACCCTCGTATATCACCAAAAATTTCATAAACCTGCTTCCATTCATGTGGCAAGAAATATTCCCATCCGTAATTTCTCAACACCTGCTTCCAAAATATATAAAAATATTAAAACTCATTGTTCCTTAACACCTCGTAAAAATTGTAAATAAAGCAATAGAAAAAAAACAAAGATACAGAAAACAAGGTGACTGTTAATTAAATATTTAATAACTGTCAATATCTTACAAGAGATGGCGCTAGTAATAGCAATAAAAAATCACCCAAAATTGTTATATTGGATGATGAACAAGTGCAAAAACTAGTTTCAGAAATTATTAAGATATTGCATGCCTTAAGCGTATAGTAAGTATGTTCTACTAGCGCCTAAAAATCAAGATTTCAACGTTTTGTCGCATAAAAGCTTATCTAACAATCATATTGAAGATAGAAATGATATAAAAAGCACACTGTCAGAAAGATAAATGATTGTTGAACTTATTTATATTTTTTTAAAACGATAAATTGCTACTTTTACATAAAAACGTGGTTTTAGTGGCTTATGGTGTAATTTTCGTGGTAAAAACGATAACTTTTGAAAATATCAATTGTTTAACTCAATCTTTTTTTAACCTTTTCATCTATCATGTGGGAAGCCATGGAATGTAAATGGCAGTTTAATATTGTTTTGTTTAGTTATAATAAAATTTTTTCGGCTGCAAAATGTCGAAATTTTCTGTGCTTTAGCAGCCTTGTATGTAATTTATTTTACTAAATAGACTGCTTCACTCAGTTCAAAATTTATTTTTAATTTAAGTTTGACAAGATATAATTGGATAATTGTAAGTATTAGAATAAGGTTGTTAGTGAAAACTTGTGTGTATTTAAACTAATTTAAAAAATTCCATATAATCATGTTGTACATAATATTTTTAATGCACTTAGGGCATGCACAATTGGATATACCAATAGTTTTAATACTGATACCAGTAGTTGCGCCGAACATGCGCTCGAATTAATCTATTCATATTTATCATAGATGGCGGTGATGTTAGTAAAAATTGTCACTCCACTTCACCTTCAAAAGGAAAAGGGTCATTAGTTTAATATAGTCTTCGCTAATCCGCCCCCGCCGCCCGCTGTTGCACCTTGTTGTGCTCTTACCGCAGTATCAATTTAAATAGTTTTAAATTTTAAAATCGCTAGTGTTTTCGGCTATACACTATCATACATACAGTAACACATACAACATTACACACCACAATATTTAGAACGAACGCCGATTAGTGATTGTGAGTACGAGCTTCTCGGTAAGTAAATTTAATTTCATTGTAACATTAACCGCATTTATGCATTCTCTGACTCCACCATAGCACTACACTGGATTAAGACATCTCCACATCGCCTGCAGGTTTTTGTCGCTAACAAGGTTTCCAAAATTCAATATCTCTTACCCGCAAAACATTTTTATCACATTCCTGGGTGTGGCAACCCCAGCGACTGTTTAACCCGCGGTTTATTACCTTCGCAACTCTTAGTTCATCCACTATGGATGGGCGGTCCTAGCTGGACACAAAGAGAAGAGACTGATTGGCCCATATCATGTTTTAATCAGGAACCTTCTTACGACGTTCCAGAACTGAAATCGGTTTCTCTCACCACAACCACCGAAGATATCCCATTATTGTGTCATATCGCTTCTCGACATTCTAAATAGACCCAACTTTTGAACACTATTGTGTATATTTATAGATTTCTTAAATATTTACCGCGCAGTAATTTTATTTCCGTTTCCGATTTAGAGTTTGCTGAAAGTAAACTTCTTACCGTTGTGCAAATAACCCATTTCCGCGAAGAATTTAAGCAATTAAAATCGGGCAATAAATGCCAGAAACACGTACAGAAATTAAATCCGTTTCTTCACAACGGACTTATCCGCGTTGGAGGAAGATTAAGTAACGCTAACTTAACCTTCGACCATTGGCATCCTATTTTGTTACCTAGGAAAGATCATGTAGTGAACCTCATTGTAGATCATTATCATCGCATGCATTGCCATACTGGTCCTAATTTATTAGATAGTTTATTACGACAGAGGTATTGGATTATTACCGCTAGACGAACGATCCGTTCGGTAATAGATAAATGCAGTCATTGTTTTCGCACATCACCCAAATCTATTTGTCCACTTATGGGAGATTTGCCCCCGGTACGAACTCAAGTTGTACCTAAAGCGTTTGTTCAAACAGTTTGCGATTACGGAGGCCCGCTGTTCACTACTCCGAAACGTGGCCATGGCGTTCGTAGCCATAAGGCGTATATATGCCTATTTGTGTATTTGACAACACGCGCGATTAACATTGCGCTCACCACTGACTTGAGTACTCCTACGTTCATGTCTGCCTTCAAACGATTTATATCGCGTCGAGGACCTGTGTCGGTGATGCAAACACAGTTTTATGTCAAATTGAAAATGTAGTCAAGTCGCGTCCGCTTTGTACAACGTAAAGCCAAGATCCAAGTGAGCCGCTAGCTATAACTCCCTCTCATTTTTTGACCTTAACATCGCTTAAGTATTTACCCGCCACCCCGGTGGAAGATCGAGCGAAACATTTGTTAGAGCGCTATCAGCTGTTAGACAACCCAGTGCAGTCGTTCTGGGACCGATGGTCGCTCGAATATCTAAGCACACTACAGGCGCGCGTAAAATGGAACGTTCCATCTGCAAATATTAAACCACGTACAGTAGTGCTAGTAATACAGGATACCAAGGTTCCGCCATTACAGTGGGAGATGGGAGTTATAACTGACGTTCATCCAGGTCCAGATGGGATTGCAAGAGTAGCTGCTATCAAAACTAGCCGCGGTATCTATAAGAGACCTGTGGTACGCTTGTGTACACTGCCTACACAATAGTGATTATTAAAAATAGATATTAATATATAAGTTTAAGTATTGTTTGTCAATCTCGCAATTTCGTAATACTATTTATATCTTGTTTGTAAATTTTAATTAGTCATCACACACTGTCCATAATTCGCATCATATCTCTCTATTTCAGATATATTTTGTCACTTACGTAACTAGTAATTAGTTACTATTAAAATATTTTGAAAGGGAACCTTTCAAAGGCCGGGAGTATAGTCGCGCCGAACATGCGCTCGAATTAATCTATTCGTTTTTATCATAGATGGCTGTGGTGTGAGTAAAAATTGTCACTCCACTTCGCCTTCAAAAGGAAAAGGGTCATTAGTTCAATATAGTATTCGCTAATGCGCGCCCGCCGCCCGCTGTTGCACCTTGTTGTGCTCTTACCGCAGTATCAATTTAAATAGTTTTAAATTTTAAAATCGCTAGTGTTTTCGGCTATACACTATCATACATACAGTAACACATACAACAGTACACACCACAATATTAAGAACGAACGCCGATTAGTGATTGTGAGTACGAGCTTCTCGGTAAGTAAATTTAATCCCTCTAATTTAAGATACATACATATATTCTCCCGCGCAATCACGTAATTAACGGCCACGAGGTGATAGCTAGTGCCCGGCGTGATTAACCGGGATATTGAAACCCTACGTAACCAGTTCACAAATTTTGAATAGCTGTGATAATATTATATCTACACTTACCAAGGAAGACATTGTTATTATAGGTCTTTATTAGGTTTAAACTTGGAATTGTGCAACGACCTTCACAAACTGACAAACAATCATGTATTTATTCTTAGTGTATAACTTAATCCGTATTTAAATTTAAAAAAGCTTAATGAAGGTATCCTACTTTTTACTCAAAACTATACTCAGCTTCGATCAACAATACCAACTAGATAACGGGTCACGTACAAAATCATAGCTAAATGCTGTCCGCGTGAATATATACTTACACAGATACATTAGTTTACTAAAAAACTGAGACAAAAAATTAAAACAGTTTTATGTACAACCCAATTACAACCATGGCATCTAGTAATAAAGTCACAAATCTTACGATCATTAGTTACAAAAAAGAACAATTCAATGTATTACTCCTGACACTTAGAAATGAAAAGACATAGGTTAAATAACATTTATTGTGAAATCAACCTTAAATAATAACAAATTAAAGTAGTCCCGTTATTGCCTTGCAAGCTAAGTCGTTTTGTTTCGTTTCTGTTTGCTTCTTCGAATTTAGCTACAAAAGTTAAGGAGTCGTGGTGAACACTAAAATAATTTATAATATGATCATAAGTTTAGTTATATTTTATATTTTGGGCATTTATGTTTGTTAGTATACATACTTTTCAGACTAGCCATTAAATACAGTATAGTATGTAGCATAATGATTGCATTTTATTAGATAATTCATTATATATTTATTTTAGTTTTTGTTTGTAGTATATGTATTATATATATATATATATATATATATATATATATATATATAGTAAATAACAAAAACCTCGTTGGTCGTTTCAGGGACAAGGGCATTCCAATTATGATATCGAATTATTTTTTTGGTTACTATAAATGGAATTTATGGGTTCTTATTAGATAACTTACTAAATTTAACATTTCTAAAAATGTTATTTGCTTCTGAACTTACCGACACGTGCCGACATATTATTATCTACGGCCGCTGTGTGGTCACTGACACGGCTGCCACAAAGCAAGCCGCTGCGCGGCGAGCGCCTCCAAGGTTTTTGTGTAAATGGTTATACCTATTTAGACACAATTATTCTGCGAAAAGCTAAATTTAAAAATAACAGAAATTATACTGAAAAATATTTTTTTTAATAATGTGTTGGCAGTTTATGAATATTCCATTTCCCTTCTTGAATACCTAATAATATTTGATAAGTTAATATTTATTTTATATTTTATAATATCTTACAAATATAATTTTACGAAAACACTTAGCGAGAAAAATTCTTAGACCTCTAAGTAGATGACTATGTTTTGACGTGGTCTAACAGTTTCTGAAAATATTTATTTTTATTTTTTTTAAATACGGTACCTCCACACTAGAATTTTCTCCTGTGTCGTGGAGGCAGTTTACAAACACAAATTGCACAAGGACAAACATTCAGACCCGGAACAATTACTTGTAGGCCATACAAATCCTTGTTCTGTGCGGGATTCGAACCCACGGCCCCCAGCGCAGCAACTCATTGCTAAGCCACTGCGCCACGGAGCCGTCTAATATAGAAATACGTTCATTACAATCCATCATATATCATACATTTGCCATACTTTCCACTTTTTGAAGGGCGGGTTGGCAACCGCAGTTTTTTTACTTTAGATCCAGTTGTTGTTAAGAAGATGCTGTGAAGATGGAGCCACACCCACGCTCAGACAAAATACTTTTTATTTTGTCTGAGCACCCACGGGACTATTTGGGCGACTGGATATTCTTTCAACGCCAATACACATTATTATTCGAATTACATATGTCATAAACTTCCACTTTATTACTAAATAGATCTGGAAAAAATACTTAAAAAAGGTTATTTCAAGCATAAAATATCCTAATAAATTCCAAATTTGCAACTATTTGTAGGAAAAATTTAGTATGTATTTTTCATATGAAAATTTATTCGATAAAGTATGGGATTTAAAATGTCATGAAACCTCATACACAAATAAAATCTTTTTTATGAATAATTTAGGTAATAAGTATACTATTAAACTAATACCTCAAAATATTGCAGGTTTGTTAAAAAAATTACATCATGGCACTAGCCAACGAACTGAATTCACAAAATTATGACATTGATATCATGTGTATTACAGAGACATTTGTAAGGAATCGGTCTGAGTCAAATACAAAATTAAAAAAATTGCAATCTCTTGTCATACTTTTTCAGAAGTAATATGAACGCAGAGAATATTAATGTATTTTGGTCAAAAAACATTTACTATATGGCAGTATATGGTGGTTTAAGGTTATTTAGTAACTCGCATTGAGTTCAATACGAGTTACTATCGGTGGTATAAGGTTATTTAGTAGTTACTAGTAACTACTAAATAACCTTATACCACCGATGCCTTATTTATTTGAGTGCTGCGCCGTGAAAATACTGTCAGTCGATATAATTGTAATATGTACATATAGAATACCAACATCAAACGCAGATGAGTTTTTCAGTAATTTATCATTATTAATTCCTAAACTTAAAAACAAGAAACTTTTACTACTGTTTTGATTAGTTATATTTTTTTATCATTACACACTTACTTTATCATATTTGTAGGTTTTTATTTATTTAACCGGGATAAGAATTTTTTTTTATTATTATATTATATTACATATCATATACACAGCAGAACAAAATGTAGTGCATCTTAAATTAAGGATTTCTACTGTTCGACAAATAGTAGGGTAGTAAATAAGAGTTTGAGATCGAACAAGGGTTTTCGAATGCATTGTTAATTTAACAAGGCAAATCGGATTTGCACCTGGGATATCATGAATGTGCCAAATGGCAAATTTGAAGAATGCTTTGTTTATTCAATTTGTACATTCAATTTTTAACGTCTTCAATCTTCTCTTCGTTCAAATTTGATTGAGGTTTCATTTCGCGTATGTATATTTCTTGCAAGATAGGGATACACACATCACTTATGTCTTAACTTTTTAAAGCCTCTTACAAGCTAAGTAAACTTCTCTTGCATTTTATTTATGTTCATATATGTACGCATACATTTTCGTTAGTTAAGGCTACACTTAATTTGGCCCAACTTCAATATTGCCAATTTGGTCGATTAAGTTCTATTCAATGGGTCCCTTGTCGACTTTGCTACCCATTTCAGGAGCATAAACTTGCTTTTTATCTATCCTCATGCATTTTTACTACGTGTCTAAACCCGGTGGTTATATATATATATATATATATATATATATATATATATATATATATATATATATATATATATATATATATATATATATATATATCTTCTTTGCTACAATTTCCATTCGCACCTCATTATCCCACCAAAATCTTGTCATTATTTCTTTTACATAGCACATACTTCGATTGATGCTTCACCATACCTCTCTTAACTTTATCACAAACAAACTGCAAATCCGACACTTACTTACACAATCACTATTTTCTCTCCCTCTTTTCATTTACATCGATACATTTTTTTCACACCTTCATCTTCTAACCTTGCTATTATTATATGCTGTAAAGAAGTCGTATCCAGAGACGTCTGATCTCGCCGACTTTTGAACAGAATGTATATTCGGCTTAAGACTTTTCCTGTTTGTGATCATATTACCTTTTGTTTATACTAGTTATCCAATCTTTACTTGTCCATCCATTCATTACAGCCTATAAAAGTTTACTGCTGAACATAAGTCTCCCTCATAGATTGCCTCATGGGAATCTTTTGCCTTAGTTAGTAACCACGCTTGGCAAGCGGGTTGGCAACTGCAATTTTTTATTATTTAGAGTAGTTATCAGGAAGATGTTGCCGCCCATCTCCTGTTACATTTTCCCTCTGTCACCTCTTCCGACACCCTCGGAACGATATGGGATAGTGAATATACTTACACCGCTACTACACCGTTAGCTTTACTAGTATTTATTTCCCTTCTTGATCCCTTTATTATCTGCCTAGTATTAAATTGTTCTTTTATTATATTCAATGTAGTGGTTCTTTTATTAAGTGGCGAAGCTTGCGAAGACACTTATTGATTTCACGATGTCTGTCCGTCTGTCCGTCTGTCTGTCCCACGATTATCTCGAGAACGGTTTCGAATTTTCAAATTCTGTTTTCAGCAATCGATTACTGATCACCCAGGCATCTGAACCTCCTATTTTGATTGCTTCGCCACTTTGCTATGCTGTTAGCTTGTTAGGTTTATTTTATGTCGGAGCGTCTATAAATACCGGTTAAATCGAGGTGGAATCGAGGGTATATTGAGGAATCCTCAGTTGTTTGTACAGTATAAAGTTCACTGTAGGCGCCGTGCTCGTGATTCGTGGTACTGTTCGTTGTTGTAATTCTTCTAGTGCAGGCAAGGAGGATTAGTGTTGCTGAGAGGCTGCCTTGTGTTATACTGAGATAAGTAGTGTTGATGTTGGTTTGCATACTTTGGTGTTATCATGTAATTACGTACATCACGTTACACTGGTGTGTGATCGTGGCGGGACGTGTTACGGTGTGGTTGAATTGCAATATACTGAATGTATAGTGCGTTACGTTTTCTTATTACTGATATTGATTAATTGAGTAAGAAAGAGAGCAAGTCGAACATCCGCTCTGACACTTTTATTATTTTTAACAATTAACGCTATCCTGATGTATTTTGGAGACCACAAGTGGAATCTTCTGTTGAATCTCCGACTTAACTTTAAATAATGTTACTTTATTATATTGAATACAGGTAATATGATCAATCGTGCGTGTTAGAATCAATGACCATATTACCTTGTTGTTTATACAAGTTGTCCAATCTTTACTTGTACTTAGTTCCTTTTTAAATCCCTTTAATGATTAAAAGTTAATATTAAAGTAACAGCCTATATACATCCCACTGCTGGGCATAGGACTCTTCTCATTCCTGGGATGGTTTTAGGGCAAGGAAGTGTTCGCCGCGCTGCCGTGGTGAGTACTGGCGAACTTCACATGGCTTCGAATTTTTTTTTACTTCTCAGACATGCAGCTTTCTTCACAATCGTTTCCTTCACCGCTGAGCACGTGGTAAATCAGCATTTAAATTGCAATTAACAATTTCATTGGTGCTGGCAGGGATCGAACCCGGGATGCTAGCTTACTGTGAAATTTACAGCGAGCGTACCATAATAGCCACGTACCATTAGAAATGGTGCTTGTTTGTTAGTCTAATATTTAAAGAAATGTATAGCATAATTTCATAAGTTTATTGTGTAAGAAAATGTAATACATATTATCTTTTCAATAAAAACTTTTTTACACGAATTTTATGTTTAACTTTAATGTTTTAAATATGCATGCACTAATTCTATTCGGTTTGCATTTAAGAATGAAGACAATAAGCATCTTTACAAAAGTGTTTCTTTTGTCTTAGAACATTTAGAGTGAAAAATATAATTGGTTTTTATGCGATTCGTAATAAGCGACGTAAACAATGCATAAAAAATGACGATAATAAGTATAATTTCGTCGGTGTCATTCGATGCAATAGGTTGCTGAATTTATTATGCTGTTGCAACATGTCTCCACCACTTAAAAATATGGATAAGAAGAGGTTGTGCTCTTAATTCAAGCTGTGTTATTTTATTGTACATATAGGTTCTGGCGTTATGCGTAGTTTAAGTATTTATTCAGTAATTAGCTCATCATCATCATTCATAATTACTGTGTAACGAAATGAACGACTATACTTCTCCTATATAGCCTCTCAGGGGGATATATGCTCAATTTTCCACGCTTGTTGGGCGATTTAATAACTGCAGTTTTTTATTATTATTTTGAGGTTTTATTAGGAAGACGTTGCTTCCGATCTGCTATTTTAGTTTTCTCTATTGCTTCTTACGAAACCCACGGGATGATATGGGGTAGTGAACTTACATCACCAGTACACGGCGAATTAGCTAATAAGAAAAAATATATAGTTTTTGAAAGTGCTATTATTATATCCATCATAACACTTAACTGTTAACACTAACTTATTATAATTCTTAACCTAAACCAGTGCAACGTGTCTTTCCATCAATGTTGTTTCGGCTGTACATAGGTGACAATCCAGTTCATTTTTTTTAACAGCTGACAGTCCAGTTCATTTTTTTTTTATAAAATTTAAAGACAAATGAAACGAACACCTCACATCCTGTAATTATACTGGCTCTCTATTTATTTTTTTAGTATAAGTGTGACAAACGAGCACACAGTCTACCTGATGGTAAGTGGTTGCTGCGGCCCATAGACATCTACATCTATCCTCTGTTACAAATCAAAATGTAAATGCGTTGTCACCCGTGAGGACTAAGATGGAATGCCTCATTTTCTATAAAAAGGGCCTCCGGCCACCTGCACTCACCAAGCGAAACGCAGAGGTAAACCTCTACTTCACGTTGGTTTTCTGTGAAGTCGTGGTACCACCCCGGTTCGAGCCGGCCCACCCGTGCGCCAGCAAAAGCTGTTGCGTGGCTTTACCACTGTTAACATTTATATACCCTTTAAACCTGAATACAGTAGTGGAAGCGCAGCTTTTTAACGTCAGAAATAAGTAAGAGGCTGGTACTTAACCAGACAGACTTATAGAGGGAAAGGAGAAATAAAAAGATATATTCAATAAAAGTGTTTCACGTTTTAAATCCATTCTTACTGAAAACTGGAGCTAGAAGCTAACCGTCAGAACTAAAAGACATTGGTCAAAGTAGAGATAGAGTAGAGATCATAATAAAAGTGGAAAAATCAGCAATGATTGTCCGAAATTAATGGAAAGGAAATGTCTGTGAAAAATTAATGTAGTATTAATACTGTGACTTCAATGAAGAAATGATAGAGTTAATATTATTTCAAATTTACATAGCCATAACTCTCAAAAAATTTACAGTAAATTACAACGAATAAGTTAAGTTTAACACAATATATCCATCAAATGTAGAACTAAGCTACTGGACTGGAAAAGATACGATATCAACCTCAATGACTAGTACGTCACTTATCTTGACTTGCCGCTTAATCACTATATCATTACTATGTCATTATGGCTAACCGCTAAAAGACCTAAGCATTTTGCTCAATGACCTCAATAGTGTCTCCCAATGGGTAGATCTTAAAATGAACATGGACAAGATAAAAGTAATGTGTACCGTCCATGTCACACCGAAGCCAGTAGTTGTTGGCAACACTGCTTTTTATCATAAGGAAATCCTCATAGATACCTTCCGTTGCAGGGGATATGCCGAACTCCTACCGGCCGCCATAAGCCACGGCGGTCACCGTCAACGTATATGAGGCTTCCCGGGATCTCCGTTCAGAACGCAACCGGGGCCTCTCCATCGCTTTGCTTGACTAGAAGAACGTCATGGGGGCAGCACTTATTAACTCCAGTACCCTCGCAATGCTTCCACGATGTCTCGGGACCACTTCTGAGTCATCGTCCTCCTCGGAGTTCACATTACTAGGCGTTTGGAGGTCCCACCCCGAGCGCCCGCAACATATTTTCTGGTAACGGAATACCATTAACAAAAGTGTGCCAATCTAGGCAATTTATAGAGGTGGTCTAAGTTCAGCAATGGACTTTAATAGGCTGAAAGAGATAGATAGTGGCTGTACCACTTTAAAGAAACCTCTAAACAGACACGGTTAACAGTAAAAAAATCTTAATCAATTACATTCTTGGAAAGAACATGTCCAGTACACTTAAAAAAATGGTACCAGTGGGATAAAGATAGGACTTACTCCAATCACGCGGCTGGTTCACTGATATTTCAATTCATCACCAAAATGTTCATAAACGGCGGGCACGTGTCACTCTATTATCAGTTCTTATCACAGCAATCACTCATTCTTCTTGAGTTTAATTGTTTTAGCGTGGTGGGTTATTGATGCGGGATTAGGATTAACTTCTTAATTGTGATGTTGTGCTTTAAAAGGATTTCTGCGGAACTCAAGAGCGCGAGTGCGTTGTCTAGGTGGGGCGATCGGTCGTAGACTGGGATAGCGGTTAATCGGGAGTGGAGAAGCGAATGTGGGTGCGACCATTGTGTGAGTGAATGGGTGATTAGCGAATGTAATAGTTGAATGAGTGTACGCATAAAATGGTCAATCCAGTACCTACGACCATGTTCTAATGAAACGAAATTCATTTTTCATTTTTTTCAATAATTCAAACGAGAAAAGTTCCGACATTCAGTTCAAATTGTTATTATTATTATTATTTTGTAAAACCATACCCCCACACTAGGATTTTCTTCAGTATCGTGGAGGCAGTTTACCAACACCAATTGCACAAGGACAAACATCCAGACCTGAAACAATTATTTATATACCATACAAATACTTGTTCCGTTCGAGATTCAAGCCCGCGGCCCCCAGCGCAGCAACTCATTGCAATGTCACTGCACCACGGAGCCGTCAATTAAATTTCAAATACGTTATATCTAAATTTAATATAGATATGCCATGCGGTGGTAGCATAAGACAATCAATAACTCCATTTCCTCACATGGGTGTTGTAAGGGCGACTTAGAATAAGTCCGAAAGATCTCGGGGCGTAATATAAATATCGGTAGAACTATTTAATATTTTTTTATTACATATACCTAAAATAGCAGAAATAATGCAGACGGCAGTTACTGCGATCGTCAATCCGCATGCCAATCGTAGCGATTATGACAAATCTTCACTATATCAGGAAGTAGGAAGTGCATCTAGGATTGCTCTATTAATTATCTTTGTGTGCTTTTCTAGCTGATCCTGGCGTTATCTCTCTCCAGAGTAATCTGAGCGTGCCGAATTACTGTCCCATCCAACTATGAAAGTGAGGGAATAGAGAGTGCATCTGCACTTGTGCACACATCCTTGCAGTATAATCCTGTCCTACGCAGATGGTAATGGAAACTTCATTGAGATTGGCCCGCGTGACTGAAATTTGGTCTGGAGGATATTATGAAAGTTTTCTAGCTACATACCCCCCGATCATAAGCGTTACATCGGACTCATATAAGTCGAAAGAATTTATGGGTTAGCGTGTACACTTTTGGCACTATAAATTGTCCTGAGCAGTCAAAATGGTCAAAAATGGACAGAAGAATAGTTATTTTTTTTTAAATAATATTTTCTACTTTTATTTTAATATAGTGCAACAGATTTGCAGTTTTTTTGTAAACTAATATTTATTTTGATACTTGTATTTATTCTCGTATCAGGATTTTATTAATTCTATAAACTTCACTTTGAACCAGCCTTTAAACTATAATTCTTACTTATATAGATATATAAATTTCTTTAATAAACATAATGTTATTCCAACACTCGGAGCTTCTCCTGTGTCGTGGAGGCGTTTAACATTCATAAATTATTTTTGAGCCAAATCCCAGACCCGGAAAAATTATCAGTTTCAACTCACCACCAGATGGAAGTGAGTTTGTTTGTCAACCTTACTTCTATAAGAAATGCTAATCACGCCAAGCGTTGCGACTTCAGCATTTCTAAAAATCATAACAATCGACTTTAATGTGAAAGTAAAATTCGATTATTCGAATACACCATTCCAATTCTGAGGTAAACCACTAACACAAACAGTTTAAGCTTACTTGGATTGGTAAGGGGATTATTAGTAATTTGAATAGAGTTAGTTGTATTCTTTATAAAAATACAAAGTAAACTTAAATATTAAATCTTTGACCATAACTTACAAAATAAATGTACTTCAAAGAACGTAGGTACAAATCACTTAATTTGTCTTCGTTCTCGTAAACGCAATACCAGAAAAACTTTGATCGATGTCCTTCGAAACATGCCCACCTGTTATCGACGTTGTGGTCTTATTTTGTGTTTCTTTTCTACATGTACAGTTTGCTTTCATCAATAGTCGATGTATTTTTTAAGTATTTTTCATTAAACTATTTAGTAAGTAGTTGAGTTCTTTTTTCGTAAAAATTAAAAAATTAATCATACAAAAACACTAGCTGAAACACAGTTCATTATTTTCTTTTGTGACACTCAAAAATGTTTTAAATTATGGTGTGTCAGTCCACCTGATGGTAAGTGGTTGCTGTGGCCCATAGACATCTACATTTATCCTCGTTTGCAAAACAAAATGCAGATGTTTTGTCACCCGTGAGGACTAAGATGGAACGGTTCTCTACTCACCATACGATACACAGCAGTGTTAAACTGCTATTTTACGCTGGTATTCTGTGAGAGCGTGGCCCTTATCCGGTCGAGTCGATCCATTCGTGCTACAGCTATACTAATAATATAGCTGCAGCATGGCTCTACCACGTATACGAATCAAAATAAAAATATATTAAAGAACCCGAGAACTAAGATGGAATGCCTCGTGACCGTTTAAAAGGGTATCCGATTCTCTACACTCACTATATGAAACACAGCAGCATTATTTTTGTTTCACGCTGGAATTCTGTAAGAGCATCCTACCCATGTCATTTTGCTGCATATATGTATAGCTAGCATAGCTGCAACGTCGCTCTACCACGTAAAAAAAATTTAGGAGAATATTTCTGACAGACAGTATCTGCAGACAGAAGAGTGATTCCATAAAAGCTCCTTTTTGTGAATCTTGGCATGGAAGAAGCTAGTCAACTAATACTATTACACGTTTTTTAGAATGCATTTACTGTACGAGTCCTTCATGCAAACATATTATTTTTATTGCGAGCGTCATTTTGGTATTCCTGCTTTGACACTTTCACTGTTCGATTTGCAGACACAATAGTTAGACAATAGAAATGACCCATTATTGGTCATGGGACAAGGAAAGGGTTATTATATAGTCTGAGACACTCCAGAGATGTAGACGAATGGGACGACAAAACCTACAAAAGAATTGACTAACGTATTATAATATCGTACTCTCTAAAATTAGTCATTTTTAAAAAGGGTAAGAACGTAATTTAAAAAAAAAGCAGGTAACCCGACCTGCTTTTTTTTAAATTAATACTTGTGTATTTAGTTATATACCTCAAACAAAATTAAAATTCTTAAAACTTTATCGTGATGCAAAAGTAATATTACGTCCTAAGTGATATTTTCCCTCTATTCCTAGTAATATCTTTTCATTTATTCATTCATTATATCCCCTCAAAAGTCTGATAATATAAACATAAATTGCCTGATAGGGGGAATTTTAGCCATAGTTGCCACGCTAGGTGCCAGGTTGGCAACCGCAGTGTTTGTTCATGTCAAGAAGATGCTGCCCTTCTTTTGTTATATTTTCCCTCTGTTGTCTCTTACTCTTACAATATAATGTATATAGACTAATGTAAATGCTACTACTAAATGTCTGTTTTTGTTACTAATATTATCTATGCTTTTAAATATTTTAAACAAACAAAGTTATTTAATTTCCCTAGTAGTTCTTAAATTGATTGATACGAAATATAACTTATTTGTAGTATAGCAGAAAATTTTCAAATTCCGAGATCTTCTCTAGTGTCATGGGTATAAAGTTACGCTATGGCAAATCGAATTATAGGATAGCAATCCGTCACAATGTTAATACGTTATCCATCAATTTGTAATGAGGTTATGTTTAAAGAGTATCAAGTTACTTATAGCTGCAATTTGATAGCTGTTTTTAAACAAAATCACTTTAATTTATTTCATTTAGTTCATAATCCCTTTGATAATCAATGAGTTAAGCTGTCAAAACATGTAATAGAATGAAAATGAGCTTTCAGTGAAAAGAAAGACAAAACGAACTTTGCTAAGTATTTGTCATTAATACTTTGAAATGTTTATATAAAAAAGATTATGGAATGTACGACTTGGTAGGACATGAAGGAAGTCGAAAGAGGAAGGCCAATGTTCAGGAATGGACTTGTGAAAAGCTGTATTGACGATGATGATGGAAAATACCACTATAGTTTTCCAGTAAATAGGGTCCCCGTTTCTCTACACTCACCATACCAAGTACAGTAGTGTAAAGCTGCTATTTTACGCTGGTATTCTGTGACAGCGTAATCCTAGCCCGGTCTAGCCTACCCATTCGTGCTACAACTATACTACTAATATAGCTGCAGCATGGCTCTTCCACGTATGAAACCAGCTACACTTGATCAGCAGTCTCATCATTTTGACTACTAAACAACGAGAACTGCCAATATACCTTCATATTGAATTAGATGGCGTGATCCACCTACGTATTTGAAATTTGATCAATATATCACGCTTGGGCGATGAGTCGCTCGCGTCCGTAGGGTTCGACCACCTAACCCAAGGCCCACCCTACACGTGACTCCGGGTGGTGTTAAACGAATGACAAAGTCAAAAGGATAGACTTGGTCCTCGCTGTATGGTAGCAACGTAAAATCTATCACCCCTTAGGTAACACAAAACCAACAAATAACAAAAATGTCCCCGAGTTCCTGGTGCCCCTTTAATGGGGCAGGAATGCGAAGAATATCCGGGACAAAAACCGGCGACAAGATTCACCACCCGTCACGTTCTGTCTCCCGGAGGGGCGAAGAATGGATTGCGGAGACCCGCCTGGCTGCGCTGAATGTATGTGGAGTAATGAATGATAAGATGGATGAAGTATGCGAAATGATGAATGATAGAGGAATAGATGTGTTATGTGTTAATCAGACAATGACTAAATTAATTTATTCATTTAATCAGACATGGTAAGGATGGCGTTGATGAAATGTAAGGGAAATTAAAATATTATTATCGTTTTGGCGATATATTTAAAATGGGTCAGATTGGGAATACCCTTAACCGACGAGCGTTTTTGCTTAGATATTTGTGTGTAAAGTGTCGAGAGAGGTGAGGTGTGTGTCTCTGCCTACCCGTCTGAGTGACAGGCGTGAGTGATTATGTTATGTTCTTTTATAACGCTGAATATTACTGTGGTATATTTGATACTGATTAAGCAATTTATCGAAGAAAAGTAAAACGATTAGAATGTAATTATCTTGAAGTTTATTTATTATTTTTTTATCTTTTGCCACTCCAAACTACATCGTATGTGCTGACAAATTTAGTTTAAAAAAAAAACAGACGAAAACAACCATTGTCGGTTATAATAGGCTGTAGAGGCTGTAGGAAAACAAATATTGAATGGAAAATTCTCCAGTAACGTTTCAATTAATTCGACTTAATAGGGTTCTTTTGTATAATGTATGTATCAGAAAATAAAAATAACTATGCTTTTTTAATAGATAACAATTGTTCAGGTTTACATACCTTGGTTTTTCATAAACCTCAAACCACGTATTGAGGAAATATGTTATAAGTTAATGACTTATAGTTAATTTATTGTATTAAAATGTATTGTATATTGTATGACATATTGTGTAGAAAGAAGAAAAGAAGAAAATAATGTATGCACATAATCGCTTATGATATGTGTATAATAGAAACAGAAATAATAAATATTATGCAAGACAAGGACAAGTAGTAAGAACTTGGAGTATGTCCTCACAGAATACCAGCGTGAAGTAGAGGTTTACCTCTGCGTTTCGCTTGGTGAGTGCAGGTGGCCGGACGCCCTTTTTACTGGAAATGAGGCATTCCATCCTAGTCCTCACGGGTGAAAACGCATCTGCATTTTGATCTGTAACAGAGGATAGATGTAGATGTCTATGGGCCGCAGCAACCACTTACCATCAGGTGGACTGTGTACTCGTTTTTCACCCTTATCCTATAAAAAAAAGTCTTTCTTTTTAGGGTTCCGTAGTTATAAAACAAGAAATCCTTATAGTTTCGCTATGTCCGTCCGTCCATCCGTGGTATTGCTCAGAGATCGTAAATATTACAAATCTGTAATTTCTCATAGTTATAGTTATTCATCAAATCACGCATAGGAAACTGTGAAACAAAATCTTAAAAAAACATTCTTATTTTAGGTATTTCCCATACAGGTAAATGGAGGATGATTTTTTCCCGTCTATTACATCATGTTGGGTATCATTGGATAGGTCTTTAAAAAACATTGTGGGCGTGGAACAACATCTTTTCGATTCAGGGATCCGTTTAAAAAATATTTAGCTTTAAATTGGTATTTTTCATTAGAGTCATGTGTCTTTCCCTTCTACCAACTAAACTGCTGTTTTTGAAAATGTGACTGGTAAACACGATAGTAATATATTATATTATGAAGTTAACAGGAAAACTATTAGCTAGCTAGGTAGAATTAAGAGGTTAACGAATAATAGTCGACGAACTTATAAAATGCACTTGGATTTGTAAAAATTTCGTCACAACTCCATAGAAAATAACCCAAAACTTGCTGCATTAATAACCTTGTTATGTTATTGTAAACTGTAAAAACAAACTTTTTATGAAGAAAACGATATATGTATTACTACTATTAGCTTTACTTTTTCATTTGCGGGATAGATAGGGTATTATTTTTAAAATTTAAAAGTTTTTTAATCTTTCTAAATACCACTCCCTATAAGTCTGATTTGAAAATAAGTCCTTCAGTTACACTCTTTAGTTATAGTATAGTCGTTATAACGGTCAAAACGCGAACTCACTTCTTATGATCATTATAAAGGAAGCCTACGTATTGTGACGGGCAACTACGGAACCTTACCCCTACATTCTGCGTGGCACGACACGCACTTGGCCAGTTTTTTTTATTAAAACTTGAGACAAAAGCAAATATTGATTTTCACACTTTTTTAATAATAGCTTGAAACTCGTATGATTGATGTATAATATTGTCGCACGCCACTATTAATGTCTTCATGGCAACACTAGTTACCACTAGCGCCCTCTAGTATCAAGTAGCAGAACTAGGAGAGTCAAGATCCTCCTAAAAATTTCGGGACCGATATGTACTCGAACATACTAGATGTTTCTACAGTAGAAGGTTCTGGAAAGTATCTGAGGCCCAATATAAGGCCAGTATAGACCACGACCGAGTCAGTATTGAATTGGCGATATAAGCGAATACTTCGAAGCGAAATATCTGCGAATTAAAGTGATCAGTAGTACAAGTGCGTTTTATTATTAGTGTGGGTTTAAATTGTAATTAGTGTTTTATAATTAAAGTGTCAATTTTAGTAATTTAATCGGCAGTTTTTAATTGTCTCGAACCCTAAGCTCGTAACAATATCAACACAGAATTTCCAAAAAATATGTCGTTCGTAAACTCTGGCGATCAAATTCGTGCAAGCGTAAAAGTGACCTAGTTATATTTCTCGTAGTTGAGTGGAAAACGCATTTAGTTCTGTCGCCGAAGGCACAACAAATGACGTTCCGATAACTAACTAGATTTGACTCCATTACAGCGACAGTGTTCGCTATCGATATATAATGCTTATTTAAAAAGTGAATATTTTGAATGTCGTGCAACAAAATACCAACGTGTTACTTAGGAATGAAATGAAAATGAAGTTTACTTTTGTTTTCAGTTACTTTTGATACTAATTCACATAGTAATACTGTAAATGGAACAGTGGTAGCGCCAAGCTACAGCTATATTATGATTGTATAATTAATGGATCTGCTCGACCACAAAACGATATACGATATAAACGATACAAGTTACCAGCGTAAAATAGCAGCTTTTTGCTCCTGTATTTCGTATGGTGAGTGTAGAGATCCGGAGACTCTTTTCACTGAAAACGAGGCATTCCATCTTAGTCTTCAGAGGTAACAATGCATCTGCATCTTAATTTTTAATTGAGGATAGATGCAGATGTTAGTAGGAGGTTGAAGCCTTGACTTCATTAGACGAGATCGCTATAGTCTGATGCTAAGAACAGTGTGCCTTCAAAATATTTGGTGATCGCTGTCGGTTTTGACTGTGACAATTATAGAGATATCACGAAATAGTTCCTTTTTAGGTATTAGAATAAATTTAATGTCAATTTATTCAGAATTGTCAGAGCTAAACTTAGATTGCATTCGTTTAGGCATAGGAAGGAATTCATCATATAGAAGTTTTCCCTGTCCATAAAGTTGGCAATTGTTTATCTCTTGGGTTCTCCAACTCCAAAGTTTTATTATATTTTCATTTGTCTATCTTTGTACTAGAGTCCACATACAACGCCTCTACCCCCTCATCAGGATGTGTCAAGGTTGGTGCATAAATCCGTATGACCTTCAACGAATACCATTAGTTTTTTTGTGTGTCAGGTACGCAATTCTCGTCGATAAACCTAATCTTCGTAAGATTGTTTACAAGAGACTACTCGATGACTATTCCGAAATGTCCTTAGGCAGATGGCAACACTTCCGGTGATAGAACAAGTAGTCGTATTGGAGGATTACTATCTTTTCACTATGTCTGTTTGTTTATACTTTTAAATTTCCAAATAATATTAAAGTTATTTTTGGTAACTCGAAATATTACGCATTAAATACGAAAACCGTTATCGAGACTTTTACATAAAGATAATCGACCTGTATTTTACCGTGTGGTGTCAGCAATGATAATCTACTACCGCATATCATCTTGTGTGTGTCATAAAATGTGACGAGGGAAACGAAACAAGAGATGGAAATCATCTTCCTCATAACAATTCAAAATTATATAAGAATTACGGTTGCCTACTTGCCTAACAAGCGTTGCAACTAGGGCAAAATCAACAATCAATCGTCAATCTGCGAAGGTAATGACAAATCTTAAGTAATATGTAAATAAAATTTATTAAACAAATACGAGATATATGTGTGCCAAAAGGTGCCACGACGGTAGGATGCCAGCTGTCTACACACATATCAATTTCACAAATTATCGCGAAATATAGCATTATTACAAATGTCTATACACTTCGCTGTATTCTTGTATAGTTCAATATCTAAAACACACAGGGGCAAGAGCGATTACACGAGATATAGGCGGTGCGGTTGGTTTCGTGACTCGCAAGCTTGTGAGAACCCCTTTTAACACAAGATTGCGCACATCATGATCATTATCATTACAGCCTTCCATAAGCCCACTGCTGAACATAGGTCTCCCCCAAGGAATGCCAAAAAGCACGGTCCTGACCCACCTGCATCCATCGACTTCCTGCATATCTTACCAGCTCGTCACTCCATCTAGTGGTGGGTCGCCCTATACTTCGCCTACCAGTACGAGGCTGCCACTCGAGAACCTTTCTTCCCCATCGGTTGTCGGTTCTTCGAGCTATATGGCCGGCCCACTGCCACTTCAGCATACTAATCCGTTGGGCTATGTCGGTTACTCTGGTTCTACTGTGGATATCCTCATTTCTAAGTTTATCACGCAGAGAACCCCGAGTATAGCCCTCTCCATAGCTCGCTGAGCGACCTTGAACTTCCTCATATGGCCAGCAGTGAAGAATCACGTCTCAGATCCGTAAGTCATCACATGCACTGGTTTTACAGTTTCGTTGTCAGGTTTTGAGGTATGTCTAATGAAAAGATGTGTCGTAGTTTCCCGAACGCTGCCCAGCCGAGTTGAATCCGTCGATTGACCTCTCGGTCGAAGTTGGACTTACCTAGTAGGACTATTTGTCCCAAGTAAACATACTCGTCAACAACTTCGAGCTTAGTGCTTCCAACAACTACCGGCATAGGTGTGACATGGACATCAAGATTGCACACGCTACCTATAAAAGCGGTAGATAGGAAACTTAGTAGTACTCTCATTGGATAATAATTAATAAATCTCATAAGCATTAGGCGGTAGTTGCAAAGTGGCGCGACCAATATCATATAACACAAAGTCAATTTTAAAATTGAACGTTAGGAGATACTTCTGTATAAGCGATTTCACGTGTTAAATCGAAATAAGCTTCAATCCACGGTAAATCAAAAGCAATCAATCGAGACAGATCGTGTTATTTCCTCCAAGCGCATATAATTCAAGAGTGTAATCGGTTTCTGCGGATCTTGAAACTAACAAACTATACATACCAATGATCTTAATGAAAATAATTTCAAATAATTATTTTGCTACATTTACTTCGAATATTAGTATCTTTGAATATACGCGTCATTTAAAGCGAATTCAAGTATACAACGATTTTGAATGATGGCAATAATTTTTATTTTTTAAGTTATTCAACTTAAAAAAATAAATTCTCTGTTTGAAAACACATGTATTTACAATAACAAAATTCTTAATTTGAACTAAATTCCGTTACATTCTAGCAATAAAAATTCATTGATAACTCAAATTGTCGCTCAATTACAAAATTGAAGTTAGCTTAAATTTTATGCTTTTCCTCCAACATTAGAATTTACAATACCTACATAATTGTTTCATAGCTTTATGTGATAAAAAATTTCATACATTTTCTCATGTTGCGAGCAAGAGATCGGAAGAATTGGCATATTTCCCAATTGAATGAAAAAATAGAAAAGAATTCAGCAGTGGTAGAGCCACGCGGCAGCTTTCGCTGTCGCACGGATGGGCCGGCTCGAACCGGGGTGGTACCACTACCTCACAGAAAACCAGCGTGAAGTAGAGATTTACCTCTGCGTTTCGTTTGGTGAGTGCAGGTGGCCAGAGGCCCTTTTTACTGGAAATGAGGCATTCCATCTTAGTCCTCACGGGTGACAACGCATCTACATTTTGATTTGTAATAGAGGATAGATGTAGATGTCTATGGGCCGCAGCAACCACTTACCATCAGGTGGACTGTGTGCTCGTTTGTCACCCTTATCCTATAATAAAAAAAAACATTTTAAATCATATGATAATGATAAATGTATTCTTGTGATATTCCTGTGATATCAAAATACCTTTTATGTAGATCTGGGAGTTATTTCAGTGCCATGAGACATGAATAACCATTTGTATTTTTTTCCACCTGTCTGTATGTTTGTCCTTCGATCTGTCTCTCTATCTGATCGTCGGAATAGCTGAACCAACTGTAAAGAAATTCATGAACATATAAAGAGCACTGTCAGGAGTGATCTCGGCTATATTTATCCAAAAAATATCGAGTAGTTTTTTGTGAAACTGATAAAATAGTAGTCATTGAAGACATTATAAAAAAATAATCTTTATAATATATAAAACTCAATTTCTACCCGTTAGTCTCGATAAAACTCAAAAACGACTCGACCGATTTTGATGATTTTTTTTGTGTGTGTGTATGATCGAATGGATCTCTAGTTTGTTTAAATTCACATTTAGATTCACTAGGTGACGTTTTTCTTGAGATCCAGAAATCACCCGTGCGAAGTCTGGCGGATGACTAGTTAGTAACAAAAATTAAGACTTAAGGAGTGACGGTTGGGAATATCCAAAGTAAATCTCTATGTATCTAAAAGTAAATTCAAGACAAGTGTTCAATCACGGCCTACAATATTTTATATATCGCTATTACAATTCACATTTTTATAATATTTATGTTAATCTCCGTACTGATATTTATTAATTTCAAACCTGTTAGACCTCTAATATCCGAGATCGGTGGTGCGCAATAGCGTTCAAAGAACAGAGAGTCCGGTTCTGCAAAATCCTATCCACCTTTACCATCCTTTGTACGTGGTAGAGCCATGTTGCAGCTATATTAATAGTATAGTTGTGGCACGAATGAGTCGGCTCGACCGAGGATGGGCCACTCTCTCACAGAGTACCAGCGTAAAATAGCAACTTAATACTGCTGTGTTTCGTATGGTGAGTGTAGAAAATCGGAGACCTTTTCTACTGGAAAAAAGGCATTCTATCTTAGGCCTCACGGCTGACAACTCATTTGCATTTTAATTCGCAAACGAAGATAGATGTAGATGACAAGTGGACTGTGTGCTCGTTTGTCACCTTATTCAATAAAAAAAAACCAGCCCCACAACGCGACTGTAGATAATGTGACAGTAAAAACCACAGCTGCAACTATTACAGATTTATTAAGAGATGGTGTTATACCTATTTTATGTGTGGCAGCATACTACTACCGCATTTTATCCCGTAGGTGTCGTAAGAGATATGTATGGGAAACGTAAGGAAAAATCTCATGACATACGAAAAATGGCGGTATAATTATGGAAAAAAAATCGATTATCATCATAAGTAATTAAGTTCCAAAACAGGAAAAAACATACTCGTCCTTATCTACTTGCATTTGTTGTAGAATAGGCCATACATATGGGCCTCGGAAACTAATATCGTCCTCTATAGTACACCCAAATCTAAAAACAAACAATTCGTAAGCACTAAAGTTGGCTGAGATTCGAAACCTATACACTATTGTATTACGATACATAAATATGTATAAATTACTGGCGAAACCGTTCCAGGTTCCAGGATAAGGGTGACAAACGAGCACACAGTTCACCTGATGGTAAGTGTTTGCTGTGGCCCATAGACATCTACATCTATCTTCGATTACGAATCAAAATGCAGCGTTGTCACCCGTGAGGACTAATATGGAAGCCTCGTTTCCAGTAAAAAGGCTCTCCGGTTCTCTACAGTCACCACATGAAACACAGCAACATTAAGCTGCTATTTTACGCTGGTATTCTGTGAGAGCGTGGTCCTTCCCCGGTCGAGCCGACCCATTCGTGCTACAACCATAATATAGCTGCAGCTTGGTTCTACCACGTACAAAAATATTCTATTAAAAATATAGAATAAAAAACAATCCCAAATCAACTTAATCACACATATAATACTTTATCAAAATCGGTCCAGCCGTTTAAGAGGAGTTCAGTCACATACACGCGGTCAGAAGTATTATATGTAAAAAGGTAATCATATGATGTTTTAAGGACGTTTAAACCCATGTCCTTCGATTCACAAAAATATCTAAAATACATTTCACATAAAAATAGATTTATAGACTAGATTTAGTCGGCCCCAATCCGAGACTTTGTTAAGCAAAGACTCGACTTCAGACACAAGTTTGTCCCGTTAAGGCGCAGGTTGAGCAAAATGTCGCGCTAGTTGTTATTTGTGCGGTTTTTATGAGCTATCTACTTTTTATTTAAAAGATATATCAACAAATAAAAACATTATATTTCTACATAATCTTGATTTCATAAGAGCTATATTCAATTTTTTTTAAAGGAATAAATATTAATTTAATCTCCTTACAACGAAACCACATAAATGTGAAATTATTATTGATAACATGCATCTCCTCGTAAAGTAAGTACTCGTATTATTTTATTTTGCGATTTACAGCAATGGATAGGCAATTTATTAATGATTATTTCTGTTGTAAAAATTTTTTCAAAAGACAAAAATTTGATTTTATTAAGAAATTATTTTAAAATCTGGGCGTATTCACTGCCCACGGGTTTGCTCAAGTCAGTGAGCCCTGAGCTCTTCGACGTGAAGCCCGTGTCGTCTGCCAGCGCACACGCTCACGTCATGTCAGTCGATTATATTATTACTTATGAGGTTATTTATAGGTAGTATTATTCGTTTGTTTTATGTATAATTTTTCGTATTAGTTATACATATATTTGTTGTGTTTTTACTGCGCGATGAAGCTTTTTGCGTGTATTTTCTTTGAAGTAAATGCAAATAAAAAAATGAAGCACCATTAGCATGTAAGGTTCGAATCCGTAATTAACATTTCCACAAATATTATAATTTACACTAAAAAAGCCTAATTCAATTCAATAAAAGGAAGCGTCGTGAGGTGTGCCCGAGCGCACGTAAATACGTATCACTCCGTAGGTGTTTAATTATTTAGGTTGCAAAAAGGGTAAAAGTTCCTTATAAAATCTATATTCACTAACTAGTTTACAAAATGGAAGAGATTCTGTTATATTTTCAGAAGAAACTTTGTGTAAATAAGTGATTTAAAAGCAGTGCAAAGGTGATAAAGAACCAAAATAAACTGTCGGGACATTGTGTCGTGTTAACGTGTGATTCATCGATTGCTCGAGTGCGAACATTATTGCCTTATATGGTCACAAGAAATTATTTCGACAATCTACGAGGGTGGATTGAAAAGTACTCGGCCTAACCAAGAAAATAAACACATACTAAATCAGTTATATTTTTATTTTTCTACATAATCACCATCAAGTTCAATACACTTTTGCCACCTCCCCTTCCAAGCATTTAGACCGTTGAAAAAAAATGATTCTTCCTTAGAGTCAAAATATGCGTCTACAGCTGCTTTGACCTCGTCGTTAGTCGAAAATCTTTGACCTCCCAAGTCCTTTTTTAGGTTAGGGAACAGAAAGAAGTCTGATGGTACCAGATCAGGTGAATACGGCGGATGCGGTAACAGTTCAAAGCCACAGTTGTGAATTTCAGCCATTGACTGTACTGACGTGTGAACACGGGCGTTATCTTGATGAAACAGGACTTTTCTTCTGAGCATTCCTCGACGTTTTTCTTTTATTTCCTCTCGTTAACTACGTAGTAAGGTGCAGTAGTAATCAGAGTTTATAGTCTGACCCTTTTCAAGATAATCAATCATAATCACACCTTTGGAGTCCCAGAATACTGAAGCCATCACCTTATTTGCCGACAAAATCGACTTAGCCTTTTTAGGGGGTGGTGAACCAGGTCTTCTCCACTGTTTTGATTGTTGTTTTGTTTCCAGTGTACAGTAATGAACCCATGTTTCGTCTATAGTAACAAAACGATTCAAAAAATCATCTGCATCGGCATCAAATAACTCCAAACAGTCGCGTGAAATAGTCAATCGCGTCCTTTTTTGTTCAACTGAAAGCAGTCGCGGAACCCACCTCACAGACACCTTGTGGAAACCCAACTCGTTGACAATGATGTTTTGAGTTCGTTCATAAGAGATGCCTATAATCTCGGCTATCTCCCTAATTTTTAATCTGCGGTGTCCCATTATTAAATCAAGTACTTTTTTAATATTTTTGTCAGTAGTTGACGTCGAAGGCCTTCCAGAGCGGGGTTCATCTTTCACACTCTCTCTACCACGCTTAAATTCTGCTATCCATTTTTTGACGGATGAATATGACAGAGCACAATCGCCTAATGTACTGACCATGTCATCATGGATGGTTTTTGATGATAGGGGCTTCTTATGGAGGTACTTAATGACGGCACGCTGCTCGATTTGCGCCATTCGCGGAAATTATGTCCGATTACTTTGTTAATAAATTTATAAAATCACAACTAATTATCACACACGTTTCGAACTTCACACAATGAACTAGTCTGAACTGAACTAAATAATGTGGGTAGATTTGATTTTTAGAATTGAATGGATCTGTGTTAGGCCGAGTACTTTTCAATCCACCCTCGTATAATGCACTGAGCTGTTTGCATTTTTCACACTGTGTGTTAGTAATAAGTGTAGTCTAGCGGTCATACTTGCGGACTTATGAGACGCACCTATATAGTAAGATCGGGAGTTCAAATCTCGCATATCGAATTTTTTTTTGTTTTTATTTCCTCATTTTTTGTGTTTTTTTTTTCTGCACACCTTTTAACAAATTTTGCAAAATGACTGGAAGATGTGGCAAGTGCTCAAAACAACTTCTAAGAAAGCAAATTTTAACATGTACCTCATTTAATACCAGTTACGATATCGATTGTGCAAGAGCTGAAAAGAGATTTTTCCTTATGAATGACGAATATAAAAGGCGCTGGAAATGCTTTTCTTGTTGTAACACAAAGCCAAATTCCTTGAGTTCTGGAATAGTTGCATGCACTCCATTTGATGAGAATGTCACTTTTAGAAATAAGTGCGTTATAAATATCTCGACGTCAAACTCATTTGAATCACTGGCTGATACTTCCATGGAAAGTGAGGATGATGAAGACAATTGTAATACAAGAATTAATAGAAGCTGTCCAGAGTTATCAACTATTACAGCACATGATTTGGAAGAATTAAAACAGAAGATATTTAATCTACAATCGAAATTGGTTATAGCAGAAAGGGAAATAGAAAACCTACTTCTACAAAATACTATTTTAACAGATAAAATTGCTGCGAGAGAAACCAAAATTAACCAATTAAAGCAAATATGTAGCTCGAGTATTAAACAACGCAAAAAACGGAGGGAAATTTATGAATCAAGATCATCATCTGTAGTAAATCAAAGCTTTGAAGGACTTAATGCTGGGAACTCCGAAAACAAGGAAAAACTTGAGGAAACAAACCAATCAAAGAACAGAAACATTTTTATTCTAGGAAAAACTGAGGAAAAACTTGAGGAAACAAACCAATCAAAGAAGAGAAACATCTTTATTCTAGAAGATCAGCAAATACGCGGTTTGGCGATCAAAATACTTGAATATCGCTATGGAAAATATAACGACGTTTGTAACGTTACCAGCATAATTAAATCTCAAGCACAAAGTAGGGACATTATGTCGAATTTCAATGTAATTCCTGACAATATCAATAAAGACGATGTAATAATTCTATCCGTTGGCTCTAATGATAGAGATCCATATCTTTTATATAGTAATGTATGCAATTTTCTAGTTAAATACAAGAAATGTAAGTGTCTCCTAATAAATGTAAAGACAAATCGAAATCTAAATGTAAGCAAACTGAATAATGATCTTCACATATTGAGTAGGAAATATAACAATTGTACATCTATTGACATGAACACATATAAACATAATTATTTAAAAACACATTTACAAAAACTGACATTCAAAATAAATATCGAAATTGACTACATAAAATATAAGAATGAGTTCATTAATGTTAGAAAAGAAATTAAGACACATTCTAAACATGAAAATACTAACAATCCTTTGCCTAATGCTACTCTAAATAATATAGCGAATAAGATACTTCATTCGCATCCTGAGACATCACACAACCAAGAAATAAAAGAAACAAATGATCCCCAAATAACACCACAGAAAATTCACCCAAACAACAATGACTTGAATAGGGAAGAATTTTTTCGTACATAACCACTTTACAATAATGCATCAAAATATTGCCGGACTTCTTAATAAATCAGATTACTTAAAAGCTGCACTAGATGAATTCAAGAATAAAAAGTTAGACAAACATGTGTTATGCTTGAGTGAAACGTTTATTCAAAGTGGCGACGAAGTAAATATTAAAATACCGAATTATAAATTAGCTGCTTACTATTCACGAAATTGCGAAAAAAGGGGTGGTTCATTCATTTTGGTCAAAAGCCACTTTGACTCAAGAATACTCAACATTTGGAAAGAACTATCATTGTCTAAGAGTTTTGAGTGCTGTGGTACAGAAATACCTATGTACAAATTGGTAGTTGTTAACATTTATCGGACACCGGACTCCGACGTAAATCTGTTCTTTATCAAACTCCAAGAACTTTTACATAACTTACTTAAAACTAAACCCAAACATAAAATAGTTCTGACTGGCGATTGGAATATAGACATATTAAAACCAACTCGACAAAAACGAACAAAACTCTTTAGTGATATTCTAAAAAACTTTAACTTAAAAATGCACATAAATACTGCAACTCGTGGAAAGGCATGTCTTGACCAGATCGCCAATATCGTGTATAGGGCGAAATCAGGCACTCATTTTATTTGCCTATCTGACCACGAAACAGCCCAAACTATATCATTTAAAATGAAGTTGATTAAAAAGTAGTATACTATACAGACAATTCACTACAGTGAAGAAAACTTTATCAAGTTTAGAAACTGTATATCTGCCCTATCTTTTTCCGAAGTATATAATAATAAAAATGCTAATGAAGCTTTCAACGAATTGCATCACGTGATTGATCTATTTAATAAACTCTGTTTCCAATAAAGCTTGTTAAGATATGTAATAAATTCAGATACCAGAAATGGCTTAGTAAAGGCATTAGACTTGCGTGCAAAAATAAGAGGCGTCTGTATATCCAATATACAAGAAGCAATAACATTTCGCTATTATTTAAAAAATACGCATACGAAAATACAATAAAATACTCAAAAAAAGCATTTATAGGGCTCAAAAATTACAAAACCAAAGAGTTATACATAATGCTTCTAATAAATCTAAAGCGACATGGAATATTATTAATGATATTTTAAATAATGATAAAGAATGTAATGATATTGACATAATAAGTATAAATGACATAAAATATAGTAATCCTAATGTAATATGTGAATTGTTTAATAACTATTTTATAGACATGACGAATCTAGAACAGGACAATTTAGATTCTGATAAAACCAACATTCCATTCAATAAAAATTCAATATTCCTAACCCCAACCAATGAAATAGAAATAGCTTCTATTATTTTATCGCTTAAAAACAGCAATGCAGTTGGACATGATGGCATAAACACACGTGTTCTAAGCGCATGTGCGAGTGATTTAAGCCGACCTCTTGCCCATGTAATTAATTTGTCAATGGAACAGGGATCATTCCCAGATATCCTTAAGTTATGTATTGTCAAGCCAATATACAAGAAGGGCGATAAATGTGATATGAATAACTATAGACCGATAACTATTATTCCAATACTATCTAAAATCAATGAAAAATTTATCTTCAAGCGCATTAATAGCTTTATCAACTCAAATAATATACTAACAGAAAAACAATACGGTTTTCGCAAAGGTCACTCTACTACGTTGCCCTGCTACAATCTGGTACATTATGTCACAGAATGAATTAATCAAAAAATACCACTTATTGCTTTATTTTTAGACATGACCAAAGCTTTTGACTTTGTTCCACATAAAAGATTACTGGATAAACTATATAGATATGGCATTAGAGGTAACGCTTATGACTGGTTAGAAAGTTATCTGTATAATAGACAGCAATGTATTGAGATAGCCACAATCGTTGAATCAAGTACAGTGTACCTTCCGGTCAAAATATCGCGTTAACCCATGGGGAGTTCCACAGGGCAGTATCTTGGGGCCCCTGTTGTTTTTGATATTTATTAACGACTTACCAAACGCAACTCAACATAAATGTTTCATGTTCGCAGACGACACCACAGTGGTAAAAAGATGTGATGAAATAGAAAAACCAATGTCATTATTAATGAGACTCTACACAACCTAATCAATTGGCTACATTCAAACAATCTCAAAGTAAACATACAAAAAACAAAGGCCATCCACTTTACTACACACAGAGCAAGGTCAATGGATGTGCTAATCGATTATTGCGGTAATACCATTGAAATTGTTAATGAAGTTAAATTTCTTGGGTTTACTTTAGATAAACACTGTGACTGGAAAGCACATATAGACAATCTATGTACGAGAATAAATAAATTTGTATACGCGCTACGACGACTCAGTAATATATCATCCATTGAAACTGCTCTATCGGCCTACCATGGCTATGTATCATCACTATTAAGTTACGGCACTATATTGTGGGGAGGTTCAGTGGATGTAAACTGAGCTTTCATAGCCCAAAAGAAATGTATTAGGGCTATTTGCAGAATACATTTTCTTGAAAGCTGTAAACCCCTTTTCAAAAATCTTGGAATCCTACCGCTACCGTGTCTGTATATAAAACCAATGTGTATTTTTGTACGACAACACTCATTATTTTGTCACTAGAGGGAAATACAAAAAGAAACTTACCAGACATCGAGAAAGGATCATGCAACCTAGAATAAGACTTCAACTATACAGACGAAGCTGTTATTGTACGGCTATCAAAATTTATAATAAGCTCCATCCAAGTTTTAAGGCTCTGCCATTACCATTGTTTAAAAGAAAGTTACATTCCTGGCTTTTGACTAGATGCTTTTATTCAGTCCAGGAATACTTAGATGACCAAGAGATTTTTGAATTTTAGTTGTGTTTGTAGCTTTTCTGTGTTTATTTTATTTATCGATTGAATAATTTGACATAAAATATTATACAATTTATAAATATAATGTAATGTTCTGTCTATGGTTCACGTTTACCATTGGTTTTATATTTAGTCTATTAACTTATTTTTAACTTTAAGTAGATTAAAATTTAATTACTTTTAAATTTGCATGACAGTTATAAGTCAAACATGAGGACATATCACTATATTAAGATCTTTGTACTACCATGTTTTAAGCAAATAAACATTTCTGATTTCTGATTTCAATATTATCAGTATAGTATACAGTTAAAAATAATTCTAACACCCAACCGCAATATCTTATTAGGTATAGTACTGCCACGTTGGTCTAGTGGTTGTAATATTGCGACTGCTGATCATGAGGTCCCGGGTTCGAAACCTGGGTCGGGCCAAAAAGTCAGTTATGAGTTTTTTATTTATGTTCTTGGTTATAATTAGTATTACTAAGTTATAGTTTTTTTGCTAAAATATAGTATATTATTTATTGCTTGTTTTTTCTTCTTTTTCAAAAAATTATTGAGTACATAAGGTGTTCTATACTTATAATCTGGTAAAAAGTATCTAAGTAGGTACTAATATTACCTACCTACTTACTTTTTACTACCTACTATAAACTAAAAAAATTTAAAACTAAATTTAACTAAAAAGACTAAACTGACCATTTATTTTTTAACTCAAAACAGGACATGGGTTTATTTATACTCTAAAAACTATAACTTTATACAATTAGTGTTCACTTTAAAATTATATTCGGTATAGACGGTAATTATTAAATGCAACATATTTTTTTAAATTATTAATTACATTTGTCAGTGGAATTAATTTGCTTTAATAAATTTGGTGATGATTTTAAATAAGAATAAAATTCTGGGCAAGTTTTTTTTATTGTTACCTTAGTTAACAACATCGCCTTTAGAACTGGAACCGTAAGTGTTTCTTTCAGACGTCCACAATTTATTCAAAACAAAAAAAAATACTCTTTCTACCGGAGTATTTGTACCAGGTAGACAAAATATATTGGATTAAAAAAAAATATGTTGAAGATTGTTGACTTTGAATACTTCCACCCAACGAGTTACGGGACAATTTTGTGTCCCGGAGCTTTATTTGGGGACAATGGGACAGGTGACCGAGAAAAGGGACAGTCCCGTTCAAAACGGGATTGATTATTATAAAGTATTAAATACATATTATTTGATAGATGGACATCATCGAGGAGCAAATTGCAAATTTCATTTTTTTTTTTTATTGGATAAGGGTGACAAACGAGCACACAGCCCACCTGATGGTAAGTGGTTGCTGCGGCCCATAGACATCTACATCTATCCTCTATTAGAAATCAAAATGTAGATGCGTTGTCACCCGTGAGGACTAAGATGGAATGCCTCATTTCCAGTAAAAAGGGCTTCCGGCCACCTGCACTCACCAAGCGAAACGCAGAGGTAAACCTCTACTTCACGCTGGTTTTCTGTGAGGTCGTGGTACCACCCCGGTTCGAGCCGGCCCATCCGTGCGACATCAAAAGCTGCTGCCTGGCTCTACCACTGTTAAAAGTTTCATACAAGACTGTTTCATACAAGAGATCTTCTCTGACAGTGAGACCAAGGATAATTTAGAAGTCGCTTATTGCGATTCCGTTGACAACGTGGCTGGTCGTACTTTATTCCTACGTAGACCAGAAAATGACCAAAAAATTTTGTGTATATATATATCCTCATATTCCCATATCCTCAAGACCGAAGCTCTCTAATACCGTCAACATCCAGCAGCCCTAAGCTAGTTTTACCAATTACTAACTGCCATTTCTGCGATAAAAATAGAAGGTTTGAGTTTGACTTAGTCTGTAGTAAGCAATGTGATGATTGGAATAATGTTTGGTAATGTTTTTAAAACTTTATATATTATGTTTTAATTTTTATACCAAAATAGTGATCCTAGAGTAACATTAATTATTTTATGAAAAAATCACTTAAGACTGTGTTACAAAGTTTAGTATTACATTCGAGGCAGATTTTAATACATATATTAGTATTAAAATATACATTTTTTTTTCATTTAAAAAAAGTAGCGGTATGTCTGATATTGTGTCAAAAGTTTACTCAAACTTTAATAAAAGTTCAATACTAAAAATTAGTTTTATTTATAAAGTAGCCTCCCAGGCGATCATTAGTATTAAGTAGAAATCAATTTATATTAGTACTCTAGGGTTAAAGAGATGGAAGGAATACTTTGAAAGCGTGTTTAAGAGTAAAGAGTCGGCTGAATTAGGTGAGATCGAAATTCCGAGAGAAATTGAAAGAGGTAGGAAGATAAGTGTAGATGAAGTAATGAAAGTAATGAAAAGCATGAAAGCAGGTGAGGTAACGGATATGATAGAGTATCACTCGAAATGCTAAGGGCTGGAGAGGGTGTGATTGCAGGCCTGCTGTACACCTTGTTAAATTTATGTTGGGACTGAAGCGGGTACCGGAAGACTGGTGCAAATTCGTTATAGTCCCAATATAAAAGGGAAAGGGGTGACAACAGGACTGTAAAAACTACCGTGGTATCAGCTTGCTTAGCATTGTGGGTGAACTGTATGCTAAGGTGTTAATAGAAAAAGTTATGGAAGAAACTGATGGAAAAATTTGGGATGTGCAAGCTGGATTTAGAAAGGGGATGGGGTATACGGATCAGTTCTTTTCCATGAACATGATTGCGGAGAAATTTTGGACAAAAACCAGAAAGTTTTTTGTGCGTTCATGGACATGGAAAAGGCTTATGACAGAGTGGACAGGGACGTGTAATGGCAAACACTGACCTCATTTGCGTTAAGCGCTGGTTTGATACAGGCTTTGAAGTCTCTTTATAGGGACTCTTTTGCTTGTGTCAGGATCAACGGGGTCTACTCGGACTGGTTTGGCATTCAAAAAGGTGTCAGACAGGGCTGTGTAGCTTCTTCGTGGCTATTTAACCTACTTATGGACAGTTGTTTGCAAATTTTGAAAGTTGAGTAATGTGGGTTGAGAATGGGTGAGGTATCCGTCAAATGCCTTTTGTACGCCGATGATCAAGTCATATTTGCATCGTCGGCTGCAGAATTGCAAATGATGGTTACTTTAATAAACTGGTCATTAAAGCAAAGGAGTATGAAAGTGAACGCAAGTAAGTCGAAAGTGATGGATTTTGAAAGAGAAGAAAGTAAAACGTTATGTGAAATAAGAATAGAAGGGGAGTTGATTGAGCAAGTGGATGAGTTTGTATATTTGGGATGTTTATTTAGCAGGGATGGTAGATATGATAAGGATATAGAACAACGAGTGAACGCAGAAAATAGAGTGAATGGGGCCCTACACGCTATTATGAAGAGTTAGAATGTGTCAAAAAAGGCACGTATGGCAATTCATAATGCTCTGTTAGTCCCTACTTTAATGTATGGTAGTGAAAGTTGGGTCTGGCAGAAGAAGCATGAAAGTAGAATAAATGCTGTAGAAATGCGGTAAAGGAGTATGCTACAGGGTTAGAAATAGCGTGATAAGAGAAAAGTGTGATTTGCAAGATGACATTCTGACCAGGATTAAAAAAGGAATGCTTCGGTGATTTGGTCATGTATAAAGAATGAACGAGGAAAGAGTGACAAAGCAAATATATGTTTCAGAAGTGAACGGAAAAGTCAGGAAGGGACGCCCTAGACGAAGATTTATCGACCAAATCGGCGATACATTGTAAAAGGGCCAAATTAGAACTACCCTTAATCGGCGAGCGTGTATGCGTAGATATATGGATGTAAAGGAGGCGAGAGAGGTGTGTCAGGATCGCGCCAAATGAAAATCCATAGTCTCTGCCTACCCCTTTGGGTGACAGGCGTGAGTGTTTATGTTTATGTTCTATGAAAATCTCATATGTCTTGAATCTTAAATCTAACCATTTTTGTTTGATTTCAAATAAATTGAAATTAAATTATGAATAAAATTTTATTTTTAGAAGTTTCCTTTACGATTTCTGTTTATTTCGTTTCTTCTAACGTCTTATTTTCAATTATAGATTTTTGGTGATTTTATGTCATTTTAAATATTTATATTCAGATTTATGAATAAATTTTATTTTTTGTATGCTCATTTTTGGTTCCTATTTTTTTTCACCAGAAAATATTGTGTAATATTTATTTTCACCTAGGAAATAAAAATGGTCGATACTTCTACTTTGAAACCAAACGCCCTCAATATTAAGGCCAAGCCAAACAGGCGTACAAGTTTCTAAAATTCTTCCTCATTTCAAAATTACAATATTTAAAATCGCCAACTACGTTCAAATCACTATTGGTACAATTACTAATAATTTAAGGTAAAATGTTTTACGTCCATAAATTGCAAGCATTTTTAAGTGAATTTTGATAGTTTTACCCTTTCGCCGTCATACCAAATAGACGTAAGGACCAAAAACTAGTGTAACAAACAAAATATCTTAAAAAAGAAAAAACTGCTCAATCACAAGTAAAGTTATTACGTTTTTTGCCTCCTAAAAAATAACTGTTTTGTGGATACGCCTCTATGGCTTGAGACCCGTAATATGCTGATACATAAAAGTACTACATAATTTATATAAATTTTTCTATACATTGCTATTTTAAATGTTTGGATCAGGTGTCATGTCATATCGCGCGCCTCAGACATGTGATACACGCGGGTGAACCCGCGGGGCACAAGTAGTACCAATTTAATCCTGTAAAATCTAGTGGAGGTACTTTACTAATTATTGCTTTTCCACTCGTTTTTAACTTTATATAAATGCGGCGGAATTTAGAATAAATTATTCGGTAAACGCTTTCTGTTTCAAATTTAAAACATAACGCAACTAACAAGGAAAAAATTCTATGTACACTATTGACCTAGCTCGCTGAACATTATTAAAAACGGGAGATTGCGCGGCGTCCGTTTGCACAGCTTTCAATGAGCACGAGAGTTGCATGCTATTTTCTGATTTCACGTTGAGTAAATCACAGCACCTCATTATTTGTTACAGTTACAAGAATATTTTCAGTCCATTTGAATTTCAAAGACCTGCACGATTGCCATCTACTAGAAAATTCGCTAAAAAGGAGATGAGAAGACGAATATAAAATAAGAAGGTCTGTTACTTTATTAAAACGAGTTTATGTACATCATCGTCTTGAGTAGTGAATTGTTATAAATAAAAATTTAAACACATAAAATGCACATAATCAAAATAATCAACATTTATTTACAAATAAAATAAATTAGGAAAGCGTTATAACTACTAAAAATACTGAGAGCAGGAAATACTGAATGTGATTTTCAGTTAGTTAGGGTGCAGCTGGGGCTTGAGCAACAAGGGCCAAAAGCCAAAATCGTGAACATTTATACGTATTCTATGTTAAATATATTTTTCATAATATTTTTTTTTCATATAAATGTTTCATAAGGCATATCTCAGCTTGCGGTCTAATGTGATAGTTACGGCTGCTTCGTTTAATTTTATTTTACGTTTTATGAAAACTGAATTATCTTTATCAAATTTATGTTCAGTAATTGTTATGATTATATTATATACTTATCATAAAAATATGCACATGCATTTATACAGATTAACTTTCATCGTCATTGTCGTCATTAGAGTCCTTCACAAGTTCACTGCTGAGCATAGGCCTCCCCCAACTAATGCTACAAAGTACGGTTCTGAGCCACCTGCTTCCATCGACTTAAGATATTAAGAATATTAACAAAATGCGATATAAATTAACAAAGATGACACCCATGGGACGAAATAAATTGAATTTGAATGCCTTTAAATTATTCTCGAATTAACTATGTAACTTTCTTAATGAACAGCGCTAACAAAACGTAACCTTATAAGGTTAAGGTTAAAAATTAAATTTGAGCTATTAGTATTTTAATCGAATGCTTTTACACCTTTTAATATTAATTGTTACATTAACATTAATCTACTATCAAAAACTTAAACAAATATGGTTATACATAATGAAGTAAAAGCGAATATTCTGTCCACTGGTGCGAAGTCGATTATGAAGAAATTAGTAATTAATAGTGATTTTTATGCAACATTTCAACAACCTTTGAGAAAAAAACCAACTCCTGTTTTGATTACCATCAGGTGAATCTGAGTATACGTAAGTTAGAAAAAAAATATATGCCCAGTTTATACACGGTAAAAGTGGAACCTTCATAAATAATACCTATTTTTTGAGTAAAATTCTTTATATTAGCGCCGTCTACTTAATTCTATTGGGACAAACCCATTTTCTTTAAAAATATGTCACGTAAATAAATAATTAGAGGAAGTATTTCTTTTCTAATGAATGACGATCTATACTATAATATAATAAAGCGGAATAGTTTTTTGTTTTTTTTGTTTGTTTAAACTCGCTAATCACTGGAACTACCAGTCCGATTTGAAAAATTCTTTTTGTATATTATAGCCAGATATAAGTGGAATAGTATAGGCTATCTAGCATTAAGCTATATTACTCAGCTAGCCTTAATTATGGATATTTGTTAAGCAAGTCAGATGAAAAAGCGCTCCCGAAATTATTTATCCGCGTATGCTGGTGTTATCGTTAGGGATTCGTTAATACAGTGTTCTAGAAAAATATAGACCTTTTCTCCGTCAAAAAAAAGTCCGCGATACTATATGTCTATTTCTTATACATAAACCATAATTTGGTATTTTGTAACAAAAAAATATTGAAAACTTCATCGTCAAGACAATTTTATGAAGATAAACTTTGTTCTTTATAACATGTTATTTGGACGCATAGTTTAAGAGATAATGTAAAATTAAAATAATTCAATACTTGGCTGGGCGCGCGAACGACGCTTAAACCCTAGCCGTTATAAAATACTTGAACCATTGATTTATATGATACACTAGATAAGTAATTGCCGCGCCAAAGCGTTGCCACTTCACATATGGCCACAGCCATATGCCCAGCTAACGTCGGTTCAGTGTTCAATGTGACGCCGACCGAGTTGAGCCGAATGATTCACGACAAAAAAATGGGTAAATGCGTAGTAAAAGAATGCGATTCAAGTTCACAAAAACATAATTAATCAAGCGGAATTACTTTCCACTTGTAAATTTGAGTCTATGTCTTCATATTAACGTAAAAAACACAAAAATGAAATAAAATATCGAGTATTGCAATTTAGGTTCAATGTTGCCACTTTTCTGATATTTTCCCATATTACACTACTATGACTATATAATTTATGAAATAAGTGAACTTATTAGCCCTAATTTTAAATATTTTGGAAATTGTAGTAAAAACTATGTTTCAACCTTTATACAAAGGAATTAATTATTCTTATTATAGAATATTCATGAATATCTATTAATTATATTTTATTACCCATTTTATATTAATATTTTGTGTATGTGTCTATGCGAGGAGGAGGGTGAGTAGTAGTATAAATATAGTATAATAAATAATACGATTGCTGAGAAAGGAGACTCATTGGGTGCCTTCGAAACATACTCTCATTAGTTCTAAGCAATTTTTTAAGCGGATTAGTACTAACACCATTTAGTATTATCCTAAAAATTTATTCATAACCAAAGTTTTTGTAGCTAATATCATGAGACAAAGACTTGCCGATGCTTTCACAATTCATGCATATTTCAAACTCAGATCTTCTTGGTTAAGAAACCCAAAACTGATTTTTTTTTACTTGATTTTTTTTGTTTGATTTATTAGTACAATAAAAGATACTTTGAAAAAAATATCTTTAATTTAATTAGTTATACTTCTATTCATCTGATAAGCAAAGATACTTATTTAAAAAAAAAACAATTAACTGCAGCTTAAAAAACTCCTTTTTATTGCTTATTTTGGGTAAAATTTCATATAGTAGGCAATACCAACCCGTCACTGCATGTTTGTGTGTCTATCTTTATCCAATTTTAGCGACGGTATTGGTTTCGTGACTTGTGTAAGTGAGAGTTTCAAAGCTACGTCCTCGTGGTTAGATAGTGGTTTCACTTTTTTCGACGCGCGGTAATGTGGTTTGCGCCTCTAGTCTTGTATAACTCAATGGCTTGAACTAGGTCATATCGCGCACCTTGGACACGTGATGACGCGGGTGAAACCGCGGAGCACAGCCAGTTGTATAATAAGCGCAATGAAGAACTGATCTTGTCACGGCTGGAAGCGCACTCTATTAGAAAAATGAAAAAAAGTTCTTTATAACATTTTTCACTCTAATGAAACATGCCTTTGATACGAGTCATCAATTTTAAAAGACATTATGTAGTATTCACGTTAATAATGGAAACTATTACATAAAAGTCCAAGTAGAAGTAAGGTATAAATATATACATAATAACTATTTATAAAAATATAAAAAACTTAAATTACTTATAATTCTACCCATGATGCGAACCCGGGAGCTTAAGATCATAAGTCGCGTTTACGATCACTAGACCAAAGATGCAGTAAAAAGTAGAGCAGTTTAAAAATATAAACTTACGAAGTCATAACTTATTAGATAGATAGTCCGTTATTAATTTATATAATTTTTTATTTTGATCTATTAAACGATTTCTTGTGAAGCGATATCCAATTTAAGCTTTCTATATATAATTTATGTCCAGTTACTTAACATAATTAAAAATTTTAAGCGTAAAATGTAGCATATCTTCTTTCAGGGTGCTAAAATTAATGTTAGCAACGCCTGTCATAGCTATGTCAAAATACTGAAAGCTCTCAGACTAAAATCATTCTCTATGCTTGCGAAATTAACAAGGTTTTTTATAAGGGTAATAAAAATGTACTCGTAGAAAGGTTAGTTAGTAACAGTTAGTTTCATTTATTAAATCATATTTTTGTATAACATTAAAAAATTCACAAAACAACAAAAAAACTAAAATTACATATAGTCCTACTCTCCTTGGAATCGTGCCAAGAACGCTGGCTACATTTCCTCGCTAAATGACCATACTTAACCTTTGAGCGCGAAAAAACCAGCCTTCTTATCACCAGCAGCGACGACCAGTATCTTAACAAAAGCCTATTCACTCTTGCCTTGAAGACTCCCACACTATAATCTGATGGAAAGACAAATGATGGCAACTTATTCCACTCCAATTCTATACGCATGATGAACGACGTAGCAAATCGTTTGGTTGGAGTTCGTGGAAAACAAAAGGGTGGATGGAGACCGGCCGAACGTCCGGTTGTCCGATGGTGGAAGGGAGATGGAGGAATTAAATTATTCAAGTCCTGCGCACACTCTTCGAAATGCATCCGGCTGGCTACTTTTCGTATGGGTTCAAGGCTGGTAAGATTGGTTTTAACCAAATTCTGGTCACCAATAAGCCTCTTAGCACGCCTTTCCATTGAGCTGCAAAGCTGCTAGGTAGCATTTTGCAGCACCAGCCCATATATGGCAGTAATAATCCATGCACAACCCGACTTGCGCTTTATATAAAGTAAGCAACTGTCCCGGCGTGAATTATCGCCACACCTTTGCAAGGACTCACCAGGTTCCTTGCAGCTGCTTTGGCCTTGGACTCAATGAACCGACCGAAGTTCAGATTTGAGGATATCTCAAACCCTAACAACTGAAGGTGCTTGGTATATTCCAAGGATACATTTCAGAACGAAGGAGCCAAGGTAAGCTAGCTCCTTTTTGCAGTGAATAGCCACGCTTGTATTTTGAAGGTGTTCAAATTCACAAGATTGTAATCGCCCCATTCGGAGACTGTCTGTAGTGTAAGGTTCACACGCTCCACCATGGTTTCTTTTTGGGGCTAGATTTGATCCCGACTAGCCCGGAGACTTGGTTGGTGTCCCTCCACAACTATGCTATCGTCTGCATACCCATAGATATCGGGCAGAAGCAGATCATTAATATGCAGCAGGAAAAGAGTTGCGGAGAGCGCGGACCCCTGAGAAACACCAGCGTTAGTCGCCATATAATCGGATACGCAGTCATCGACGACGACCCGGAGAGACCGTTCACTCAAAAACTCTTTTACCCATTCAATCAGACCAGGAGATAAGCCGTGCGCTGGAAACTTACCAAAAAGCTAATGTGCCGAACTCTGTTTTCAAAACATCAAGGGAAACAGCAAGAGCTTTCCCACTGTTCTCAAGTGCCTCGCCTCATACGTGTGTGGCATACGCTAGAATGTCCCCAGCTGACCGCTTTCGGCGAAAGCCATATTAATCGGATGTATCTACGATAGTTGTTGGTATTAATAACCTGATCCTGTATCGCACAGACAAAACCCTCGGTTTCCCCAAAGAGGTCACCAAATCGTTGCTAGTGAAGGGAGGTGACCGTATCTACGAAGGAATTGAAGGAACTCCATGGAAGGTTTTACAAGGCTCTTGTAGAGCCCTATAAAACCTCCCATGGAGCTCCTTCTGCTTCCATAAGGTCTCACGGGCGGAAATGCTCTGTACTTTCGGATCTTGCCATTGATCGTTGGCTAAAGATAGAGGAGTGAGACTTTTATCACAAGAAGCAACGTCCTAATAGAATGGATTATTATTATCTATGTCATTTTTACGTCTGGTTGGACGTATAAATATATAATTGTAAATGAAAATGGTAATCATACACAAATATCAATAAAATAAAATAAATACATAAAAAATACATAAATAAGTAAAAATCAAACCAAAAAGAAGCCATCAGCAGGTTAGACCAAACGGTTGAGGGTTAAGAGGAAAGAGAAAGAAACCAGCGGACAATGCGGGCGGTATCGAGGAGCACCGCCTTCTGCATTTGAGCTTGGAGCGGTCCGTCATGGAGTCCCAGTCGCCTCAGATGAACCGAGAGGCTGACTGGAATTAACTCATTCGCAGAGATGACTACGGGTAAAATTTCGGTCGACAGTCCACTCCTCAGGACGGTCACCTCGTGAGCCAGGTCCAGATATTTTGTTTGTTTATTTTATCTGTTTCGGCTTTCACGAGGTTCTCGTCATAAGAAATGGTAATGTCGACCAAAATATCTTTGACTGTGCCTGGTCCATCAGCACAATATCAGGCTTATTCGCAAGAATAGTCCTGTCTGTGATGATGACCCGGACCCATTAGAGCCTAGCTATTTTCGAGCACAGCTTCCGGCAAGTACCTATAATATGGCAGTTTCCGATCCACGAGACCGTATTTCAGAGCGAACTCCTGGTGTAGAATTCTGGCTACTAAATTGTGTCTGTGCAAATACTCAGAGTTAGAAAGCGCCGAATAACCGGAAATGACATGCCTAAGTGACTCACCGGGATGGCGACAAGCTCGACAGATGTCGACGGTGCCATCCTTGAGGAATTAATTCCGATAACTGTTGGTCTTAATAACCTGATCCTGTATCACACAGACAAAACCCTCGGTTTCCCCAAAGAGGTCACCGAAACGTAGCCAGTGGAGGGAGGCGACTGTGTCTATAAAAGGCTCATGAAGAGCCTTGTAGAACCTCCCGTGGAGCTCCTTCTCTTTCCATAAGGTCTCCCGGTCGGAAATGCTCTGTACTGCCGGGATTTGTCATTGCTCGTTGGCTAAGGATAGAGGGTCTAGCCCTTTAACACAAGAAATAGCGTCCCTATAGTATGGATCATCCGCTCTCGTCAGAACCTAATTAGGGAGGCTGCACACTTGGCGATTATGCATGGTAAGCGCGCTTAAAAAGCCGCGCCCACCATGCTTCCGCGGCAAGTACAGCCTCATTACTGACACGTAATGGGGCGGTATTTGCTCGGCTCTGTGGAATCCTGGTCTTTAGGAACCAAATGAGTGATCCCAGTAGTGAAGCAGCTCGGAAGCGACTTTTGGTCTAGAGCCGCTTGAAACTGTCGGGCGAGCACAGCATAACACACCACAAACCCTTTCAGCCAGTAGTGATGCAGTCCGTCGAGTAACGGACTTTTCCAGTTTGGGGTTCTACGGACCGCCTCAGCTACGTCTTCCGGCGTTATGATGACGGGGTCCATGGGCGTACCATTCGCACCCTGACTCGCCACAACTTCCACCCAAGGACCCTCGCAGTGGTTTACCTGCTCTGTGACTATAGTCACAGAGCCTGTAAACCACTCACTGTAAAACACTCTCGCATTCTACCAGAATGCGAGAATGTCGGCCTGATTCAGTGCTGGGCCTGTTCCACGTAACATTGGCCGCTCCAATGATTCATAGAGCCTCTTCTGATTACTCCGGAAGAGACGATTCTGGTTGAACTGTGTTGAACTCTCGGTATATCGCCGAATCAGCTTCCCCCAAGCAGCGATTCTCTGTTTCAGGTCGTCTATGCGCTCCGTAAGTTTTTGCGTTATACCCGGCTGGGACAAACTTATATTTGTCCCAGCAAACACCATCCTGACGGTGCACTTAGTTCTCGGTCTATTATTGCCCGACCTGAAGCTTATCAGTCTGCCGACGAGGGCCCTTGCCTTTGCGATGCGATGCGGATTCATTGGAACAAGACTGCTGCGAGACACGTTATGGTCGGGAAAAATATATGATGACTGTTGTATACATACTTTAATATCTGGAGTAAACGTTTTGGTGGGGTCAGACTCCAAAAGCTCAAAGTCATCACCTTAGATAACATAGTTAACCTTCTGGCTATACCCGCTATTATCCATAATAATAACAGTATTGCCCTTGTCGGCTTTAGTAACAATAAGATCATTGTCCCTTATTCTCTGCTTTAGTGACTTAAAAACAGGGAACTCCGGATTGCAATGGTAAGAAGCGGGTACCAAACTTTTAACAATGTTATCTTTCTTCCCGATCACAACGGCTATCTCCGCGTCCACGGCCACATTCTCTAGCAACTTTTGAGATATCGAAGGTGTTAGATTATACTTTAGGCCTTTTTGTAAAAGTGACAACTCAACCGTTGGAAATTGAACATCGAAAATATTTTTAACTCGGGGATAAAATTGATGATATTCAGTATGTATGTTGTTATTGCGCTTACGTGATGAAGGGGATACAAGTCGTTGTTCAAGCTAGGTTCCTGGCTTTCCGGTCCAAAATATCAAAGTCAATATTATGTAATTTATAAGAAAGTTCAAAATATAATATTTTACGGTGGATTTTTAAATTATCTATTGGAAAGCCAATGACGACACTCCTCATTAAGCCAAATGTTTTGAGCTTTAGAAATAGCAACATTGGCCGCTCGACTATTTATGCCAGAACGTATTTGGATGTAATTAGGAATAATATTAAGTTGTTTGCACTGCTGATTGAATCAAATATTTTGGGTAGCAATATGATGGAGTTTTGTTAATTTGACATAGAGTCTTGCCTGGTCGGCCGTGCTAGCCTTTTTAAGATAATTGATAGAATCAGGAGTTTCTTTCCGGAAATCGATTATTATGGGATTGTTATAAACTAATTTGCTTAATTACGCATAAAGAAATAAAATGACGTCTCCTGCCCACTTTTAAGGGGACCTCCCACCCTCCCTCAATAACGCGCACTATACCCGTCGCCGTTACTCCCAGCACTACCACCCTCAGCACCACCACACTAGGCACGACACACCACACTTAAAAATATGACACGTGTTTCGCCTCTACACGAGGCATCCTCAGGTGAAGTAGACTCTGCGGAGGCTGGCTGCTAAGTGAGCGGCGAGCCGAAACTACTGCTATTTATACTACTTGCTGACGCAACCGCGCTCCAATTACGTAGACGCTTGACGCGTTTACCGCTAAAAAGAACCCCTCTGTCGTATCTCCTCAGTTTTAAGGCACTCCCCTAGTTGCTTTAGCCAGTATCAGAAACCTCGGCTTCGACATATCGAGTAACGTGCAGTTTCGTGGTCACTTGGAAGAGAAGGCTAAATTGGCCTCTAAAAATCTTGGCGTGCTCAGCAGAGCGGGACAGTATTTCATGGCGGCACACCGCCTGCAACTTTACAAGGCGCAGGTTCAGCCTCACACGGAATACTGTTCCCATCTCTGGGCAGGGGCTCCCCAGTGCCAGCTCCTTCCACTTGACCGCATCCAGCGCAGAGCGGCTCGAATCGTCGACGACCGAGCCCTTTCCGATCGGCTCGGTTCATTGGCACTGCGAAGAGATGTTGCATCGCTTTGCATTTTCCTTCGCATCTACCATGGGGAGTGCCCTGAGGAATTGTTCGGATTAAGCCAGCCCAGCCGCTGAATTTCACGAACGCACATCGCGGTAGAACTCCTGATACTATCTACACCATCTGGATGATTGGCGGTCCACCACTGTGCGATTTAGATGATGTTTTTTCCTCGCACGACTTCCTTGTGGAATCGATTACCACTAGCGATTTTTCCGGACCGATTTGACTTAGCGACCTTCAAGAAAAGAGCGCACTCCTTTTTAAAAGGCCGGCAACGCATCTGCAATTCCTTCCCTGTTGTTGCAGTTGTTCATGGGCGACGGTAGTCACTTACCATCAGGTGAGCCGCATGCTCGTCTGCCCCCTCTCCTATAAAAAAAATGACGTACGCCGATATTTGCTTTGAAACTAACAACATACTACTGTGAAACGTCCACCTACCATACAACCACGCAACCAAACGCTTACCACCGCACCGTGAGGGTGACAAACAACCATGTTGCGAGGCTATATATCATCAAGGAGCAGGCTTAAACATGTTTAAGAGAGGCGAGTTGGAAACATTTGTTTGTTCATTCAGCAGTGCAACATTACCGTTATTATTTTTTAATATCTCTAACTGTTCCAGCACACACAGTCGTAGCCCTTTATTACAAGTATGTAAGACTTTAAAGGAGTGGTCATTGGCTAGTCTGTGTCCAGTGTCTAAGAGATGTTTAGCAAAATGTGACTTATCGGGGTTACAATTCCTGTACGCGGCTAAATGCTCTTTATAACGTTTTTCGAAGTTGCCACCAGTCTGACCCAAGTAAAACGGCGTGGCATTCGTCACAAACAAGTTTATAAACACCAGAATTTAGACGAATATCTAACTTATCTTTATAATTACAGATATTCCTAAGTGAATTGTTTGTTTTGTTTTTATCCCCAAGTTAAAAATCTTTCCGATGTTCAATTTCTAACGGATGAGTTGTCACTTTTACAAAAAGGCCTAAAGTATAATCTAACACCTTTGATCTATCAAAAGTTGCTAGGGAATGTGGCCGTGGACGCGGAGATGGCCGTTGTGATCAGTAAGAAAGATAACATTGTTAAAAGTTTGGTAGCGAAAGAAATTCAGGCTGTACCCGCTTCTTACCATTGCAATCCGGAGTTCCCTGTTTTTAAGTCACTAAAGCAGAGAATAAGGGACAATGATCTTATTGCTACTAAAGCCGACAAGGGCAATACTGTTGTTATTATGGATAATAGCGGGTATAGCCAGAAGGTTAACTATGTTATCTAAGGTGATGACTTTGAGCTTTTGGAGTCTGACCCCACCAAAACGTTTACCATACCATAACCATAACGTGTCTCGCAGCAGTCTTTTTCCAATGATCCTCAAGCACCCATAAAATAAAAATAATGTATTAAACTAAAATATATGAAGAAAAGGTTCCTATTTGTCCAGTTGTATCATATATAGGTGCACCAGTTTATTTCCTTGCTAAAAAATTAAACTTCCTTCTGCGGGAGAAATCTGGATTCAAATCAACTTACAGCCTTAAAAAAAGGTTTAGATCTCATTTATAAGATTAAAGATATTCGTATTCCACCTAAATCCATGTTGTTATCTTTAGACGTTGATAGTCTTTTCACAAATGTTCCATCCTCAGACTGTTTGCGTATACTCGCAGATCTTCTCTTTAATAAACGTCGTCTACATCCCGGGGAAACAAATGATCTTCTAAACTTAACCTCTCTCTGTATGAAACAAAACTATTTCCGGTTTAATAACCACTTCTATCTACAAAAAGAAGGGCTAGCCATGGGTTCCCCTCTAAGTCCTCATATGGCGGACATTTTTATGGATAATTTTGAAAAACAACACATAGTTGTCAATCAAAATATCTTATACTATTATCGATATGTAGACGACATAATTATTTGCTGGACTGGCACAAAGAGGCAACTGGATGTATTCCTTAATAAAATAAATAAAATCCACGACAAAATTAAATTTAAGCTTGAATTGGAACAAGATTGTGTCCTTAATTTCCTCGACTTAACAATAACAAGGAATTTCAAATTTATCGAAAGCCAACTCATACCGACACGGTCATTCCTGCGTCATCATGTCATCAGTGGCAACATAAATTAGCCGCTTTTTACTGTTATATTAATCGTTTGTTTACTGTGCCATTAATTAAGAAAATTATTTAAAAGAGCTTAATGTGATTTATCAAAGTGCGGTCTCTAAAGTTTATTCAATGAATATCATTGACAATGTAATAAAAAAGAAACAAAAACTTGTCGTACGCAATTCTCTGTACGCAGTTAAACCTCAACGTGATCGTCGATATGTTGGCAGTTTGACCTTCTTAGTTTCCATATCTGAAAAAATAGCTAATACTCTTCTACAGAGTGGCGTGTACGTGGCATTCAAAACAAACAATTCACTTAGGAATATCTGTAATTATAAAGATAAGTTAGATATTTGTCTTAAGTCTGGTGTTTATAAGCTTGTTTGTGACGAATGCCAAGCCTTTTACGTGGGTCAGACTGGTCGCAAATTCGAAACACGTTATAAACAGCATTTAGCCGCGTACAGGATTGTAACCCCGATAAATCACATTTTGCTAAACATGTCTTAGACACTGGACACAGCCTAGTCAATGACCACTCTATTAAAATCTTCATCATCATCATCATTACAGCCCTTCACAAGTCCACTGCTGAACATAGGCCTCCTCCAAAGAATGCCACAAAGCACGGTCCTGAGCCACCTGCATCCATCGACTTCTTATGTCTTACCAGGTCGTTACTCCATCTCGTGGGGGGTCGCCCTACACTTCGCCTACCGGTACGAGGCTGCCACTCGAGAACCTTTCTTCCCCATCGGTTGTTGGTTCTTCGAGCTATATAGCTGGCCCACTGCCACTTCAGCTTACTAATCCGTTGGGCTATGTCGGTTACTCTGGTTCTACTGCGGGTATCCTCATTTCTAAGTTTATAACGCAGAGAAACCCCGAGCATAGCACTCTCCATAGCTCGCTGAGCGACCTTGAGCTTCCTCATACGGCCAGCTGTGAAAGACCACGTCTCAGTTTAGGAAGTCATCACTGGCAACACGCACTCGTTGTACAATTTCGTTTTAAGGTTTTGAGGTATGTCTGACGAGAAGATGTGTCATAGCTTCCCGAACGCTGGCCAGCCGAGTTGAATCCGTCGATTGACCTCTCGGTCAAAGTTGGACTTACCTAGTCGGACTATTTGTCCCACGTAAACATACTCGTCAACAACTTCGAGCTTAGTGCTCCCAACAACTACCGGCATAGGTGTGACATGGAAATTAAACATAATCTTTGTTTTGTCCATATTCATCTTAAGACCTATCCATTAGGAGACACTATTAAGGTCATTGAGCATATTGCTTAGGTTCTCCAGCGATTCTGCCATAAGGACTATATCGTCGGCAAATCGAAGGTGAGTGATGTACTCGCCATTAATGTTGATACCGTATCCTTTCCAGTCCAGAAGCTTGAAAACGTCTTCCAATGCAGCGGTGAAGAGTTTCGGGGATATGACGTCACCCTGTCTTACACCTCTCTGTAATTGGATAGGTTTCGTACTCTGGTTCTGTACTCGGATATCCATCGTAGCTCTACTGTACAAACACTTCAGCACTTCGATATACCGACAGTCAACTTGGTACCGCTGAAGGGACTGCAGCACCGCCCAAATTTAGACGGAATCAAAGGCTTTCTCATAGTCCACAAACGCCAGACATAATGGTAAATTGTACTCTTCCGACTTCTGTACAATTTGCCGTAGGGTATGTATGTGGTCTATGGTACTAAAGCCCTTTCGGAAACCGGCTTTTTCGGGAGGCTGGAAGTCGTCAAGTCTGCGCGCGAGACGATTTGTAATGACTCTCGTAAACAGCACGTAAACGCGGCTCAGAAGGGAAATCGGTCTGTAGTTCTTCAAGAGAGCGTTGTCACCTTCTTTGAAGAACAAGACCACCGCACTTCTTCTCCACGCCTCCGGTGTAATGCCAACATGGAGAACGGAATTAAAAAACTTCTGAAGTACCGGTCTTCCACCCGCTTTCAGAAGCTCCGCTGTAATTCCATCCTCGCCTGCGGCCCTGCCGTTTTTAAGGTACTGGAGAGCCATTCTAATCTCGCTCAGACTGACGTACGGGATATTTTCGGAATAGTGTCGGATAAGACCCGCTCTTGGATCGTTACTCACACTTGCGTGTGGCTCCAACGATGACGTGTACAGCTGCCCATAGAACCTCTCAATCTCACTCAAAATCTCAGGTGCCCCGGAAACAATGCTGCCACATTCAGTCTTCAGCTTTGACAGTTGGCTCTTTCTGGCAGACAGATCTCTGGCAAAGATTTTGGAGCCTTGGTTCCGCTCGATCGCTTCTTCAATACGAGCTGTATTGAAGTTGCGTAAGTCCCGCCGCATGCATTTGGAGATCTGTCTGTTCAGTTGCCTGTATGCTGTCAAATTTGTTGAAGAATGTAGCCTCATCTCCCGTCTAACAGCCATGAGATTAAGAGTGTGATCGGAGAGTTTTTGTGTTCTTCTGCGGCGGGTCTTGCAGAACTTAGCTCCGACCGCATGGACAGTTTCCACGAGCTTGTCATTCATATCTTCCACTTCATTGCAGTCTTCTAGGCACTGAAAACGGTGTTGTAACTCGAGCTGAAAGGTTTCGGGACTTTGGAACAGAGCACGAGGGGGACGGAGCGTTGACTTCATCAGACGAGACCTCTCCATTTAGATTCAGTGTGCATCTTCATCTTACATCCTTGTAATAAAGGGCTACGACTGTGTGTGCTGGAACAGTTAGAGATATTAAAAAATATTAACGGTAATGTTGCACTGCTGAATGAACAAACAAATGTTTCCATTTCGCCTCTCTTTAACATGTTTAAGCCTGCTCCTTGATGATATATAGCCTCGCAACATGGTCGTTTGTCACCCTCACGGTGCGGTGGTAAGCGTTTGGTTGCGTGGTTGTATAGTAGGTGGACGTTTCGCAGTAGTTTGTTGTTGTTAATTTCACAGCAAATATCGGCGTACGTCAGGCGGTGATTGATCGCATGACGTAATCACTCGCTATGTAAATGGAGCGCGGTTGCGTCAGCAAGTAGTATAAATAGCAGTAGTTTCGGCTCGCCGCTCACTTAGCAGCCAGCCTCCGCAGAGTCTACTACACCTGAGGATGCCTAGTGTAGAGGCGAAACACGTGTCGTATTTTCAAGAGTGGTGTGTCATGCCTAGTGTAGTGGTGCTGAGGGTGGTAGTTCTGGGAGTAACGGCGACGGGTATAGTGTGCGCGATTGAGGGAGGGTGGGAGGTCCCCTTAAAACTGGGCAGGACACATCATTTTCTTTCTTTACGCGGAATTAAGCAAATTAGTTTATAACAATCCCATTATAATGGATTTTCGCAAAGTAACGCCTGATTCTATCAATTAGAATTGAGTCCGTCTCGCGCAGGTCCCGGCTGGCTTCCAAATAGGTCACCAGCATTGGGTTGAGAGCTTTTACAACAGCCCGAATCCGCTTGCTTAAGTTGCAGGTAGGAAGTTGCGGTTGATTTTCAAGAGGCGTACTGCGCGTTTCCAAAAAAGCCTCTTCCAATGTACTCCTCATTTACTCTAGTTCTAGTTCCTGGGCGACTGTTCCATCATTTTCTGAACCAACCATAACTGAAAGATTCACGGCGGCATCAACATGTACTGGTTGCTCTGCAAATTGTGGCGCCGCATCCTCAGCCGTAGAATTTTCATCCGATGAAGGTACAGCCTCACGTCGTAGTCGTTCGAGTTCGGCGTCAACAAATATGTTGGAGCGCAGGATACACTTAACTCGGTCTGCCAGGTTTTGTTCCGTTACATGAACTGATGGCTCCAGCTCGGCGAAAAAGCGATGCGTCCGAGCCCGATACGCCAATATTTTATTATTTTTATAATTATTATTGTTGGGGGTTTTGTATTGTTTTCTCACCTGGTTGGGCTGTATAAATACTTATATGTATTTTAAATGAAAATGATAAACATACATATATTTTTATTATTATTATCTTTATATATAAAAAGTAAGTGTCACGTTGTTTGTCCGCGATGGACTCCTAAACTACTGAACTGATTTCAATGAAATTTTTAGTCAATGTGCAGTTTGGTCCAACTTGAAAGATAGGATAGCTTACATCTCAATTTATAGTCGCAATACAATATTATTTTATTGAAAATTATTTGTCTATTATTTGACAGTCACAATTATCTGTTAGCTCCAAACGATTCTGTCAGATGACGATAGCTGTTGACTGGATTGAGTAAATATTTAATAGATGGCGCTATGTTAAAAATGCAAACGTTTAATATAAGCTACAATTTAGTAGTATAACCACCACGTGTTGCTGTAAGTATTCAACAAATAGAACCGATTTCAAAAAAAATTTGCAGACTGTGTGCAGTTTGGTCCAACTTCAGAGATAGGATAGTTTTTATCCCGATAAGTGAGCCTCAATTTTTTTATTGCTAATTTCAGGAGTTTTTTTGGGAAAGCAAATGGTCGTTCGGAAAGGGCAGAACAACGTCTGCCTGGTCAGCTAGTATTATATATAGTTATTGGTAACGCCAGTTAACAATCTAATTTATAAATCTAATAGAATACTTGGTACATGACTTTAACACTTCCCTTCCCTTCCCTTCCTTTCCCCTCTCCTCTCTATGCACGCACGGCCTTTGGAGGCGACAAAAACGTGGCGACGGCAGGACACTTGCAATCGAACAATACCCGCGATCGCTCAAACTGCTAACCGCACGAAGGGCATTAATTTCTTCGACCCCGCTTTAATATTAATCTATTACCGGATATTGTGTCCTTGTTATTTCACAAATCTGACTTATTGTAATCGCGCTTTCCGCGATTACAATAAGTTTAGAGTCGAGGAGTATGTGATATACTAGAACTGATCCAGGAGTGTGTGCGCCGACCACGTGGTGACCTAAAGTTAGCTGACGCGTCAGGAGTGAGGCGAGGCAGACCTTCACAAGGTTAGTGCGTGCATTCCACTCTCATCCATTTTCCTTGCTCTCCTTGCTGTATTTACCAACTACAGTCCACGAAACTTTATCGAAGAATTCAAGTTACTGGCGCGTCCAGTTATTAATATTGGAAAAACTTTAATTTGCTCAATATTTTTGAAAAGTTGGTAATACCTGTATTTACGGGCTATTAGCCAAGTAAATTACAGTGTGTGGTGTGTTTTTGTTGTAGATGTAGGGATTGTGGGACTTTAAACTATTTCATTATCCTCCAACTTCAAGAACTTTCTTACTATCCTGCAAGTATTTAAAATTGCGGCTTTTTGCAGCGTTATATGTGTTTTCTATTAATTCTATAAGTTTCAGGTTATTGAACATATTATTTGGGTCCACTATCAGTAGTTGAGATGACTATGGGGACTGTATATACTTTTTCTTGCTTACATATTCTTCCAATTTCTTCCTTTAACTCGGCATATTTACAAATTTTCTCAGCTATTGTTTTTTGAATGTTATGCGTATTGGGTACTGCAATATCTATTAAGTACGTGGTTTCGTTATTTTTATCTTGTAATGTCTGGTCTATTGTAATGAATGGTTTTATCAGTAAGTATAGCTCGGTCGTAGTAAAGTTTATGTGAAGCATTTTCTAGAACTGTTTGTGATGTGTATTTGTAGTACGGGATGTTTGTGTTTTGAGTAAGTTTATGTTTGAGTGCCAATTTTTCATGTATGATGTTTGCGAGCTGATTATGTCAGTGAGTATATTCTGACTGTGTGAGGCTTGTGCTCTGATTATGTGTTGTATTGTTTCTGGTTGGCTGTTGCACTTGCAGCATTTATCGTTTGTGACTGTGGCATCTTTGATAATATGTTTTCTACAGTTTTTGTGTTAATTACCTAGTCCTTTATTGCTATTAAAAAACCTTCTGTTTCTGGGAACAGGCTACCTTTTTTAAGTCACATGCTTGACGCTTTTGTGTCTAAGTAGGGTTGGCTTATGTCGTGTGGGTGTCGCCCGAGTAATACTTTTTTCTTCCAGTTTTCTATTTTTTTTTTCAACGGATCTCTATTGTTTGGGTTTTCTAGGCCTGTTTGTTCATCAAGGCTTAGTGGTGTGTAGTTTTTGTCGTTGTGAATTATAGCTTTGTGTATTGTACTCGTTTGCGATTTGGTATGAAAGAATGTGTTTAAGCTGCAGATCTGCTTTTGCCATATGTGATATATATCTATTAAACCTCTACCTCCATCTTGTCTCTTGATTGTGAGACGGTCTATTGCAGACTTTGGGTGTAAGTTGTTGTGTTTTGTCAGTATGATACGTGTCATTCGTTCTATATGTTCTATATCCGTTTGGCTCCATTTTATTATTCCAAACGAATATGTTAGAGTAGGGATCGCATAAGTATTAAGAGCTTTTATTAATTTTTTTCCTAAGAGCTGGGTTTTACATATGGCGTTAATTACCTTTTATAAAAGTAAAAATAAAAGTTGAAGGCTATTTACGTCCCACGGCTGGGCACAGGCCTCTACTCACAGGGTTTTTAGGGCAGGGACATGTCTGCCGTGCTGCCTCAATGCGTGTTGGCGAACTTCACATGTCGTTGAAATATTTTTTCTTATTTATCGGATATGCAGGTTTCCTCACGATATTTTCCTTCACCGTTGAGCACGTGGTAAATCAGCACTTAAAATTGCAGTTAACAATTTCATTGGTGCCAGCGGGGATCGAACCCGGGTTGCTCGCGTACTGTGAAGTTTACAGCGAACGCTAACTATCTGAGCTACCACGGCTCTTTTATATTCTATAGTTATTGTCTTCTTTATAGATTTATGGTCTAGTCCTTTCAGTTGTTGTAATCCCAAGTAATTGTATAAGTCGGTTGGCTCCATTGCTGTTATTGTATCTATGTCATTAACTGCATAGCCACCAGGTTGAATCTTGGCCTTTATTAATTAATGAATCGTTATACATTTATCTAGTCCAAATTGCATATTGATGTCCTTGCTAAATTCTGTAGTCATTTTTATTAGGGTTATCATTTCTTTTTCTGTCATTATATATAAGATTTGAAATTATTGATTCATCGCTATTGTGTTTAAGACGGTATCCAGCCATTTTTATATGCATCTGGTAAGATAGTGGATTCAGTGCGATGCAGAACCATAGGGGACTCAAGGAATTACCTTGATGGATACCTTCTTGATGGCTATTTGTCTTGTTTTGATGCATTTATTTCGGGTGCTTAATTGCAGTGTAGTTTTCCAGTATGTCATGATATAACGTAAAAAGCCTATTATTTCAGGGTTAATCTTATACATTTCCAGTATTAGTATCAGCGAAGAGTGTGGGATGCTGACAAAAGCTTTTTTGTAATCTATTTTTATACATTGTAAATTTCTGTTTTTTGCAGTAGCGTGTTTTAGAATGGTTGAACCTATAATGAGTTGCTCCTTACACCCCATGTGGCCCCGCCTGCACCCTTTCTGCTCTTGAGCAAGTATGTTGTGTTTTTCTATATGCAGGTTAATTTTCCTTGCAATTGCTGCTAGCAAAATTTTGTAGATTGTTAGTAAGCATGTGATTGGCCGATATTGGGCCGGTTGTGTGAAATAATTACACTTTGGTAGCATGTATGTTATACATGTAGGAATGAATTCGGGGATGTTTTGTTTCGCAAATATGATGTCTGATAGGTTTTTTGATATAGTCTAATGTAGGCATGTTAATTTTTAAACCAGTAGTTATCCACTTTATCAATGCCCGGTGATTTCCAATTATGTAATCTTTCCGTAATAACTCGTATCTCACCTTCCGTTATCTCAGTAAACTCCATTTCTTCCATCGTACTTCATCTCTGTTCTTCTTCAGTTATCCAGATGGCACTCTTAGTATGTGGTATCTTTTGTTCCAATATACCAGACCCTATTGGTCTAACTGTTCTGCTGTTAGAGTTTCTACATTCCTGATTCCTTTATCAGTCTGTGGCTTCCCTAAGTTTCTATAAAATTGTTTTTCATTAGTGGCAAATATGATATTATCGTTCTTCCTTTGTTGTGCTTTTTTGTATCGTTTGAGTCTGTGAACTTTGAGCGCTCGTTTCTGTTTTAGTGTGTCTAAGATTTCTTCAGGTTTTCTGTTAGTATTTTCCTGTCTTGTACCATACATATGGTTGTGTTTCTAAATAAAATTTCAACTCTGTCAATTACTTTCTTAGATCTATTGTTGTTGATGTACTAAGTAAGTTTCCCTATATCTGCTCTCAATTTTGTTATATCTTTTTCTAATCATTGTTGCCATGGTGGTCGATTTTCTTCCATACGTTCTGTATTTTCCGTGATTTTGTATTTTAATTCCTTCGAGATAACAATCGCAGCGCAATATATTAAAATGTGTATATCTATAAGTTGTGTGTGTGACGAGATTTATTCTTCAAGAATATCATGATTGAATAAGTACATAAGTTCGCTAAGTTTAGGGCAATATTTCTGTTTGGGTAATTAAGGCCTAACTGTTGGGTCCATTCCTGAGTACAGTGTTAAAGTTGTTCTGAATTTGTCTTTTATTTGTTGGAAATGTGTTTCGGCGGTATTATGGGTATTCACGAATGTCTCAACGTTGTCTTCTATTAATAAGGTTATTGATTCTGTTTGTGTCGCTGCATATGTGGTCTGTAAATGTTGGATAGTTGAAATTAATGCCTTTTTTTGTGAGAGTAACATTGATTGGATGGACAAAGGTGTCGTTTCAACTGTGGTTTGTCGTTCTTTGTAGTTGTAAACTTCTTATTCCGCTTGTAGTTGTTCTCGTACTTGTTCTTTTAGTCAGTCAAGGACGTCTTGAGATAAAAGCTTATTCCTTTCTATTACTCTTTTCTGATCAGAAATTATTTGTTGTGACACTTCGATATAAATCGAAGGATGCAGGTGGCTCAGGACCGTGTTTTGTGGCATTCCTTGTGGGAGGCCTATGTTCAGCAGTGGTCTTATGAAAGGCTGTAATGATGATTATGATGATGATGATTCACATCAGGATATTTGAGAAAGAGAAATTCGTGCAGTTTTTCCTGTATATGGTTAGATCGGTCTCTTGTTTTGTTACGTAGTAGTAGGTGCGCATGATAAATAGGTTTACTTCGTGGCTCCATTTCATCCGCACCCTAGTTTTAACAGCCTTGATAGACGCAGTTAAAAAGGCATTTGCCTCCCGCGTAACACGCAGGGCAGGCGTTGATAAATCCCTATTACCCGAGGGGGATTGTGATGACTGTACCGATGGATTGTACTCGGGCTAAAAGGTTCACATGGGCTATAGCTTCTACTATCCGTGTATTATAATAATAATTATTATTGCTCTAGGTATAATTACATGGTTCGAATTTTATTCATCATCATCATCATCATCATGACAGCCCTTCGCAAGTGCACTGCTGAACATAGGCCTCCCCCAAAGAATGTCACAAAACACGGTCCTGAGCCACCTGCATCCATCGACTTCCTGCATGCCTTACCAGGTCGTTACTCCATCTAGTGGGTGGACGCCCTACACTTCGTCCGCCGATACGAGGCCGCCACTCGAGAACCTTTTTTCCCCATCGGTTGTCGGTTCTTCGAGCTATATGGCCGGCCCCCTGCTACTTCAGCTTACTAATGCATTGGTCTATGTCGGTCACTCTGGTTCTACTGCGGATATCCCCATTTCTAAGTTTATCACGCAGAGAAGCTCCGACCATAGCCCTCTTCATAGCTTGCTGAGCAACCTTGAACTTCCTCATTCAGCCAGCTGTGAAAGACCACGTCTCAGTTCCATAGGTCATCACTGGCAACACGCACTGGTTGTATAGTCTCGTTTTCAAGTTTCGAGGTATACCTGACAAGAAGATGTGCCGTAATTTCCCGAATGCTGCCCAGCCGAGTTAAATCCGTCCATTGACCTCTCATTGGACTTACCTAGTCGGACTATTTGTCCCAGGTAAACATACTCGTCAACAACTTTGAGCTTAGTTACTACCATGGTATAGGTGTAACATGAACACGATATTTGTTTTAATAATGTTCATCTTAAGGCCTATCCGTTGGGAGACACTATTGAGGTCATTAAGCATAGTGCTTAGGTCCTCCAGCGAATCTGCCATAACAACTATTTCGTCGGCAAATCGAAGGTGAGTGATGTACTCGCCATTGATGTTAATACCGTATCCTTTCCAGTCCAGTAGCTTGAAAACGTCTTTCAATGCAGCGGTGAAGAGTTTCGGAGATTTAACTTCGCCCTGTCTTACACCTCTCTGCAGTTGGATAGGTTAGGTACTCTGGTTCTGTACTCGGATAGCCCTCGTAGCCCTACTGTACAAACACTTCAGTACGTCGATTTACCGACAGTCAACTTTGACAGGCAAGCAGCACCGCCCAATTTTCAACAGAATCAAAGACTTTCTCATAGTCCACATACGCCAGACATAGTGGCAATTTGTACTCTTCGGACTTCTGTAAAATTTGCCGAAGGGTGTGTATGTAGTCTGTGGTATTAAAGCCTTTTCGGAAACCGGCTTGTTCGGGAGGCTGGAAGTCGTCGAGTCTGCGTGCGAGACGATTCGTTATGACACTCGAAAACGGCACCTAGACGCCGCTCAGAAGGGAAATCGGTCTGTAGTTCTTCAAGAGAGCGTTATCGATTTTCTTGAAGAACAAGACCACCGCACTTCTGCTTCACGCCTCCGGAGTAGTACCACCATGGAGGACGGAATTAAAGAGCTTCTGAAGGCGAATTTTATTATTTTAGTTTTCTCAACATTTTTTTTTTAGATTTTTACTTCCCATCCAATTTATTGCATTTTATACTGTTTCGTGGCTAATGATTGCATTTCATTTCTATTTTAACATTTTGTAATAAGCGTTGTATCATCTGCAAATAATATACAGTCCTGATAAATTGTCTTTAGTATGGTCGTTCATGTAAAACCAGAAGAGTGATGGAGCAAGAACCGAACCTAGTGGCATATCGCAAGTATTACGAGATTTATGAACTCAGATTTAAAAGTAACTTTCATGGTGTTCATTGTTTTATCGATGTCGGTACGTTGTTTGCAATTTGATTAATAGTTTTTCATTCAGTCAGATGCTTATCCTTTTATACTCTATTTTTTAAGCTTTTTCATTAAAAGTTTGTGACAAACATGGTCCAAATGCCACTGACATTTTGTTATTATTGCTTCAACGATTTTTTTTACTAAAAGACTACACTCGAATGTCATTGAGCTGTTCTGCTCAAATAACATATTATTTTTGTCTAAAAATTTAGTAATTTTTGTTACCATAGCCTTCTCAAAAACTGGTAAGTATCGGTACAAGCGTTATTGGTCTGTAGATACACATATAAGTACGATCACCTTATTTTTATAATGGTTTTATGATAGATGTTTTTAAGTGTCCCGGGAAAACACCTAGCTCCAACAATCTATTTCAAAGTGTAGAAAAGTGCGCTGCTATGTAGGGAGCGATTATTATCCCCCCGGTGTGCAGTGGCAGCCTCGTACCGGTAGGCGAAGTGTAGGGCGTCCCCCCACGAGATGGAGTGACGACCTGGTAAGACATGCAGGAAGTCGATGGATGCAGGTGGCTCAGGACCGTGCTTTGTGGCATTCTTTGGGGGAGGCCTATGTTCAGCAGTGGACTTGTGAAGGGCTGTAATGATGATGATGATTATCATTTTTTAATATATCGATGTTCAAATCTCCACTCAAAATTTACCCTTTTTCATTATCATATGTAATATTGTGTAACAAAAGTCTAAGTGTATCGAAAACTTGATTAACGTTTGAGTTTGGTATACGATAAACATAGACAATAATAAGATTGTGGTCCAAAAGTTTTATGCCACCACATTCAAAATAATGAGTGTGATCTAACTCTTTAGTACCTAATTGATATTGTTGCCCAATTTAGATGATTTTTTTAAAGTAGTATGCACGTACCACCACGTCTTTGTTGTTCTCTGGAAAAATTTGATACCAGTGTATATTGCAACAAAATTAAACTACTTTCAGTTTTTCGCTTTATGAACGTTTCACTTAAGCAGATCACATCTATTTCAGCTAAACAGTATTAACAGCTAAAATACCTAATTCAACTATTGTTAATTCGAACATTTCTAACTTATCTAGTATTCTTGCTATGTTTTGATGGAAAATACTTACCTTATTGAAGTTATTTTTACATTGCATAACTTTTATTTCAGTCGGAAGAGAATTTATCTTGTAGTTTTTTTTTTTTTTGGGAGAGTGGCTTATTTTTACCTTTACGCGTATACATTTATTTTTTATAAGAAATTAGAACGGTATAGTGCCCTTTTTAGCATAAGTTTTTTTCCTATAAATTTTGTACACCGATCTTTTATAATGTTTCGCAGCGCTGCAGGTGACAAGTAGTTTTAGTATAGAGTTCCGAAATGGTATAAATATTCATTTTTGCTTTTCAACTCATACGATTTTGTATAAATAAACTTATAGTTCAAAACATTTCTAGATATATGACAAATATTTTGATTCAGGATTAATAGAATTTCTTCAGAGCTGGCATAATGCTTAATGATAGAATTAACTGTGAATGTGAATTTTTCATATTTTATATTGGTTTTTGATAGCAACTTTGACGCTAAGCCGGCACATTGCTGTCCACCCAAAATATATATTTTTTTATCATTCTGATGTTGTTAAAACATGATTTTTTTAGGAGTGTTGCTTAGGTTTACTATTTTAGTTTCCTCCTGTTTGTGTGCCATTTTTGGTGTTTCTTTATTCAGTTCATTTTCATTGCCATCACATGTATGATCATTCGAGCTAAGTCGTCTAGGATTTGATAATGTGCTGTTATTGTCATCTTGCAGTTTCTTTTTAGACGTCTTAGTTTTCTTTATTTGTGTCGGACTTTTTATTTCCGGCTTTCCATAGCAAATTAATCTAAATTGCGATATTTTTTTTCGGTTGTTATGATGTTATTTTTTTAAGAGAGTTATTTTCTAGTACCAAATTTTCGAATTCCATGTGTGCGCTAGTAAGTTCTCGTAACCTTTGGATTTCTATTTTGAGCTCTATTAGATTTTTCGTTGCAGTCGATATATCTAGAAAGCTTCTACTAAGACAATCTGGCGAACTAGAAGATAATGATGAATTGTAAGACGTATTACAGCCCGTTGTTAAATTCTTAATCATATATAAATTCTTAATCAAAAATTTAAGGCTCTAAACCTTAGACTATTCATAAGCACTTGCTTATTTATACTCTAAGCTTTAAACTATCTGCACGGTCTAATTAAACAGACGCCATTAATATTAATAACGTTAACGGCTTGCTCTAAACTCCCTTACTGCGGTCGAGTGGTTTCTTCTCAATGGTTTTAAGCTTTTTTACGCTTTGCTTTTTTGATAATTTCTAATAATATATATATGTACGATATCCACAACGATTAATTAATCACTATCATTATGCTTATCTGATGGTCTTCTCGGGTTCGCTATACACTGATAAGGTCCAGATTTTCCACCGTTCTTTTTGAAACACCATAGAACATACTACAGTTACCGACGAATGTGTTAGTGTAATCCTTTTCTGTACTGTTTATACTACGATATGTTATTTATCTATTTATTTAATTCATAAACTTATGGCTTACAGAAAATCCAACACGCGCACAAGTTTACATTTTACATGCAAACATTTTTTCAAAAATACAATTTTTCAAAAATTGTATTTTTGAATCCATAACAACAAAATAATATGCCCATAATTTAAATTACATATTAAATATAAAGTATAAATAGAACATAGTCAATGTAATTAAAGTGTCTAATTATTAATTGTCATATTATCAATAATTTTATAAAAAAGAGTCAGCAGACGTGTTATACTGTCTGCAAATAGGTCAAGTTCATCGTACTGAGTGAGTATGTCCCCTATAAGTATTAATCCTCGATTCGTTGGTGCAAAAGCAGCACGTTTGGTACGCGTAACTGAGAACTGAGAAGACGCGGCCTACCGCACGGAGCCACCGTTCCTCCATTATCTCTCCGCAGGTACCTGGGCACCAACAAACTATTTCTCTCCATAACCGACTGGCAATCCAACTTGAGGTGAATTATAGAAAGATAGTGCCTAATAATTGACATCAACCTCTTTAAAAATTAAGGTTTCAAAATCAACCATACCCAAGACGAATAAAGAAAGATACAAATAAGGGTAGTATCCATGATTTTTCTTATGAAATCAACGAGCAAATTTACGTTGTATCCTCTCTAACAAGACAGTATACTTTTTCTCGTAAGGATTCCAGACCACAGATGTATACTCTAGTTTACTTCGAACATATGCATTATACAAAGTTTTAGCCACCCTTATATCATCAAAGTCAGCAGCAGTCCTCATTACAAAACCAGCCAACTTACTAGCTAACTTGCAAATGGATGTCATATGATTGTGAAAACTAAAATCAGTATCTACCTAAGTCACGTATGTCATATACTCTTACTAAAGGCGCGTCGTATAAGTTATAATTAATAATCACATGATTCTGTTTTAATGCAAAAGTGATAACCTTGCATTTAGTCACATTAAGAGGAAGATGGTTAAGTTCACTCCATTTCAATACCGCATCTATGTCCTGTTAAAGAGCCGGTGCATTAGCAGCACTATCAATCGCCAAACTTAATTTTAGATCATCTGCGAATAACAGACACTTCACAGATTTTACTTTGGTAGGCAAGTCATTTAGAAAAATTAAAAACAGCGTAGGGCCAAGAGTTCTACCCTGACTCGCCCCAGATCTAGTGAAATAATCAGCGGATTCGAAACCACTCACTCTAACAAATTGGCGACGATTATCCAAATAGCTAGCAAAGACTTGAAGAAGTTTCGGGGTAAAACCCAACTTAGCTAGCTTCTGTTACAGTATTTCATTACTCACCAGGTCAAAGCCTTCCTAAAACCGAAATAGGCGGCGTCTATCTGTCTCCTAGAATCCATCTTTAACTTAAAAATAAAAAGTTAATTGCAAAAATAAAAAGAGGGTTCTTGTGAAGGTTTTCTCGCTATTTCTCCGATCAAAAGATACCTTTAAGGTAAGTCCTTTGTTTTTCGACATTCTTGAGTCTCTTTTTCATTGTTGTATTGGTTTGTTGTTTTATTAGCCCCGCTTAAGGAGTTTTGAACAGACACAGATTTTCCAGGTTGAATCATAACTTTCTTGTTGCGTTTTATAGACAGTGGTTTTGGTTATCTCAATTTTTGTAAATACACTAGTAAAACCATATCGATTGTATGGTTTTCGTTTTCTTGGTTTCCTATATCTTTTCCAGATTACGGAAGCCGTTTTAGTACTTCACGCGGACAGAGAGGATAAATTCCGGTAGCTTCGAATTCACCCTTAATGTTAGTGGACTTTGTCAGCTCTATAGCTTCCATCAAAGATATAACCAATTTAGGGAAGTGATTTTTATTTACTTAACTTTGGTTTGGGTTTTCCATCTTAAACTGTAAAAGTATTTTACGCCACGCCTTTTTAAGGGGACCAAAGAACGCCACGTCAAGGGGCTGCATTAGGTGACTGGAGTTGGCGGGTATAAATATTAATTTTACATTGTGTTGCTCACACCATTCGATGACGTCAACATTCAGGTGACTTGATAAGTTGTCACATATAACATTTTTTTTCCGGTAACACCATCTGCCCATTTTAGGACTATCATTTTAAATAATCTTAAGACATTGGATCGTCTACTTAACAACTGCATCAGATACATTTATGGTCTCCGTCAATACGGTCGTATTGGATACGGATACGGAGCACGAAAAGAAGATACATGGTCATGTATCTTCTTTTCGTGCTGCGCTAAATTGGCTAAATATCCGTCAGCGCACATATGTCAGAATGCTCTGCACCATTTTCACAATTCTGAACGATCCATGTGCTCCCGAGTATCTGAAATCCAAATTTCAATACCTGAGAGATTCTCATAATCGCTCTCTCCGTTCATCGGCTAATCTTAGGTTGCTCACTCCTTTACACCGTACTGGTTATTTATCTCAATCTTTCGCCCTCACGGCCATCAGACTCTGGAACGACATCCCTCTTGACACTAAAAAAGCTTCCAACAAGTTTCTTTTTAAAAACCAAGTCCGTAAGCATGTGAAAAAATTGTTGCAAGTTTGAACTAACATAGCTTTTATTTTCATACACATATGTATATTTCATACTTGTTCTGACATAGATAATATTTATATGTATTGTGTATATATGTAATGTATGCGTGTATATGTGTATGTATGTATTTATATATGTACATATTGTGTGTATTTAAGTATATATGTCTATGTATGTGTGTAAATGTATAGTTATATGTATATACGTAATTACATTTTTTTTCTTTTAGCGCTTTCTATTTTGGTTACTGCTTCACCGCCTCTTGTTTTGTATATCTCTGTTTCGTCTAATGGTTGACTGGGAGAGAATTCCCTATGGCATTAAGTCCGCTATATGTACAACGTTGTGCATGAAAGCTTAAATAAATAAATTAAAAAAAAAATCTTTGAAGGTTGCCGAGTCGAACCATCCAGACTGTTCGATTATATCTGGTGCCTCTAGGGCTACCTGTAATCCATTCCGAATAAAGGTTTTCCGAATTATACTCTATGTATATATATGCAGACTTACTCCGTCCCCTGTGCCGGAAAACATTAAAGAAATTGCTCCCTTTGTAGAATTCGTAACCCGTTCTCCGTACTTTACCCCTATGCGAAACAAGCACTACGATGAGGCTGGATCATCGCTTAAATGTGTTTCGTCAAGATTTAAGATGTGCGAGGGAGGAATGTCTTTCAAGTGTTCTTCGAAATTTTGAAAATATTCTAAAAATTCCATTACAGTTTTTTCTGCTCTTGCTTTTTTTATATGTTGGCAATGCCTCTCACTCAGTTTTTCAACGTTCCGTTGGAGGTAACTTAAAACCCAATGTTTTCCTGGGAGTTTAGCGTCAAAGACACTTTCTATGCTTCTTTTTTGTAAATAATCATATACTATCAGCCTTAAATCCTGCTTTCTCAAAGGGCATCCGAAATCACTAGCTGCAATTATTATTAAAATTATTAAGAAAGAAGAAAGAAGAAAATGCTTAACTATATTCCTCGATATAGCAAAGGCATTTGACACACAGTCCTGATCACGAGCCTTATAATCAAGCTGGAAAAAATTGGTGTGAGAGGCTTACCTCTGCAATTAATAGAAATCTGAGTGGAAGAAAGCAGAGAGTCGGAATAGAGAATAAGAAAAGTGATGAGTTAACTGTCGAATATGGCTTGCCACAAGGCAGTATACTCAGCTCAACGCTGTTCCTGGTATATGTCAATGACTTATGCCAGCTTCAACTACACAAAGGGAAAATTCTCTCATTTGCCGACGATACTGCATTATTCTTCAGTGATAATAGTTGGAAAGAGGTCTTTGAGTCTGCACAAAGCGGTTTTACTAAATGCTGCCTCTGGTTACAAAGAAATGTGTTGACATTAAACATTGACAAAACAAAATACATCACCTTCACACTTAGGTCGAGCCAAAACCCTCTTCCCTCCCTCTCCATCACAGCTCACGTTTGCAACCCTGAGCCAACTAATTGTCATTGTCTCCCTATACAAAGAACTGACAAGATTAAATATCTCGGAATCATAATAGACCAAAACCTGACTTTCAAGGCACATATTGATGTACTTGTCACTAGGTTACGCAAGCTCATTTACATCTTCAAATCGCTTAAACACGTAGCTGACTGTCAAATCATCAAGATCGTCTATTACGCTCTATGCCAATCACTTATAGATTACTGCATCAGTTCATGGGGAGGTGCTGCTAAAACACACCTAATCGAGGTAGAAAGAGCCAAGAGGGCCATCCTAAAAGTTAGTGCAGGTCTCCCGTTCCGCTTTCCAACAGTGGACTTATACAAAAAGTGGGATGTTCTAACAGTGAGACAAACATTTATCTTACAAACTGTCCAAATGAAACATTCTCAATGTAAATACGAGCCGGAACTGCTAAAGGACAAACGCAGAAAAGGTACTATATGTCGCACCCAATCCTTCCATTCTGTTACCTTACACAATTTCTTCTGTTTTCTAGGACTATAATAAACTAAATAATATCCTAAATTTCTAGCCTTTACCTAAATCTAGTTGTAAATTAGTTCTAACAAAATATCTGAAAACTTTAGACTATGAATCGACCGAAAACCTATTAAAGTCATCTATATAATAAATAGTAATCTCGCTCAGCCACAAACTCCCTATTGTCTCGCATCTTTTCATCATTTTGGTTAAAAATGCAATTTTGTATAATATGTTAATCCCACACAAGCGCTCACACACACTTACACTCACACATACACTCAGGCACGCGCAGATGCACGCGCACACACACGCGCACATGCACGCACGCACCCCCCCCCCCCCCCACAAACGCACGCGCGCTCGCACTGACTTGCACGTATTCAATTAACTATACATAGTACATACACCCATTGATGTCTGAAATCTGCAATTACTGTAGTTCATTTTGTTTATTTACATAATTATAATCTCCTTTTTTGATTTGTATTACTCAGATTGTTGCTTTAGCCGCGGAGGGCCCTGATGACCTGTAATACAGGTTTTTATACTTACATCAGGCACCAGAATCTCACAAGTTAGGTACCAGTCTGGCAATTTTGTAATACTTAGCATTAAGTTTAGCTATTGTGAAGAGAAAATAAATTCTTTCATTCATTCATTCATTATTTTGACAATCTTTTGCTCCTCTTCGTCACTAAGGCGCGTGGGACATCCAACACTTTTTTGGTGCTTTCCCTTTAATTTGTATAAAATAGTAGCTCTTGGAATTCCGAAATTCCATGCGGCTTCCCTTGAAGACATTGTTTTATCTTTTACATAATGTTTGGCAAGGTTTAAAATATCTTGAGTGTAATTTCGACCACGACTGCCGAGACGTGTCCGGCTTTTTTTATTGATCTAACCATCCTGAAAATAAATGTAGACAATTGAAACTTGTAATGTAGTTCTTTAAATAAAATTCCCGATACAATCGTAATATAATAACTTACTTATCTTCACGCACAATCTCTGACGGGGTAGCCAGACAGAACAGATCGCCAAGTATCACGATCCTTACATACTTCTTTCGCTTCTTTCAGATTCATTATCTTCTTCATACATGCACGTCTAGGTATCCGAGTACTCTTGACCCTCCCCTCTTCGAGCAATTTGCTCACATGGTCTTCGAAAGTTAGTCTCGGTCTACCTCGACACATTTTAATATTAACTTTCGCGCTATATATTTCCTTCACCATTCGGTCTTCACTCATTCGCTCAACGTGCCCAAACCATCGAAGCACGCCCCTATCAATTTTTGTTAAAAAGGTCATTTTTCATACCTGCCATATTGCGAATCTCCTCGTTTCGCTTTCGGTCGGCCATCGTAACGCCGCACATTTTACGAAGAGATCGCATCTCCACTGCATTCAACTTGCTCTTATGCTTCTTCTAGCATACCTAGGTTTCGCTGGCATATAATAAAGTCGGTACCAACACTGCGTTATGTATTGCAAGGCGTGCATTATTGCGTCATTACGCCTTGCCTTTTAACTAACGCAGTCAGGGCACCATTGACTTTATTCCCGGCAGCGACACGCCTGTCCACATCTAAATCACATCTTCCATCCCGGCTAAAAGCACTCTCCATACAATTTCATTTACCTATTCTAGACATTCCTGATTTACCCATATTTCATACCTCGTTGTCTCTTCGTCTCTTTCAAATACCAGAACCTTAGTTTTATTAGCATTTAAACGGAGACCTTTAAGTTCACATTCCTCTTTCATACACGTGACTAATTCCTGCAGTTCTGCCTATGATGGTGCAATAAGCACTACATCATCAGCATACAGCAGATAATTTACTTTAATGTCACCCAATTTCGCACCCAAACAGCTATCTTTCAGCTTCTGTAAACAGCTTTCGAGATACAGTATGAACAGCCAGGAAGACATGACACAACCCTGTTTTACGCCCGTTTGGATGCTAAACATGGGTGACAGGTCATGCCCTGCCCGCACACAGGCTTTACACTCACAGTAAAGTGACTACACAGCCCTTAGCAATCGACCATCCACACCATACCCCGGAAATAGTTCCCATATTTTGTTCCTTACAACCTTATCAAATGCTTTCTCAAGATCCACAAAAGCACAGAAAGTCCTCTGGTTAGCAGCCAGAAGCTTTTCCGTGATCATGCGGAGAGAAAACATTTGATCCGTGCATCCTCTTCCAGGTCTAAATCCGCATTGTGCCTCCCATAGAAATCTTTCCGATTTCTCTTGCATCCTACGTGTCAAAACCTTCGAGTAAACTTTACTTGCTAAACTGGTCAAGCTGATCGCCCGATAGCACCCGCAGTCAAAATATGAACCTTTACATTTATATAAAGGCACAATGACTGCGGATCGCCAATCATCCGGGACATCCCCCGTCCGCCACCACAAATTGCACAGCAGATGAAAGCTGTCCCATACGCGAGGCCCACCATACTTGACCATTTCAGCAGTAACTATGTCTAGTCCCGCAGCCTCACCACATTTGAAACTTCGAATCGCACGTTCAATCTCTTTCATACTGATGACCTCAATGTCATCGAGGTCGAGGAGGAAATAAAATTCGCTCCAACGCTGCATGATGTCCGATTTTTCTGAGAGGACGTCATTGGTTCTCCAAAGCACTTTGTTCATTCTTAAGGCCGTCGCACCACTTCGGTTCCTTCTAACCTCTTTCCAGAAGAGTTTTGAGTTCTCCTTAAAGTTGTGCGACAACCTTTCGTCCGCTTCCATTCTACACCTTTCACGCACTTCTTCAATCAATGCTTTCGTGTGAACTTTCTGCAGCTTATATCTTTATTTCATCTTCTCTCTTATATCTTTATCATTACTAGAGGCCAAGTAGTCTAACCATGCTTTCTTCTTCTTCTTTACAACTTCTTTCACTTCATCATTCCACCATGCTTCTCTTCTTTTACTACTACCTCTTTTTATAGTTGCACACTTCTTCCGCTGCACTTACCATTCCATCCCTAAGGTTCTGCCATGTTCTTTTCACACATTCTTTTCTGCCATCGATGGTGTCAAGCTTTTCAGCTACCCTCGCATGATATTTGTCCCTAGTATCCGCTTCCTGAAGCTTCCAGCTTCGGATGCGACAGACCGACTGTGGTTCTGTTACTGCCGTCGGGTAGCGCCAACCCGCGAACAGACCCCTAAATCTAGTAATCACTAGATATCGATCCGTTCCCAGGTACCGTTCACAGGTATCCATCACCTGTTTTCGCAGTCGAGTTTCGAGTCGACCAGGAACAAATCGATCATACTTCTCTCATTCTTTATTTTTTTAGTATACATATGGATTTTTTTGTGATTAAACATAGTGTTTGTCACAAGAAGACCCTTTTCCTTCCATACAGCCAGTATAAGCTTGCCAGCATCATTAACCCTTTTATCGCCAAACTTTCCAAGCACCGACTTGTACCCTGGTCGAGCGGTACCAACCCATCCATTCAAATCACCACATACAACAATTCTTTTGTTTCCCCTAACCACATCTAGAACTTCTCTTACATTCTCCCAAAACTCCTCCTGCTCAGCCCTGGACGACGAAGCTATCGGCGCATAAACAGCCAAAAGGAATAATTTCTTCAGTCCCAATTTAAAGCGAACCCAGAGAAGTCTTGAGTTCACAACCTTATATTCAGTCATAACATCGACCAACCGAGACGACAGCAGCACCCCCACTTCTTGGCAGGCGCTCTCGCTCTCCGGGACTCCGGACCATAGAGCTTACGCCCCGCCAAAGAGCTCTTCAGTACCACTGCCCTTCCGTTTGGTCTCCGACATACACACAACATCTAATTCTCTTTCTTTCATTATTTCGATCAACTCATTCGTCTTATCTCTCAGGCCTCCTCTAACATTCCACGTGCCAACTCTGCACTCCGTCCTCCACCTTCCGCGTGTCGGGCTGTGTGTAACGGGTGGCGGTCCCCATCGCCGCTTTGCGCGCTGCATTCCACACCAACGGGAAAGAGCTGGTGTGCGTCGCCTTGGGGGGACGCCCTAACCCTCGTTGGCATGGGTGTGCAGCTGTGTAGAATTGCAGCCCTTAAAAGGGCTGGCAGGGGTCGCGACGAGCACGCTTCTACAATGATCCCATGTAATATAATAAAGAAATAAAACCATTGTTTACTACAGTTTTTAATTGAACTATAGAAGTTAGTGTTTATATTGAATTTTATAAATAAAAAAGTAGGTAAATAGGTAACTCTTAGTGCATAGAGCAGCCTCTTTATCATAAATATGCAATTTACCCACCCTTAGTAGAAAAAGAGACTTTCTAATGTTCATTTTTAGGTAGGTAGAAAAGTAGGTACCTTATTACTTAGAGAATGCTCAAAAAGACAGGCGAATATTAATTTCTAACAGTCTTTTATTATGCAATTAGTTTGTGACTAAATAATCCCTACCTACGACTACCACCGTACATACTTATGCACAAAGTAGCCATATCGCAAGCGCATGTTGTGTATGAAACAAGTCGCAAAAGTTACTTACATACTTAAGTACACACTTAAGTGAGTATTTACATAGTTATGTTAAGTGACAACCCTGACACCCATTTTGCACTGGTCAATGTCGTAGACCTGACTCTGCAAAAGTTCTCATAACATTACCCACTCCGAATTTCTCAAGAATTGTAAAGAGATTTAAACTCAAACCACGACATAACGCTTCTCCGTATAGTTTCCAACAAGTAAATACTAAAAATCTTACCTGGGAGTTGTTAAGCGCCAACTACTAACAAGAAACTTACTTAACTTATTTTAAACGCCTGCAACAGGAGCAACTTCGAGAACTGTTGCCAGTCGTCTGAATGAGATAGCAATAAAACTAGTAGTCAGTGTTGCCACATATATCCTCTAGTTTACCATGAAAATGTTGCTATTTTGTTTAAAATAGCAACCAGGTGCAGTTTTAGTTATTTTTAGCATTTGTCTAAAGTTGTAATCTAAGGCTTAAGTTGTAAGGTTTTACGGTACGGAATAACCCAATATTTCAAACACATGGTGTGAAGTCCGCCATCGTGCAGGTACGCAGCGCGGCTTAACCTACACATAAATAAGAGAACCTTGTGCTCAGCAATGCGAGGTATATTTGCTGTAACTTTAATAAAATTTACTTTACTAGCAGATAACAGTACTCACGGTAAGCCATGCTTTCGTCAAAGGTATATTATATGTTGGTATCCCGGTGACTTCCATAAAACATGTTCTTGATCCTCTTGATTTCTAGCATAAAGTTGAGTAACGAGCATAGAGTTCACTTAACGACGACATAATATGACAGACGCAGCTTCACATATGAGCAAAAAAATAGAATTCCTGCGACCCTTTTATCAAGCTGGCTTCACAGACCCTTCAGACTGGAACATATAGTGTATGCACCGCTGCTTGGCCGTATAAATAGGTAAGAAGGTGGTAGCTATCCAGACGGACTATTAGGTATCAATGAAAATCCTACTGGATAGTTATCACAATCATGATATTACTGCATGTGATGATGCGTAAGGTAATTCATCATTTCGTATCACTACATAGATCATATCAAAATAAAGGGAACAAAAGAATTGTAAGTCTAATTAAAAGATAAGCGGTGAATCCAACATCAGTGCTTATTTGTGTTTATTTATAATAAACCCTTGTTATCTTGGGATATAGGTTGTATCCTTATGTGGAACTTACAATAAAAAAGAATGCGCTAACTGTTACGAGCCTAGCATGTCGTAAAAGGTGACTTAATGGTTTTTGTGATTGCGTATGCGATGGTCTAGCAGCTACATATTTTTTGGCTTTTCGTGTTCAAAGAAGATCGCTCCTCTTGGATTCTGCCTACCCCCTCGGATATTACAGGCGTGACGTCATGTATTATAACAATGATACAATGAGTACATAAATCATATTGATGCATAAACCAACCAACCCTTCGTGGTTATACGACAACATTCGAAATGTCAAATTTATTTTGATAGCAATTGCAGTTGCAAAAGTTTGAATTGCCTTTATTTTTCCGTTTTTATTTTGCGTAGCTTTTTAATGGAATTACAAATAATTCCATTTGTTACCTGTGATTTAAAGTAATTAAGGACATCAGTTTTGGTTATAGTCATAAACGTTGGATTCGATATTTTAAAGGGTAGGAGTAATAAACAAATATGCACCATTTGGTAGCAATTTTATGTTACTAACAGAGTTCGACAAACGAGAAGATTCTATATTCGCATTTTTATGGTTACATTAGAAAACGGCAACAATTTAATTAATTTAAGTGATTCTCTTTTAGAAAATATAACTTATTATATTACTATTATAGATTTTAAGAAAATAATTTCCATTCGTAAGGGTGGAAAAATAGACTGTCTCTGCGTTAGCAAAGATGCAACGATTGCATGGGTGATTAATTTGATCAGAACAAATATAAAATATAAAAAAATTACGTTAACTTATTTCCTAAAAAACGGAAATTGCATAGGTAAAGACCTATTATAATATAGTGATCCGCATTCGGTCAGAATGCACAGGCGATTAACAATCCAATTTTTTGTTTTAAAATAAAAATGTAAGGTGTAAGGCAATTTAGATAAATTGGAAAAAAACAAACATCCAAGCCCGGAACAATAATTTGTTCCGCACAAGTAATTTTTTTTATAGGATAAGGGTGACAAACGAGCACACAGTCCACCTGATGGTAAATGGTTGCTGCGGCCCATAGACATCTACATCTATCCTCTATTACAAATCAAAATGTAGATGCGTTGTCACCCGTGAGGACTAAGATAGAACGCCTCATTTCCAGTAAAAAGGGCCTCCGGCCACCTGCACTCACTAAGCGAATCGCAGAGGTAAATCTCTACTTCACGCTGGTTTTCTGTGAGGTCGTGGTACCACCCCGGTTGGAGCCGGCCCATCCGTGCGACAGCAAAAGCTGCCGCGTGGCTCTACCACTGTTAAGATAAATTAAAGTTATATAATTAAAGTTAAAATTTATAGTTATAGCCTATAAACGGGGAAATGTCCACCACGCTGCCCCAATACGTGTTGGGGAACTTCACGTGTTTTCGTAATATTTTTTTCTTATTTCTCACAATGTTTTCCTTCACCGCCGTGCACGTGGTAAATCAGCTCTTAAAATTGCAATTCATTGGTGCCAGCGGGGATCGAACCTGAGTTACTCGTGTGCTGTGTAATTTACAGCGAGCGCTTAGCCCGGCTGACTCACTATTGGACGTAATAGTGAGTCAGATCAATTCGCCAACTTACAGATTGGCTCAACACTTAGCAAAAATACTATCACCACTCAGAGGATGCAAGAGCACACACTAAGGATTCATACCATTGTGTCAGTGAGATAAAAGACCTACGTCTTACTGACAATAAAACTATGATCAGTCATCAACATCAAAATGTTCAGTCTCTATTTACATGCCTACCTGTTGAAGACTGCATCTCAATTGTAACTAGGAAACTAGAGGAAAACAATATGCCAGCAGAATATGCAGTTTTACTCAGACATTGCCTTACATCTGGCTATCTATTATGGGAGGAATTTTACAAGCAAGTAGATGAAGTTGCGATGGGCTTACCGGTATCTCCCATTGTCGCCGATATTTTCATGGAGGACTTTGAGGAGAAAGCCCTGCTTACTGCACCAGTAACTCCAAGGTTCTACAAGCGGTACGTAGACGATACGTTCACAATTTTACCATCAGACAAAGTAACTGCATTTTTAGAACATCTTAATTCCATAAACTCTAAAATTTAATTTACTATGGAGTTAGAGGCAAATAATTCGTTAGCTTTTCTAGATGTGTTAGTCATTCGAAATCTTAACAACACCACAGGTCACACTGTGTATAGTAAATGGACCCATACAAACCGATATTTTAACGAGGAATCCCACCATCATCCTTCACAGTTAGCTACCGTGGGCAAATCTTTGTTACAGAGAGCACAAGGGATCTGTGACAGCAAACAACTGGCCGCTTCAGGACGTCAAGCAGGTTCTGCACGACAACAAGCTTCGGATCCCGCGCCGAAAAAACGGTCATCGAGTGAAGCATGCCACAGTCGTGCGTGTGCCTGCTGTACTACCATATGTCAGAGGTGTCACAGACAAGACTGGCTACATCGAGAAGCGAGCTTCTATTAGAACATTCTACAAGCCGCAGAAGAAGATTAGTCAGTTCTTACTATCCATCAAGCGCAATATTCTTCTACAAGATGCAGGAGTGTACAAGCTTGATTGTAAATGTGGTCGCTCATATATAGGACAAACAAAACGATCAATAAAAACCCGCGTAAAAGAACACTCCGAGAAGAACTTTCCGGGAAGTCTGCAGTTTGTAATCATATCCTAGACGGCCTCCGCCATTACATTAGATTTGATAAACCACAAATTCTCGCGAAAGAACATCGATTCCTGCAAAGGATGATACGTGAGGCTATTGAAATTCAATAACATTCTAATTTCAATAGAGAGGGAGGTTGGGTACTACCACCTGGTTGGGATCCTGTAATCAATGAAATTAAAACTAAACCCAAGCATACCACTACAAGAGTTCAAGTCACAGTAATTTCATTCTACGTAATTCAAAATTATATTCAAAATTAATAATTAAAAAAGCTGAAGTTACTCCGGGTCAACTCTGACATCGGGACGTCAATCACCTCAGTTCCCCGTGATCAGTGGTGCTGTAAGGTACCCGAAACGTCGGGATTTAATAAAAACAAGTAAATTAAACGCGATAAAATTCGTAAAAGTAGTTTTACTCAATGAATAGCGATGTTTGTTATGATTTGAACCCACGGCCCTCAGCGCCGCAACTCAATGCTAAGCTACTGTGTCGAGGAGCCGTCAAATTATACATGGATAAATTTACACATGGTAGGTTGTAGGTTATAAAAATATTTCTCTCGTGTGAAAATTGAACCTACGTTTAGCAGCCCCATCTGAATGCTTAGCTTCTATACTACAGTACAATAATGTACGTTAGTAATATTGATGCAACATGTGCTGAAAGCAAGGATTTTTTTAGAGTACAGTAAAGAGTAATGAAGAAATCAAACGTCACCCACAGTACGCAGTGGGGGATAGGTTTATATACACGCTGGCCCATGTTGTAAACGTATCAACAAATTTACATGTAGTGTTAATATATGTTGCGCCCGATAAAAACAATCACACCATTCGCTAGAAATAAAATCTGTTTACATAAAGATTTCTTTATATTTACACTAATACTACACATTGAATAAACCTAATTTTACGGACTTGATGGCATTCAAATTAACTTACATTTTAATTCCTAACATTTCGGTTGCTCTACAGCACCCATGATCACGGAAGAGACTGAGGTGTTTGACATTTTGATGTCATAGTTAACCCGGTTTACATTCAGCTTTTGGATATTAACGCGGATTAATTAGTTTTATTCAAATATTATTCAAACAAACTGCTTGATTGTTTATAAAGTGCGGGACGTACACTAACAGAACATGTAAATTAGTCAATGCTCACACAAAGTTTATCCGTAGTAGTCCTTGTAAGCCTTTGAGGCTTAGCGCTTGCTGTAAATTTCATAGTACGCGGGCAACCCGGATTCAATCAGCGCCGACACTAATGAAATTGTTAATTGCAATTTTATGTGCTGATTTACCACGTGCTAGACGGTGAAGGAAAACATCCTGAAGAAACCTGCATATCTGAGAAATAAAAAAGTATTTCGAAGACATGTGAAGTCCGCTAACACGCATTGGGGCAGCGCGCCGTACACTCCCTTGCGCGAAAACCCTCTCAGAATTGAGAGGAGGTCTGTGACTGGCTCTGGGACGTATGTAGGTTGTAACTTTATTTTAACTATCACACAAAGTGATTCAACATAAGAACACGAACACGTATATTGACTGATTAAATTTTTGTTTCATGTTTTTAAATAAAAAATGGGTTTAGAGCTTCTTAGTGAACATTATTAGGAAAACTTTGTATTAATACCCTGAAAGTTTTTTTTTTATAGGATCAGGGTGACAAACGAGCACACAGTCCACCTGATGGTAAGTGGTTGCTGTGGCCCATAGACATCTACATCTATCCTCTATTACAAATAAAAATGTAGTGCGTTGTCACCCGTGAGGACTAAGATGGAATGTCTCATTTCCAGTAAAAAGGGTCTCCGGCCACCTGCACTCACCAAGCGAAACGCAGAGGTAAACCTGTACTTCACGCTGGTATTCTGTGAGTTTTGGTAAAGTACACGCAAATAACATACACATATAAACGACAAGTCTGTAGTCACCGAGTAATTCCCGAGGGGGCTCTCACGTTAACTCAAAAAAAGTATATAAATATAGATAAAAAATTGTATTAAGAAGTAATATTTTATTAGTGAAGTAAAGCAGTCAGCACATTATTTTTATTATAAGCGCCCATAAACGTGGGATTGATATTTATACCTACTTAAATATAATATAAATAATAAATATTCATAAGATAAATAGATTTTAAAATATAACTTCAACATTTCTAAAATAACATATTATATATATATATTAATGTGGGTTTATTTTGATTACCGAAAGAGCCACATTACACGATACAAGTATTTATTTTTCTGCTTAGTTTCTTTGTGTTTTTAACAAGTATATATTAGTATTTACAACACTGGGCACTTATCAGAACATCTTTGCAACTTGTTTTCTATCTTTGAGATCATCAGAATTTATTGATATTTAAGAAAAGATTGCTTAAATTTCTTCAATCCAATATCGCCTCTGATATTTGTTTATAAGAATCATCAACGCAAGTTTTGGACTATTTCAGATTTCATACCATACCATTACAGCCTATTAAAAAAGTCCACAGCTGAACATAGGCCTCTTCCACAAATTGCCTCATAGAGGGGACATCTGCTATGGTTGCCACAGTAAGCTGGTAGCAACCATAATTTGTTATTGCATACCTTAAGCGAAAGCGCAAGGTATGTTCTACTATCGCCTAAAAATTAAGATTCCAACATTTTATCGAATAAAATCGTATCTAGCAATCATATTATACATATAAATGATATAAAATGCACATTGTTAGAAAGATAAATGATTGTTGAACTTATTAATATTTTTTTTAATATGATTAATTGCTATTTTTAAATAAAATAACGGTTTTAGTGGCTTATGGTGTGGATTTATCATGTCCCTGTGGCTTATAAACACGATAACTTTTGAAAATATCAATTGTTTAACACAATCTATTTTTTAATCTCTTCATTTATCATGTGGTAAGCCACTGAATGAAAATTTTCGTTGATTTGGTAGCGTCGTATATAAATTATTTCTGTAAATGGGGAGCTACAGCCACAGAGTAGTTTAGTTCGGCTTCAGTCGCCGTCGTGCACAGAGTACACTATAATTATATAGGGAACCGTCGTGAGTGGACATTGTTTCGGTTGTTTGCAGCGGCTCAAAAAGATCGCTGTACAAATACACAATATTCGAATAACCAAATTTCTTAAATACTTGATTATAATAACAATATTTTTTTTTATTACAATATTTAAAAGCACAGAATAAATAATAGTAGTACGTACTAAAAGTAAGTAGTATATTTTGTTTTGTCATGGGTGACATTTTCATGATTTTCGAGGGTGTTGAAACCGATAGAGTTGTCAAAATGTAAATCCAAGATGGCGGCCGCAATAGGTATCAATTTTTTCATCATGGGTGTTATTTTCATGGTTTTCGAGGGTGTTAAAGCCGATAGTGCTGTCGAAATGTAAATCTAAGGTGGCGGCTGCAAGATGAATCAATTTTTTCATCATTGGTGTAATTTTCATGGTTTTCGAGGGTGTTGAAGCTGATAGTGCTGTCGAAATGTAAATCCAAGATGGCGGCTGAATTAGGTACCAATTTTTTCATCATGGGTGTCATTTTCAAGGTTTCCGAGGGTGTTGAAGCCGATAGTGATGTCGAAATGTAAATCCAAGATGGCGGCTGCAAAATATATCAATTTTTTCATCTTGGGTGTCATTTTCATGGTTTTCGAGGGTGTTGAAGCCGAAAGTGCTGTCGAAATGTAAATCCAAGATGGCGGCTGCAATAGGTATCAATTTTTTCATCATGGGTGTCAACTTCATGGTTTTCGAGAGAGTTGAAGCCGATAGGCTTGTCAAAATGTAAATTCAAGGTGGCGGCTGCAAAGGGTATCAATTTTTTCATCATGGGTGTCATTTTCATGGGTTTCGAGAAAAATGGGTTTAGAGCTTCTTAGTGAAAATTATTAGGAAAACTTTGTATTAATACCCTGAAAGTTTTTTTTTTATAGGATCAGGGTGACAAACGAGCACACAGTCCACCTGATGGTAAGTGGTTGCTGTGGCCCATAGACATCTACATCTATCCTCTATTACAAATAAAAATGTAGTGCGTTGTCACCCGTGAGGACTAAGATGGAATGTCTCATTTCCAGTAAAAAGGGTCTCCGGCCACCTGCACTCACCAAGCGAAACGCAGAGGTAAACCTGTACTTCACGCTGGTATTCTGTGAGTTTTGGTAAAGTACACTTACGTCATTTTCAAGGTTTTCGAGGGTGTTGAAGCCGATAGTGATGTCGAAATGTAAATCCAAGATGGCGGCTGCAAAATATATCAATTTTTTCATCATGGGTGTCATTTTCATGGGTTTCGAGGGTGTTGAAGCCGATAGTGCTGTCGAAATGTAAATCCAAGGTGGCAGCTGAAGTAGGTAACAATTTTTTCATCATGGGTGTCATTTTCATGGTTTTCGAGGGTTTTGAAGCCGATAGTGCTATCGAAATGTAAATCCAAGATGGCGGCTGCAACAGATATAAATTTTTGCATCGTTGGTGTCATTTTTATGGTTTTCGGGGGTGCTGATGCCGATAGTGCTGTCGAAATGTAAGTCCAAGGTGGCGGCTGCAATAGATATCAAGTTTTTTATCTTGGGTGTCATTTTCATGGTTTTCGAGGGTGTTGAATCCGATAGTGCTGTCGAAATGTAAATCCAAGATGGCGGCTGAAGTAGGTACCAATTTTTTCATCTTGGGTGTCATTTTCAAGGTCTTCGAGAGTGTTGAAGCCGATAGTGCTGTCGAAATGTAAATCCAAGATGGCGGCTGAAGGAGGTACCAATTTTTTCATCATGGGTGTCATTTTCATGGGTTTCGAGGGTGTTGAAGCCGATAGTGCTGTCGAAATGTAAATCCAAGATGGCGGCTGCAAAAGGTATCAATTTTTTCATCATGGGTGTCATTTTCATGGTTTTTGAGGAAGTTGAATCCGATAGTGATGTCGAAATGTAAATCCAAGATGGCGGCTGAAGAAGGTACCAATTTTTTCATCTTGGGTGTCATTTTCAAGGTTTTCGAGAGAGTTGAAGCCGATAGGGTTGTCAAAATGTAAATCCAAGGTGGCGGCTGCAAAAGGTATCAATTTTTTCATCATGGGTGTCATTTTCATGGGTTTCGAGGGTGTTGAAGCCGATAGTGCTGTCAAAAATGTAAATCCAAGGTGGCAGCTGAAGTAGGTAACAATTTTTTTATTCATGGGTGTCATTTTCATGGTTTTCGAGGCTGTTGAAGCCGATAGTGCTATCGAAATGTAAATCCAAGATGGCAGCTGCAACAGATATAAATTTTTGCATCGTTGGTGTCATTTTCATGGTTTTCAGGGGTGCTGATGCCGATAGTGCTGCCGAAATGTAAGTCCAAGGTGGCGGCTGCAATAGATATCAAGTTTTTTATCTTGGGTGTCATTTTCATGGTTTTCGAGGGTGTTGAATCCGATAGTGCTGTCGAAATGTAAATCCAAGATGGCGGCTGAAGTAGGTACCAATTTTTTTATCTTGGGTGTCATTTTCAAGGTCTTCGAGAGTGTTGAAGCCGATAGTGCTGTCGAAATGTAAATCCAAGATGGCGGCTGCAATAGGTATCAATTTTTTCATCATGGGTGTCATTTTCATGGTTTTCGAGGGTGTTGAATCCGATAGTGATGTCGAAATGTAAATCCAAGATGGCGGCTGAAGTAGGTACCAATTTTTTCATCTTGGGTGTCATTTTCAAGGTTTTCGAGAGTGTTGAAGCCGATAGTGCTGTCGAAATGTAAATCCAAGATGGCGGCTGCAATAGGTATCAATTTTTTCATCATTGGTGTCATTTTCATGGTTTTCGATGGTGTTGAAGCCAATAGTGCTGTCGAAATGTAAATCCAAGATGGCGGCTGCAATAGGTATCAATATTTTCATCATGGGTGTCATTTTCATAGTTTTCGAGGGTGTTGAAGCCGATAGTGTTGTCGGAATGTATTTAAACTACTTTAAAATTCCCTATAATCATGTTATACGTCATTTTTTTAATGCGCTTAAGGTATGCCCAATTGGATTTACCAATATATTTTTTCCTACTGACGCCTTTGACGACACGTTATGGGAGAGTCAATATTCTGTATTCTTACATACTACACTACAAGATTAAGAGCAATAATCATTCATCAGAGGGAAGAATCCAGTAGGTAAGCAGCAGCTTCTTCCTAATAACAACCAAAAAATAAAAGAAAACTGCGGTTACCAAACATCCTGTCAAGCTTGGCAACTAATAGTAATAATATCTATATTGATAAACACTTTGCATTTACAAAAATTTAAAGTGGTGATCAACCCCTGAACCAGGATTGTATTTCAGGCGCTAGTTTCCTTTCCTATTATTAGTTCTTATTACTATTATTCGTTTATCGATATATATCTTATATTTATTATACTATACTATATTAAAAAGTATTCCTTAAAACGTAAGTTATCACAAAAAAAGTAATAAAAAATTAATGTAATTTTGACACTGTGACAAAGCGGTGTGCGTGTGCACGCGCGCACGCGCGCGAGCGTGTGTGTGTGTGTGTGCACATGTTTAAGTACTTATCAATTCTAGTACATACGAGAATATACTTATACCTATCGTCACGCATAATCCCTGACGGGGTAGCCAGAGAGAACAGATCGCCAAGTGTCACGATCCTTACATACCTCTTTCGCTTCTTTCAGATTCATTATCTTCTTCATACATGCACGTCTAGGTATCCGAGTGCTCTTGACCCTCCCCTCTTCGAGCAGTTTGCTCACATGGTCTTCGAAAGTTAGTCTCGGTCTACCTCGACACCTTTTAATATTAACTTTCGCGCTATATATTTTCTTCACCATTCGGTCTTCACTCATTCTCTCAACGTGCCCAAACCATCGAAGCACGCCCTTATCAATTTTTGTGATAAGGTCATCTTTCAAACCTGCCATATTGCGAATCTCTTCGTTTCGCTTTCGGTCAGCCATGGTGACGCCGCACATTTTACGAAGAGATCGCATCTCCACTGCATTCAACTTGCTTTTATGCTTCTTCTGGCATACCCAGGTTTCGCTGCCATATAACAAAGTCGGTACCAACACTGCGTTATGTAATGCAAGGCGTGCACTCTTCACTACGCCTTGCCTTTTGACTAACGCAGTCAGGGCACCATTGACTTTGTTCCCGGCAGCGACACGCCTGTCCACATCTAAATCATATCTTCCATCCCGGCTAAATACACTCCCCAAGTATACAATTTCATTTACCTGTTCTAGACATTCCTGATTTACCCATATTTCACACTTCGTTCTCTCTTCGTCCCTTTCAAATACCAGAACCTTAGTTTTATTAGCATTCAAGCGGAGACCTTTAATTTCACATTCTTCTTTCATACACGTGACTAATGCCTGCAGTTCTGCCTCTGATGGTGCAATAAGCACTGCATCATCAGCATACAGCAGACAATTTACTTTAATGTCACCCAATTTCACACCCAAACAGCTATCTTTCAGCTTCTGTAAACAGCTGTCGAGATACAGTATGAACAGCCAGGAAGACATGACACAACCCTGTTTTACGCCCGTTTGGACACTAAACATGGGTGACAGTTCATGCCCTACCCGCACACAGGCTTTACAGTCACAGTAAAGTGACTGCACAGCCCTTAGCAATCGACCATCCACACCATACCCCGGCAACAGATCCCACATTTTCTTCCTTACAACCTTATCAAATGCTTTATCAAGATCCACAAAAGCACAGAAAATCTTCTGGTTAGCAGCCAGAAGCTTCTCCGTATAATATAGAAATGATATAATATAGAATAATGGGACGCTCAGGTCCGTGCTTTGTGGCATTCTCTAGGAGAGGTCTATGTTCATTAGTGGACTTGGGATAGTTTGTTTGATAACGATAATGACGATATAATATGCAACACTAGGATATTTAGAAAAAACACACGTTTATAAACACAACCCTTGCAGTCTTTAGGCAGATAAAATCCGCGCAAACACTATCCTTCGGCTTCGTTTTCTCGAAAACGCTTTAACACAAATAAATGTTAAAAACATATAAATGTTTGTATTCTACGTTGAGTTGAAATCCCTATTTTTAAAAATTGAGTTCCATGTGAAATATTGATGAGAACGTCCTTTAAGAAGCTTTTATCCCTTTACTAAAATATAACCCTGGGGAAATCAAGTTATTTTCTGTTCGACATCTAGAATTACAAGAAATATATTTCTTGACGGTAGTTGCGGAGACGATAAGCCGTGATTTGCTTTGTGTTTAAATAAAATTATAAAGTACTGGTATAAGAAACAGGAACGAAAAGGAAGGGTCTACAGGTCTTGTTACGTTCAGGTTGTGTGTTAAATTAAATGCGAATTATTTTATGTTAAGTAAAGTTGCAGTCTATCTACGTCCTTATTATTGACAGGGTTTTAAGCCAAGGAAATGTCCACCACGTTGTCCCAATGCGTGTTGGCGGACATACATGTAGATATTTTTATAGAATAAGGGTAACAAGCAAAAATACAGTCCAAACGCTGGTAAGTGGATCCTGTAGTCCATCTATCTTCTATAATCGATTCAGAATCAATATTGAGATGCGTTGTTACTTTTGAGGACTAAGATGGAGTGCCTAGTTTCTAGTAAAAAGCGTTTTTGGTTCTCTACACTCACCATACGAAACAGCAGCATTAAGCTGCTATTTCACACTGGTAATCTGTGAATGGTAATGGTTCTTTCCAGGTCGAGCTTACAAATTCGTGAGAAAATTATAATATAGCTGCAGCATTGCTCTACCACGTAAAAGGTTTCCTCACGATGTTTTCTTTTACCGCTGAGTTTACAATTAAAATGGTTCTTGCGGTGATCAAACACGGGTTTCTCGCGTACTGTGTATATAACGGCTATATTATTATACGATATTTTGACGGCTCCGTGGCGCAGTGGCTTAGCAATGAGTTGCTTACGCTGAGGGGCGCGGGTTCGAATCCCGCACGGAATAAGTATTTGTATGGCCTACAAATAATTGTTCCGGGTCTGAATGTTTGTTCTTGTGCAATTTGTGTTTGTAAACTGCCTCCACGATACAGGAGAAAATCCTAGTGTGGGGGTAACGTTTTTTATAAAAAAAAGATAACGTATGTGTAGCGAGCCTGAGCTCTATTATTAGTTAAGAACAGTTATGAAAATGTACAACATTTTTACAGAACTTACATATATATACATATTACTGCGAAGCGAAACAAGTAAGGAGAATAAACAAGCGAGATCCACACTTAACATTTCTGAGGATTTCTGTTCATTTTTGATTCTCGCATGTCGCAATAAGGTTCTTATGAATGTTGTTCTTCTGACCGACAGTTACTAGAATATAATATTGATGGAAGTTATCTGTCACGCAGAACATAAAATAATAATGTCCCTAAGGTCTTATTTTGGTCACGACGGCATTAATCACGGAGGTTAATCAGTTTAGCCAGGTTAAAAGTACACAAGTGAGTACGAAAGCACATGTACACTCCGTAATCCCTCGCTCTCATAGTCCGATGAGACGGAAATCTGACACAACCAGAAAGAGATTTGGCGCAGGACCGCTTTACGTGCTATTCAAGCGACGGTGCTGACACATCGCCAAATTCTTATCTCCAGGCTGCTACTGACAAGAGGCTGGATCAATTTGGCATTTGAACCCAGAACAATATGATTAGTATTCCCAATTACGACCACTAGAGCGCAACCAACCAACGAGGCAGTCGAGCAGGACATATTTATAATAAAGGCACAAATGTAAGCCTGTACGTGGTAGTGACGTAAGAGTATTGTTACGAGCTTGGGGTTCGAGACAATTACAAACTGCCGATTGAATTACCAAAATTGACTATTTAATTACACAACACTACAACTTAAAATCACACTAATAATAAAATACACTTCGCCGATATTTCGCTTCGAAGTTTTCTCTTGTATCGCCAATTCAATACTGCCTCGGTCGTGGTCTATACCAGCCTTATATAGTAGGGCCTCAGATAGTTTCCAGAACATTCTACTGTAGCGACATCCAGAATGTTCGAGTACATATCGGTCCCGAAATTTCTGGAAGGATCTTGACTCTCCTAGTTCTACTACTCGACACTAGAGAGCGCTAGTGTAACTAGTGTTGCCATGTACAAGACATTAATAGTGGCGCGCAACACTGCCCCCTCCTAAGACATGCTCGTCTCGAGCATTATTGGCCCCATAATAACGCGCCAGTCGATCCACATGGACAATCTTAGGAGTACCTCTTCTAAAATCAGTCAGCACCCGCTAGTTTCCCTGCTGCTGCTGGGCGGTGCTGTTAGCCACACTATCCTCTCGAGATCGATCACCTTTTTCTACAGTTCGTTTAGGGCAGCTGGATCGAAGATGGCCCCTTTTCCCACAGCCGTAGCATCTAGGGCTCTATCCTTTATCGCGGTCGTGAAATGTAGCTGCAGGAACCTCCCTGACGTGATGGGAACGATGATCCTGCCGCGCGGCTTCCACCTCCAGTGAATGGGCCAACGCGTCCTTAAGCGTCTCGTGGTGCCCGAGCCTCACAGCAGCTCTGACTTCAAGGTCGCGGATACCGTCGATGAATGTCTGCACCAGGTTCCCTAAAATGAGCGCAGGTACAGACGGGTTGCTTTCCGAACCAGCTTCTCCGCCTCAAGGGCCCACTGCTGCAGGTTTTCGTTGCTGTGTTGCACGCGATCTTTGAGCTGCGCACGAAAGACGTGTTCCAGGTGAGTGTCGCCATATCTCGACTCCAATGCCTCAAGGAGCTGCTCCTAAGTCACTTCCTTACCGAGAGCTTCCAGAACAGATAAGGCCTGGTCACGCAGGCCTAGGGTGAGAGCAGTCATGGCCTGACTTTTATTCCAGCCGTTCGCCTTCATGACAGCCTCGAATTGGATTTTGTAGGACGACCAGGAAGAAGTCCCGTCGAACGGCGGCACTTTGAATAATCCACCTAGCGAAGGTGTTGCAGCTACTCCGGGAGCTGTAATTCCATCCCCAATTTTGAGGTCGTCCAGCGTTTTCTTCACGTCAGCCATCACGTTGTCAACCCGATTGTTCACTTGGTCGATTCGGGTTTCAGCTTCCGACAGGCAGTTGTCATGTTGAGCAACCCTATCCTTCACCTCATTTATCTCTTTCCCGAAGGTAGCCTGGAGGTCCTTCCTGAGGAGCATCTTCTCTTCCATACTGCGCTGCAGCTGCTCTTCCAACCGACGGGTCTGTTCCTCCTGTCGGCGAGCCTGATCCTGCAGCATCATCATCAGAGCACCTAAGTCAGGTGCTGCAGATGCAGGAGCTGCTGACGGGCCGGATTCCGTGGTCGGCAGCTGGCCCTCCAACGTCTGCGACGTTGTACCACCAAATCGTCTCTGGTCCGTCTCCAGCAGGCGTTGACTTCGGGTACGGATACCCTACATGTCGTCCTTTGGTAAAATCAGCATGATTTGATCCCACTTCTGACACCAATTGTTACGAGCTTGGGGTTCGAGACAATTACAAACTGCCGATTGAATTACCAAAATTGACTATTTAATTACACAACACTATAACTTAAAATCACACTAATAATAAAACACAGTTCGCCAATATTTCGCTTCGAAGTATTCTCTTGTATCGCCAATTCAATACTGCCTCGGTCGTGGTCTATACCAGCCTTATATAGGGCCTCAGATAGTTTCCAGAACATTCTACTGTAGCGACATCCAGAATGTTCGAGTACATATCGGTCCCGAAATTTCTGGAAGGATCTTGACTCTCCTAGTTCTACTACTCGACACTAGAGGGCGCTAGTGTAACTAGTGTTGCCATGTACAAGACATTAATAGTGGCGCGCAACAGTATCCAATAACCCATTTTATTCTGTAGGTGGCGTAACTGATTTCTTTATTGCTCGTAATCTTGTGGTGTACGTAATAATACAGAATATCAACTCTCATATCGTTCCTTGAGTGTCGTAAGTGGCGACAGAAGGAAAAATAACAAATTATGGTTGCCAACCCGCTTGCTGTGGCAACCATAGCAAATATCCCCTCTGAGGCAACTTGTAGAAGAGGCCTATGTCTTGTGTGGACTTTTGATAGACTGTAATGATATGGTATGTAATCTGAAATAGTCGAAAAATTGCGTTGGTATTACTTAGTAATATATATCAGAGGCAATATTGGACTGAAGAAATTTAAGCAATCTTTTCTTAAATATCAATATATTTAAGTTGAAATTCTGATGATTTCAGAGACAGAAAACATGTTGTAAAGATGTTCTGATAAGTGCCCAACGTTGTAAATACTAATCTTTACCTGTTAAAAACACAAAGAAACTAAGCAGAAAAATAATTTCTTTTATCGTGTAATGTGGCTCTTTCGGTTATCAAAATAAGCCCACATTAATTAAATGGGTTGTTGCGATGTTTTCGTATGATAGTTGCGGCCATAAGTTGCCATATCATATTTAAATTCTATATCTTTTATATTTCTATATAAATTAGCTCTATACTGTAAAGTATCTAACTTCAAAACAAATCTAATAATAATGCCATTAGAATTAGATGAATGCGTCCTAGTAACTATAAAGATCAACCATCTTAGTGAGCCCTACTTTTACAATTTACGAGTACAAAGATGCCGGGACCAATAATATTTTTTGTTATATTAGAAATGTTGAAGTTATATTTTAAAATATATTTATCTTATGAATTTAAAAAAAAAACAAGTAAGTTATTTAAGTAGGTATAAATGTTAATCCACGTTTATGGGAGCTTATAATAAAAAGAATGTGCTAATTGCTTTACTTCACTAATAAAATATTACTTCTTTAACAATTTCCTATCTATATCTAGACTTCTTTTTGAGTTAACTTGAGAGCCCCCTCGAGGATTACTCGGGGACTATAGACTTTTTATTTATATGTGTATGTTTTTTTAATTGTATTTTACCAAAACTAAAGTATTAATACAAAGTTTTCGTCCTAATGTTCACTATCACTAACAAGCTCTAAACCAATTTTTTTTAATTTAAAAATGAAAACGTTATTATTTATATATTTTAATATAACCGTCTTAAAATCATTCCGCAGCTATATTATCATAGCAGGAACACGAATGGGGATACGAGATAGGACCACTCTCTCACAGAATACCAGCGTGAAACATTAGAATAAAATAATATGCATGTGTTTTGTATGGGGTACCGGAGACCCTTATTTATATCTTACTATTTGGAGTTACAATGACATTCTGATTCTTAATCGAGGAAAGATTTAGATATCTATGGATCACAGCATCATCTTACCATCAGGTGGACTGTGTTTGTTTGTAACCCATATGAAAAAAGTGCAAGAAAGATTTTAATAATTTATGTATTTTTCATAAATCGTTCCTAACAATTATTCTTTAAATGACAAGTAATGTTGTTGTTGACATTTTTACGTATAAACACTCCAAGCTAAAGGCAAAGAAACTTAACAATATGAATGGCTTGACCCAAACATTACTTGTCTCTGAAAATGCAATCACAATATAACAGATGAAACATCAGACTAAGGAAACGTTGAGATCAAAAAGAAATCTAATTTTACCCAGCTCGCGGCGGTAAATGGTTTTATCAAGAGCCGACATAAGCTTAGGCTAACTTAATTAAGCGCTACAGCCTTAGCCTTTTTAATTAGTAGTTATGATGTAAAAAATTGTCATTCATATTCTACCTTATTAGTGATTATTCTCTTCTATAATTTCTCTTCAACATTATCAGTTCACAGTTTAGTGGCGGTGTAAGAATATCCACTACCCCTTATCATTCCGTTAGTTCGTGCTTCGTTCACAGGTACTAGGCGCCCGCACGAGAACCATGAGTAATATAGCCGGCCCCCTGTTACTTCAACTTATGATCCGTTGTGCTAAATCGGTTACTTTACTTCAACTTCGGATATCTTCAATATGATTAATCACATCTAGACCTAATGTGTCATTTCCAGCTAAGAATTATTCTTAAAACCATCGTATCACCTCACGTAAAAGACAAGTTCAGAAACAATTATGATGGTCTATTTAGTTACTGTAAAATTATTCCCGTCCATGAGAAAGTTAAATTAACTTTACTTACCGAACAGTTTTTTTTAAATAAAGACATAAAACACTAAATTTTCACTTAAGATCATAAAAACCATACTCGCAGTGTGTCAAAGGCTTTCCTGAAAATACCACGATCTAAAAATCATTACGGAAGACAACGACTTTATACCCAAACTAATAAATGAATTACATTTTACACTTAAAAATGACATTACTATGCAAAATATAAAGAGAAAATGAAAACTACATTATTTAGATGAAATAAAAAAAACATCTTACTTAATAACTATATCATATTGATGAAAGAAAAAAATGTACATATTATACATAAATACCCATGATTTTCTATGATATAATACTACATTATCAAAACGGAGATTACCTAGCAACCATAGTACAGTTAAAATCTACCGCTTGTAAACACCCTGTGTAGGTTCGTTTGCTAGCCGGGTTTGTGCGTCTGAGTAATGACACATTTTTACTACCCATGAATGTACGCATTGTGAGCGTGTGGATCTTCGCTAAGATTTTAAAGCATGCTTTATATTTACCGTAATATGTAAGAGACAATGTCTGTACGTAGGTTAAGCACCGAGTGCTGTCGATGAAAGCATGGTGTACAGATAAACCTTGTTAAGTTTTTGTGACACCGTGTTTGATTAATTTAAGCTTTTTTATTTTAATTTATTAAATAAAAATGTGCCCATGACACAGAGAAACTCCGAGGATAACGTTCTCCATAGATCGCTGAGTAACCTTATGGAAAATGTTAAGTAAAATAAGATATTAAGAAGTAAAATTAAATATGTATGAGCATTGTAATTTATTTAGAGGAATATTTATATTTGTATTCATAAATATGTATGTAAGTATTCATTAATAAAATAGCGACCTGCCCCGGCTTCGCCTCGATAGGATTTATTATTATGGCATTATTTAGATTAAGACCATTTATTTTATCCATTTTTTTAAAATAATGTCTTAAAGTTTATCTGATAAAATATAGCCTAGAAAACCTTTTTTTTTTTATAGGTTGAGGGTGACAAACGAGCACACAGTCCACCTGATGGTAAGTGGTTGCTGCGGCCCATAGACATCTACATCTATCCTCTATTACAAATCAAAATGTAGATGCGTTGTCACCCGTGAGGACTAGGATGGAATGCCTCATTTCCAGTAAAAAGGGCCTCCGGCCACCTGCACTCACCAAGCGAAACGCAGAGGTAAACCTCTCCTTCACGCTGGTTTTCTGTGAGGTCGTGGTAACACCCCGGTTCGAGCCGGCCCATCCGTGCGACAGCAAAAGCTGCCGCGTGGCTCTACCACTGTTAACTGACCTTGAAACCCTACATAAAATAGGCCCTAATAAATGCCTTGTTAATTGCTATTTTTAATTAAGTTACAATTATATTTAATTTTATAGGTACTATTAGATTGAATTTTATACTATTTTATAACAATTAGTTATTATTAATAGATAAATTAAATTTAAAAGTAACTACAAAAATTACAAATTATATTACTTCTATACATGATTGTATTTTAACTAATAACCCGCCCCGACTTTGCGTGGATGGGATCTATTAATGTAGCTTAATTTAATTTTTTTTAAAACTAATATTCAATGGCCTTTATTTTATAATTTTTTCTATTTCACGGAAAAATCTCCAAGATTTACGGATAAAATACATCCTACACTAGATCATTCCTGGTATTGCTTTCTCTCTGTTCGTGAAAGTTAAGTCACAATCGGTTCAGCAATTCCTAAGATTATCCCGGACTGAAAGGCAAACAAAAATTTCTCAAATATTATTCATGTCTCAATGGCATGCAAATAATCCCCGAGCTCGATTAAATTTATTATTTACATTACACACATTGTTAGCGATGCGAGATAATGTTTCCTAAAAATAATTAATTTGTTACTTATCGTTCAAAGTTGTTGACGAGTATGTTTACCTGGGACATATAGTCCGATTAGGTAAGTCCAACTTCGACCGAGAGGTCTATCGACAGATTCAATTCGGCTGGGCAGCGTTTGAGAAGCTACGACACATCTTCTCGTCAGACATACCTCAAAACCTTAAACGAAATTGTATAACCAGTGCGTTTTCTAACTCCCTACAAATATATATATATATATATATATATATATATATATATATTAAAAGAACACATATTGGCCATGAATGATCTGGTAAAATCATGTAAATATAATGAGAAGCGCTTTGACTCCTTAATAAAACATCAGAGTGAGTATCAGCGCTCCATACCAGGTTCATAGGGGACAATATGTGTAAATAACAAAGTAAACAGTAAGGACTCATTATTTTCACCTACAATCTATGACAGTGCCATGACAAAGGATATAAACTTAAAAATCAATGTAAATATAAAAAAAAATTATTATGTATTGTGATGACATAGGCAAAAATTTGGGCATGATGTTAAATAACTGTTTAAAAGGACATATCATCACTAATTATTGCATGCCAGGAGCATCCTTTAGTCATATAGTGAATAAAGTTTTAGCTAGTAAATTTTGCCCTAATAGCACATTAATAATTCTTGTTGGAAGAAGAGGCAATGTAAACAAAAATCAATTATTAAAATATATTGATAATCTAAATACTTTACATAAAATTATCTTGTTTACATTGCCTTACATACAGGGCTGGCCGCAGGAAAATAAAATAAGATATGATTTAAATTTATTAATGAATAACTTTTCATGTAATAATAATCTAAACTTGACATTTAATTGTTATAATTATACTAATAAATTTAATTTAATAGACATAAATAATTTAATTAAGAAATTTTTGACTAGAGATAGGTATTACCTATCTAAATATATTTTAAGACAGATAGCAAATGTGCTATCTTATTGTTTATATATTAACTCAGCCAAGGACTTGGCTACACAGACATCTGCTCCTTTTGAGCAGTATAATGACTTAATATGTAATTTGGAATCAGTTCCAAGTAATTTAAAATATAAAATTTGACAATAGAGGTAATCTCCAGCAGTTGTAATAATTTAAATAATTTAGAATTTAGTTTACAAATCTTTAATTGTATGACTCCACAGAGTGATAATGAAAATTGTTTACACCTGGTGCATCAAAATATACAAGGCATGATAGGCAAAGAGCTAGAAATTGAGTTGTTCTTAAATAGCAAAAATATTCATATTTTATGTATTACTGAACATTGGTTAAAAGCTTATAACTTAATGTTTAACTTCAGTAATCACCAGGTAGTCAGTTCTTTCAATAGAGAAACGGTTTTAAGAGGTGGTCCTTAATATTAGCTAGTAAATTATTGTCATGTGAAGAACGATTTGTTTTTTTTTTGTTTTTTTTTTTAAAAAACGTTACGCCCACACTAGGATTTTCTCCTGTATCGTAGAGGCAGTTTACAAACACAAATTGCACTAGGACAAACATCCAGACCCGGAACAATTCTTTGTAGGCCATACAAATACTTGTTCCGTGCGGGATTCGAACCCGCAGCCCCCAGCGTAGCAACTCATTGCTAAGCCACTGCGCCACGGATCCGTTTAAACGTAAAGATATTGTGAGCCTCTTTGTGGAGCGAACTGTAGAAATAGCATGTGTTGAGTTTGAGCACCTCATTGTTGTGAGCGTCTACAGACCCCCATGTTCTATATACGATACTTTTGAAAAAATTATGGAGGAAGTTTTTGCTAAGATTAATAAACAGAATAAATCTGTTGTAATATGTGGAGACTTTTATAACAATTTCCTAGAAGCTTCCTCAATCAATATTAAATTTAGATCATTGTTTAAATCATATGGTCTTTTTAAATATTTTTTAGAGCCAACGCGTATTGCTCAATTTAGTGCAACATGTATAGATAACATTTTTACAAATGTGAAGCCGTTGTATAAATGTATTATTCAAAAATTAAGTTCTGATCACTGTGGACAAGTATTTTCGTTACCTTAAGTTTACAAAAAGCAAGTAGATGAGAAAGTTGTGTTTGTTCCAGTAAATGCACGTCGCTTGAAGAATTTCAGAAGTAACATAGTAAAAAACTTCCATCACTTTCATACCAAAATGATTTGTTTGAAATATTATTTAAGCTTATTTGCAATGAATTTAATAATACTTTTACTTCTAAAACATTCTCCTTGAACAGTCGGAAGTCATTTAATGAATGGGTGACAGTAGGAGTCCATAAGATCAGACATAGGTTATATGATCTTTACCATGAAAGGTCATATAATCATAGCGTCGAATTTAGGGAATATGTAAAAAAATATTCAAAAATATTTAAAAGAGTGTGCTCCACAGCCAAGTCTTTGCATTTAAGCAACAAAATTAAGACGGTTTCTAATAAAATTAAAATGACATGGAGTATAATTAATAGCGAAACTGGTAAGATCAACTTTCGCAATTCAAACTACCATTTAAGTGTTAATAACAAATTAACCGAATCAGATCAGGACGTTGCAATGGTTTTTGAGAAATATTTTAATAATTTTCCGATATTAACCACTAAGTCACTGAATTCTTCTCCTGCGGTCGCCGAATCATTACTTAAACAAAATGTATATGCGTGTACAAAGAATTTTACATTTCATAAAGTATCATCAAAAGATATTGTAAAATACTTTAAAACTATTGATGTTAAGAAAACTGCGGATCTGTGGGGGATTTCCATTAAAGTTATTGCGTCTATAATAGATACAATCGCGCCTCATTTAGCTATTATTTTTAATACTAGTATCGAATCTGGTGTGTTTCCTAATTTAATGAAGCATAGTAAAGTAATACCTTTATTTAAATCTGGTAGTACAGTAGACCCCGCCAATTTCAGACCTATTTCTGTACTACCATCACTTAGTAAGATTTTTGAAAAAATTATTCTTGATCAAATGTTAAATCTCTTTAATATAAATAATTTACTTCATAAAAATCAGTTTGGTTTCACAAGGGGTCGCTCGACAACTAATGCCGATGTTGAGCTGATTAAATATATATTTAATGCATGGGAGAATTCACAGGATGCTTTGGTTATATTTTGTGACCTATCCAAAGCCTTCGATTGTGTTTACCATGAAACATTATTCAGGAAACTTCAACACTACGGTGTAAGAAGTGATGCTCTTAAATTAATTGTTTCATATTAAAGTAAGAGAACGCAAAGGGTTGTCATTAACAATATGAGCTCTTCCGGATCGATGGTACTAATGGGCGTGCCTGAAGGCTCAATTCTCGGCCCCTTTCTGTTTCTTGTATACATTAATGACTTACCTTACATAGTAGGAGATAACCATTATATAGTGTTATTTGCAGATGACACTTCTTTAATATTTAAATTAAGTTGACAATTGCTAAAATATGACGAAGTAAATAATGCTATATCTAAATTAGTAAATTGGTTCAATGTTAATAATTTGCATTTAAATGGTACTAAAACGAAATGTATGAAATTTATAACTCCAAATGTCAAACAATTAAATAGTAATGTAATTTTAAATGGGGAGAAACTAAGTCTTGTAGATACCACCATTTTTCTTGGAATCACACTAGATGCGAAGCTTCAATGGAGCCCCAATATATCAAAACTAGCAAGCAGACTTAGTTCTGCAGCATATGCCGTAAAAAATATTAGAAGTCTAACTAGTGTTGAAACAGCTAGACTAGTTTTCTTTAGCTATTTCCATAGCATAATGTCGTATGGTATTTTTCTATGGGGACACGCAGCTGACACTGAAATTATATTTGTTTTACAGAAGAGGGCCATAAGAGCAATTTATGATTTAAAGCCTAAAGAGTCGCTGCGACAAAAGTTTAAGGAAATTAATATAGTAACTTTGGCCTCTCAATACATTTATGAAAATGTAATGTACGTATACAAAAATAAAAGTAGTTTTACAAAAATAAGTGATATTCATTCTGTAAATACTAGGAACAGACACAAGCTAGTAGTACCAGTTACTCGACTCCATTGAGTCAGTAATTCATTCTTGGGGCGATGTATACGCTTTTACAACAAAATTCCAGAAAATATACAAAATTTGACCGGTTTAAATTTCAAAAACTTTATTAAACTAAGTTTGTATAAAAAGGGTTATAATAATATTAAAGAATTTATAGATAATAATAACCCCTGGAAATGAGGTGATCGCTACCATTTACTACTATTTCTATTTTTTTGTGTTGTTAATTTGTGTAATATACATGATTGTAAGCTGTTATTTAATAAAAATTCCCGCTTGGTTTTTTGCTGGTACTTCCCAGCACAGAGGTTTTTTTTCGAACCAGTGGTAATTATACAAAAGAGTGACTTTCAATAAGTATTATTTATAATCTTTATTGAATAAAAAATTTTCTGTTTCTGTTATGCCTATATTCAGCTGAGGGTAATCCTCATCTGAATATAAGGCATATTTTTTTTAAATATTACAGACAGACACTTCTATATTATTTATATGTATGTATAGATAATAATAACTTTTACAATGCGGTTTTTAGCGAGAGAAACATCTAACCGGAAATTATAACAGAATTGCGCAATGAGAGTAAACGATAAACGTAGCATCCATCTTGGGGATTATTTACCAAGCCACGAGGAAGTGAAAGTTATTATAGCTAAGCTAGTCCTGCAATTTATTGTAAGTATAAGGCTTATCCAAGACTATTACAGTAGTATCCTGGACGTCGGTCTGAGCGAGATTAGAATGGGTAACATCTATCAGATTTGCCAACGATATAGTCCTTGTGGTAGAATCACTGGAGGACCAAACCACTATGCTCAATAGCCTCAATAGTGCATCTCAATGGGTAGGTCTTAGGATGAACATGGACAAAACAAAGATCATTTCACACGATCTACTAATTATAAAGTTGGAAAAGATCGGTGTACGTGGCAGTCTCCTGAGAGACGCTGTTGTCTCGCTACAAGCGAAAATACATCGAAGCCTTAATCGCGCTATTATAGTTCCGAGTAAAAGCAGTAAATATAGAATAGTTCAGAACTACCACTCACCTGCGCCCCCTTTTCGCTAAAGGAGGTCACTTTCGATTTGGCAGAAAGGCCATACAGGCCAATGCCAGTCCCACAGGTGGTGTTTAGTGGGTAAGGCACTTCTTTAAACTGAGTCCCACATAAGGAGGTGGTGAATGCTCATAGCATACCACGCAGCCAGCTGCGTGGTATACTATGAGCATTCATCACCTCCCTTCCCCTCTTCCGGAGGGTAGCCTTGCTTTGGGCGTAAAAGAAACTACCACTCGTAGCGTTAGCCGCTCCCCAGGCAGAACACCTTGCCCGGCGGGAGATCTCTCTTTTTCCTTCTACGGCCATACTATAAACAACAAGTCCCTTAATGAAGTGCAAACCATCCGCGACCTAGTTATTATTATGGATAACAATGTTTCGTTTAATGAACATGTAGACGCTACCATCCAAAAAGCCTTTCGCAGTTTAGGCTTTATAAATACCCGACAGACGTTGTCCTGCCAGTTAATATCATAGGTTGTGTTCAGCAAGGTTTTTTTTGTTTTAGTGCATTCAATTAAATTTATTAGTTGCTGCGCTTGATTAAAAAAACAGCAAATAAAATCAAAGATTTAAAACAAGTTCTAGTAGTTTGTTTCTAATACTTTTCAATTTTTTTTTAGTTTATAAATATAAACCTTCTCCATTGAAAAGTACATATTTCATGGTGACCGTTCAAATAGATTTCGAGTTAAACAATTACATATATATAACACACCTACTCCTTTTTAAAAGGCCGGCAACGCATCTGCAATTCCCCTGGTTACCCTGGTGTTGCAGTTGTTCATGGGCGGTGCTAGTCACTTACCATCTGGTGAGCCGCATGCTCGTTTGCCTCCTCTCCCTTAAAAAACATCCTCTTTTATAATGTGTATAGTTGAGGTGTAATGTTAGTGTGTTTTATCGATAAATATCATAATAAATAAGCTGAAAACGCCTATATTTTTTTTATAGGATAAGGATGACAAACGAGCACACAGTCCACCTGATGGTAAGTGGTTGCTGCGGCCCATAGACATCTACATCTATCCTCGTTTGCGAATCAAAATGCAGATGCGTTGTCACCCGTGACGACTAAGACGGAATGCCTCATTTCCAGTAAAAAGGGCCTCCGGCCACCTGCACTCACCAAGCGAAACGCAAAGGTAAACGTCTACTTCACGCTGGTATTCTGTGAAGTCGTGGTACCACCCCGGTTCGAACCAGTCAATCCGTGCGACAGCAAAAGCTGCCGCGTGGCTCTACCACTGTTAATGTGGTAGAGCCACGCGGCAAAATTTATATGATTTATATATATTATATAAATCATATAAATATTATATGATTTATATAATATATATAATTTAAATAATATATAAATCATAATAACATTACATAAGCACCACGAAACAAGGTGCTAAAAAAATTTAACTAAAATTGACATGATTTCTTCAGTCAAATAACGATATTAACTGATATAATTATGAAAGGAAGAAATTACTATTTTCATATTTAGCACCAGTGAAAAATTACAATTTTCAAGCTATAAAAGTCTGAGTAAAAGCCATTAATATTAATGACGGAAATGAAAGCTTATGGTAAATTTAGCCTTAAACTCTTTTGTGGCCAAAAGGCTTCTCGTTCAAGTCATACTTCATAATTTTCCTTTTTAGCTTCTTATTACAATAATTTTGAAAAAGAAATGTGTTCATGCAGTTTTTTTAAAAGGTTTTTTTAATATGAATGTTTAGAAAAGTTTACGAGTAGTACCGTTATTTTTTTTATTACACATTATTGTTTTCAAATATTTAATATGTAATATTGTGTTAATTATATTCAAATTATTATTACCTATCAGATAAATGTGATTTTTAAATTATTGTTAGTGTTTTTTTTCTCAGATTAAAAAATAAACCATGCTCAACATATTGACGCGCACTCACGCACACATTTTGTTCTCTCTATTTGTAAATGTCCACTGCGAGACGCAAATATATGCTGGTTTCAAACAAATCCAAGTTATTGGTTGCAAATAATGTTAGATGTATAAGTACGCTAAAGCGTTTTCTTATAATAATTCGGGGACGGTATTGGCTTGGTTTCCACGTCACTTGAAATATACGCTACGCTCCGTCTACCACTACTCTTTAGTCTGGTATTATAAGTCAGAACGTGACTACAATCACACCCGGTGGTAGTAGTTATTCTTTTAAGCTTGACGATTGCAGTGCCAGACGTCTCGCGCCTATGACGTTGCTCCCTGGCCTGGGTTGCGTTGCCGGCTAAAATAGACACCTGAAGTAAATTAGAGTATGTTTCATCATCATCATTACAGCCCTTCACAAGTCCCCTGCTGAACATAGGCCTCCCCCAAGAAATGGCACAAAGCACGGACGTAAGCAACTGCATCCATCGACTTCCCGCATGTCTTGTCAGGTCGTCACTTCATCTAGTGGGGGGACGCCCTACACATCGTCCGCCGGTACAAGGCTGCCACTCGAGAAACTTTTTTCCCCATCGTTTGTCTGTTCTTCAAACTATATGGCTGGCCCTTTGCCACTTAAGCCTATTAATCCTTTGGGCTATGTTGGTCACTCTGGTTCTACTGCGGATATCCTCATTTCTAAGTTTATCACGCAGAGAAACCCCGAGCATAGCCCTCTCCTTAGCTCGCTAAGCGACCTTGAGCTTCCACAAACTGCCAGCAGTGAAGGACCACGTTTCAGTTCCACTGGTAACACGCACTGGTTATACAGTCCAGTTTTTAAGTTTTGAGGTATACGTAACTTGAAGATATGCCGTATTTTCCCGAACGTTGCCCAGCCGAGATGAATCCATAGATTAATCTTTCGGTCGATTTTGGACTTACCTAGTCGGACTATTTGTCCCAAGTAAACATACTGGTCAACTACTTCGAGCTTAGTGTCCCCAACAACTACCGGCATAGGTGTGAGATGGACGTTCATCTTAAGACCTATCCGTTGGGAGACATTATTGAGGTCATCTCCGGTTCTCCACACTCACCATACGATACACAGCAGCATTATGCCGCTATTTTACGCTGATATTTTGTGAGAGCGTAGTCATTCCCCGGTCGAGCCGACCAATTCGTGTTACAACTATACCAGTAATATAGCTGCAGCCTGGCTCTACCACGTAATAAAATTTTATAAGTAAAAAAGTAATGAGATATTCATACCATCATCTGTCTGAAGCCTTTTAATTTTCGATAAACGCCTCTTAAGACACCATGGAACGAAATAGAATGAAATCTCTTTCATACCCAACTTACAGACTCATCATAAAAATTTAATATTTGATGAAGGTCATCATAACGTAGGAAACCCTTTGTATAAATTAAATCAACTCGTTTCATGCCTCATAAGAGATAACGGTATGCCACAATGTTTACGAACAATATCCATCCTAATCTAATGTATCAAAATTGATTCCGTTTTGAAACGTAAATTTTGATTGTGTATATATATATATATATATATATATATATATATATATATATATATATATATATATATATACATATTGTTATTATAATTGTGTCTATGTTTATTTTATTATTTATTGTAATTTGAAAATTGCTCTTGAAGCATATAAAAGAAAATTGTTAAGAGTTTCATAAGCGGTTACAAAATGTTTCAATATCAACATCACAGCCCATCAAAAGTCCACTGCTGAATCTAGGGCTCTATCAAGGAATGGACAAAATATTACAAGTTTCAATTTAGATATGTTGAATATAATATACAACAAAACCAGGGATTCGTCGTTGATTGTTTAATTTTGTATGTAATGGTGAGTGAAATGAAAACTATTTGGTAACCCAGAGGGACTAGAATCTATCACTCAATTTTATCCCATGGATATCCCAAAATGAGACTGCGAGAAAAGTCTGAAAGACCTTATGCTTTCGATATAATCGCTTATAATCTGGGACACATGCTTATGTGAAATACTCAGAGCGTCAGTTATGAAACACATCTGGTACTTCTAGCTTGAGCCAATGGGAGAGGTCCATGTGCAGCTCACCCTCTTGTTATCTTTATAGTTACTCCTGCAAAGATAATAGCTACTGATATAATTTAAAAGTTTCAACCATAACTACCAACCAGCAGAAGATAATCATAATAATTTATGATAATATCTACCGATGAATATTCATTTTGATATATTTTCATAGGCGAGCTAAGAAGAGGATAAAATTATATTCTCATATACTATAAAGATAAAGATAAAGATATTTATTTTGAAAAACATGAAAAAAATATAAAGGTGTTAAAAAACTCAAAACAAGCTACATGTTTTGCCATTTATGGCGTACAAAAATTATACTTCATATTTCATTACTTATATAAGATTAAAATTAACCCTACGGACCTAATTCTAGATGTGCAATTTCAATGGCATCTCCTAAGATACATTAGAGAAATGTCACAATTCAATATTTAGCTTAAAAAAATCAACCATTTAAGAAATCAGACAAGCTGTAATAACATTTGGCTATCAGATATTTTTTAAGATGTAGCTTAAAAAGTGTAGTAGTCAATTGTTTGATGGTTTTGGGGATTTTATTATATATTATTGGCGCCATACAGAAAATACTTTTATGCATCAATGCCGTTCTTGATCTAATTGCGCATAACCTGTTATTATCCCGGCGATTGCGAATTGTAACGTCTAATAGTTTGTTAAACAATTTAGGGTTACTGTGAACGAAGTTTGCTATTTCATATATAAATAAGGAGGGCAAGCTTAAAATTTTGTACTCAATAAAATATGGTCTGCAGCTATCAGTAATTTTAAGACCAAACATAGCCCTGATGTACCTTTTTTGGGACTTAAATATAATTTCCTTATTAGTAGAATTTCCCCAGAATATGATGCCAAACCTCAAGATGGAATCAACAATACCGTGGTAAGCCGTAAGTAGCGCATCGGTATTTACGGCGAATGCGAGTTTATAGAGCACATAAGCAGAAGAACTAACTCTCTTGTTTAGTTCTTCTGTATGCGCTTTCCAGTTCAGACTTTTATCAATAGTTACAGCTAGAAATTTTGTTGTGTCTACTTGGTTGATTTCTGTCCCTTGGTAATTAACATTAATATTTGGTGATGCTAAGCGTTAAAGCAAATACATAATTTTTGTTATTTGGAAATTTATTTTTAAATTATTATTATTTAACCAGTTGATTATTAAATTGATTGTATTATTTATCTCAGTTTCAAATGTATCCTTATTGAAAGAGCTTATTGTGACCGTACTGTCATCAAAGCAAAGAGCGATATTGGATGTTTTGTTATTCTTGGTAAATCGTTTATGTAGATGATAAACAACAAGGGGCCCAACACACTCCCTTGTGGGACACCATATTTAAGTATTTGTTTGTTTGATTTGTATGTTTCTTCTTTTTTGGTTTTAATGTTTATTCTCGAAATTTCGGTGTTCGATTTTTAATATAGGATTCCATGAGATTTAATACGTTTCCTCTAATGCCATAGGCTTCTAATTTACTGAGTAGGATGTCATGATCAACATAATCGAAAGCCTGAGTCATGTCGCAGTAGATCGCGCACACCGGTGTCTTTTTGTCAACATTCATCATAACTCTATTTAAAAAATCAAAAATGGCCATATTTATGGTTTTATTTTTGCGGAATCCTTTTTGGTCTTCTGTAAGAATGTTTAATTTTTCTAATAAGTTATAAATTTCTAAATATATATATTTTTCAAAACTTTTTATAGTATTGGAACAAGCGCAATGGGTTTATAACAGTTCATACTTTGTTTGTCATCTTTTTTAAACAATGGCTTAACAATTGAAGTTTTTAAACTTTCCGGATAAGTTCCTGTGCTTATACAAATATTCAAAATGTGGCTAAGATGATCACAAATATAATAAGCAATATACTTTATAATTTTAGTTGAGATCCCATCATGTCCTACACTTATAATAACTGTGCTTATATAATAATATAATATTATTTTAGTTTTAATATTTAACATATATTATAATTTTTAGGCTGAAAAAATATTTTAATCCAAAGCTTTTTCAATTGATTAAGATTAACAAATAATTTTAAGGTGTTAATTTCAACGTAAAGTAAGAACATTACGCGTCAGCTTTTGAGGAGCTCATTAAAATTTAATCAATTGATCCACATTTACGCGTAGTATCAAATTAAGTTGAGAAATATAATATTGTACCAGTTATACCCGCAAATAATTCAGACTGATAGTAATAAAAAAGTAAATATAGACTTGAGTGAATCTTGAGAATTTTTATTATCTCCATTACAAACAATATAAAAAAAAATTGTAAAATTGAAACAAACGTAACGTAATTCTTTCTTATTTATTGGTGTCCAAAATGTACCTATATTTTATTTATTCATTGAAGTAGGTAACATAACCAAGGAAATAACCTTACTACTCATAGAAAATATACTAATAGGTGGTTGTTGTCAATAGTTGGTGGTTATTTTAAATATTATAATATATTATTATAATATTAGTGAGGATGTAGAGATTACTACATGCTTTTATATTGTATCACGATATCTCATAATGAGGTTCAAAAATATTAGGAATGTTTAAATATTTTTTAAACGTGAACATACCCGTCTCACGGAGGCAAGGGCAGATTATGTCGGATTCACACATATCCGCTGACTTTTCAGGGCAAAACCTTTCGCAGGTCTTTCTTAGGAACGTAGGTACGGTTTTTAGTTGCCCGTAATATGACATCTGTTGAACGAATAGGAAAGTTTCTTCTTAACACGCCAGTAATTAGTTTTCGCTATTTTGCGATACCTGCCAATATTTCAAAAGGAACCATTACATTTGTATTAAGACAATATGGGTGTGTATTCTATAAACAATTCAACGTCTTTCATAGGAACTAAGAATAAGTAGGAGGTAGTATAAGTATGGCTAAAGATTATAATACAATATATAATAGTTATGAGGGTAACAAGATAGCACACAGTCCACCTCATATGTGTGTAAGTGGATACCGTGGCCCAAAGGAATCTACATTTATCCTCGATTAAAAATTATTAAATTACAAATGAACTGTCACCCCTGAGGACTGATGAGGATGAAACCGCGTTTACAGAAAAAAGAATTTCTGGTTCTCTACACTCATCATACGATACACAACAGCATTAAGCTGCTATTGCAGCATTATGATGATCAAATTATTATTGTAACAAGCAACAAAAAGCGTTAAAAGGGTAATTGAAAACTTCTTTATTATTTTTATTTCGGAAACAAATTTTCCGCAAGGAGTCATGTTCCAGTGATTTATTGCGCAACTTTGACAAGAAACAAATAAAAGTTGAGAGACGAAAAACTCAATTTCGATATGATTTCTCGTGCAAAAATAAAACTAATAACAAAAGAGTTCATATTAAGGTTTTGTTTATATTTGTGTACATAAATGTACATACCTACTAAACTTTTGTTTCATTTATTAATAAGTTATTAAGGGTCATTTATTTCTGACTATGACTATGACTCCTCTTCCTCCTGACATGGAATGTGATGTAATAATGAGTAGTCTCTTAATGCTGGCCTTGGAACGATGTATATAGATCTTTATTCGGAGTTTCTTCGTGTGATGAAATCACTGTCCATAAATATTGTAAGACAACCAGAGTACTTACGTAATCCCTAATCAATATTTATATATATAGTAATTTATACACATAATATATATATATATATATATATATATATATATATATATATATATATATATATATATACATAGCTATTACTTTATTATATACTAGCTGTTCCCGTGACTTCGCCCACGTGGAGTTATTTTTCGTGGAACCCTAAAATAAAAGCAGCCGAAGTTACTCCTTATAACATCAGCTATCTGCCAGTGTGTATAAATATTGACAAATATTGACATTAATATTTATACGATACTAACGTCACTCAATTGTTTTGTCTTCCCGGGACCCCTCCACTAACACTTAAACTTTATGGTATAGTATTAAACTTCAAATTGACTTTTAAGTATTATTACTAATCTTTTGTATGAGAATATAGAAATGTGTTGTTTTAAGACTTTTCAGGCAATTTTTTAATTTTTCTCTCCGTAGTAACCATCTTCGTACTTCAAGGAATATTATAAAATAGAATTAGCGAAATCGATTCAGCTGCTCTCGATATTTGCGCTTTGCAACACATTCAGCGATTCATTTTTATATTATAGACGATTAATGACTTACCTAACAGCGTAAATTTTCCTATGTCTCTATTTGCAGATGATAGCTCATGGTGTTTACATGTACAGACATAAAAAAATTATGAAAACGAAATTAATAATAACCTCAAGAATATAATTAGCTGGATTGTGTCAAATAATTTAATAATAAACTTAAAAAGAAAAAAATAATAAATTTCTATCAACGAAAATGGCCCCTTGATTTACTTAGCATTAAATACGATAGTGAGACTGTTAGTGAAACCAAAGTAACAAAATTCTTAGGTCTTTATATCGATATTAACTTAAAGTGAAATGTTTTTTATTGTGTTTTAGAAAGGTGGAAAGTTGTAAACCACAATTTAAAAAATATCATTTATTGACATTTCCCGCACTGTATATTTATGAAGTTGTGTCATTTGTAAAAACTTATCCTGGAATATTTTATGATTACTTAATAACAAACAATCAACGTAAAAATAAAATTCACACAATTTTATCAAAGACGGTTTTATTTTAGAAAAAGAGTTTTCGGTATCTTAACAAAAATCTACAATAAGTTTCCATCTATGTTTCGTAAAATGGAAAATATTCATAAATTTAAAAAATAATTTAAAGCATTTCTAATTGAGAAATGCTACTCAATGACGACTTTTACTGCCACTAGGGCGGCGCCACTAGAAGGTTTATTTATAATTTTTTTTATTATAATTATATAAGACCCATTGAATTTGATTTGTTAGTGTATATATAGGTAATATAGGTTTTTAATTTTAATTATAAAAATATCTGTGTTTGATTTGTTGTGTGTAATAATAGTTTTCTTTTTGTTTTAATATAGATATTTAAGTAGATAGTAGTTTGTCTTAGAAATTTAATTTAGTGTGTTTTGCTTTTCGCAATGTTCTATTATTTATAAATTTGTTTGTGTCTATTTTTATAAATGAGAGCAGAGCTGTTAACATCAATGGAAAATTAATAAAACTTACTACAATAGTAAGGTTTATTAAACCCTTACATTGGCATGTGCCCTGGAAATCACGGAAATTTTAATAAAATATTTTCTTATAGTTGTTTTCAACTTTAAAAAACTTTAATTACCTATAATTTAGCATACTTTAAAAATATACAGAAAATAAAGTTCAAAAAAAAGTTTCAAAAGTAACGTTTGCTGTAATTTCGAAACAAAATGTCAGGAGGTTCGAGAAGTCGCCGGCGCTTTGACATAAATAATCCTTTGTAGTAGATATTTTATATTCATTATTTTTAACTTTGAAATTTATAGTAGGAACATAAAACTTCTCACATGTAGTATTTGCATAAATCATAATTATTTATAATGTAACTTTTATTGCGTCGAAATTGAGTTGTGCCCTGTAGCGCACCTTATCAGGTTACCTGAAGTTTTATGTTGTGCCTTACAGTCATTGAGTTATATGTACTACGTACGTATGGCTTCTCTACCATTCCAAACAAAAATTATGTCCTACACTATGTCTTCGCGCATGCGCGGGAGATAGTATTGTCGCGTATGCGCAAAGACTTTAATTTAATATTAAATTGGATATTAATATAAAATAAATATAAGAATTTAATATCTTAATTTAATCTAAAGTAACATATTATATTTCAAAATAAAATGTAATATTAATGATTTTATGGAATTCACAAATCTTCAATTTAGTTTGTATGGATTGCAGTACAGTTCAGTTCAACATAGTCAATGTTCAGAATGGCTTCTCTAGTACGTAGTACATATAGCTCAATGCTTACAGTGCACACGTTCACTTAACAGAAAAGTGTTTATGTGCCTTACAGGGCACTTAGCCAGTTAATAGTACTTTTCTGGTGTATTTTGTAGGTTACTTTAATAATACAATTTCACCGATATTGCCCATGTTTTTACATTCCTCAAGCTTTTTTTGTTTTGAGATGGTCATAAAGCTGGAAATAGCGTTACGCTGACGTCAGTCACTCGTATATATATAAGCAATTATTAAGGGATACATATATGTTATAGTTTTCTGTGCACGATTGCTTGTTAAACTGATCAGCGACCGAAGTCGGAACAACATTATTTCCAATCGAACGCTGTCGATCGCTAACAGCACGAGACCGATGTCAGCGTAATACTATTTCCAGCCTAAATATTTTTTTTATATTTTCAGCGCATAATGTCTTTCGTTCAACCTGATAAAGCTAGCGAAGAAACTTCTTATTCAGATGATGCTCAGAAATTCTTCACTACAAACATACATAACAGCAAAAGTGTTAGAGAAACTGAAAGTGAAGCTGAGATTTCGTAAATGGTGGGAGTGAATAGGTTGAGTAAATGGCAGTTGGACGAGGCGTCACACATATTATAACCTAGGGACGCAAAGAGAGTCACAGCATCGATGGTACCTAGCATGGAGATCGCGGGGACGGCCGAACCCCCTGGAAATCGCCACCAGGCATATGGGTTACTTATCCTGGGTCGATCATCGAGACTGCAAAGCTCCGGATGTTAGCCTCAAGAAGAGAGCCTTTAACCAAGCCGACAAGGCATTACGCCAAGCCAGTTTCGACCGGATTAAACGCATCGGCTGTCTATCGAACCATCTGGCAAAAGAGTTTACCTCTCGCCAAAGCGGTCGAGACAAAATTCTGTTGGTTTTTACTGCCTCCGCTGGTAAAATCAGATGGCTCACTGGCGCATGCGCCTAAGGAGAAAGCGGACTTATTTGCTTCTCTTTTTACTTGCAATTCGTGTCTGGATATTAGCAAAAGCGTACCATCTCAATTACCTCACTGTGATACCTACCTCTATATGAGAGGTCCATATCACTAAGAAGGAGGTTCTTAAAACCTAGCGAAGTCTAGACAAAGCTAGTGGACCTGATGGTATATCAGCTATAGGTCTAAAGGTCTGTGCACCTGAGTTGTCTCCTGTATTGACACGCTTGTTCCGCCTCATATTGAGGACTGGAATAATGCCCAAAACATGAAAGCTGGCCAATGTGCAACCTGTGCCTAAAAAAGTAGCCGTACCGACCCTGCCAACTATGGGCAAATTTCAATTATCTCTATACTCTGCAAGATTATGGAGTCTATATTGAACGCCCACCTCATGACATACCTAAAGCAAAATGATCTCCTCAGTGATGCCAGTACGCCGGAATCAATCAACTGGTGACCTTCTAGCGTATGCCACTCACATATGGGGCGAAGCCCTCGAGAAAAGTGGTGAAGCACTTGCTGTTTCCCTTGATGTTTCGAAAGCCTTTGACAGGGTTTGACACGCTATTCTATTGGGCAACCTTTCAGCTTACGGCTTACCCTCTTACCTGATTGTCTGGGTGAAGGGCTTTCTGAGTGAACGGTCTCTCCGGGTCTTCGTCGACGGCTGCTCATGCGATAATGAGGCGACTAACGCCGATGTTCCTCAAGGGTTCGTTCTCTCACTTCCTGTTGCATATAAATGATCTGCTTATTCCCGGTATGTGTATGCAGACAACAGCACAGTTGTGGAGAGATACCAACCGAGAGCTCCGGCCAGTCGGGATCAAATCCAGTCAGAAATAGAAGCTATGGTTGAGCGTGTGAGTCTCACACTACAGGTAGTCTTCGACTAAGGCAATGCCAATTTCGTGAGATTTACCGCCTCCAAAACACAAGCGTGTCTTTTCACCGCTAAAAAAAACCCGCTTACCTTGGTTCCTACTTTCCGTAATGTATCCCTGGAGTACACTGACCGCCTTCAGTTATTACGAGTTGAATTTTCTCCCAACCTCAACTATTGGCGGTTCATTGAGTCCAGAGCCAAAGCAGCCGCAAGGAAACTTAGTGTCCTTGCAAGTGTGCGGCGTTACTTCACGCCGGGGTAGCTTCTTACCTTATATAAAGCGCAAGTCCGGTCGTACATGGAGAGCTGCTGTCACGTATAGGCTGGTGCTGAAAATGCCAACTGACAGTGTTGGATTTAGTGGAGAGACGTTTTAAGAGGCTCATTGGTGACCTTGATTTGGTTGAAACCCATCTTGTCAGCCTCGAGCACAAGCTCAGAGTAGCCAGTCTCTCGGTATTCTATAAGATTTATTTCGGCGAGTGTGCGCAGCAATTACACGCTTTAATTCCTCCCTCTCCTTTACACCATCGCAAGAACAGGCGGTCGGCGAGTCTTCGCCCCTATGTTGTCGATATTCCACGCATTAGAACCAACGGCGTCTGTCTTTCCGTCCGAACACAATCTGGGCGTCTTCAAGGCAATAGTGAATAGGCTTTTGTTACGGTTGAGACAGTGCGATTTACCATCTAAAGCTGCACCACCACTAACCACCAGGTGGGATTATGGTCAAGTACTGGCTTATAATAAGTAGAAAGAAAAATCTGTTACAACACTCTACATATTGCGGTTTCTGCGAGTTTGTAGCAGCCGGTCAAATATACCCGTTTGCAGTTGAAGTGTATCGAAATGGCAACCTGTATGCCAAATTTGGTACAGAAGATCAACTCATCAAAAGGTTACGTTTTTCCCAAGATCTTTTTAAAAGTAACTTTGATGCCTACGCTGATATATGTCGATGGAGATAATAAAACTAATGAGCGTCCAATAGACAAAAAACGACGCATTGAAATGGCTGTATAAGTTTATTATTTATATGTTTACTCAACCTTCACTAACTTCTAATGCTTTGCAAGACTTGCATTCGCCTACTTATACTATTATTCAATTTGAATGTGAGTCAAATTTAATTTCTTGTTTGTGTGGACAAATATATGATGGATAATTGCATAGAATTTGCAACATTTACTACTCAATATTCAGTCCAAAATGAAATTAATTTAACAAAAACGTCACACAAAAATTTGGCGAAGAAACGAAGAGATAGGTTAATAATGTGGTCAGAAAATTTCTACTTCAGGAAACAAGAAAAAAATATAATCAATATGAACTTTGTAATCATTGTAAACATGCAGCTAATTAACAGAAAAAAACAGCCTAAAGTTAGCAGCGTGAACACCCCGAAGTATATACTCGTAAGACTGTAAGTGAATATCGGCGCAAACACCTTGGAGTATACAGAGTATCATAGTTACAATATGAACGAAACTATGAAGGACAGCGAGTTGAAAGACGTCTACAACCTTGGCATTCTAAAGCCTTTTCTAGACTGAGTTATGATAGTATAATACCGTGATAATACTGTTGTTTTGGGACTGATGAACATCGAATGCAAAAGGTGTAAAACTCTCAAATACGAGGAATTATTATTCAGGAAAGGTCCAGCTCGAGCCTTTGCAAAAGCTTCCAGATCTTCTTTACTGTTTGATAAAAAACCTGCACCCTAAACATGATCACTTCATGACTGGCATACGGCATTATAATAGTATTTTTCAAATGACCTCATTTAGAACTAAAAATATAATACAGGATGGCTTTATGCCTACATTCAAAGTACAGGGCCAGGTGTATGTGAACGTGTGTATTTGGTTTGAAGTTTGCTTCCGCTACCCCATAATGAACCACAGTTCTTACAGATATATTTTTTGGTGCGAACGATAGAGAAGTGCAATTGAGATTCAATTACTTTCTTTATATAATACCTGGCTCGGTAAGGCAATTACAAGAAATGCTACATACTCATAATGTTATACGTAAGAGAATTAAAGCTAGCCCTGGACAAAATATATGCTACGCTAAATATATTTAAAGTTGTTATAAATATTGAAAGACAAACACATAACACATACAAATAGCCACAGTGGACGGTATAATCAACCTACGTCAAATTAACTTTCTTAAGTTATTGTTTGACAACAATAATTATCCAAGCGGGATATTATAATTGAGAATTACGAGTATGATAACATTGCATCGAAAAAGTGTAATCCATCGCTTATACGATGCATTGCATTACCCACTTTTGTTTTGCTACAGCAAGGCTGGATACTCCGTTTCTATACCTCGGCAATCCAGAGACCAAACAACTGCTTAAAAAATTGTATCTACTGCAAGTTTATATTCTTACCGTATAATGATTAGGAAAGGAGAAGATAATCATCTGCTATATTTTCGTTCGCTCTATACCCGGTTTTTAGTTGACATGTTTGCGAAAATCAAGACGAAAATTTGAGTTATATTAAAAACAACCAGGTGCAGCTTAGATCTGACAGTTATATACACTTGCAAGATGCGATAGAGAAAGAGGATATTGATACTGATCAGCTGGATCAAAAGGCCTTCTCCTTTTACTGGGCAATCCTCGATGGGATGAAATCACGGTGATGCTTTTTTGCCTGTTGTTGTTATTTTTCACCTCAAAGTTAAGAAAATAATGTCACTTCTAACCAAAGGAAAAATATTTAGAGAGGTACGTTGTTTCATGTTATCTTCCAAATGGCAGAAACGGGGTAAGCTTCACATACAAATATGGTTGTACATGGTTGATCACATTTCGCCTGACATGGTGGAGGAACTTATATGTGCTGAGATACCAAATGCAAATGTCTAAATCCTATTTTATACGACATAATTTAAAAACAATATGATACACGGTCCATGTGGAAAATTTTAATAATAATTCTTCATCCATGAAAGATAATAAATGTAGCAAAAAAATATCCCAGACAAGTTTTAAAAGACACATAGACAAATGATGATGGTTACCCACAGTAGAGAAGACGACTCCGGCTGACGGTGGCTTTACTCTTATATTAAAAGACATTGAAGTAGACAATAGGTAGGTGGTCCCCTATAATAAGGTTCTGTCATGTACATTTAAGGCACATGTTAATGTAAAATTTTGCAACTCTGTTAAATCGATAAAGTACATTTGTAAGTACATTAATAAGGTCAGTGATTAGACCATTAGGAATTATATGAGAGTGGGCGTTATTTGAGTCGTTCGGAGGCAGGTTTCCCGCACTCATACATTTATCTGTCCACCTTAAAAATGGTCAACGAGTCTTTAAATCCGACAACCTGGCCAACAAAGTTAACAGCCCACCAATTTTTATTTATTTATGTAAAACAGATGATCTTGCTTAAACCCTTCTATATGCGGAAGTTTCTTCATATTTTGTATGGCAAAAAAAATATTTGTGAGAAGAAAAACAGGTATACCCGTAGATGGCTGGCCAGAAATAATTAAAGAATACGCACAAGGTACTCGTAAAGTGTATACGGATTACCCGATAAATACAGAGTGTTGCAATCATCGCTTACTTCTGCACGAGGTTAGGGGTCCATCATCCTTCGATAACTTGAAGACCGTCAACGGTGTCCTCCAAACAACTTTTCAATTAACTTGCATGAAACTTGGCCTGCTAGAGGACGACAAACATTGGGATTCTGCCCTAGAGGAAGCAACCTTATACGAGTCGCCTACACACAGCAGAAATATATTATTAAATAATATTAATATTATTTAAATGTAAAGTAGAGTTACAGCCTTTTACGTCCCACAGCTCAGGTCTCCTCACAATCTGAGAGAGTCTAAAGTATTCATAATTTCATGAATTTTATCGAGCTTAATCTATACAAATAAATAAAATTGAAGTTTCTGTATGTAATTCCAAAATTACAGCTTTTTACTAAATGCATATGAAAGTATATACGGTACTAATAACAAAATTAAATTTTTAAGGTTTTTGTCTGTCTGTTTGTCTGTCCGTCTGTCTGTCTGTTTGTTCCGGCTAATCTCTGAAACGGCTGGACCGATTTTGACGGGGTTTTCACTGGCAGATAGCTGATGTAATTTAGGCTACTTTTATTTTAGAAACAGTATTAGGGTTCCGAACAAAAAATATTAAAACCCCAAATAACACGCGGGCGAAGTCGCGGAGAACAGCTAGTTATGCAATAAATAATTATTGTTTAGATTGTACAACTTTAATTACTTCTACGTTTTTATATTTTATATTTGAATTGATAATAATTATACGTTACAATGTTAAAGTAATAATTGCGATAAAAATATTTATAATCGTCTATTAAAACCAACATCGCATTAAATTTAAAATAAATCTGCTATTATGTAAATTAAGAAGTGGGCTTTATTAAGCTGTTAGCAGTAAATTGCCCCTTAAACCTGTGATTGCAGTTATTTTCGTAGTTATAAATTGCCTTTTTACTGCGATAGCATCTTGAATTGGTAGCAAACTGCGTTGGAAAATAATCGCTTAATTGACACTTTTACTAAAAAATACATATCACACTCTTATTAAATGACTAAATTCGCACAAAACATGATATTTTTCAAATATTAATATTTAATTTAAATACAGCATATCAAAGTCCAATGAGGAATATAGGCCTCCTCACAGATCACCTCTTGAGAATATCTGCCATAGTTGCCACGCTTGGCAGGCGGGTTGGCAACAGTTTCTCTTAACAGGAGGTTGTGGCTGCCCATCTGCTGTTTCAGTTTCCCTCTGTCGCCTCTTACGACACCCCCGGTACGATATGGGGAAGTGGATATTCTTACACCGATACTGCACGGTTCAATTTAGATTTCATTGAGTACAATAATTTATGCCTATATTAACAACATAACACAATATGAAATTGGAAGTTAGAAAAGGATAGAAGTTATGGGGTTGCTGGAATTTTATAAAAACAAATTTAAAATAAATTTTAGATATAAAATTTAATTCTAAGGTATCCATCCGTCATACCTGCTTCTGCCACCGAGCGATAATGTAATTACTACTTTATACCCGTTTGAAGGATAAGATATCTAGTATATAATCAACACCCTAACACATTTAATTTTACAGGCCGCACTGGTACAGCACATCTATAGCATACTTTGTTTGAAGTTGGCTACAGGTGTCATGAGCTGCAATAGCCACTTTCTGTTTCAGGTGAACCGTTAGTTCTTTCCTTTTCTAATATTACACAAAAAAAAACAAAAATGATGCCAAATAAAAAAGTAGTATCAAGTAGACGATCGTGGTGATATAATAGTCTGGTCAATTTTTTCAATAGGATAAGGTTGATAGACAAGCACACAGTCCACCTGATGGTACGTGGTTGGTGTGGCCCATAGAAATCTACATCTATCCTCTATTAATTTGTGTCACCCGTGAGGACTAAGATGGAATGCTTCGTTTCCAGTGAAAAGAGTCTCCGCTTCTGTACACTCACCATACGAAACACAACAGGGTTAAGCTGTTATTTTACGTGGGTATTCTGTGGTCCTTCCCCGGTTGAGCCAACTCATTTGTGCTACAACTGTACTATTAATATAGCTGCAGCATGACTCTATCACGTAAAACCATAACGGTGCATATGGTTGCAGAATGACTACCGCGTAAAACTATACCTATTACAGTGGCATATTTTGGGCGTATCACTTTTATTGAATGAAAATTTGTCATTTGTGAAGGACATATATACCTTTAAATTAACTATAATACACACTTAGTACATATTTACCTATATTTCTCTCCTATATTCGCCTCCATTCATCTTTGAGTAAGAATCAAATCGCAGCTGTGTTGTTTTGCTAAGAACTAATACGGAATGCTTTGTTACTAGTATAAAAGGTCTCCGAGTCTCGTCACTCGCCATTTGAAACACAGTTGCATTTCACGCTGGTTTTCTTTATGAGCCCAGTTTTTTATCTATTCTTATCGTAGCCATTATTGCTGCAGCTTTTTTTTTATAAAAAAATATACGTGGTAGAGTCACGCTGCAGCTATATTAATAGTGTAGTTGTAGCACAAATGGTTCGATCGGGGAAGTACCACGCTCTAACAGAATAGCAGCGTAAAATAGCAGCTTAATGCTGCTGTGTTTCGCTTGGTGAGTGCAGGTGGCCGGAGGCCCTTTTTACTGGAAAAGAGGCATTCTATCTTAGTCCTCACGAGTGACAACGCATCCGCATTTTAATTCACAAACAAGGATAGATGTAGATGTCTATGGGCCACAGCAACCACTTACCATCAGGTGGACTGTGTGCTCGATTGTCACCCTTATTCTATAAAATGCTGCAGCGTTGTATTAAACTTAGTTTAGCTGCTGTTTCTCAAATACGGTTTGAATAAATACATAAAAAATTATTTGTATAAATAATTGATTTCAACTAAGAACCTGCAAATGCATAGATAGACATTTTGTCTTCGATCGGATTCTGTGTACCCGTCATTAATCAATATTGTGTTTACTTAAATGAATTCTGCGTGTGTTCAAGAAAAGAGCCTACTCTTTTTTAAAAGGCCGGCAACGCATCTGCAATTCCCCTGGTGTTGCGGTTGTTCATGGGCGGCGGTAGTCACCTACCATCAGGTGAGCCGCATGCTCGTTTGCCCCTCTCCTATAAAATAAATGTGAGTAGAAAGAATCATATTTTTTAAATGTTTTTCTGTCTGTTCTTTTATAATTCCTAGCATTCTTTTAAATTGTGTTCAACAATAGCGTGAAATTATGAAAAAGCAATAGGGAATTAAAGCTGAATCGATTGTTTATTATAACAAGCCAACAGAATTACCGTTTTTTTACCCACGAAGTATGTTTGTAGTGTGTATATGTGTGTCTGTATGTGGCATCATAGCTCCTGAACGAATAAACCGATTTTGATTAAGTTTTTTATTTGAACGGTGTCTTAATCGAGAGTGTTCTTAGCAATGTTTTAATAAAATCTGTCCAACTGTTTAAAGATCGCCAGCACTTTATGTTTCGGAGGTTTCCAAATTTTTTTATATAAGTTATAATTTCAGAATATATCATAATATTATTCGGTGTGGTAACGGCATCGAAGAATCACGAATAAGGCAACTATAGAAAACACCAGAAACAGGTTTACAGAGAGATTACGATATATAGGATAGTAGATATCGTCTTCGCCAAATGTAAAAACCCAAACCAGGGATGGAAGCAACGTCATATGAAATACAACAGTATTATGATAGTATTATATTTCAACAGCAAAATATTTCTATGTTTCGTTTGGTGAGTGTAGAGAAACGGTGACCCTTATTACGCGTAACGAGGCATTCCATCTTATACCTCAGGAATGACAACGTATCTGCATTTTGATTATAAATCGAGGATAGACGTTGTCTGATAATATTCGCTTACCATCAGGTGGACTGCCAAGCGTGACGGTTAAAACATATCCTCCCTACATTGGGAAAAACCTAGTCCAGCAGTGGACATTTATGGGCTGATGAAGAAGAAGAAGAAGTTAGTATCATATGTTTTTTTCTATAATCAATGGTATATTGCCAGCGTCCACATAATACAGTTTTAGTCATTTTAACAGGTTTTTAGTTTCTTAACCAATTATTTTTTTAACAAAACATGATAGTGGTAGATATAGATTGTATTTAAAAAAATGTTTGCTTTAATTTTCATTCATGGAGAAAATAGAACAATACGTTTGTACGAACCAAATGCCGTTCTGATATAGATTTTATGAATGCAAGGGCTCACCATAGACTTAGAATATAATGACGTACAGACGACTTGATAGTCCGAAAACGCATGACAAATTTTGATTTGTCATTGTGTGTTAACTAGTGAAGTGATGCAAGAGACGGGTCATCGCCACGTTGATTCATTTATATTAGTTACGGAATACGACAGACAGTTGTTTATCCTGCGAATTTCTCTTTTAACATAATCTTAATGAAATATAAATAGGTTAGTAATAGTAGCTACTTGCATAAAAATGAAACAATCATTATATACCCAGTGACTCAATTTTTAATTGACCAGCAAAAATTCAAAATTATTTCTTAACAAATTAATTACAATTTATGGCCCTAAACAAAACAATTTTATTTAAATGGTTCCTACTAATTTTATTACTTACATAATTAAGTTTAGAATTAAAAGTAAAAATCAAAATAAAGAAATCGTTGTTACAATGCAAATCGAGCATTTATTTTCATTCTTCTTCTTGTTGTGTGGGCTTCAAGTCTATCAATTAATTATAAACATTCAAGATAAATATCGACATTGAATTCGAAATAGTTATGTCTAGCTCTAGCATACCTGTAAAATATTTTGATTTTCTTTGCAAAATATAAAAGTTGACAAAATAATTGAAAATATTCTATATTTTAAACACAAAGTAACAAAATAAACGCGTCATAGCAGTGATTCATCTGGATTCTTTCTATTATATTGACACCGCAGTCACTCACAGAACAAGTAACCATTGTTGAAGACAATTACCTACTTACTTGAAATTAATAAAATGTACACGACGTTTCTGGTAAGTTTAACGTTTATTTTGAAACTAGTACCTAGTAGAACTACCCTTGACTTCGTCAGCGTTGCTTGATATGTTAACAAAGTTTTCGTATGCGCGCAGGAAAAAACATCAAAAAGAAAAAAAAATTGTAAATAATGTTATTTGTTGCTCCGTTTGTAGCTAAAATATAACAATAATAATAATATAATATATATCACGGCACCTTATCTAGCCACTATATTTAATACTAACTTCTGCCCGCGACTTCGTACCGGGATCCTGTTGCTTATGCCAGTGACAACGGGGTCGTCAAAATCGAAGATCTGAAACGTCTCATGTTGAATTCTAAGAGCCCGGGGACGGGAAAACAACATGATTCGCGAGACGATTCGAGACGTTCTAAATCTTTCATTTTTGTAAGTCAACAGGAAATGCCCATTAGATTAAACAAATTTTGCAAAGACGTCATTCCTATATATGTTATAGTGTCACTGGGCTTTGGATGGAGTGTAACTCCTTGTGTGTTATTAAGTTAATATATTGGTAATATTGTTAAGATCACGTTCACATGAGGCTTAAGTACTTATAGAACAAAAATACTTCAGCGCAAACCTTCCGGGTAAACTATGTTAAAAGTTGACCCGTCCGGCACGTGAACATAAAGATTTCTAGAACTGCTAACCCGGGAAAGAGCGACGTACAACTGACCATGCGAGAAACAACTGACATGGAGATCTACTCCAGCAACACTAAAAGTCTACCCTTGAGCCTTATTAATTGTCATTGCATAACACAATTATACTGGGAATTGCGTTCTATTAAATTGGAATGGAAAATTATTTGGTATTATGGGAATTCTGGGAATAAAGACGGTTTCTCCTGCACCGCAACATGTTAAAATTTGAGCCTCGATTATATTTTGTTGCAACTGGGTTATTTTGAGCTGAGTTCCATTGCAAAGTTGTGGTGGTCTTAAATTTCGGAGTAGAATAATCGGAATGCTAATTTTTAAACAAATTTCTTGAGAAGGAAGTCCGGGAATATTTAAAGAGTTTAAAAATTCTATCGGGTAATTAGTGGCTTCTTGTTCATCGACCATTCTATTTATTGAACTATAAACTTTGCTTTCCCCCTGTATATTCGACAGTATTTTGTTATTAATCTCAGATGCCTAGTCATTGCGAGGAGTTAAAATGGATCTTTCGCATAGCCAAAAATTGTCCCTATTTAATATAATTGTTACGTCACCGTAAACCGACGATATAAGATGTAGTTGGGATTGCACTATACAACATAACTCAGGCGTCAGAATAAATTTTAATTGGTGTAGTTGTGGATAGGTACCTTCCCCAATCTTTAATAATTTATCAGAAAATTGACGATCATCCGGGCTATCTCCAGTTCTCACTCGCATGTTTATAGTCAAATGTACCGATTGTATATCACGCCACAAATAAGAGCTTTTTAGGAAAGCCCTAACCTCATCAGCTCGGGTTCCCCGTGGTATTAGCGGTAAGGTTTGTCGGAAATCACCACAAAATAAAACCGTGATACCGCCCATTGGTCGATCATTTTGTCTTATGTCCCTTAAAGTTCTGTCTACCGCTTCTACTCCTTTTCGGTGGGCCATCGTACATTCATCCTATATGATTAAATTACACTCACGTAATACCTTAGCTTTGTCGCTATTTCTTGAAATACTACAGGTTGGACTTTGCGTGCGATTTAAGTCAATTGGTATTTTAAATATAGTGTGAGCAGTTTTACCTCCTGGTAGCAATGTTGCAGCTATACCTGATGAAGCCACGGCAAGAGCAATTTTACGCTGTTTTCGAACATAAGCTAATATTAATTTAGTTAAAAGATTTTCCCAGTTCCTTTAGGTGCATCTAAAAACCATATTGTTCCCAAATTATTCTGAACACTCTCGCACACGCGATCATAGACTGAACGTTGTTCTGCAGTCATTATTGGTTTTCTAATTTTGCCAGCAGTTTCATTGAGTTGTAAACAATCTCTGCAGAATATTCCCTATTGGTAACCTCTCCGACTAAGGTTGGTATTGGCAAACCATATTCACAGAGTGATTTACCGCCTACTGCTGTTAAGTCTTCCTGAAAAGCTAATAAGCACAGATTTATGGCAAGATCACGGAAATTATCATTAGTTGCGCCTTCATCATAGTGAGATATATTCCGAAGAAAGTCTTCTCCAAATTTTTCTTTATATTTTTCCAATAATTTTACAGCATCTGACAAATGACAAAATGTTAGTAATGTTACAAATAAATGCCGTGACCGTCGTGGATTATCACTAACACAGGATTTTGCTAAAGCGTCATCCCAATGCTGATAATTTTCAAGCAAACGACGCGCTTGGCAAGCTGCATGATAAGTTGGATAAACAACATCGTCTACTTTTCTCAAATCTATAATTAATGTTGGTCCTCGCACTGTATGTAATAATAATCGCAAATAGAAACACTCAGCGTTGTTAGGATGAACGGTATACACTCTACTAAGAACATGTTCTTTGAAAATACCTGACTCGCCATCTACAGGCCTGCCACGGTGTCTACGATTAAAGACATCTCGTTGCTTACCGTAGGTATAATACGATGGAACTTCCTCATAAAAAAGAGGTTTTGCAAAATTATCAGTTTGGCAAAGTCGAAAGAATGCTAATAAAGTTGTTTGTCTAGGGTTCTCTAAATGTTCTGTAACATTTTAGGCTTTGAAATATATACGTTGACCGCCTTCAATATGAACATCCAGATGAGTCACAGGTCCCACCTCATCCAGATCTTTCGTGAATGTTGAAACTTAAGATCCGCCACACAGCTTCTGAAGAGCTGATATATCTGCCTGACTGAAATCTAGTAACTTCATCATGTTCATTTCTCAACGCAAATGTAGCTTGGTCACTGCCCTTGTTAATATACTTACAAATATATTTTATTGACTCTACACTATTACACATTTCAACATTTATGTAAGCTTGAAATGCTCCAGATATCACAGGCGAATACGGAACGACCCACCTATTATCTAAAGTAACCTGTTGTCCAGACGTTCAATTTTCAACATTAAAACCACCATTGTCTCGTGAACGGCGACTTTATAATGGGTATCCATCATGTCCTGTTACAGTTCCATCCACTAATGCTTTTGGATATCTTTTAGTGCAACGACCGTCTTGCATGCAAGGAGCATTCCCGTTAAATGCACCACATGGACCATGTATCATATGAGTTTTAACAATGTCGTATAACACGGTATCTGCAATCGGATCTGGAATTTCAGCACTGATTGAACTGTCTACATCATTAGGTCGAACCTTATCTTTTAACCAAAGCAAGATATGTGCGTGATATAAGCCGCGTTTTTGCCACTCAACACTATACATATAATACAATACATCTCCAAAAATGTTATCTTTGGTAAGTAGATCTATCATTGATTTTAATTTTAAATGAAAAACTCTTGCGATAATATCATGGCGGTCATGCGGTGCTTGACCCTCAATAAGCTCCCGAGTGATTTCATCCCACTTGGGATTGGTAGTTACAGTAATAAATAAGTCGGGACGTCCATATTTTCTTACGTAACAAAAAGCGTTTTGAGTACGTTCGTGCACGTAGCGTGGACCACCAATGAAAGAAGAGGGTAAAATAACTAAACGGCCCATATTCACCGTATCATTATCTTGCTGCATGGCGTCGCGAAGGTGCACGTATTCTTCAGCGCGCAGCTGCCTTTGATTAGATCGTATATAAACTAATCTTTCGGTTTCAATTTTTGCGTACATGTCAACAATAAACTGATTGAATAAGCCACGAAAACGTTGAAAGTATATAAATCTCACTTGCAAGTGGTAACAATAAAATTGAAGGCATGACATCTTTTTATTGTAATTAGGTGCGCCTGTACGCGGATCAGTTTGGTATAAAGCGAAATTATAACCATCTTCCCCTCGAGAGTATATCAAAGGATATTGCAAACTCTCGTAAGCCCTGTTTCGTAAATACGTTGCCAACGATTGTCTCTGGAACGGATAACGATATCACGCCAACCACATTCCTGGTGACCAATACTACAGCAACTTCATTCGTGGATGGAACAATATAACGCCCAGGGTGTTCCTGAGTTGGACGCCTATGGGCATTTATAAAAAATTTATAATTGTTATCACCATCTTGAGGAAGAGCTTCAAATGCCGATTTAAAACTGCATACTAGTACATACGAATTAACCTGATACAACATGTTCTGAAGTTGTGAAATAAGTTCAGTATTTAAATTCGGGAAATATTGATTTCTTATGTTCGACTGTTCGTTGTAGTCGGATACAAAATATATTTGAAGAAACTTAGGTTGGTCTTCAGGCAAAAGGGATCCTATCAAATGGTAAACCTGACCTTGTATCTTAAAAGTAGGCATGAAAGGATCTTCTGAGATTTGTTGAGCACCAAAGGATGTCATTTGAAACGCACTATTATAAGTGCGAATATTGTCTAAGAACTGTTTAGATTGCACATGTTCCCTTAAAAGTAGTGACTTTAAAGGTTCCGGTGGATCTTCGAGCGAAGGCAATTTTATTTTAACTCCAGAACAACAGAAACCAGCCGACTCCTTACTCCACTTTTAAGCATTACAAAAAGAACATACTACGTTTATATCGCCTATTACAGAAGATGATCTGTACTCAATTGTGAGGTTATAAGCAAACCCACTTTTATATTTGTCGGACCACGCCACCGAATTTGTAGATTGATCTTCTATGTGTACATCTAAGTCATTAAGACTGTCGAAATCTGTCTGCAGTAAGATGGGCCTCTCGCTGTTCGTCCGTTTCAAGAGACCGAATATTGTCAATTCTTAATCTTTCATTAGACAAACTTATTAATCGTTCTTGTCTCAAAGAATTGTAATATTTGCGTCCCGACTCTAGTCGTTGTTCATGCTCATGTTCATCTTCAAGACATCGAATAATATTATGGTGCACCCTATCATTTGTCAAACGGTCTTCATATTGAGTAAAAGTTTCAGATTCTCGAGATAAAATATGACGTTCGCGATCAGCTGTGAGACGTAATTCCCTCTTAGTGTAGTTTTCGGACTCACGAGATAATGTATGCCGTTCGCGATCAGCTGTGAGACGTAATTCCCTCTCAGTGTAGGTTTCGGACTCGTGAGATAATGTATGCCGTTTGCGGTCAGCTGTGAGCCGCAATTCTCGTTGTGAAGCAGTTTCAGCTTCTCGGGATAACACATGTTGTTCTCGGTCAATGGTAAGCCTTAGCTCTCGTTGAGAAGAAATTTGAGACGCCCGTGATGTAGCTCGTCTCGCTCTGTCAGCTGCTAATCGCATCTCTCTTTCTGGAGAGCTTTCATTGGCTCGAGAAGTTGAGGCACTAATTCTCATAGAGTTTAACCGATGTGCTCTTTCCTCTGCCGATTCTTGAGAACGCACATTTCTCATTCTCTTAGCTTCTCTCAAATTTCGAGATAAAGATAATCGTTTTTTAGGTGGCATTGTGTATTTTATTTTTAATCGACGGCATTCAGTTACCTAACAAAATAATCCAAGTCAGAGGTCCTAACTATAGCTACCATACACTTAAAAAAATCTAAATGCCTACTTAAATAATAAAACGGATCCTACATAAATCCTTAAATCCAAAATTAAATTCTAAAAAATATATAAGTAGGTACCTAAACTACGTCTAATAGAATGAAATAACCTATTTGATACCTAGGTACCTATTCAAAACTACAGCTAAATAAAAAAAAGTTTAATTTATAATTAAGCTAATACTAAGAAATATTTAAATACTACCAAAATAACTAATACCGATTTTATATAAAAACAACGAAAGAAATCTAAAAATTAATTATTAAACGTAAGAGTAGACTAAAAGTCACGTTGATAAACACGGTTTGTTAAAATCAATTATTGTCTGTCAATAAGGTCGAACACTCTGAACGTCATCTGGTGTTTTTCGTAATTTAATGAAATATAATAAAGTCATATCTTTATTTAAATGTGGTAGTACATTAGACCCCGCCAATTTTTCACCAATTTCTGTACTACCAACATTAAGTAAAATTTATGAAAAAAATATTTTAGATCAGATCTTAAGTTTCTTTAATATTAATAAATTGCTTTGTTAAAATTAATTCGGTTTTACAAGGTGTCGCTCGACAACTGACGCTGGAGTAGAGCTTATTAAACATATTTTGTGCATGAGAGAATTTTGAGGATATTTTGATCATATTTTGTGGCCTTTCCAAGGCCTTTGACTTTGTTTACCATGTCAGGAAGTTACAGTACTATGGTGTCAAGAACGCAGCGCTTAAACTTATTATTACATATTTAAGTAATAGAATGCAGAAAATTGTTATCAATGGTAAAAGGTCACCTGCACTAGTAGGTATCCTTCAGGTCTCCATTCTCGGCCCGTTCCTATTTTGGTGTATATTAGTGACTTAGATTCCCTTGTAGGGGATAATCATGATATAGTATTATTTGCTGACGATACTTCCTTGATACTTACACTTAAACGTCAATCATTTAAATGTGGCGAAGTGAATAATGCTATATCAAAATTAGTGCATTGGTTTAACGTTAATAATCTATATTTGAACGGAAATAAAACTAAATGTATTTAATTTACAACATCGAATATTAAAAATCTGAATACCAATTTGTTTTAAATGGCTCAAAACTGAGCCTTGTTGAATTAACTGTTTTTCTTGGCATCCACTCTCCACGCAATCTAGCAAGCAGACTAAGTTCTGCAGCCTATGCTGTAAAGAAGATTAGAGGTCTCACTAGCATCGAGACAGCTAGATTAGTTTATTTCAGTTATTTCCATAGCATAATAACTTATGGGATTTTGCTATGAGGAAGTGCGGCTAATTCAGAAATTATTTTTGTTTAACAGAAGAGGGCCAATAGAGCTTTTTACAAGCTAAACCCAAGAGAGTCTCTTAGAGATAAATTTAAAGAAATAAATATATTATCTTTAGCCTCTCAGTATATTTACGAACATTTTAGGTATTTTTACAAAAACAAAGGTAGTTTTATTAAAAAAAGTGATATACACTCTGTAAGCAAAAGGAACAAACAAGCTACTGATACCAGTTTCTTGACTTAACAGAGTCAATAATTCCTTCTTGGGGCAATGTATACGCTATTACAGCAAGGTCCCGGAAAGTGTACAGGCTCTCTCTAATTTCAAGTTTAAATGTTTTGTTAAGCTGAAACTGTATAAAAAGGGTTATTATAATATAGATTAATACATGGTTTATAAAATCCCCTGGCAATGAGGTGGTCAATTCAGTTTCTAAAATAAATTTAGTAAATAGTTTGATTAATATAAAATTTACTTTAAAAAAAGGCCTGCTGGGTTTCTTGCTGGTTCTTCCCAGGACAGAGGGTTTTTTCGAACCAGTGGTACAGTAAAAAAAATGACTATTAATAAGAAATACACATGTGATCTATATTGAATAAACAACTATTCTATTCTATTCTATAAAAATTATCTGGGTTAGTAATGCGAGAGCAAGCGACGTACCTCATATAAAATCGTTGTTTCGTAAAACTTTAATAACTTTTTATTAATTAAGATATCGCAATATTTTTTTAAGACAAGGGCCAAGTGTTTAAGAAACTGAAATCTATTCAGTAGTTTTCCGTGATGCGCGAACGAACAACTGCAAATCTCTATATTTTATTTACATAGATTATGACACATTAGCGCTTTTAAACAAAATTGCATAAGAAGATAAAAGGTGGTGTTAGTTGTTATTGATTAATAATTAGATTGATATCTTGATACATATAATAACAAAATAACTACTATTATACTTAAAAAAATCCTAAATACGTAGGAGGTCATTCTTTGCGTACCGACTTGGGCCGACCTGTTATTTAAAATCAGTCATGAGGTTTGCTATCCATTTCTATTTTACTATATTGCCATAAGGATTTTTCTTCTCCTTTGCACAATATGGCCGTCGATAACTATCATAAGTTAATGGAGCTCACAGTGTTTAATAAAAATTTGTTGAAATGTTAAAAAAAATTATAGCGTCGCGTCAGTTCACTAAAACCCTTACAGAATGCTCAAAATTGCCTATATAGACCGCTGTCGACAGAGGCCTAGTGTTAAAACTTGATTACCATTACTGAAAAAAGAAAAACATAGTGACACAGTGTTATACTTCTTATTCAATGTATGAAATATCTTTTAAATTGGTCCAATATTGGAGGAGGAAATGGTAGAGAAGCAAACCTCGAATTATGCCTTTTTATTTTGCCTATTCAGTTGTATCTGCAGTAATCCTTATCGGAAGTCGAGCGCTCGCAGAGCGACGGCGAAAGTTTCTTTAAATACCTAATTTTCAAAAGTCTCTTAGTCTGCATTTTCTCTTAAGGATGACAAACGAGTACACAGTCCACCTTATGGTAAGTGAATGCTGTAACCGATAGCTATCTATTTATCCTTAATTAAGAAACAAAATTCAAATTCATTGTCACTCCTGAGAACTGAAATGGAATGCCTCGAAACGATGTTAACAGGTACATTTGACAACAGGCAATTCGTAAAAAAAGTAGTGGTCTTATACACAATTGTCAACCTACTGTCCGATTTATTTTAACAGTGATTTGGCTTAGATTTTTCCCTACCTTTTTACTTAATTTAACACTTGAAAGTCCATAAACAAAATTATAATTAACATAGAAATGTGATGCGTGACTTTACGCGGTCCCTTTTAGAAAAATTACAACGTTACGTTAACAAATGAAACCCTTTATACCCTATATAAATGAGTCCCAAATTCAAGCAACAGGATTGAGAGAAAACCAGGTAGTTTTATTTTCAATATAACAAAAACATTTCTCACATAAAAACAAAATGTACGTATTATATTTTTTTATTTACTCTTAAACATTTTAATTTGCGATCTCATAAACCCCTCGCATGATAAAAAGATACGTTCTCAACGGACAAATCATTTGAAGTTTAACTTAATATTACATATTTCAGGTAAAATAATGATGTTATTCACACTATCATAAGTCCAATGCTGAACATAGGCCTGCCCAATCAATTGCCACATAGTAAGGTCCTGAGCCACCTCTATCCATCCACATGGCATCAATCACGCAGGTATGTTTTATCAGGGCGTCAGTCCATCTAGTGGGGGCCACCGAACACTGCGCTTAATGCTCGATACTCGAGCACTTTTCTTCCCTATCGGTTGTCGGTTCTACGAGGTCCATGGAAGGCCCATTGCCACTTCAGATTACTGATCCCGTAGGCTATGTTGATGTTTCATCACACGCTGTGTAGGTTCGAACTTATTCATACGCCCAGCACTGAAAGACCTCGTTTCAGTTCCATAATTCATCACTGTTAACATTCACTGGTTGTACATGATGTAATTAGATACAATAAATTGATAAAATACGATGAAAAATTTTCACGTTTTGTAAATAACGTACAGGGCCATGGCCATTAAATTTTAAAATGACAGTCAAGAAATTTGCTTATTTTAAGAAATTCATCATCATTACAGCCCTTCTAAAAGGCCATTGCTGAACGTAAACCTTTCCCAAGGTTTACCACAAAACAAGACCCTAAGCCACTTGCCATGTAGTGGAAGTGTAACTAGTACATACCATACCGTGGCGACATATGGAAACTGAAAGAGGAGATGGCCAGTACTATTTTAACAATAACAGCTCAATAATAATAATAAAAACTACGGTTGCCAACCTGACTGCCAAGCGTGGCAACTATGGCAAATATCTCTCCTATTTATTAATCTATTGGGGAGGCCCTATGTTCAACTGTGGACTTTTGACGGGCTGTAATGAATGAATGAATTCTATTAAATGAGTAAATTTCATCAAATAATTACCAGTAGTCCTTTTCTACTTTGCTCTACAATCTTAAGAAAAACCTATTAACACTCTTTGTGTATTTTCTGTTATTGGGATTATTACTATGATAGTTCATTTTTATTCACCGTTACAGCCTATTAAAATCCACTATATAGGGGGATATTTTATCCCTCCTTATCATCGGCCGAGTAACATCCACGTTAAATCGTTTCCCCAATTTTAATTTTTAAAGGCCTAATAACTGTGTTTTGGTGGTCAATTTTGCTTCATTTAAACATATTAGTGACTATTGAGTGTTCTGTCGCAATTTTTATGACTTGATTAAAGTGATAATAATGTTTTTTTTATGAAATCAGTGTTTGCAATTTGACCGAACAAAAAAACTTTTATTCGCATCTACCCCAGGACTACGTGTTACATTAAAACACGTAAGCGACGTCGTGTGCTCGGCGCTTACAACCTTCTTCCCGCGAGGTTTGTGGATTGGGAGCATTTATTGCTGTGCACTCTGTGAACGTGGAAGTATATTATTTGTACAGGGCCTTTTTTTCGGAGCCATTTTGATTATAATATAATATTATTTTTACTTTTTATTAACTACTATTTTTGATTTTCGTTTGTACTTTAAGCATGCATATATAGTTTTAATTTATAAAATTCATGTTACAAATATACTATCAAAACACTAGAGGGCTAAGAACTAAATCTAATATATTTTTTAAAAATTTGTCAGTGTGCAATTTTGATATGATTGTGTTAACTGAAACTTGGCTATGTAGCAATATATTGAATAATGAAATATTTGACAGAGACAGAAAGTCTACTGGTTTGCTTTCCGTGGGAGTAGGAGGGCGTGTACTGATCGCAGTGTCAAAAAAGATTCAAGCCAAGGAAGTCACTTGTCGGAACAGCTCATTCCTCGCATGAGCTGTTTGTGGGTAATGTTAAATATACCATTAACTGGTACAATAAAATAAATTGCTTTTTGTGCTGTATACCTTCCCCCACCAGTTACCCATCGCTTATTGGATAGTTTTGTAGATCACTGTAGTTCGATATTGGAGAAATTTGAAGGTCATGTTTGTATTATCGGTGATTTCAATCTACGTAATATTAATTAGAAACTGGTATATGATGTCGATGTAAAATATTAGGCACCTGTGCTTGGTCAAAAATTAATTGACTTCACCTCTCTACATAATTTGAGACAATGTAATACAATCGCAAATCAATATAATAAAACGTAAGATCTGCTATTCACCGATATGGCTAATTGCAAAGTCTATGAATCGTTAGATGTTCTTAGTAAAACGGATCTTTATCATCCACCACTACATGTCGATATACATTTTGAAAACGTTTGTCAACTGCAATATAATACAAATTTCACTAAACTTAATTTTGAAACAGCTGATTATTCTTCCATCAATTATTATCTTTCCAAAATTGACTGGGTAGCAGAATTTACATAGTACATAGTTTTAAATCAAATAGTTGAACATTTTTATGTCTTGATCAGACATATTATATCGAAATTTGTGCCCCAAAATGAATGGTCAACCACGGTAAGTATCCGCCATGGTTCAGTAACAGTTTAATCCGCAGACTTCGCGAAAAGAAAAAGATTCTAAAAATATACAAAAAGTACAGAAATCGTTTAGATAAGATTGAGTTGAGTATTTTGTCTAAAAGGTCTCAAAAACTTGGTACTACCTGTTACAATGCATACCTTAATAACGTTGAGGATAGAATATCTAGGAATACAAAAGCATTCTGGTCTTTTGTTAAAAGTAAACGTGTAGTTCATACCCAACCAGTATGACAAATGAAGATATGATTGCAAATGATGGTCCGAACATTTGTAATCTTTTTGCTAGTCACTTTGCCGAAGTTTATACCAAAACCACATTGTCACCAAGTCATAACTCATCAGTTCTCGAAGGTACTGCTAATGGTAGTTCATCATTCGGTTGTCTCTATTTTCATCAAGAAGCAGTGGTTCGCGCTCTTAAGTCCCTGGACGTAGATAAAGGCGCTGGACCCGACGGTATTCCACCTTGTTTCCTAAAAAGTTGTGTCTTAAGTGTTTCTGTACCTCTCTGCTTTATATACAATATATCTTTAGTAAAGGGCATATTTCCCAGGGAGTGGGAAATCGCAAAGGTGGTTCCAGTTTTTTAATCTGTTGATAGTTATTTATTTATAAATTATACACCGATTTCAATCCTTTCCACAATGTCTAAGGTCTTCGAAATTTTGATCTGTCCATATATTTCCGCTTATGTGAAACCATTTATCACGGTCCATCAACATGGTTTTTTGAAATCTAGATCAACTGCCACAAATTTGGTTTCCTTTGTTGAGACTCTAACGGAACAAAGCCTTTGATAAGGTGCCGCACGAAATATTGAATAAGAAGTTGTCAATTTATGGTATTATAATGGAACCTTGTTAAACTGGTTTAATTCATATCTGAATAAGCGCAAATTCCTTGTAGTGGTAAATGGTTTTAATTCTAAGGAATATGACATAAACTCGGGAGTACCACAGGGTTCAAATCTGGGACCTATTTTGTTTAACATTTTTATTAATGACGTTGTTGATTACATCTTGTATTCTACTCCGTACTTGTACGCTGATGACTTAAAGTTACTACGAGTAATAAAAACTATACAGCATTTCATATTATTACAAGAGGATATAAATAGTCTAAGTCGTTGGTGTGAACGGAATGGCATGCAACTAAATGTAGGCAAATGTGCTTACGTCAAATTTACCCGAAAACAGAAAACTTAAGACTCTGCTTATTTTATTAATGGTATAAAATTACAGGAAGCTGACCATATAAGAGATCTTGGTGTGATAGTTTTCAGAAAGTTAACCTTTGCTGCCCCCTTAGAAAGAATTATAAAAAGAGCTTCAAATATTTTATTTTTAGAATGGGCAAGCAGTTTCGGAGGTTGCAAATAAAAAGGCTCCTGTACAACTTTTTTATCCTGAGTATTCTGGAATACAGCAGTGTAATATGGCGACCATACTATGCATGTCACTCTTTAAGGTTGGAACGGATTCAGAAGAGATATCTTTGGCACCTAGCCTATTCAGCCAATAAATGTAAAAAGGGTTTTCCTACAAAAACAGATTGAAACACTTAAAGTACACTACCCTGGAAAACCGTCGTATAGTGCTTGATCTCGTCTTTTTGTACAAATTATTTAACAACAAAATAGATTGCCTAGGCTACTGAGAAAATTTAGATTCAATGTACCACACAAATTACCTAGGACTAAAATATCACCATTAGTTCCACCCTTGCGCATAACAGTTTTGGGCTCAAGTTCATTTGTCCCTATAGCAAGCAGACTTCTAAACTGTTATGGTAAAAACATAGATATCCATGCTACAAGTCTGAATACGTTTCGCAAATACTTGCAAGAAACCATAGTCGAGTTATAATTAAGTAATTGTCATGTTCATTTATAAACTGTGCTGTTATTGTTTCCTTTTCTCTCTTTCTTTTTCTCATTTATTGTGAACACATTAAGTCACTTATAAATATTGGATGCTACTACCCTTAATAGTTTGTACATGTAGTGTCTACCTTAATTAATTGTAATTAACATTTGGCTGTACATGTTATTGTTAAATACTCATTGATGTATTATTGTTACAATTACTGGTAACCTAATAAATAAAATAAAAATAAATAAAAAAAATATTTGCCATAGTTGCCACTCTTGGTAAGCGGGTTGGTAACCGCAGTTTTTTTACGTTAAGTTGTTATTAGGAATAGGCTGCTGAGCAATATCTGATTTGTTTCCCTCTGACGCCTGTTATGACACCCACGGGATGATGTGGCGGAGTGGATATTTTTACACGGCCACTACACGGTATAATAATATCTATTATTTAAAAAGATATTATTGCGATAAATAATGCCAGTTCCTCGCGAACAATAATTTGAGGGCTACTAATAAATAATCCGAAGGGGTATTGTCTCTATAAATGTTTCCTCTGTTTTAGAGCCTTGTGGAATATTTAGAGACGATGGCAAGAGACCTGATAGTATGACATTCATCCCTTGGGAGTGAGGTAAAGCCCTAGTGTTGAATGCTACTTGCGTAGACACTTTGGCGTCATCTCATCTCAGGGGTACCTCGTTTAAAACTGGGATGGCATCAGAGGCAGCTGAACTGGGTAAGTGGCGCAAATATGAGTCTCGGAGATATGACTACATATTTGTGCTATTTGCTGTAGAGACTATCGGTCCGTGGGGTCCAAGTGCGGTGAAGTTCCTAAAGGAACTCCATCCACGACTGATCGTTTGTGCTGGTGATAAGAGAGCTGGTTGTTTTCTCGCTCAAAGGCTAAGTATAGCCATTCAGCGGGGAAACGCAGCCAGCGTTCTTGGCACGATACCACGGAGAGTAGGACTGTATGATAATTATGTTACCCCGTTAAGTTTTTTTATTGTTTTTAATATTGTATATAATAAACATTATTATGGACTGGGAGCGACTAAATCTAGTCCAGTTTAATCCTTAGAAGACACAAGTTTGCGCGTTTACCGCTAAAAGAACCCCTTTGTCGTATCTCCACAGTTTCAATGCACTCCCCTAGTTGCCTCAGCCAGTATCGGAATCCTCGGCGTCGACATATCGAGTGACGTGCAGTTTCGTGGTCACTTGGAAGAAAAGGCTAAATTGGCCTCTAAAAAGCTTGGCGTGCTCAGCAGAGCAGGACAGTATTTCATGCCGGCACACCGCCTGCAACTTTACAAGGCGCAGGTTCGACCTCACATGGAATACTGTTCCGATCTCTGGGCAGGGGCTCCCCAGTGCCAGCTCCTTCCACTTGACCGCATCCAGCGCAGAGCGGCTCGAATCGTCGACGACCGAGCCCTTTCCGAGCGGTTCGATTCATTGGCACTGCGAAGAGATGTTGCATCCCTTTGCATTTTCTTTCGCATCTACCATGGGGAGTGCTCTGAGGAATTGTTCGGATTAATCCCAGCCGCCAAATTTCACGAACGCACATTGCGGCAGAACTCTCGATACCATCCACACCATCTGGATGATTGGCGGTCCATCACTGTGCGATTTAGAAGATATTTTCTTCCTCGCACGACTTCCTTGTGGAATCGATTACCATCAGCGATTTTTCCGGACCGATACGACTTAGACCTTCAAGAAAAGAGCCTACTCCTTTTTAAAATGCCGGCAACGCATCTGCAATGCCCTCCCTGGTGTTGCAGTTGTTCATGGGCGGCGGTAGTCACTTACCATCAGGTGAGCCGCATGCTCGTTTGCCCCCTCTCCTATAAAAAAAAAATGTTATTTAAATCCCATTGTTAATAAATTTAAATAATCTTTGCGTGATTTTTTGTGCAAAAGGTTGCATAAATTTTATCGTTGTCTTTTGTCATACAGTCTTGTATTAACGTACAATATTGCGTTACATTATGTAAAGTCACGAAATCGACTGGAGTTATTCTAGATCTAAGATAGGAACAGCAAGTTCGTGACTCATTACATTTTGCGATTTATTCCCTCGGGATTCCCTTTTTCTTGTGAAAAACAGGACCATTTTATAAATATAATTCTATTTTAATATAGTGTCCTATTTGGTCGTTTAATTAAGTTAGTTTATTAGACCTACAGGCAATGCAATGTCTACCTTGTCAAGTCTTATCGATGTCGATACTGTACACATCTTGATTGGTCGACATTGCACAACGTGACATGTGTGTTATTAACATTATCTATCTATCTATTTATTTATATAACGTAATATTTTAATGTGATTGCACGTTTCATAACGCGAAGCGTTATTAGGTAGTGCGTTACTCTCAACACGCCAAGGTCAAGCAATTTCGTGTTCTTAAAATGCTTCTTTCATAACATATAACAATTATAAAATAATATTAGCAGCAGTATATCAAGAAACCGCTAGAATTAATTAGTTTTCTCCTCCAGTGACTAGAAGTAACGTATTCAGCTTTGAAAATAGCTTGACAACACTACGAAGATTCTGTATCAAATAGTAGAACATCAAAACAACAACATTGCTAACTCCAACAAAAGTGCTGATTTTTGTGGAAAAAAAAATACTACAAAGAAATAAATTTTCTTTTACAATTGTGTCTTAATAATTTTTTGTTGGGGATATTTTGTCACTTAGCTGTTTCTTAGTAATTTGTGATCTTAATTCACCAGTTCGCTTCCGCACGCGATTATCTTGTACCGTAGGTAAGTGTCTCATGGAAATATATCTTGGATCCAAATATTGAAACTAACTTCTGAGATACTCAAACTGTGGACATCCGTTAAAATGCGTTTTGCTTTTCATCGCGAACCCTGAACGAATAGCTGAACTAAAAGTGCATCAGCGAGAAAGGGTTTTTATTTCAGGTTACAAGTTTTTAATAATAAATACTGCAGTTTTTCAGCTTTTTATCTGAATATCTTTGTTGAAGTTAATGACAACTGACAAAAATTTTCCAGAAGAGGAAGGTGGCCAAAATTTACCACAATGTTTCGCAGCTTTGTACTTTGTGCGCTGATTTAGCTACACTACCTTAAATTTAATATTCATGGTAGCTATGGCAAATACTTCAATAGGCCGTTACGGTATTTCACAATGAAACCCCTTAACTGCTATTTTCATCAAAGGAATTCGTTTATAAATGCAATAAAAAAACTTAAAAATTTCTTTTTTGTATAGACAATGATTACAGTTAGTGTACACAGTATTATTTTTAGATTTACCTATAAATAAAAATTTGAATAAACCAATAAATTTATTTATTTCTTTATTTTTAAGTAGCTGAAAAGAACTGGAATGCTATAAATCCCAGAGAGGAACAAAAAATAATAAAAAATCAAAGAAATAAAATCAAAACATTGTTTTATTCCATTTATATTAAGTCTGAGTGGAATATGTTTCTAATACATCTATTGAAAATATTCTTTTGTTAAACATTTCGCTACAATATAATCAGCACGCTTAAAAATTCCGAAAGTATATATATATATATATATATATATATATATATATATATATATATATATATATATATATATATATATATATCTATACCAATATAATAAAGCGGAAGAGCTTTTTTGTTTTTTTGTTTGTTTAAACGCGCTAATCTCTGGAACTACGAGACCGATTTGAAAAATTATTTTTGTATATTATATATATATAAGATTTATGTGGAATAGTATAAGCTATCTAGCATTAAGCTATATCACTCAGCTAGCCTTAAATATGGATATTTGTTAAGCAAGTCAGAAGAAAAAGCACTCCCGAAATGATTTATCCGCGTACGCTGGTGTTATTGTTAGGGATATGTAAATACAATGTTCAAGAAAAATATAGATCTTTACTCCGTCTTAAAAAAAGTCCGCGATACCATATGTCTATTTCTTATACATTAGCCATAAATAGGTATTTTGTGACAAAAAAATTTTGAAAATTTAAAAGTGATTTATGAGCGTTATTATTAGGCATGCCTTTTAGCCTTACGAACGAAAATTACTTCATAATCAAGACAATTTTATGAAGATAAACTTTGTTCTTTATAACATGTTATTTGGACGCATAGTTTAAGAGATAATGTAAAATTAAAATAATTCAATACTTGGCTGGGCGTGCGAACGACGCATAAACCCTAGCCGCCTGGTGAGAACGTGGAGGGGGGGGGGGGGGGAAGACGCTCAACCGGGAGGGCGAGGAAAATTGGATAAAATTTACCTTCACTCTACATCATACATAAAATGCCGACAGAAATTTTTCCATCCATTGCTATCAAATAAAATATTTAATTGCAATTATAAAATGCTTGAACTAGGTCATGTCGCGCACCACCCGACACGTGATGACGCGGGTGAAACCGCGGGGCACAGCTAGTATATATAAATATATATATTTTAGAATAGATACTTATTGCATCTTCTATTTCCGGCAGAATTTTTTTATATATATATAACGGGAATGAATAAAACTATGTAATGAAATGAAAAAATAATGAAAAAAATGTAAAGTATAAACATGTTTATTATTTGTGTTGTGTGTTGTACTTGTATTTACCCAAAATGTCGCCCATAAGACCTGTTGATAATAGTGGCTTCATTGAATGAGACTTTTCTTCACCATCAGAAGTGGGATCATTGCAAGCACGTAATTATTTAGTGAACTTCAATGGATGATAATGACCGATGGCGTACTTTATTCGAAGCGTAATACACACAGTAATAATATCCAACTTCTCTTGGAGGCCTTACATTATAAACCACAAGATAATATCAAGAAATTTACGCCGCCAGAATTTCATCCTTAAAATGAAGATGCTGATGCTCAAGCTTGATTAGCAACTGCAAATATCTGTATGACCGAGTACCAAATACAGGGAAGTCGATTGATTATTATTATTAGTAAAGCTATGAAAGGATCTGCTGCTACACAGGCTCATAGGCCCACAGGCTGCTTATCCCAATAAGTTGTGGGCAGAATTTACAGAACTTTTTTTTCGTCTTGCTTGGATACGGTAGATACATGGGCAGTTATAATTTTTTTAAATTTTCAATGGTAAACCGCATGATGGCGAATCACTTGGTAGAGTATGAAACTCTACCAGATTATTTTCTTTACTTACATATGTCTCGATGGACTAATTTTTAATTTTATTTAGATACTATATTTTATATAGATGGACTATTTTATTTAGCGGTATCTACAACTCTGGCTCATATTGGTGAAATTGAACCACGCTTATAACGCAATATTATTACAGAAGAAATAAATAATCGCTATAAAATGCAACGCAAATTGATGGCATTTTCTTATCGAAAACGGACGGTTCAAGAAACAAATACGAACAGTGATACTTATATACCGGATATCAAATGCTCAAAATTTTCAACTTTTGCAATAAAATGTTATGCTTGCGGAAAACTTGGTCACAGATAATATGAATGTTTCAGTCGAAAAATGAGAAGACTAAACCTACCTCAATTTTCGATAATCTTAATGAAAGTGAAACAATGATCAAGCATGTAATCAAGTGCTACACGTGTGGGGTCGAGGGTCACATGGCGTCGCGATGCTTAAAACATGATCGTCTGCAGGTATACTACACAGCAACAGGCTACAACGTCAACGAATGTGGAGAGGAGAGTTAATCTGTGCGGCTTGAAACCTGTCACTGGAGTTATTCACAGTTTGGTGAAAAATTTCATTTCATTTTGATTCTGGAGCTGATCGTTCCTTTATTAGAAAAACTACAGCCAACAAATTGTCTGGCAAACTACAGCATGCTATCATCACCATTGTTGGTATAGGCAAGTCTCAAGTAATATGTAAATCACATTTTTTTTGTAATTGTAACTTTTTGCAGCTACACTGTAGAAATATTATTTCACATTATGCCCAATAAATATTTGAATAATTATATTTTAATAGGACGTGATTTATTAGGGATATGTTTTATAGTAGAACTTTCATCCGATAATCTAACAGTTAAGAAGTCTAGCGTTGTTAATATTTGCGAAGTAGGTAGGGCTGTGACTACATTTGATAATATCGATACTGATATTGACCATCGTTCTATATTTAATTTAAGGGAAATTCTTCATAGTTTTGTAAAGTCGTGTTGAGGGAACGCCAACTAGTAGAGTAAAAACGGGAGAATTAAAAATAACATTGGTAGACACCAATACAATTGTGCAGAGGAGACCTTATCATTTAATTGTGAACGTGAAATTGTTCGTAATAAGTGTAATGAACTTTTAGTAGCGAGTGTGATTCGTCCAAGCAAATCTCCTTTCTCTAGTCCTATTTTGTTAGTTAGGAAGCGTGATGGATCAGACCGTATATGTGTAGACTATAGAGAACCTAATACTAATACATTTGGTAAAATTAGCGGTGGTGAATTCGGTTAAACATTTTGGACATTATTTGTAAGGTAGATCATTTACAGTATGATTGTAACACCCAGGGTACATCGTTGGTGGGCATTTTTGCAAGCCTTTGATTTTGGGATAGAATATAGAGAAGAAAAAAATATAGCCCATATCGATTTACTTTCTAGAAACCATCTTTCATTACAGAACAAATTAATTGTAAATTAAGTTATTTAGTTATAAAAAAATGTAGACCAAAAATATATTAATATTGCTGGGTTGTCAATAAATTGATTGCAAACAGAGCAAAGGCTAGATGATCCTGAATGTAAATATGTATATTATTTATAAAATTTAAAACGATGATATAGGTTTAGAAAGTAGCCGGATTTATGAAATACGATCAAATGTTCTGTACAGTAAAATTCAAAGAATAATCGAAATATGTGGCTTCCTATTCTACCGAAAGCTTTTCGTTGGTCAGTTGTAAGTCATATTCATAATTTCATCATACACTTGGGAGGAAAAAAAATTTAGAAATAAACTTCCCAACATTATTGGTTTCCTAACATGGCAAAACATGTTAGAAAATTAGTTGAAAACTGTATTACCTGTAAAGTGGCTGAAGGAAAATCTGGTAAACAGCAAATTGAATTACATCCAATCCCAAAAGTTAATAAACCGTGGCATACAATTCATATAGACGCTACTGGCAAGCTTAATAGCAAAAGCGACTCAAAAGAGTACGTATTTGCAGCATTGACAAAAACGGTTTAATGCCAACAAAGCAAAAGTTACATCATTTGCTGTAGGAAATTATGTCTTGATTGAAAATCATGAGCAAAATCAAACCAAATTAGATCCTAAATATAAAGGTACTTATATAGTAATTGAAGTTTTAGATGGTGACAAGTATAAACTTAAAAGTTTAAATTCAAACTGCACTTATAAATACTCTCGAGACCGTTTACGCCCATCACACAAATCATATATTCCCACAGAAATGGATTTCTATTTATCAGATAGTGACTATCGTAAGATTTGGTCTCTATTTCATTTTTTTTAATGTAAGAATTTAATGATATAAAAGTATGATTTGCCTAGATAGCGGAGTGTTATGGCATAGGAGGCTGCTTTAACAGCGGCGGCTGGTTTGACAGCGGAGGCTGCATAGACAGCGGAGGCTGCTTAGACAGCGGAGGCTGCTTTGACTGCGGAAGCTGCTTTGACAGCGGAGGCTGCTTTGACAGCGGAGGCTGCTTTGACAACGGAGGCTCCTTTGACAGCGGAGGCTGCCTTGATAGCGCAGGCTGCTTTGACAGCGGAGGCTGCTTTGACAGCGGAGCCTGCTTCGACAGCAGAGGTTGCTTTGACAGCGGAAGCTGCATTGATAGCGGAAACAGTTTTGTATGGGAAGTCTCCTTTTAGAGCAGAGGTTGATAATATATCAACATTGGCTGTTTGGATAATGGAAGCTTCTTTAAAGTAATAATTATTATTTATGAATGAAGGGAGTAGTTTATCGTAGAGTTTTCTTTTTCTCTTTGTAGATCAAAATAATACCGATCAAAAAGCATCACAGAAGGACGTGTGAAATGTCAGGAAGGCCGTAGCGGGAATGAATAAAACTATGAAATTTTAATAATGAATTAATTAGTTTAAATATATAATATAAGTTCTAATATTTTATCTTAATTTCATTAATATTAATTTAGTCGTAAAATTTCTTAAGAATTTAGGATTATTTATTATTGTTGTATTTCTTTTAATTAACCAATCAAAAGCCAGAGGTTCATGGCTTGATTAATACGGTGATCACAACAACCAATCAGAGCGACGTTCGCTGGTGAAACGCCTCGAGCGGAGTCGTGTTGCGACTGGATAAAAAAAGACAAAGGAGGAGTGGATAGATTCGGCGTAGGGTACAGTTTTGTTTTTCTGTGTGGTGTGTGACGGTGTATGTCTGTGTCGCATTACGAACTCGCTGCTCTTTAATTAGTTTTAATATTCTTTAATAAAATTTAGTTAGTGTTATTTTCTGTTAATTTTAATTTAAATTTAAATGAGTAAAAGTATAAACAAGTTTATTATTTGTGTTGTGTGTTGTGCTTGTATTTACAAAAAATGTCGCCCATAAGACCTGTTGATAATAGTGGCTTCATTGAATGGTATAAAATGTTTATAGAGTGAATGTTGTTAGTTTATATGTTAACTAATAACATAGTAAAATAGGAATACTACAGGACGATATTCAATTTTGAATAATTCTTAATCATTTAGGACGTCCGTTCATAATAAAAAGCATGTGACACACTGTATATTCCGTATATAGTTCGTATGTTTTGCTCACTTCATGCATCTGTTTAGGACAGAAATGATGTGGCACTCTTTATATTCCGTATATATAGTTCGTATAATTTGCTCACTTCATATCGACGCCCCCCGCGAATAATCCGGTAATCGTAAAAGTGTAAATGTTCAGGAAAAATAAAAAACCATTTTTCCCTAATAACTCCATTAAACAACAAGTATTAGAGACTTTTTATATCGCATATGGAAGCTAATTTTTTCAGCTATCTGGTTATTTCAACAAAATTTAAGTAGTCCCAAGGTCTTCGTTATAATTTAGCTGGATGCATTTTACTATATTAGAGTAGGTCAAGCTCTGGTCAGTAATGTCAATTACGATATTGTTCGTGTAAATTGACATTTTCGACGGCAACAGTAAAATCTTGTTGCGCTATTATTCGTGTAATTTGTTTTGTATAGTGAACATTTGTAAAAAGCAATTATTAGGTTATTCGATTGTTTAACAGTAACGTACATTTTATTGTTATGATTATTACTGTTTATTCTAATAGTTTACTTAAGTATTATTTGATGATTATTATAGTATATGAAATAAAGGATATTCTAGTAAATTAAACAACTTTGGTTAGTTTGACAAAACACGATAGTTATTATTATCATAAAAAATAGACACTGCACTGAAGGCACGACTATTACACATGATAACACAATCATGAAAATTATAAAAAGGTCCTATTACAGTTAAAAATCTTAATCAGAATCCTCATCGTGACCTGATTCAATATCACAAAAGCTTAAGTTTCTATAAAATGGTTGATAATGGTGGGGCATTGCTTGGGAGTTACACAGGCTTAGGAGATCATTATACATAGCTTTTTTAATAGGGAGGGGCTTGTCGTATGCTGGCTTTAATTAAATACTTTCAATTGTTTTGGACACCTGTTTCTGCCGATGCTGTCTACTTCTGCCTGCATCATAATCCAATTCAATATAATATTATAATTCAAATAATCCTGATCAAAATCATATTTGAAAAGAAAACAGTTAGGTTTACTGTATGAAACACTAACCTGCATCACATCGGACCATCATACTTTTTCTCCTGTCTTATTGAAGCCATCTTTTCGAGATGCTGATGGCTGGACAGGGCATAGTGGCTAGTCAGCTGTACCACCTTTTCAATTTGTGCTGTCGGAACGGGCAAGTACCGGGAAACTGGTGCAAAGCCGTAATCGTGCCATTGTATAAGGGAAAAAGGTCACGGCAGGACTGCATAAATTACCGCGGTGTAAGCCGAGAAGGCTTCGTCTTCGTCTTCGAAAGCGTCGTCGGTAAATTGTATGCGAAAATGTTGATTGAAAGGGTTGTGAATGAAACAGACGAAAAAGTGTGGGACGCACAAGCGGTATTTAGAAAGGGAATGGGATGTACGGATCAGGTCTTATCCATGCGGTGCATAGCCGAAAAGTGTTTGGCTAAAAACAAGAAGGTTTATTGCGCATTCGTAGATCTAGAAAAAGCCTATGATATAGTGGTGAGGAATGAATTGTGATCAGCACTGTCTGTGAACTGTGTGAGCAGTATCCTCATACGAGCATTACAATCTCTTTATAGGGATTGTAGTGCTTGTGTAAGGATAAACGGGGCATACACTGAATGGTTTAATATCGAAAAGGTGTTAAACAGGGATGTGTAGCGTAACCGTGGCTGTTTAATCTGTTTGTGGACAATTGTTTGACAGATTTAAAAGAGAATGAAAGTGGGTTGAGAATGAATGAGTTACTCGTCAAATGTTTTCTCTATGCTGATGACCAAGTATTACTTGCGTCTTCAGCCGAGGAGTTGCAGGAGATCGTAACTACTATGAGTGGAGCTTTTGTTAGAAAAGGAATGAAGATGAATGTAAGGAAGACGAAAGTGATGGTGTTTGAAAGAGATGAGGCAGTGACAGACTGCAATATCGTGATTGGAGATGAACAAATTGAACAGATGAAAGAGTTTGTGTATCTGGTTTTTAGTAGACATTGTGTTGTGTATAGGTTTTTAGTAGAGTAGAGTGGTTTAAGTTTAGGAAAGTGTGAGAGTGATATCGAAAGAAGAGTGAATGCAGGAAACATAGTGAATGGAGCTTTGCACTCCTTTTTGAGCAGTCGGAAGGTGTCCAACAAGGCTCGTTTAGCTGTGCATGAGGGTGTGTTGGTTCCGACACTCATTTATGGAAGTGAAAGTTGGGTATGGCAGAAGAAACATGAAAGCAGAATAAATCCAGTTGAGATGAGAGCGCTAAGAAGTATGATAGGAGTTAAACTTAGTGACAGGATAAGAAATAGTGAGATAAGGAAACGTTGTGGTCTGAAAGAAGACGTAGTGACAAAAATTGAGAAAGGTATGCTGAGATGGTTTGGCCATGACGAGAGCATGAATGAAGAACGATTGACGAAAAAGGTGTATAAGGCGAGTGTGAATGAAAGTGTTGGAAGGGGTAGACCTAGGCGAACGTTTCTAGATCAAATCAGGGACGTCTTGAAAAAGGCCAGGTCAAGAGTACCCTAAACCGAAGAGCATGTATGAAGGGAATAATGAAAGTGGACGAAGCGAAACAAGGATGTAAGGATCATAGTAAGTGGAAAAAAGTGGTCTTTGGCTACCCCTACGGGAAAGAGGCGTGATTATATGTATGTATGTAATGTATTGCCATTGAAATTCTCGATTGGCAAGTTCATAAAAATTAGTATGTAGGGCTAACTTGTCTTCTGTATTGAATTTTAACCCGCAACCTTTTTTACAGGCACAATTACTTAAAATATTTTTTTCTCATGATGTTTTTCAATACGAGCTTATGCTTGGCCTGAATTTTTAAGTTTCTTGTTCTTATTATCTCTCCATTCACTTGGGTCTCCTTTACGTTTTCTAATAACCTTTTTTGGTTGAAGTTGATTTTGATTTTCGGATTCAGATACTTGGTTCGTTAGTTCGTTTATATCATTGACAGCAGGCACTTCTACAGGGATAGGTTAATGAATGTAGCTGGAAATCGTTTTTTTTAATAAAACCCCAAATAAGCCTGTACTAGCACTTACTTAAATAAGGTAGAAAACTATTTACCCGAATAATATCGTAACAATGTTTACTGTCAAATCATATTGATATATTTTTTCGTAAAGATCTAAAACCATATTATTCGTTTAAAATACATTTTAATGAATTTTTATGGAATATACGCGTAGTTTTTCATATCTTCGTAAATAAAGATAGAAAAATTCTGAAAAAAAATTACATGGTGTATTTTAACTTCTAGATGCCATGCATAACATGAAAAACCCCGTAATAGGTCATTACCGGATTATTCGCGGGGGACGTCGATATGTCTATTCAAAACATAAATTTTGTGGCACTCTGTAAATTCCATATATGGTTTGTACGTTTTGCTCACTTCATACGTCTGTTTACGACAGAAAATTTGTGGCACTCTGTATATTCCGTAAATGGTTTAATTGTTTTTCTCACTTAATGCGTTGACCTTGCGACCGTCCCTATCTCGTATGAAATCATAGAAGTTTGCCGTAGTGCCACTGTTGTTCTTGATGAATTATCAAGAGTAAGAATCCTTGCAAAGAAATCTTTGTTATATTTTATAGAAAAATGGGCAAACGAACATGCGGATCATCTGATGTAATGGTAAGTTTCGATTGTCGCCCGTGAACTTCTGCAACACTAAGATAATCGCAGATGCGTTTGCCTTGAACTAAATTGCAGGTACCGGCGTTTTAATAAAAGAGAAGGCTATTTCCTTTAAAATATCAAAGTCGTATCGGTCCCGAAAAATCGCTGGTGGTAGTCGATTCCACAAGGAAGTGGTGCGAAGAAGAAAAAAAAATCTTCTTGTAAGTTGCACAGTGGTGGAATGCTAATCATCCAGATGGTGTGGATGGTATCGTGACTTTCGTCGCGATGTGCACTGGTGAACAATTCCTCATAACCCTCTCCGTGGTAGATACGAAATAATAGGCAAGGAGATATATCTCTTCGCAGTGCCAGTGAGTCAAGGCGATCAGAAAGAGCTTGGTTACCGACAATTGAACCAATCTGCGCTGGATAGATAAAATGCAAGGAGCTGGCACTGTGGAGCCCCGGCCCAGACATGGGAACAGTTTCCATATGAGGCCGAACCTGCGCCTAGTAAAGTTATAGGCCACGGCCTGCATGTAATGATGTCACGCTCTGCTGAACACGCCAAAATGTTTGTAGAGGAGAAGAGAGGCCATATTGGCCTTCCCTTCCCTGCAGTCATTCGATATGTTGACGCCGAAGATTCCGTTACTGGCTGATTCAACAAGGGCAGTTCCCTGAAACTTAGGATATACGACAAAGGGGTTCTTTTTAGCGGTAAACACGCAAACTTGGGTCTTCTGTGGATTGAACTGGACTAAATTTAGGAGCTCCAATCCGAGACTTTGTTTAACGAAGTCTCAACTTTAAACACAAGTTTGTGGCGGTACTCGGCAACGTTTTTTCGAGAAATATTGACACTGCCGGTGTATAGAGCATCACCAGTGCTGTCATCCGCATAGCAATGAATGTTACCAGTTAGCAACATATACGTGATAACACACAGCCTTGTGGAACACTAGCGTTAATAGGCTTGTAGTTGGAGCATGCACTGTCTACAACGAGCTTGATGCTCCGATCTGCAAGGAAGCTGGTGATTAAATTGCACAATTTCTCGAGAAGCCTATAGGAAGGGAGCTTCGAAAGAAGCGCTTTGTGCCAAACCCGATCGAAGGCCTTCGCAATGTCCAAACTAACGAACAATGCCTCCCCCTTGGACTCTACTGTCTCCACTCATCTATGAGACAGGGAGACTAGAAGATCACCAGCTGAAGCCTCAAGATACCTCATGAGCTGGCAGTTTATAATAGATTCCATTATTTTGAAGAAAAAGGAGATGATGGCGATAGGTCTTTTTTACAGTATAGGGTGACAAACGAGCACAGAGTCCACCTGATGGTAAGTGGTTGCTGTGGCCCATAGACATCTACATTTATCCTCGTTTGCAAATCAAAATGCAGATGCGTTGCCACCCGTGAAGACTAAGATGGAATGCCTCGTTTCCAGTAAAAAGGGTCTCCGGTTCTCTACACACGAAATACAGCAGTGTTAAGTTGTTATTTGACGCTGGTATTCTGTGAGAGCATGGTCCTTCCCTGGTCGAGCAGACCCATTCGTGCTACAACTATAATACTAATATAGCTGCAACATGCCTCTACCACGTACAAAAAGGGAGAACTAAAGGAGCTTTAGTTAGCCTGTAGTTTCGGTTGCCCTTTTTAGGGATCAGGTGGACCAAAGCTATCTTCCGTGAATTTAGGACAAAGCCTAAAGAGTAGAAGTAACGGAAAAGTTACGTTAAAACCGGTTCCAACTCCGAAGCACACGTCTTCAGTACAAAAGGTGTGACTCTATGAAGCCCACTCGACTTGTTAAGGTCCAAGGTGAGAAGTGCTTTACGCACCGAGCGCTGTGTTAACAGCATATCCTGCATAGAGCACTCATACCGCGGGATGGTCGGTGTCGAGTTTCCCCCTGTCTTCGAGAGTCGAGTGGGACGCAAAGAGAGAGTTTAGCAGATTGGCTTTCTCTTTACGGCATGGACCAGTGAGTTGTCCTTCCTGTGCAGAGATGGTAGAGATGGCTGACAGAAGTTCCCTTGGACAGCCTTGGCAAGAGAACAGAACGCACGTGTTCCCGATGGAAGTCGAACTAGTTTATCGTCAATTCTGCCGATGCGCTCTGATTTTGCCCTGCCAATGATACTTTTGAAGGACCTGTAGGCGGAATTGTACTTCTTTTTAAGAGCGCTTGTATTTGAATCCCGATACGTTGATGCGTCAGCCCAGGCCCAGTAGCACTACTGCATAAGCAGCAAGTCACTTCTGTAAAATTTCATCACACCAGGTGTGACCAAGCAATGGCCGAGTTCTGCCTCTGATAGGTACCAAAGATGATGTAATAAAAAGTTCCTATCCCTGAAGTACCATATCAACGACAGAATCAGCAACAACTTTGGAATTATCCGGCGAAAAGCAAACCCACCCCCAAGGGTAGAATGCAAAAAAGACCGCATTTTGTCCAAATCGGCCAACTTATAGTGCTTAACACCGCGGCAACCCGCAGAACGCAACCGCGAGGTAGCGTAAGTGGCACTGTACTCCGGAGCAGACAATGGTCTAAAGAGCCAAGAGGGGCATCGACGGACAACTATATCCGTCCGGATGAAGGTCGGCAGTACGTGCAAGAAGGAAGGTTTATAATTCTCCACATCTGGGATCCGCGTAGGCGGAGTAACCATTGTGTGAAACCATATGCCAAGGCAAAGTCATAAACATATCTATGATCTTTTCAACGGGAAATAATCCAACCAACGAGGTGGGCGTTAAAATTACAGAGGATAATGATCTCTCCAGATGGGACCTATTGTAGCACGGAATCTGCAGCATTTGGACATGGTTGATGAGTCGGTTTGTGTAGGCATTTCTTATATGGTACCTATAGAGGCACCCATAGACGGGGAGGTGTTTGTCGCGGTTTACGCACATCCATAGGATGGACAGGTCCATACCTTCGAGACTGCCGAAGCGTTGAAAACAGTGGATGCTCAGTAAAGGATCTCCGTTACCAAATGAGCTTTATTTAAATCCGCGACCATGTTAAGAGGGGGTGGGAGGAATTGAGCCTCCGTCCTCTTGTACTTACCAGGTGAAACGCAGAAGCTGCTTCACGCTGGTAGTCTATAAGGTCGGTAACTCCACCATTGCCGGTCCCAAGCCCGGATGAGTTTTAAGGAGGGGTGGTTCCGCCAGAGAGAGAGTGGGTGTATCCGGTGGACTAACACAACCACCTGCGATAGGACCTGCGCATTTGACCGCCATACGCGGGGATGAAGGAGTCCTGAAGGGTTGAGCCAATCGTCACTGGCATATAGTGGCGAGAGGCAACACGCCCTATTTGGTCTGGATTTCAAGCTAAACAGGAATGTAAATGGCCAAGCGCCCCGTCAGAGGGTCGCAGGTGAGGGACGTGGGGCTGCCTAGTTTCCTGAAAAGGGCTAGGTGGTGGTAAAGGCCATGCTGATGGAGCAAGTGACTGTCATTCAGGCAACAGGGATGGGCCTTTCCAGCCTTGTCTGCCAACTGGATCGAGCTCCCGATGTCGCACTGTGACCCAATTTCGAGTCCCTATATTCTTCCGGTAATCTTAACGCCTGAAATTCCTTTTGTTTTAAAATAGTGCGTTCCCAAAGGTGCGGGCTCCAAGGAGGATGGGAAGCCGGGGGGGGGGGTGAATCTTCAAACTAAATAAATAATGGACGACTTAAGGCCCAAAATAAAAGAAGGAGAGGTGTCAGAGGTGACTACCAGAGGCACCAACACACAAGGAGAAATTAACAGTAAAATGGCGATTCCTCAGAGCACGTCATCCAGCGTAGTTGGCCTTTTCAAGGGAACTCACGCGCTGGAGGCTCCTAAAACCAGTTCCTCGGAACTGAAAATGGATAGAGAACAAGGCACTGCGAGTAGCAATACACCTAAGGAACTCCTTAGAATGGAATATCTCTTCTCAGCTGCCTGGCAATTGGTGAGCCGTAAAGGGAAAGACAAGGCACCCATAAAGGTGACTAACCGACCCGACGCGCCATAAAGTGGATCTATCCAGCCAGGGAGGTACAAGACACATCACAAAAGAAATAGCTGACGACATCCTCTTATCTATCGAGAGGAAAATGAATAGTGAGACTTGGAGTAGCCAAGACCCTGAGGCGTTGGGCCCAGTCTTTAGAGGCAAACTCGTTTACGCAGAAGGTGTGCTAAAGCTGTGGTGCGACGACCAAAAGGCTTTAAACTGAATGATTTCTTATATTTACGCAAACAATACACATTGAATAAAACTAATTTTACGGATTTTATCGCGTTTAATTTACTTATTTTTTATTAATTCCCGACGTTTCGGGTGCTTTACAGCACCCGTGGTCACGGGGGACTGAGGTGATTGACGTTCCGATGTCAGAGTTAGCCCGGAGTACCTTCAGCTTTTTTAATTATTAATTATGATCCGATCTACGCAGAATTAACTTACTGTGTTTTGAAGTCTTGCAGTGGTATGCTTGGGGTTAGTTTTAATTTTATTAATTACAGGATTCTAAACAGGTAGTAGTACCCAGCCTCCCTCTCAATTGAAATAAGGATGTTTTCAAGAAGAACATCGCTACCCTCGACCTCAAATCCAGCACCTCGCTGGTCATAAATAAGCAGTCGGAAGTAGCCAAAGGGTCAAATGTGGTATTCTCATTCCAGACGCCCAGCGGGCCTTGAAAGACTCACGCGACATTGGTCATGTGCTGGCATACCAGAACCACTGGGTAAATATAAAAGATTGGCTGCTCCTCAAGGCCGATAAACAGACGAAAGGATGGTTCCACGTTGTTTCATTGCCGGAGGATCATATCGCGACCCTGTTGAAAGCAAGACGCCGCCTCGCATGTGTATGTTGGGCGGTCTACATAAAATTCCATGGTCGGGTAGGTAAATTTTATGATACTCCAAAGAGGAAAGAGGCGGGTAAACCACCCAAAAGCCGCAGGCACCGTTGCCATGGACACCGAGGTAGAAGTAATATATCTGGACCCCAAGACTATATTGATAAAACGGCCTGCACAATTGAGTCAAAGCCACCAGCGGAAATCGGGCTCAGCGGCGGTTCACTGAGTGACGAGGAGGGCTGCACTTTGCCGTCCAATTTCGACTCGGTGGCTGACGATGAGACCCGAGATCTGCTGGCAGGCTTATTTTTGGGCGCGGACGGGGAGGACGCGGTCAATGATGGCGTGCCCTTCGTTTAAAACTAACATTGTGCAGGGCAAACTCTACCACAGCGAAACTGCGTCAGCTCAGTTACGCAAGTGGTTGGAGGCTCAACGGACGGCCATGGCACTAATCCAAGAGCCGTGGCTTGAGTTCGGTAAAATCGCGGGCCTAAATAACCTAAAAAGTAAGTTATTCTACAATCTGAGCATGACAAGCCTAAAGCGTGTATTTATACTACTAAAGATATCTTTGCACAACCATTAACAGATTTCTGTTCAAGAGACATGTGTGCCATAACAATACAAAACACACAGGAGGAAGGAATAGTCGTCGCCTCGGTTTACATGCCGGAGGAAAACACTCCTCCCCCTAATGACCTCGTCAGACTAGGGCACTTCTGTGAAAGGACCAGACTAGAGGTTGTCATCGGGACGGAATCTAGCGCACATCATCTTCTCTGGGGAGTAGAAAAACCTAATGAACGAGGTAAGCTTTTAGTTGAATATCTATTTAGCACTAACTTTACCATTTTAAACACAGGTTCTGAACCAACTTTCATAAACAAACGTTGTCGCACAATAATCGATCTCACAATTGCAAGAGAAGGAACAGCTAAACTAATTACGGGATGGCATGTGTCAAAAGAGGCTTCATGCTCAGACCATAGCTGGATCTACTTCGTACTACAGGTCGATATGCCCGATACATCACCTTGGAGAAACCTTTGCAAAATGAATAAAACAAAATACCTTAATAGGCTGACGTATTCGCTCGCAGGTTTTGCGGGGACAAATCCTATAGGAGATCTGTCACTCCTAGAAGAATAGGTGGCAGCTGTTACTAAGGCCATAATAGATAGCTACCATGAATCATGTCCATAAAGCATTCCACCAAGTCATGCTGAGTTAAAGTAACCGTGATGGGGTAAAGAACTAGATAGAAAACGTAAGAAGGTAAGAAAAGCCCTAAATAGGGACATGAATACCTCAATGGATGAAGACTGGCTACTGCACATGTAAGCCAAGTCCGAATACAAAAAATGTATCAGGTATCAACGCTCAACAGGGTGGCGTAAATTCTGTGGTAACGTAGAAACCTGTGAACAAGCGAATCAGATAAGGAAAATTCTAGCTAAATAGAACACGCCGGGATCCATCTCTTAAAAAAAACCCGACGGAAGAAACTCCAAATCGCCGGACGAAACCCAACGTATTCTAATTGAAACGCACTTCCCAGGTCGCTGCGTAACTCAGGGAGTAATCCGGCATGAAGATGCACTGACACCAACAGCAAAAGACTGGAATTTAGCACAGAGAGTGGTAACGATAGACTGGCATTTCTATAGTGAGCCCCCCCCCCCTCACTAAAAAGGGGGGGGGGGTAAAGCCCTAGCCCACATTCATACCCAAACCAGGTAAGAGTGACTATACAGACCCTAAATCCTACAGACCCATTAGTCTCACATCAATTCTCCTAAAAACGATGGAGAGTACGTGTGAAAGGGAATTAAGGGAGTCGGCGCTAATGAACTTATGCTACACGCCAAACAACACCCCTACAGCTTAGGTACATTGACAGAATCGTCACTTCACTAGGTAATAACAACGATTGAAGAGGCCATCCAAAATAAAGTAATATGTCTAGGATCCTTCATAGTTATAGAAGGTGCTTTTGGCAGACCGAACTTTTCCAGCATAAAAAGTGCACTCCGAAGACATAAAGTTGAAACGGCACTGATTGACTGGATAGTAAACATGCTCAGTACAAGAACAATAAATATTGCTGGTGAATCTCAAACAATCTAGATTAAGAAAGACTGCCCACAGGGTGGGTTTCTTTCACCTCTACTGTGGAATATGGTGATAAATGAACTCATCAGCAAATTAAATGCCAAAAATTTCTTCTTACACAGTAGGTTATGCTGATGACCTGTCAATACTGGTCTCTGGAATGACAGCAAGCATGGTGTGCGACCTGAAACAAGCGGCTCTCTGTATAGTGGAGAGATGGTGTAGGTAATACGACTTAACCATAAATCCAAATAAAACGGTTCTAGTAATGTTCACACAATTACGAATACTGAATAACTATTATCTCAAAAGTCTTTTCAGCACAAAACGCCAGCTATCCTCTGAGGTAAAATATTTAGGTTTCACTTTGAAATGTAAATTCAACTGAAATAAACACATAGAAACCAAAATCAACAAAGCAAGTATAACTTTCTGGCAATGCAGAAACATGATTGGCAAAAGATGGGGTCTGACGCCAAAAATCTTACTGTGGCTATACGAATCTGTGATTCGGCCCATGGACACTTTGCTACGCTTTGGTATGGTGGACCAAAACAAATGAAGCCACCACCATAAAGAAAACTGCAGCGTAACCAGAGACTGGCATGTATGGCTGCCACAGGCTGCATAAGAAACAAAACTCCTTCTCATTTCACAAGCCGATGTGGTGGTTCCTTTACTATAAGGGCGGTCAAGCTATGGAACTCACTTCCACATGACATACGTGCTAGCTCTTCTCTTGATATATTTCGGAGCAGAGTAAAGAAATATTATCTGTCAACTTAGAATTACAAATATTTACACATTTTATGTATTTATATATATGATTGTATATATATATATATATATATATATATATGTATGAGTATGTATGTATATATATATATATATATATATATGTATATATGTATGTATATGTGTGTATATGTGTATATATGTATATATTTATTGTATTTATTAATGTATATGTATGTAAATCAATAGAAATAAGAAAATCAATTATACTTATATTTTATACACTTATATGTTAATTGTTAATTGTAACTTATAGCCAATTTTCTTTCTATTAAGTAATGTTATGTTACTTATTAAGTACGCACGCTGCTACCTACTTACTTTATATATAAAACTATTTCTCTTTCCCAATAGATTTGCTGGAAGAGAACTCTTATTATGGTTAAGCTCGCCTTTGTACATTTTATTTAAATATTTAATAATTGTTACCAACCTATAGTGTGTACAATAAAGAATAAAGAAAGAATTACACAAACAGCAGCCTGAGAGGCGATACTGGGGCTAACCATGCTTCATTTACACAAGCAAGAAGCGGCTTTACCTCCCATTAGACTCAAGACCCCGAAATCTTTGGAGTAAGAATAGAGTCCCTCATACAGGCATAATTGATAGAATTCACTCAATAATTCCTATCTTACAAGCCAATTACGATAAGATCCATAAAGAATTTGTATTCGATAAGTAGTATAACATACAATTAAATGAAACCAGCCAGCCAGACGGATTAAGCCCAAAAGAGCTTAGAGTCTTCACCGATGGTTCTAAAACAAATGAAGGTGTAGGATCTGGAACTTTTTCTGAAGACCTCAACATACACATATGCACACCGCTGAGTACCTACAACACAGTATTTCTGGCGGAATTTATGTGTATTATCCAAGCGGCCATAGCAAAAGATACTAGAAAGGTTAATGACTTCTTCATCAGAATACTGACTGTAGTACCCTGTAGACTCCCCTTTACCTCCGACAATATACATTTATGATATTAGTATTAAGTATAGAATAGCGACAGTATAATTAAAGTTCTTGTACAAGCAACACGTCGCCTTCATTCAGCGCCTTCCGACTTCCGACATTACATGGAGACCCTGCCAGGCGGTGCGCTGCAACAATGCAAGCGCACCGCCGCGGCCTGCAAAAAGTGTTGAAAATAATATAAATATTTACTCGGACTACACGGAATTTATACACGGATGTGATGAAAAAATAACTAAATATCAATACGAGAAGAGGCCTTAATAATATTTTACAGAAGGTGACTGAAAAATTAAAAAGTATAATGTATATGAAGTAGTACCATAAAGTCAACTAAGAGGAAAATAAAGTGATTTTTATATAATGAGCAAAATTCAAGAAACAGCAGATTAATTTTAAAAGGACAGAAACAGTTTTACTTTTGCAAGCTTCGTCCAGAAGAATATGAAAATTTAGTTAAAAAGAACAAAGAAAAAATTAAGAGGTAACTTCGCGCCTGTATGATTTTAATTCAATTTTAAACTTTATTTATCAATTTGTGATTTTTATGTTCTTTTTGCTATTATATATTTGATGAATTTAAGTGGTATATACCCGTAATTAATATACCTATTTTTAAATTGAAATTAATTATCAGATAGTTTGCGATTCAATTAATTTTTTAATATTTTCCTTACTGTATCTGAAAACATAATCAAAACGCAATAATTATAAATTAAGTTGCGTATACACTTCTGTGACATATTTTTCTTAAGGTACAAGACGATTTTATATTCACTTTTATTCAATTATGGTTTTATATTATTTTTATTACTGTGTCGTGCAAAAATTAATGAAGTAATGTGATAGATTACATTTTTACGTCCTTAAATTTACCATAGTTCATTATAAATTAAATTTTTCATCTCTTATAGTTAAAATAACACTTTTTCTTTTAAAGAACACAAACTAATCGAGATAAGTTAAATTAAATTTCAATTCGAAATTCAAATGTAACAGGAATCAATCTTTACACAGTGAATATAAAATGTCTGCTAAACTATTCTTAAGAATGGTATATCTAGAAATATGACAATAAATGTTATGCATTATTCAAATAAGATATGTCTCGTCAGAAATACCTCAAATCCTTAAAACAAAATTGTACAACCAGTGCGTGTTGCCAGTGATGACTTACGGAACTGAGACGTGGTCCTTCACTGCTGGCCCAAGCTCAAGGTCGCTCAGCGAGCTATGGAGAAGGCTATGCTCGGAGTTTCTCTGCGTGATAAACTTAGGAATGAGGATATCCGCAGTAGAACCAGAGTAACCGACATAGCCCAACGGATTAGTAAGCTGAAGTGGCAGTGGGACGGCCATATAGCTCGAAGAACCGACAACCGATGGGGAAGAAAGGTTCTCGAGTGGCAGCCTCGTACCAGTAGGCGAAGTGTAGGGCGGCCCCCCACAAGATGGAGTGACGACCTGGTAAGACATGCAGGAAGTCGATGGATGCAGGTGGTTCGGGACCGTGCTTTGTGGCATTCCTTGGGGGAGGCCTATGTTCAGCAGTGGACTTGTGAAGGGCTGTAATGATGATTATGATGAATGATGTTATGCAATGAGCTTATCTTAAAACAATAGAGAGCAATATGCGATATATGAACAGGTGCATAAAAATAAATCATAACAACATTCTAATAAAGACGTAAATAATAATATCAGAAAATAAATTAGGTTTAATACTAATGTTCCTTAACAGAGTTAAAAACGGCAAAAAAAAAATTGACTGACAAAAATGTTATCCCACTTGTACATAATTAAAATGTATGTAATTAAAAGATATGAGGAATGGAAGAAAATAATATTCGAAAGTGTGAATACGAAGGATTGAGTTGCTAAATTTCCTCAATATTGGACTGATCACCCAAATATTGGTGAATGCTTAAACTCCTGGTATGAAATTCATTATGAGCGAGAATAATGCAAGTTAGTATATGGAAGTCGAGCATGCAAGTGAATAAAAAATAACCGATACACTCAAATAGATATTAAGATGTTAAAAAAAAACACGGTCATGTATAAATAAGGGAGGAAATAAGATTTATTAAGAGAATAAAAATAAAACATATGTTGACCTTGATAAAGAAGTCATGGAGAGATACGGGAACTTCCATCACTGGTAAAGCATATAGTCCTCGAGCAGGGTATGTTTCCATGATATGTGGGTATGATTGGATGATAAAATCGGGAGTAACGGGTACTAGGGAACAATACCTTCATTACAAGTGATGTGAACGAGTTTACTCATATTAGTACTGTTGGGAACCAGAGAAGTCTTAAACGTGTTACCCTTAATAATGGTACATAGAGGTAACATCCTTCATTGGATCATATTGTGAACTTAGTTTTCCCCCGTGACAATTGTTGGAGTCCTTTTAAAATGACTTATAAGTTGACCTCGAGGTTGTGCGCACAACCCAAGGTACAGTTTTACCTTGATATAGTATGATAAGAAAATGTTTATGTACCAATTAAATGAAATGAATGTTATAAAAAAGTAATATAATACCCAAGTAAATGGGGGGCCCATATTTAAAAAGTACCCGCATGATAAGTATCACGAAATAAAATATAAATGAAGTAAATTAATATTCCGATTCCCCATATCTAATTAATAAATAAATATATAAGTGAATAGAATTACGAAAACAAATTAAGCTAGCTAAAAGGTCAAAAAGAATAAATAATTATGAAAGGAAAGAAAGTATGTACATACAAGAATTATAAAAGAAAATATAAATACATATATGTATAACTTAAGGCCTAATAATTTAAACAAAGTAAATAGGAATAGTGGTACTGGTATGAAAATAAGTACAATGAGATGAGAAAAATTCAAATCACTAAAGGACATGAGAAAAAATTAAATGAGTTACATACAAGTTATTAAGGGGATCTCCGACCAAATCTATAAAGTGAGATAGGTAGTTATTTGCGTTTCTTTACTAGCATGCTACCTACTAGTTGCATATGTAGTACCTATAGGATCGATCCACATAACTACATGTATAATTAAATAAGAATATAATTGGTAAATCCAATTGAGCATACCTTAAGCGCATAAAAAAATACGTATAACATGATTATACGGAATTTCTTAAAGTAGTTTAAATACATTTCGACAGCACTATCGGCTTCAACACCCTCGAAACCCATGAAAATGACACCCATGATGAAAAAATTGATACCCATTGCAGCCGCCACCTTGGATTTACATTTTGACAGCACTATCGGCTTCAACACCCGCGAAAACCATGAGAATGACACCCATGATGAAAAAATTGATATCTATTGCAGCCGCCATCTTGGATTTACATTTCGACAGCACTGTCGGCGTCAGCACCCTCGAATACCATGAAAGTGACACCCATGATGAAAAAATTGATACCCATTGCAGCCGCCATCTTGGATTTACATTTCGACAGCACTATCGGCTTCAACACCCTCGAAAACCATGAAAATGACACCCATGATAAAATAAAATTGGTACCTGCTTCAGCCGCGATCTTGGATTTACATTTTGACAGCACTATCGGCGTCAACACCCTCGAAACCCATGAAAGTGACACCCATGATAAAAGAATTGATACCCATTGCAGCCGCCACCTTGGATTTACATTTCGACAGCACTATCGGCATCAACACCCGCGAAAACCATGAGAATGACACCCATGATGAAAAAATTGATACCCATTGCAGCCGCCATATTGGATTTACATTTCGACAGCACTATCGGCTTCAACACCCTCGAAAACCATGAAAATGACACCCATGATGAAAAAATTGGTACCTAATTCAGCCGCCATCTTGGAGTTACATTTCGACAGCACTATCGGCTTCAACACCCTCGAAAACCATGAAAATGACACCCATGATTAAAAAATTTATACCTATTGCAGCCGCCATCTTGGATTTACATTTCGACAGTACTATCGGCTTCAACGCCCTCGAAAACCATGAAAATGACAACCATGGTGAAAAAATTGGTACCTAATTCAGCCGCCATCTTGGATTTACATTTCAACAACCCTATCGGTTTCAATACTCTCGAAAACCATCAAACTGTCACCCAAAATATTGTTATAAAAAATCTCTTATTATTATTATAATCATGTATTTAAGAAATTTGGTTATTCGAATATTGTGTATTTGTACAGCGATCGTTTTGAGCTGCTGCAAACAACCGAAACAATGTCCACTCATGACGGCGACTGACCAGTATATAAAAAGTACTCTGTGCGTCGAACTGAGTGAGTGAGTAAACTACTCTGTGGCTTTAGCTCCCTCTACAGAATTAATTTACATACAAGGCTACCAAATCAACGAAAATTTCGCCATTTTGGAGCCGAAAAAAATTAATTATAGCTAAACAAAACAAAATTACACTGCCGTTTACATTCAGTGGCTTCCCACATGATAGATGAAGAGATTAAAAAATAGATTGAGTTAAACAATTGATATTTTCAAAAGTTAGAGTGTTTACAAGCCTTCCGGATTTGATAAATCCACACCATAAGCCACAAAAACCCCTTTTTTATTTGTAAATAGCAATTAATCAATTAAAAAAAAATATTAATAAGTTCAACAATCATTTATCTTTCTAACAATGTGCTTTTTATATCATTTATATGTAAAATATGATTGCTAGATACGATTTTATTCGATAAAACGTTGGAATCTTAATTTTTAGGCGATAGTAGAACATACCTTGCGCTTTCGCTTAAGGTATGCAATAAGTACCTAATATAATCCACGTGTTATAATCATATATCAAATAATATATTTTATCCTTAATCGCAATAATATAGAGTATAAGGCTTAAAATAAAATAAAATTATTATGTAATATTATTGTAATAGGTATATATTATACAAGTAATATTAATAATTACGTTATAAAAATGATGAATAGTTTTAATAGATTGATTAGTACTACATAGAATCAATTACTTAAAGTTTAAAATTCAACATAATAAAAAAAATAATAGCGAAGGAGATGTTGAAATAAATTAGAGATACGAACGTATTCAGAGTAGAGTATAAATATTAAATTTATACAATAAAGTACAGTGCATGGCGCACATTTCAGACAACTATTATTAATTAAATACGGTCAATTATTTAACACTCACAAATTAAACTTGTAGTAATTATAGACACATAACCACATTTACACAAAAAGATAAATAATTAAATATGAAAAAAAAAACATTTTCGCATTACATTTCATATTTTATATGAATTTACAAGACTTTTTCCTTAAATTAATAATTTAACCTTAAATTTTCTATTTTATGTTATGTTTTTTTTTGTTTATGTAAAAGTTGTACAATTTTAAACTAAAGTTGGTTTATATATTGCTTTTTAAAATCAAGTCGAAACAGTATTAATTCGCTATTATTATAAGTTTCATAATGTAATAGTTATTTTTATTTTATTATAGACAACGAAACCTAAAATGTTGTTCTTATATACTAAAAATACTTCAAACAACAAATACAACATATATTTTGCCATACAAACTTATATCTGTGTAGTAGCCTATTTTTTCATCAGTCATGTCAGAGTCATGACATCTTAAAAAGGTAATAATGCGTTTACGACTAATAATGTTAAATAACATTTATAATAACAAATACTTGATAATGTATGTAAATTTATTATGACACAATGCAATGTAAAATATTTAATACGTAAATAAAAAAGCGTTTAATACTATAATTTTCAGATACATTTTAAGTGTATTCATAATAAAACATTTTGAAAGTTATGGTAAAATTATGTAATAAAAAATATCTAATCAAGAAGTAAAACAAATACCTAATAGTTAATCAAATGTAAAAATAAAAAATAAATGAATCTAAACTATTGAACTGAGTGAGCAACACGTGTCCTTCTCATTGACACATTTCCTTTATCACATGTTTTTTTTTCTAAAGTAAATTTCATTTAAATGTAAGATTCAATTTGAAAAGGGTTAATAACAATTCGCTATTATTAATAAGTGTTACCTTTTCTTTTCTTTTATAAAAGCAGTGACTTTAAAGTTATATAATAACCTACTTAAAAACTAAAAGTGCTCTACGCTATGCGTCGAGAATGATGCCAAGAAAAACAGAGAATTCAACAGGGCTCAGTTCTTCCCCATTTGAAAACACATTGATATTCAGATTTTTAACATTCGTTGTTGTAAATTTTATACACTTAGTTTTATTGCCGTTTAAATGCACATCATTAACGTTAAACCAATGCACTAATTTTGATATGGTATTATTCACTTTGTCACATTTAAATGATTGACATTTAAGTTTAAAAATCAAGGAAGTATCATCACCAAATAATATATCATGATTATTTAATACAAAGGTAGGTAAGTCATTAATACACACTAAAAATAGGAATGGGCCGAGAATTAAGCCCTGAGGGACACCCATTAGTACAGGTGACCTAGAAGAATTTTTAATATTTTTAATAACTTTCTACATTCTATTACTTAAATATGAAATAATAAGTTTAAGCGCTATATTCTTGACACCATAGTATACTTATATACTATGGTGTCAAGAATACAGCATATATAGCTTACTGATTAATGTCTCATGTTGAACCCAGTCAAAAGCATTGGAAAGGTCACAAAACACAGCCAAAGCATCCTCTGAATTCTCCTATGCACAAAAAGTATATTTTATATGTTCGACTTTTTTGTTCAAAAAAAAACGTAACATCTGATCTAAAATACTTTTTTCAAAACTTCGCTTAGTGTTGGTAGTACATGAATTGATCTAAAATTGGCAGGCTCTAATGTACTACCAGATTTAAATAAAGGTATGAATTTACTTTGTTTCATTAAATCAGGAAATACACCAGATTCGACGCTTGTGGAAAATTGTGGCAGGATAAGATGCTATAGTAACTATTATAGCAATAAGTTTAAAGGAAATCCACCATAAGTCTGCCGTTTTCTTAACATCAATAGTTTTAAAGCATTTAATGAAATCTTTTGGCAATACTCCATAGAATTTAAAAGTATTTGAACAAGGTTTTACGTTTTGTTCAAGCAATGATCCGGCGACAGTAGGAGAAGAATTTAATAATTTTGTTGTCAAAAAAGGAACATCAATAAAATATTTCTCAAAAGCCATAGTAACTTTTTGATCCATCACGGAGTCATAGTCCCTTCACATAACCTGAAATACTAACCGATATTAACCACGACTGCAGAAATACTTTCGGTACGCAAAGTCCTAATGTGATGAGCAACTCGTAGACCAGATCCATATATTTTGTTTTCTTATCTGTTTCGGCTTTCAAAAGTTTCTCGTCACACGGAATTAAAATGTGATCAAAAATATCCTTGACTATGCCTGGTCTGTCAATACGCTATCAAGGTTATTAGCGAGAAAAGTCCCGTCCATAATGATGACCCGATTCCCGTAGAGCCTAGCGCAGTTATTTCGAGCACGCCTTCCGGCAAGTATTTATTACAAGGCAATATATGATTCACGAAACCGCTCTACAGATTGAGCACCCGGTATAGGATCCTGCATACTAGGTTATGTCTGTGCAAATACTCAGAGTTGGCGCCGAACTACCGGAGTCTTAGTGACTTACCAGAATAACGACAAACTCAACAGATTTTCTTAATTACACAGACCAAACACTCAGTTCTTGTAAAAGAGATCACCAAAATGTAGCCAGTGAGGAAATGCCATGAAGAACCTCCCGTGGAGCTCCTTCTCCTTCCACATGATATCTTGGTCAGAAATGCTCTGTACTGCCAGGCCATAATTGTCATTATAATGATGAATAACAAGCGATTGGATCCGGTTTGGTACGGGTAATTTCTATATCTCAACAACAGCACCATCAACCGGGTCCAAATATCAATATAAACTATCTAGGGACCCGTTCAAATAAACACAAAAAAATTCATCGAAATCGCTCGAGCCGTTTTTTAGTTTAACCGAAACCAACCGACAGTAATTGATTTTGATATATAGATAGGTATAACATAAACAATCATATTTATACTAGTTCATACTAGTAAGTTCCCGAATTACTAGTATGAACTAAGTAGTAGCGTGATACTTTCGAATAGCCAACATACAGTTGACAATGCGTGAATGCACAAATTAACCAAAATCCAAGTCTGATCCAGGCTTTCAATTAATTTTCATAGTAATGGCAAATTTATTTTCATTTTGTTTATTTATTTGGGATAACCAACACGACATACATTACTTATTATGTATATTTTACTATACAATATTTTTTATATCCTACGTAACTAAGTCTAAGGGCGTCTCCCCATTAGATGGAGTGATGACCTGGTAAGGTATACAGGAAGTCGATGGATGCAGGTGGCTCAGGACCGTGCTTTGTGGCATTCCTTGGAGGAGGCCTAAGTCAAGCAGTGGACTTGTGAAGAGCTATAACGAAGATGATAATTATGATTTATAGCCATTTTTCTGCTTAATTTTTTAATTCGTTTGAGTCATATTCAAACCAATTTATTTATCAATAACGTGCTATACGGCATTATTGTCGTTTGATACTTTATTGCGATTTGTTTCGGCTGAAATAAATTAGATAATTTGATTAAATCCAGTTAAAATGTAGTTAATTAAAACAAAATATTTTGTAATACTTGTACACCTAACAAATACGTTTTTCTTTTATTCATTACCTACCATAAACAGCTACACAGTAGTACCATATTATTATTTTATTCTTCATCTTCTATTTCAAAATCAATGGATCCATCATAAACTTCAACTTCATCTTCTAAATCACGAGATTTAGTTAAAATTTCGTAATACATATTTTCTCTCGTATTTTCTCGCATCAGATGGATTGAAGTGAAGAAGGGACTTTATATCATCTAGCTTTGGTTGAGAAATAGGTTTTCCTTGTGGCCAAAGTTGCTTATAATGCCTTGATAATGTCAATGGGTTATTTATTGCCCTATTTTGGTTTTTTATTGAGATATACTTCATGGATTTGACCACCATGACAGGATTAAAGAAATATCCGACCAGGTCTATTCTTAACTTTTTTATTTCTTTCGTTTTTAACCAGCTTATAGCATTTTCTTCTATATCTTTGTTTCAATTTACTATTGTCTTCAGCATTTTAGAAACTCCGACAATGTTTAAACATTCCATTTTATTAGCTATCAACTTGTTTTTCTTACGATAACTGGTCATCACATCAATGTAGTCTTGTGGAGTGTTTAGCCGTGTATGGGTTTTTAAAGCAGATTCAATATTACTAAACTCGCTATAATTTTCTAAGAAGCTATGCCCAGGTACCATGAATCGTAGGGTGATTTTCTCTAGGTTGGCATTTTCTTCTAATACTGCAAATAGTAGCAGAGTCAACTTAATATTTAGGTTCTGGCCACCACCGGTGTCTGACCACAGGATGAGATTTTCGACTTTTGAGTCTAGATTTAAAGATATATGTTTGCGTAAAATGGAGCTTACGTCTAGTGCTCCCCTGCCTGCTATTCCTTTCACCCAGATGTAACAAAACCCTTAACCGGTTTTTCTTGAATGCACGCCGCAGTTGTATAGCCACAGTGGGCGTTTCTTATGTTAGTTGGAATTCTTGGCAGTGTCAGTGTTTTATTCCATATCAAAAGTCAGAGTTTCCATATGATAATAAGTCCTAGTCAAAGTTATGTCTTGTTTTTCCATTGCACGTGCGTCTTCACATTCTTTGTGCTGCTTTTTCTCAAAAGTTAATTTGATTTCTTGTGAAGTAGCATCTCTGATTTTTACTGCTAATAAGTCTCTTTTATAACACGTGTCTTTTTGTGACTTTTTCTTTTATAGATTAAATTTGGTATAACATATTATTTCATATGATGCAAATGAAACTGTCTTTCTTGATTCATCAGAGCTTGCATTCAGTAAATATAAGTTGTACATTTTCGACGAAGTCATATCCGGTGGTAAATACATCCTGTCTGTCTGCGCTCTACAGTAATTGGATTTTTATTTATTTTGGAAATTTATTAATGTCTTCGATACAATTTTGTTTAACATCCTGAGGTATATTACGAGTGTTTCCTGATATCTTTCCCCGTTTGTCTTCAATTTTTGGCGAACCTGAGCATTTCTTTTTTTTATCTGTCAATTCTTGCAGATGATATTCTCAAAGTATCGATAAACATTTTGGCACGAACATCTATGTTTTTTAAAGATTATATGCGTGTGTTATTCCTTTTATTTGAATTTTTGTTTCTTTTCCTTTTTACTGATGTCACTTTTACGTTAGAAGATATATACAAGCACTTTTTCTTTTATAACGCTCTTTTGCCTCGCTTTTACAACAAAGTCCCAAAAATTTGTAGACTTTTTCTTTTAAAATTTCTAATTAAATTATTTATTAAGCGAAAATTGTCTCGAAAGGGTTATTATGCCACTAAAGAGTACATTACTGATAATAATCCCTGGGAATGAGGTGATCACTACCATGCTGTTTCTAAATGTTTTCATAATAATTGTATAAAATATTATATTGTAAATTGTAATTTAAAAAGAAGTTCCGCTGGGTTTCTTGCTGGTTTCTCCCAGGACAGAGGTTTTTTTTGCGAACCAGTTGTAAAAGTAAAAAATGACTTTCAATAAATATTATGTACTATAATCTATATTGAATAAAGATTATTCTATTCTATTATATTCTATTCTTCAAAAATATTAACTATTTTATTCTATTCTTCAAATCTATTACGTATTCTTTTCTATTCTTCAAAACATAACCCCCAAAATTTTGAAAATTCTTCTTGACACTCTCTTACCGATGTTTTTTCATGACAACCATTACTACAGCAAACATCGATAAAATTTCGTTGATTGACTGCTTCTCCCTTTTAATTTATGTATTGATTGTTAGTTTCCAAAAACCCGCGAAAATAAAAATGTAATAGCGAAAATGCAAGCTAGCGCTTCATTCTCGAACGGATGGAAGATTGCGCGTGTAACGATTAACCACTTAAAATACCATTTTAAGTGGTTAATCGATGCTGCGCTTCAAAAACAGTTGAATGAAAAGGCAAAACTGAATTATCTTCATCGTTTACGTGTTTAATTCGCCTAAGCAATTTGAAAGCTGTTTGTAACCGTAACTTTGTCGCATAATTCTTTAATACAAAACGAATGTGTGCGCAAATTCTAACATAGTTCGAAATGTCGCTTGATTCAACCCCTTGTTATAAGGACGTAAAGGTGGTTTTTGAACTCAAAAATAGCTAAATAGATATCTTATCATACCTTTAGTCGATCTGCATTCAAAACTTTGTTTTTTAGATTTCGTCGCTTAATTCGTTCTTACATAACGCAGTCCAATTATATCGTAGTGAGTCATAGAATGAAATGAAATCGAACATTGTAATAACACACGTGCTATTATTAGTTGTAATATGTAGTGAAGTACTTGCTGACACGTCACTACACTCACGATCCAATTTATGCTGCTTAGGTTAAAATCAAATCGAAATTGCTTTTTAAACATTTTAAAATTTTTATACTGTCTATAAATAATAAAGGGTTTTTTCAAATTAGTGGTAATAAAAAAAGAGGCTACAAAATATAATTTCTGGTCATAATTATTTTCTAATATTCTTATACAGATAATGTGTGTACTTTGTTGTTACTCTGTTATTTTCAATCATGTCTAAGTTGCAATTTATTAATGTTGTTTGAGGAGCAAATTTTAGGCGCTTTAAATAGAAAAGTTAAAACTAATTTGAAATAATTGGAATGTGGAGAATCAAAACACAACTCCATAAACTACTCGCAGAGAATAAAGGCCCTCCATTTAAACTAGTACCTTATCACCAGCACTGTGGTACGCCACCTGGTACCGTTGAACAATCTCGGTGCATCAAAATTGACCAGAACTGATAGTATTCTTTAAATTTGAGAAAACGTGTACAGTGTGTTCTTCTTCCACTGGATGGCAAAAGTCATATAAACATTACTATCTGTGTCCGATTTCTTGCACAGGCACCAGATTCTTGGTTATTTTAATATTGCGCACTCATTTTGCACGTCTGATTTAGTTTTCCTACCTTGGGCCAAAGTGGTAATGCCTTCACACATGCCTACATTTAATCGATGTGCCTCTCTTTTACCCTAAATTAATAGAAGTGAATGTCTGAAGTATGTATCTCAGACATACAGGTTTCTGCACGATGTTTTCCTTCACCGCCTAATTTAACATTGTAGTAGACAAGGACGCAACCTGGGTTGCTTGAGAACCACCAAATTTACAGAGAGTCACTACGGCTTCGTCAAAATATTATACGCGAAATAATGCCACGACAAGGTAACGAAAACACAAGTCTTCAAATTTCAGCGTTGAAAAAATTCTTCTTAGTCTTTGAGTACAACAGCAAATTTTGATTAAGTAAAATGAAATGAAACTTCTTCAGCTAACGTTGAACTTGAAATAACAAAGCTTTTTGATGATTTTATAAAATTATTCAAAGATAAATTAATCAAACTTCTAGTACTTTTAATATCTTAAGAATTTTAATAAAACCTTACAAACTGTATGTAGAAAAAATTACCAAATTGTCGTTTGGCTTCTTCCTGTTGTATTTTGAAATAACTTCGGAACGGAATGGAAGCTATAAATTCCCAGCATTGAAAAATATTATAGTGGTTTAAGAGAACCCGCAAAAATTATATTATTAGAAATAATATTTTATGAGATATTTCTCATCAATATATAATCTAAGTGACCATGAGCATAGTGACCTATTTCATCTGGTTAAATGTATGCGCGTGTTCTCTTTATTAAAATAATAAATGATGCTAGTTTACAGCCCATATAGGTTTCACAGCTGGGCACAGGTCTCATAGATTACTGGCTGTCAATCATATCAAAATGCAGAGAATTTCTCGTTTCTAATAAAAAGGTTCTCTGGTACTTACCCGTACGAAACACAACAGAATTAAGCTGTTATTTGACACTTGTATTTGTGGACTTGGATGTAAACTTGATCCTTCTCCCATTCAGCCGAACCATTCGTACTACTCCTATAACAAAGCTTCTACCACGTATCGTAACATGGGCTCCAGTAGTATCTACCATCAAGTTAACTGTTAGTTTGTGTGTCACTCTAATATTAGACCTAAGTTAAGTATTCTAATGTCCACAATTTACTGGCATTGTCTGAAAACTCTTTATAACAAACAGTTTCAGATTATTTGAATATAATCAATTTAACGCTAGGGACCACACTGAAATAATTATTTGCATATCATTTACTGTATGCTTGGCGTTTAGGAGAACATTCTTTACCACATTGAGGCGGCGCTGTAGATTTTTACTTTCTTGTTTCTAGCTTGTTCAGAAAATAAGATGAGCCCTGCGCCCAAAATCGTGACTTAGTATAATATGAAAATTTGCTAAATTAATAATAAAACAAATAAAAATGCACTCCAAAATAGCTGAGTGTTAGGATTCCTTAGTGTCGGTCTGGGCAAGCAGTAGTGCATGCAATGCCGTGTTCCGGTATGAGGGGTATATACCCTATAGATATAAATCATAATTACAAATTGTGAAGTATTCCGTCATAGTTTTCAGAGGTGACAAAGCATTTTGTAGCCTATTTTTGTCGCATGTTAACCCTTTCGCTATCCTGTGCACTACATATAGGTAATTGCTATTGTCTTACTATTGTGTTTGAAAACCGGACAGTGAACATGTTAAAATGGTTTTTGCAGAAGTATCCATGAGCTGTAGTAACCATTACACATCACGGTGCGCGTAAGTTTGTTTGTCAATTTAATTTCATATTGTGTTTGAAGCAGAAGATCGTAATTTAAACTTCTGCTGAAGCTAATATTTCATTGATCAAAATAACAAGTTATATATAGGTTCTAGATATTGGATGTGTGTATTATATTTTTTATAGGATATGGTGACAAACGAGCAAAAAGTCCACCTGATGGTAAGTGATTACTGTGATCCATAGACATCTACATTTAGCCTTAAAATAAAAATGCAGATGCGTCGTCTCACTATACGAAACACAGCAGTGTCAAGCAATTTTACGCTGGTATTCTTTGAGAGCGTGATCCTGCCCCGGTCGAGCCGACCCATTTGAGCTACAACTATACTACTAATATAGCAGCAGCATGGTTCTACCGGATATAAAATTATGTATTAATTATTTTATGTAATTGTTCATACCCTTGTGTTTCTTACACTACAACCCCTATTTCTTATTTTTGCATTAATATTTTTACTTTTAATTCAACATATTAATAAAAAATAATGTAAATTCACTAGAAAAACAGGTCTAATTTACTTTTATTTAAAGCAAAAATACACTTCACACTGAATCCGTTGCCAAGAAATGAAGTTTATTGAGGGAAGTGTACTAGTTTGTTCATTGGATGCAATTTCCGTGACCTTTCTTTTGTCTTTTTTGATTTACCGGTGGCCTAGATGTAAGCACTTTTCTGCAGTAAGTATGATTTTTTTATAGATTGTCTCATAGAGAATGTTTGCCATTGTTGCCACGCTTAAATGGCAGTTTTTCATTATTTTGACTTGCTATCGAATATTTCATTTCCTTATATCACCTACCTGGAACTTTATATATTGTTACCTAACACGTAACCTTTTAATATATTAAATTTTAAGACTTTTAAAAGGTATCCACGTAAAAGTTTGGAAATTTTATAAGGTCTCAGTAACCTCTATTGTGCTAAGCGTAATTGTTGGACTAGTTAGGTTTTTTTTCTTCATAAAACTGAAATGACGAACGAACTTACAGTCTACTTTGTGGTAAGTGCACTGCAGTCCATGGACACCTACAAACAACTTCAAACAAAGAATGATAGGTTTGTTGTCACTTCCGAGTACTAAGATATGCAATTACTAGCCCATAATTTTACAAACCCTCAATACCCTTTAGACCGGAACACGGTATTTCATGCACTGCTGGTTGGGTGCAGAATATCGGTGAGACGGTGGTAGCCTACCCAGGTGGACTCCTAAACACAATAGGAATAGTACTTACAGCTCTCTGTTAGTGGTCTGGATATTTTAATTTCATCATTCACACATAGATAAGGTCAGGCAAATGTTAAATCAAACAAAATATTTTTTTATAAAAACGTTCATCATCATCTTCATCATCATTACATCCCTTCACAAGTGATGAACATAGGCTTCCCCCAAGGAATGCCACTAAGCACGGTTCCGAGCCACCTTCAACCATCGACTTCCTGCATGTCTTACCAGGTGGTCACTCCATGTAGTGGGAGACGCCCTACACTTCGCCTGCCGGTACGTGGCTGCTACTCGAGAATCTTTCTTCCCCATCGGTTGTCGGTTTTTTGAGCTATATGGCCGGCCCATTACCACTTCAGCTTACTAATCTGTTGGGTTATGTAGGTTACTCTGATTCTACTGCGGATATAATCACAGAGCGAATCAAATTTTTGTAGCCTGTATGACGCCATTACAAGGCTAGAAAACATACGAAACCAATACAAGAATACAGTTAATAATGTTAAATTTTTTATTGTAAATTTAAAATTAGGTATTTCAGGATTACTCGCATAAGGAAACCCAAATTTCACTGATAATGCGGGCACAAAAACCGGGTGGAGTTAATATATATGAGTCCACTGTTTAAGACTTTTAAATAATTCCCTGCAACAATCGTCAGCGTTACCTGCTGGTCACTTGTTCAACGCAGAAATGACCTATTGATTTTTACCGATATTCTTCTATTTTTTATCATTTTGATTTTTGCCAGTCAGTGAAAATCCAGACTCTCATCCATTTAGCAGTAGAGTGTATCGCGTGCAAGTGACACTTACATTTGTCACCAGAAAGAGGTAAAAGGTACCTAGCCTACCTAACCTACCCAGAAGAACTTCAAGGCAGAAAAGGAGTACGACATAATTTTTAATTGTGTACTCAAAAAATAGTTTTTTCAGTCTTGGTCTACCTATTCTAGTCTGTTCCATCGTTTATTACTGGCAGGAACTAAAATAAAGAATTTTGAGAAAGTCAATTCCGCCATAATTTACAATTTAGTAAATAATTAAGTCAGAAATTGATGGTACAGTTATGCGAGTATAGCTTACACCTGACCGATATTTTTGTTTTAAATTTAACGTTTTAATCATCAGCATTGTGATAAACGTAATGAACATAATAATCTTTATTAACATTTAGTACAATATTTTAGTGAATTTCATTTAAGGCGAAAATTATTACGTTGGCTCTGTTATTGTGATTTATAGTAGCTGAACTACCAGTCAATAAATTTCACCATAGGCATATTTCATTTCAAAAGCCTGTTAATTTTAAACTACTGCTGGAAATTCTACGTGTAAAGCAATTTCATTGGAGAGATTGCGTCGTTAAAGCGCAATAGCACACCGCCCGTTTATCTTCTTTGATCACTTATATTTTCAGTCACTCTAAAAATTCTCTATTTATAACGTTAATTACCAGTATGTAATAAAAATTTTAGTTTTTTTTTATTTAATATAATTTGTTTATTAGAAAAAATAATTCGTAAGTTACAAAGGTTCACAAAAAATAAGTAAATCTAAGACTGAGTAATTTAGACTATTTAATTTATCAGCGACGCAGTATTAGAAACAAAAATAAAAGACAGATTTTTAATTCCAGATGTTGTGCATGAAAAAAGTTATATCTATGTTTTTCCAAAATTTCTCGATACAATTAAGCAGAAGTTAATTAATAATCATCAGGTAATCGTCATCATCATGCATGCTAAAAGGGATAAATAGGAAAACCAGCAATGGACTATTCGCAATACTCTTCATCATCATTATAGCCCTTCACAAATCCACTGCTAAACATAGGCCTCCCCAAGGAATAACACAAAGCACGGTCCTGAGTCACATATATCCATCGAATTCCTGCAATTCCTACATCTTACAAGGTCATCACTCCATTAATTGGAATGACGCTCTACACTTCGTCTTCTCTATATGGTAGTATACAAAATGTTTGGGCGGTTCTTTAAATGAAACCGGCTTGGCGATATCAGGATACTGCGCTAAAATATAATAAAATGGGTGACACTTATCTATAGCTTGAACTGACTGTCCTTCACAAAAAACAATAGGAACCAGGTTGATGCACGTCCGCGATAACAAATGTCCACTGATACGCTCTGTGCAACCCAAATATAAATGTAAAGTTTTATCACCGTTAGTGCTTACTTTGCTGCAATTTGTTGCATATAAAATATAATCAAAACAAGACTTCTAAGAGCTGGGTTGAGGAACTATACTATAGTTTTGTTAACTATAATTTTAGTTAACAAAACTATAGTATAGTTAGTAAAGTATAGTTTTGTTAGCCCCGCGATGAGACACTGGCGTTATTGTCACCGAATTAACATACGGTAAATCTGTAGGGCTGCCCTAGATTTTTTTCGGTAATAATTATAATTCAAAATTTTTTAATCACAGCGATGTTGAACGGTTACGAAAAATGATAAACGAGCTGAAACCTAAGCCTACGGCATATAAGTACGCTTGCACAGTATTCATTCATAGTGATTTAAATACCTACGCACGTTTTTGCTAGGAGTGACTTTGTACGGAAGTTATTACAACTCCATACGAGGGACCATTCAAAATTTTAGAACGAAAGGGAAAAGTTTTCATAATACAAATGCATGGTAGAGATGTATTTATATCGGTAGATAGGTTTAAACCCGCTAATGTTAGCGATAGCCAAAACATAGGTGATGTCGACAATACTAGTGATAAGGACATTTCTTTAAATGACTGTAATATTAACATAAGCGGAGCGGATAAAGTTGATCGCTCGCTCAGCTACACCACGCGTAGCGGCCGTATTTCGTAGCAGCCCGTACGTTTCAATTTATAATTGAAGTTAGGTCGCCTCAATAAATTTTATTTAGCATTTTTAGGCAAATTATTTCTTCTCTGTGCTGACTTTCGTGTGGTACATACATACTTTCTCCGAATAAGTAAACTATTATATTAATATTAAATAATGGGTAACACGGTGAACAAAGATGAGGGAGTTCTCGCCCAGTCCGAAGCGGTGATGACGGAGACAATAGTGCGATTATATATTGGTTGGGCTATTGCGATTTTTGTGATAATCGTTATGATCCTGTATATATTCTGTCGTAACGCGACAGCCCAGGTTAAAAAGTGGGTGCAGAAGCAAATAGGATTCGTGCAGGAACAAACCTTGCAAATGACTCAAGTTGCCAGAGCCAGCTTCCGAAGAGCTCACGATGCGCCCAAATCGCCGACTAAAATTGAAATTTGTTAACGGGTTGCGTTAACAGTGTTTGGCGATTTCACGTATACACGTACTGTTTGGTTTCTCTAGCTTGTAAGTAGTGTTTAAGCAAATTCAAAATTTGATGTACTAATTTTGGCAATTTTTTTTTTTAACTATAGCGAATTAAAACGTGTAATATACCTATGTTTAAATTTTTAGCATTTGCAACTCGTTGTTAATGTTAATTGTATGTAGGTCGAGCGTCGATGTCTGCTGACTCTTCAAATATAATTCCCAGTGTTGAGACGTATGATAACAAATGTTTGTGCATTACAAGTGACTCACGTTTTCACCCGGTTCTGTTTATACCTAATTGTTTGTATCTTAAAATACAAAAATATTTAGGGGGGGGGGGGGGTGTGATGTAACTACACAGATTTTCGGATAGAATATACTCTAGATCACTTTTGGCATTGCTCTTAATCTATTCGTAAATATTTATTACAATCGGTTCAGTCATACCGAAGATTAACTTGGACAGATAGACAGCCAGCTAAGCGTTCGATGAACATTTTACAGTACACAAGCTTACCAGGTTCGATCGAAATACAAATAATATTAATAGTAAGTGCTGATTTACCACGTGCTCGGCGGTGAAGGAAAATGTCACGAGGTAAACCGTATTTCCTAGAATTAAATTTTTTTGAAAAATAAATTATTTCGAAGACAAGTTATGTCCACCTTATTGCACTGGCGCAGCTTGGTGGACACTTCCTTGTCCGAAAATCCTTTAAAAATGTGAGGTGGCCTGTGTTCAAGGGGACATATATAGGCTGACGCTTTATTCCACTACTTTTCCACAATCCTGGCGCCAGATATAGATCTTTTTACGCAGAGGCAACTTGTTTTCGTTTTCTACAATATATTTCGATCTTCTAATGTTTTCGATGATTTATTGCCTTCTTCCTATCGCCACTGCCAAAGCGTTATTCTTTATTTATTCCCAATGAAAATCTTCAGAAAATTCCTTTTCAGTTTTACATGTATATCTGTAGAATCTTATATTTCTTATGTAAAAAAAGGTTTTCTTTTTTGAACCAACTTGGCTTAGAACAAATATACTTGAAGATCGTAAATATTTAATCAAAACCTACAGGCATCGTTACAATTCCTCAAGAAATAGTTAAGTGTATAATTTTTTTCATCTCAGTTTAATTTTCGGGTACAGTCGAGTAAGGGGCGATAAAACCTTCCTTTACTCACATTTTTGCAAGAATTATGTCTCGAATGTGATTAAATTCGTAATGTTGGACCATAAACTGTAAATTGTTTCTGTATGCATAAGTTTATGAGTTGTACGGTTTTTTGTGTGTTATTAAAGTTAGGGTAGTATAAAAGCAGAAAGTCCTGATGGTAAGCAGAAGGTGTGGCCTGTATACATGTACATCTACTGGTATCCTCGATTAAGACTCAAAACGTAGATTCGTTGTTTTTTTTACAGGAATTTATAATATCTTCTAAACAAGTTTTTAGTGATAACTTGACTAAAAAATTATTATTTAAAATTTTATACTAGAAACAATAATGGCACTTATAAACTTACGGCGTATAATCTGAAATTAAAAACAACAAACTTTCCTTGTGATATAGTATACATGTTATGGACAAAGTGATTATTAATTAATTCATAATATCCAGACAGTACAAATGCCCGATATGAGTAGACAATATTATTAAAAACGATTGAAATAATGAAAATGACCAGGCTTACAATAAAGTATGTTACTTATTGGGCAGCGTAATAATATATAGGTGTAGTTAGGTAAGTTAATGTATTTTTTTTGATGTCACATATTATTTAACAACTAAACACAATAGAAATAAAGTTGTTCGTCAAAGTTTTTTCTTCGTGACGCAAAGGAAAGAATACGTCATTGCTGCTATTGGATACTGCAAAGTAGTTTTTCCCTTCGCTCATATTTTTACAGTTGTTACTTTTACATTTGGTTACTTGCATTATTCACTTACTGTTATAAAAGTGATTAACATGATTAAGATAGGTTATTTCAGAACAGTTACGTAGTTTAGTTAATGTTCATAATGACCAGACAATGTAATTAATAATAAAGTTTTCATTATTCATATTGGCCCGGGCATTATAATTAATAGTGCCCTGTGTAATCACTTGGTCCATAACCAGGGGCGTAGCTACCGCCGTATCAGCCGTATCAATGATACGGGGCCCCAGGGCTATAGGGGCCCTGAACGTATGTAAGCAAAAATTCTAAGGACTTCTATAGGACAGGATATTGGTTTGAATTGTTTGGCTAGCTTAGTTCCTAGGAGTATTAATTGTTAGTAATAACTTATAATCAATAAAGAATTATTTTAATTAAATGCGAGAGTTTTTGTTCCTTTTGTGAAAAATCTTTACCCTTAATTTGGGCCCCCCAACTAATTTTAATACAGGGCACGTTTATACGTCTAAGGCACGTTACTCCACTGTCCATAACCTATACTATAATGGCAGTATGAGACAAACTTAAGGAGAGAGAAATAATAATACGTACAGTAGTAATTGCTGATTTTGATTTGTATTTGTTTGATTTATTTTTTGTTTAAGCCGGTCACTCTTAAAAAAAAATATGTACACAAAATGAGCAAGGCATATTGCGTGTACTGCGCGCAGTGCTTATTCATTGCAATACTACGTTTAATATTATAATATTAAACTTAGTTTATTAAAGTTTTTGCACTGTTTTTTTTATAGGAGAGGACGCCAAACGAGCACGTGGTAAGTGACAACCTCCGCCAATGAACAACTGCAACACCAGGGGAACCAGGAGAGTTGCAGATGGGTTGCCGGCCTTTTAAAAAGGAGTAGGCTCTTTTCTTGAAGGTCCCTAAGTTTATTAAAGTTTTTGACTTTGAGCTGGTTTTGTATATTTTCTGGGATTTTGTTGTGTGTATATTGTGTAAGTGTGTGAGTGTGATACCTATATTAAGTTATTGCTCTCATTGAATAATATTAACAATATTCTGAACACAATAATATATGTTCTCAATTAGCGAGTATCTTTCTATGGGTGTAAGTGTTGTAAGTTTTACAAAATTGACTAAAAAAAATATTTCTTCACGTTCAATTGTTGATTTTTACTTTAAAATAAATAAATATATTGCTACATGAATATTACAACGACTGTTTTTCACTAACATGCATCACCTATCTGTATATGTATAAAACTTAATCACAATACTTGGATACGCATGTGGTGTTAAAAATTCAAAAATATTCTTCAATTGATAAAATATGGAATAGCACAAAGATTAAAAGTAATTTTAACTTTATAATAAAACGTTTCATTCATATAAAAATCGCTTAGTAACTGAACAAAAATTGTTATTTTGCAAAAAGAACTATTACATTGTAAGAATGTACTCACTCAGTGCACTCTTTTGATGACAAACTTTTACAATAGACAGTGATTGTACTAGAATACTCCAGTGAGATTCTAAATAAACTTCCACGTTGAAGTTTTCTAAATTTAACTTTCTTTCTGTAGTTCGACGCTCCAAATATAAAGTAGCAAGGGTCACAAGGTTTTGTCGAAAGTTTATCCATATAGGTACTATGGTTAATTTTGATTAATTTTGAAAGTTTAACTATTTTTTTTTAATATAGGTGACGTGGTGTGGTATGCTATAATCGGGGGTCCGATTTCAAATCGTGGCAATTATAACAATCCTTCTAAAGGGAAAAGATCGTTTGCAGCAGTAGACAGTTTTCCAGCTGATAATTTTTTTATGGAATAAAGGTAACAAAGAAGCAAATAGTTCACTTGTTGGTAAGTGGATGCTGAGGCCTGTAGACACTCGATTATTAATCAAAATTTGTTACGATCCTGAGGGCAAATATTAAATGCCCCGTTACCAATAATATATTCTTTATTTTTAAAAGCTTTTATTTCAGCAGCTATTTTCAACCGATTGAGCTGAAATTTTTCAAACGTACATGTTTAATTTGGATGACAGTGCATGGTTAGCTAAGTGACGTCATCCTAAATCGAATATGGCGGACCGCCCAAGATGGCGCACTAGCTATTTTTTATGCTTCTGTTAATTAGTTTTCTGAAAAGAATACAAAAATAAAATGACGTCACTCTAAATCCAATATGGTGTACTCCCAAAGACAAAGGTAAGGTTAGTAGTAGTAGTTAGATAGTAAGTTGTTGCTCGAAAAAAGGGCTCTCAAAAGAACAAAATAAACTTTAAATCAAATCAAACCCATCAATTTATTACATTATACGATTTATCTCTATACATAAAAAAATAATTGCTGTCCGTTAGTCTCGCTAAAACCCGAAAATGGCTCGACTGATTTTGAAGACTTTTTTGTGTTTGAGTGGGTTTCTGGATAGTTTAGATTCACAATTATACCCGGTAAGTGGCGCTGTTATTGAAATCTAGGTATCACCCGTGCGAAACCGGGACGGGTCGCTATCTGATATAAAAGCTTGTCGCAAGATTTAACCGCGTATATAAACAAGCATACATTATGTAACTTGATATTGACATATGTAGATAATTCCAGGAAAATAGTCATCATCATTACAGCCCTTCACAAGTCCACTGCTGAACATAGGCCTCCCCCAAGGAATGCCACAAAGCACGGTCCTGAGCCACCTGCATCCATCGACTTCCTGCATGTCTTACCAGGTCGTCACTCCATCTTGTGGGGGGACGCCCTACACTTTGCCTACCGGTACGAGGCTGCCACTCGAGAACCTTTCTTCCCCATCGGTTGTCGGTTCTTCGAGCTATATGGCCGGCCCACTGCCACTTCAGCTTACTAATCCGTTGGGCTATGTCGGTTACTCTGGTTCTACTGCGGATATCCTTATTCCTAAGTTTATCACGCAGAGAAACTCCGAGCATAGCCCTCTCCATAGCTCGCTGAGCGACCTTGAGCTTCCTCATACGGCCAGCAGTGAAGGACCACGTCTCAGTTCCGTAAGTCATCACTGGCAACACGCACTGGTTGTACAATTTTGTTTTAAGGTTTTGAGGTATTTCTGACGAGAAGATGTGTCGTAGCTTCCCGAACGCTGCCCAGCCGAGTTGAATCCGTCGATTGACCTCTCGGTCGAAGTTGGACTTACCTAGTCGGACTATTTGTCCCAGGTAAACATACTCGTCAACAACTTCGAGCTTAGTGCTCCCAACAACTACCGGCATAGGTGTGACATGGACATTAAACATAATCTTTGTTTTGTCCATGTTCATCTTAAGACCTATCCGTTGGGAGACACTATTGAGGTCATTGAGCATAGTGCTTAGCCCCTCCAGCGATTCTGCCATGAGGACTATATCGTCGGCAAATCGAAGGTGAGTGATGTACTCGCCATTGATGTTAATTCCGTATCCTTTCCAGTCCAGAAGCTTGAAAACGTCTTCCAATGCAGCGGTGAAGAGTTTCGGGGATATAACGTCACCCTGTCTTACACCTCTCTGCAGTTGGATAGGTTTCGTACTCTGGTTCTGTACTCGGATAGCCATCGTAGCTCTACTGTACAAACACTTCAGCACTTCGATATACCGACAGTCAACTTGGCACCGCTGAAGGGACTGCAGCACCGCCCAAATTTCGACGGAATCAAAGGCTTTCTCATAGTCCACATACGCCAGACATAGTGGCAAATTGTACTCCTCGGACTTCTGTACAATTTGCCGTAGGGTATGTATGTGGTCTATGGTGCTAAAGCCCTTTCGGAAACCGGCTTGTTCGGGAGGCTGGAAGTCGTCAAGTCTGCGCGCGAGACGATTCGTAATGACTCTCGAAAACAGCACGTAGACGCGGCTCAGAAGGGAAATCGGTCTGTAGTTCTTCAAGAGAGCGTTGTCACCTTTCTTGAAGAACAAGACCACCGCACTTCTGCTCCACGCCTCCGGTGTAATGCCACCATGGAGGACGGAATTAAAGAGCTTCTGAAGGACTTCAAGTACCGGTCTTCCACCCGCTTTCAGAAGCTCCGCTGTAATTCCATCCTCGCCTGGGGCCTTGCCGTTTTTAAGGTGCTGGAGAGCCATTCTAATCTCGCTCAGACTGACGTCCGGGATATCTTCGGAATAGTGTCGAATAAGACTCGCTCTTGGATCGTTACTCACACTTGCGTGTGGCTCCAACGATGACGTGTACAGCTGCCCATAGAACCTCTCAATCTCACTCAAAATCTCAGGTGCCCCGGAAACGATGCTGCCACATTCGGTCTTCAGCTTTGACAGTTGGCTCTTTCTGGCAGACAGATCTCTGGCAAAGACTTTGGAGCCTTGGTTCCGCTCGATCGCTTCTTCAATACGAGCTGTATTGAAGTTGCGTAAGTCTCGCCGCATGAATTTGGAGATCTGTCTGTTCAGTTGCCTGTATGCTGTCAAATCTGTTGAAGAATGTAGCCTCATCTCCCGTCTAACAGCCATGAGATTAAGAGTGTGATCGGAGAGTTTCTGTGTTCTTCTGCGGTGGGTCTTGCAGAACTTAGCTCCGACCGCATGGACAGTTTCCACGAGCTTGTCATTCATATCGTCCACTTCATTGCAGTCTTCTAGGCACTGAAAACGGTTTTGTAACTCGAGCTGAAAGGTTTCGGGACTTTGGATTAGAGCACGAGGGGGACGGAGCGTTGACTTCATCAGACGAGACCTCTCCAACTTAACATTTAGGTTCAGTGTGCCTCTAACCATTCGGTGATCGCTGCCGGTTTTCACCCTCGCGATCACTGAGACATCACTGAACAGTTGTCGTCTGGTCGTCATAATGAAGTCAATCTCATTTCTTGTCGAACCGTCGGGGCTCGACCAGGTTCACTTCCTGTGGGGCCGCTTCTTGAAGAAAGAGTTCATCATAAAGAGTCCCTCTTTCTCCATGAAGTCGGCCAGCTGCTGGCCCCTTGGGTTCCGTTGCCCTATTCCAAATTTCCCTACTTTCAGCTCACCGTTCTCTCTTGTGCCTAGTTTTGCATTGAAGTCTCCCATTAACACCGTATATTGGGTTTTGGAGGAATGCATGGCTCTAGAAATATCCTCATACATTTCCTCCACCTCCTCATCGGGGTGTGCCGAGGTTGGTGCGTAAACCTGTATGACCTTCAGCGAATACCGTTTGGTGATTCTGAGTATAAGGTACGCAACCCTCGTCGACACACTCCCGATCTTTACAACGTTGTTAACGAGAGACTTGTGGACGATAAATCCGACACCTCCTTGGGACAGATGGTCGCCCTCCCGGTGATAGAACAAGTTGCCGGATTCGAGGATTACCGTGTCCTCCCCCTCTCTTCGGACTTCGGATAATCCTATAATATGCCAGCGCAACTTGTCTATCTCTTCTTCCAGCTCCACGATCTTCTCGTCAGTCCTCAGGGTGCGTGCGTTGTACGTTGCCAGGTCGAGTCGTCTAAGGTGGCAACCGAACCTCCACCGGAGATTCTTAGCACCCTAGCAATTTCTTAGCAAATAGTGTCTTTTATAAAATAGGTAAATCTCGCGATAAGCTTTTATATCAAATAAATTGTGTAATTTAATAATTTAATGGGTAAGAAATTGATGGTTTGATTTAATTTAAAGTTTATTTTGTACTTTTTCGAGTATTTCTATAAAATTTTGTTTTTAAAAATGTTTTTGTTTTTCACTATTACTAATTTATTCTACACTCACCACACGAAACACAACAGCATAATAATTCACCTAAACTAATTCGGCGGTCCAGACTAACCAGACATCAATTGTTTTATATATAGAGATATTGACTTTTGGTCATGGTTACTTCAAAGCATTTACTCGAAACATCAGCAATTTAAAAAAATGTTGAATTAACGCGATAAAGTCCGTAAATGACTATTTTCATTCAATGTTTTCTGTGTTTGCTTAAATATAAGAATTTAATATCTTTGCTTTGATGAATATTTATTATATGATGTATTATATTGATTATATTTATTTACTAGCTGTTCCCCGCGACTTCGCCCGCGTGGTCGAGGATTTTTCGAGGAACCCTAAAATAATAGCAGCCCGAGTTGCTCCTTGCACAAGTTGCTATCTGCCAGTGTGTATAAATATTGACAAATATTGACATTAATATTTTTTACGATACTAACGTCACTCAATTGTTTTGTCTTCCCGGGACCCCTCCACTAACACTGAAACTTTATGGTATGGTATTAAAGTTCAAATTGACTTTTAAGTATTATTAAGAATCTTTTGTATGGAAATATAGAAAAGTGTTGTTTTTAGATTTTTCAGGCTATTTTTAAAATTTTGTTCCCCGTAAGAACCATCTTCTTACTTTAAGGAATATTATAAAAAAGAATTTTCGAAATCGGTTCTCTCGAGATTTGCGCTTAGCAACACATTCAGCGATTCACTTTAAATTATAGATTTCATCTATTTATACACAGTAATATTTTGCCAAATTATTATTCAATAAAAATTAAAAACACTTCATCCTGAGCGCCTTAAAATTTTTGTACTGCAGCGACTACTGCTTCATCACTTTACGTCGTAGAGCCATGCTACAGCTATATTAATAGTATAGTTGTAGCACGAATGGGTCGGCTCGACCGGGGAAGGACCACGTTCTCACAGAATACCAGCGTAAAATAGCAGCTTAATGCTGCTGTTTTTCGTAAGGTGAGTGTAGAGAACCGGAGTTCCTTTTTACTGGAAAAGAGGCATTCCATCTTAGTCCTCATGGGTAACGACGCATCTGCATTTTCATTCTTTATTGAGGATAAATGTAGATGTCTATGGGTCAGAACAACCACTTACCATCAGGTGGACTGTGTGCTCGTTTGTTAACCTTATTCTATATTAAAAAAATATTTTGACATATCAACAAAATTAAAGTTATTTTTGTTACAGGATTGTAATGGCAAAGTCTCGTTTCGCTCATTGTTATATGAGGAGCCATATGCCATCCTCTCAAAAGTTAATTGAAAACATATCTAGGCCTCCTCTATACATTGCTAAATACCTCGCCACACCACGGTTGGTAGGCTATCTGGCAGCAGTTTTTGCGTAAACATAAGAATCATTATTTTATCTAATTTTTGCAAAAAAAGTCACTGATTCGTGATCGAACTTTAGCAGTAGAGTGTATGTATATTTCATACATGCATAAAATAAGTTTAATGTTTATAATCAACATACATTAAACCACACATACATTAAATGGTACCCTGTTGAACTCTGAGCTTTTGATATGCCATTTAGTGCTAAGTGGGACAAGGGAATTCACTATCTTATATCATCCCGTGAGTGCTATAAGAGGCGCTTGAGGAAAATGAAACAAGAGATGCACATTATATTTCATATATGCATAAAATAAGTTTAATGTTTATAATCAACATACATTAAATAGTACCTACATTAAATGGTGTGTGTTGAACTCTGAGCTTTTGATATGCCATTTAGTGCTAAATGGGACAAGGGAATTCACTATCTTATATCATCCCGTGAGTGCTATAAGAGGCGCTTGAGGAAAATAAAACAAGAGATGGACATCGGCTGATAACAAGTAAAAATAATAAAAAACCGCGGTAGCAAACTCGCCTCTCCAGCATAGCAAGTATGGCAAATCTATGAAACAATCTATAGGGGATACTAATAGAGAAAATGGCCTATTCTCTGATGTAGAATTTTGATAGGCTGTAATGAATGAAAATGACGGGGGTTGGATTTTAAGCTTGGCATATGAAAATATAGGTTTGAATATTCGCAAAATTTAGACCAATTAAATCTAAAATTTTTCTTTTTAACTTTTATAATTTATATCAATCTACGTAACAAGCAATTTCACGGATTACTGACGCCTTCTGCTAAAAATGACAGTTGTATTGCAGTTTTATTTCAAAATATTTATTTTCAGTATTATAACTTTCGCTTTACAGATAAGGTTAGGGAAATGTTAAATTTAAACAAAAACATTTTTAATATAAAAACATTCATCATCACCATCATTTCAGCCCATCACAAGTCCACTGCCGAACATAGGCTTCCCACAAGGAATGTCAAAAAGTAGATCCTGAGCCACCTGCATTCATCGACTTACTTCATCTCTTACCAGGTTGTCTCTGTATCTAGTGAAGTGGCCATCTACACTCCGCTTACCGGTACGACCGGTACGAGGCTGCCACTCGAGGACCTTACTTCCCCTTCGGTTGTCCGTTCTTAGAGCTACATGGCTGGCGCATTGTCACATCAGCTTACGGTGCGCTATGTCAGCTACTCTGGTATAGAAAACATTTCAAAGTTTTTTTTTATTTAGAAAACAATAAATTATTTTTAAAGACATTTTATTTTTATACCGCATTTACACTTGCGTGCTCGTAAATCACCTCACCGTTCGGCGAATTGTTTGGCGAGATATTCGTGTGGATTTAGGCTACACAAGTGACTATTTACATATTCGCGTCTATTCATTTCTACTTCGTATTGACGAAATGGTTGACGTCGTCATTCTAGCGGTTTTTGCATTGCATTAGCAAAGTCAGTATAATTATTTAGACCAAGTCGTCCTCCCCTGCCCCTGATTTTATTGATGCTAGCTGCTTGAGTCGATGTGTACGAAAAGTTAAGCCATCAAAGAATTTTCCTTTGATTTTGAATCTTTCACTGGTACTCCCATTATTTCTAATATACTAGTTCAAGTATAGATTATTTTTTCTTTATTCTTATGATGAGCATTCTTTGTATTCCAAATAACTACCTGACTTTGGTAAAGGCCCAATAACATTATAACTTTATTGTTACAATTTTATTGTTTAAGTTACAATTCCATTTTGTATATGTTGTATGATAGACCGTTTGTTACGAAATGAACTAGAAAGCGAATGTGTAAGCTCTAGTTAGTCTCGCCGCTCTTTCCCTTTTGACTCTTGTTTAAAAAACCGCTCCAGACACGAGCGTCACGAGCGGCCAAGCGAAACACGAAGCGAATGACGAACCACAAATTACATATTCGTGCACGTGCTTCGACTTGCCGCTCGCCTCGTCACTCGCGCGAATGTATAAATGCAGCTTAAAACACTATACATACGTACACTATAATCAATATAGTTATGCCGAACTAAAAATAGCCAAACCAGCGACGAGAAGTAGCAAAAAGCATTCAAACTAATTTAGAGCCTTTTATCCCCACCGGTTGTCGCTCCTTCTAGCTATGTGGGCACCCTATTGCCACTACAGCTTACTGATCCGTCTACTTTAGTGAAAATATTTTAAAATGTTTTAAGTGACATTGTTCTTCTAAGTGTAGGGGCCCCCCACTAGATGAAGTGGCGATCTAGTTAGAGACTTTAACTCTCTCTACTGGACGGAGAGGAGAGGAGAGAAGGCCTGTCCTCTCATTTGTGAGAGGGTTTTAAAAATACCCCGCGGACATTCCTTGTCCGCGTGTTGGCGAACGTCTTTAATATATTTTTTTCTTATTTCTTAGAAATGCAGGTTTCTTCACGATTTTTATCTTCACCACCGAGCACGTGGTAAATCAACACTTAAAACTACAATTAACAATTTTATTGGTGCCGGCGGGGATCGAACCCGGGCTGTTCGTTTACTGTGAAATTTAAAGCAAACTTTTACCCCCTGAGTTACCACGGCTTAACATAAATAGGCTTTAACTTTACATTTTTTTTATAGGATAGGGTGACAAACGAGCACACCATCCACCTGATGGTAAGTGGTTTCTGTGGTCCATAGACATCTACATTTATCCTCGTTTGCGAATCAAAATGCAGATGCGTTGTCACCCATGAGGGCTAAGATGGAATGCCTCGTTTTCAGTAAAAAGGATCTCCGGTTCTTTACACTAACCATACGAAACACAGCAGTGTTAAGCTGCTATTTTACGCTTGTATTCTGTGAGAGCGTGGTCCTTTCCCGGTCGAGCCAACCCATTCGTGCTACAACTATAACTGCAGCATGGCTCTACCACGTATAAAAATAATGAATATTATACGTATAATTTAACTTATACATTTTAAATACTAGTTTTAAAAAAAACTTAATGCTTGTTCTATTAACAATACTTCCATTATAGGATGATTAATATTAATAGTGAGCTTAAAAAGCTTATGCCAGAAGTGAATATGTTTTTACATGTTAGAGCCATGTTGGAACTACGAGTATATTATTGTTGTGGCACCAATGGGTCGACTCAACCAGAAAAGTACCAGGGTTTCACAGAATACCTTCGTAAAATAGCAGCTTAATTCTGCTGTTTTTCGTATGGTGAGTACAGAAAATTGGAGACTTTTTTAATGGAAATGAAGCATTCCACCTCACGGGTTGCAACGTATCGGCATTTTGATTCTTAATCAAAGATATGTAAATTTCCATGGGCCCCAGCATCCAATTACCATCATTTGGATTGGATGCTCGTTGGTCTCCCTTTTTTTATAAAAAAAGTGGTTCACCATAGTGAAATGGCGGATTGCAATTAGATAGATAGATGGAAAACTCTTTCTTGCACTTAAACAAAAAAAAATTGGTACAAAGGCGAATTCACAACTTTTTTAAGTTCGCGATCCATACGCTTAAACATTATTACTACTTTCGGGTGAGTATGCATAATATATTTTCAGGAATTATTACAATCACCAAAGTCGTTTAGGAAAGTATGAAAAAGTCACGTTTTTCATTTCCTCAACTTTGCTCAAGTATAATTTAACGCGATAACGAATTCGTGTATGAATGTTTGCATATAAAATTCAATAATCTTATTTTATGGATATGGGTTGAAACGATATTTTAAAATTATTATATACACAAATGTCAACTTTTTCTTTTTCATTGGCCCTTAAAAGACGACTGTTGGACATGAGCCTATCCCAATTTAGGGATGATTTGCCTTAATCGCCACTCTTAATGGGCGAATTTACGAACGCTGTACCAGACATTTCGCACATTTGAACGTCTGTTTAAAATATGTTTATATCGCCATCTATTGAAAGCAATATGAACTTTTCGGCATAATTCAAAAGAGACGGTCCAAAATTGTATGAAGCGTAGGCCTAGTTTATGTACCAGTATTGAAATAAATTAAAATAAAACATTAAACCACTTTTGATCATTCAAATCCACGAATTTTCCTTAATTTCAGTGGTATTAATATTTTATTCTCACCAAAAACTGCAACACTAATGGCGGAGTGATGTCGTTTTGATTTGAGGTTAGCTGTCATCTCTGGAATATACTCATATCACCTATAGCCTATCAGGTAGATTTATTATGTAAAATAGCTAAAATGTCTCGAAACTAGTAGGAAAGTAAGGCAAAAAAGTTAAGTTTTATTTTTTTATCAAAGCACGAATAAATTGTAATAAAGATTGTGTATGTGCTTTTTTGATCTTAAAACAACTAACGTTCTTGTTGATATTTGTAAAACAAATATAAAAAATACTACCTAATACCAGACAAGAAGATTGTTGAGATAAATCAAAGTGGTCTACACACAAAATTATTTCATTGCATTCATTAGTGTATACTAATGCACACTTCAGTGCCAGGGGCATCCAGGACTTTTTTTGTTTTAAATAGGGAAATGAGGCCTAGGTGTTTTGTTAGTTTTTACAAAAATTTTATGCCAGATAGCTCAAATCCGAGATTATATGAGAATAGCGGATAACTCCGTTTCTCTACCCTAAAAAATTCACCCTGGGATACTACTTTATTGCACTAATAATAATCAATATATTTAATTTATTTTACTTTAGAGTGGCTGTTTTAAGGTGGATAAACCGAATAATCCTGAATACTAATTTCTGTTCAGGTATATGTGTCTATCTGGGCTGCTGAAGTGCTAGAGTACAATCATAGATAATATAATTTATTTGTTATAATACGGTACATTACAGTTGTTACAAAAGAATTCGCATCCTAAATACGTTTCCGGCGTACGAATATTTTCATATAACAGATCCTCAGCGTGTCAGAATATGCCGTGAGCCTTGACAGACATTTAAAGCCTGGATAATGTCATAACAAAGGTTATGACAGTTCTATTAACAGTCCTATGAATTATAGAAAGTGAAACATTAGGTCAATCATGTTTTAGATATTTAAGGTAATATAAATAAAACAGCTTAATTTTTTATTTTTTTATTCATTTATCCTACTTCAAAATCCTCTCTTACTAAAATGCCATCCAGAATTGAGGCCGGTGCGGTTATGGAATTTTGATACCGAGCCCAACACAAATACCAGAAAACGGTCATTATGTGGGCACAGCAACCCACTGTCTGTTGTTCACAAGTGCAACTGCAATAATAACCTGCAATCATCTCATCCCAACTTGTCCCTTGTCTCGCCAACAGTATATATGTATAATAAGCTCTGTCCGAGTGATGGCGAGATTTTATACGGCCTCTTATTAAAACAGAGTCTTGTTGGGATGGTATTAATTGGGTCACAACTTATCTGCTACGCAGTCTTTGTTGACACCAAACATACAATATACTGATAATATTGGCATTAGGGCGCTGGAGCTCATTTCATGATTTGTGCCGACAGATAATTCTCGTAATACGTTTGCAAAATATGAACATATTGGTGCATTTTCATCTATCTAGAACAAAAAAATCTTACTTTAATAAACTATCTATATTGCAGAAGCGCATTTTAAACACTGCAACATTTTTTAACAGGTGAACTGAAAGATAATTACATCATATTAAGATTTTGCAGCCATTATGAAATTATGAAGAAATTAATAATTATTAACAGACTACAGATAGAAGCATGTCATTCAAATGCATTTAATAGCTTAAGGAATCATCTTTCTTTAGTACATACCTGCTTATTGATTCATATTGTGATTCTACAGAATACAGATGTCCGATATCAACGAAATCGAAATCTCATGTAAATCATTAAATCCATAAAAAACCAAATCGCCTAAGAAATCCACAATTAAACACATTCACGAGTTCGGAACTACACAACCAAGCTCGGAATAAATAAAAATACCATTTGACAGAAATGACATTTGACAAATAACCGTGTCTTTTTTACTTTTTTATGACTGGAAGGGCACCATCTTGTAAAACCATCAAAAACTTGGGATTGCATTTTTATTTTTAGCAAGTTATTTAGTTTGATTTATTCTCTCATTTTATTTTTAAAAAAATCCCTGAATATTTCTCTTTTTTACGGTATATTGTACATAGACTGGGCCAAAAATGGACCGTCTCCTTTGCCTCTTGCATCATCCATGATACGAAATTAGATAATGGATTCTCTTACATATGTCTTACGGATGTGGCATATGGGGAAAGTCTATATTCAGCGGTGGACTTGCGTTGGCATGTAGTGAATTGAAGTAATGTTGCCATTTTGGGTCAGGTCGTTAAGAAACAAAATCATGTCACATGTAATAATAAAACCTAATTCCTGATGTAAATAAATACAATCTGGGCGACTTTAAGACAAGAGTGAATAGGCTTTTGTTACGCTAAGACAGTGCAATTTACCATCTAAGGCTGCATCACCACTTACCACCAGGTGGGATTGTGGTCAATCACTGGCTTATAATAAGTTAAAAAACGTACCAGATGTCTGCTACTGCGATTGCGAATCCGCCTTCAAGACGTGATAATTAAGATAAATCCACCCTATAGGCAATGGGGCATATCTAGCAGTGTTAAGAGCTGAGGTAGTTGTAGTATAGGGGATTCGACCAATTGTTTTCACAAATGTGATCCGCATACTGTACACTCTGACAATTACAAAGTGAAGCAAGTTTAATAAGTTTATTATTGGTTATGGTAAAGCCACCACGGTGCGACAATATCGGCTCTATGTTCACCAACTCAAAATACACGCTAGAGCTGTATATTTTATGCAAGCACAAATGGGTCAGCCTAATCGGGAAAGCACTACGCTCTCACATAATACCAGCGTGGAAAAACAGCATAGTGCTGCTGAATTTCGTATGGTGTCTATAGGGAACCGAAAACACTTTACTGGTAAGCAGACAGTCCACTTTTGGCTTCGGGGGTGACATCACATCAATATTTACATGCTTAATCGGTGACGGATTTAGGTGTGTCGATACATCAAAATCTTAAACCATAATTATTGGGTATTCAAGGTTGATTTCCAAAACAAAAATGTGTCAATCATTACCCGTTACATTTAAGGGTGTCCCTATCCCTTATAATGACGTAATTAAAAATTTGCGTATCCCCTTATAATGACGTAATTAAAAATTTGCGTATCCTTTTAGATTCCAGTCTTTCTTGGACTCCTCAAATTAATGCAGTAAACCGTAAAATGTTTATAGCATATACTTCACCTGGTGGGCTAGACTACTTTTTACCCTTTCCCACTAAAATTATGCTTGCAAAATCTTTACTAGACTACTCCCTATCCTCGACAATGCTGATATTTGTTAACTTGAAATCACCGAGGAGCAACTCAACAAACTTGAGCTATTCCAAAATTCTCTGTTTACGGTTCATATTTAGGCTTCGTAAATGTTATGACTATATCTTCGAATACCCTACTAAACTCAAGCGGCTCCCCATCCGTTGTCATCGGAATACTCATATTTTTTCTGCTTTCTAATGCGTCTTATTTAATATATCAAGTCCTCCTTATTTAATAGAACGTCTTAAGTTACTCAACTCGATGCATAATTATTTCCTACGACCCAAGGAAAATTTTTCTCTCTAAAGTCCTGTGCACTCCTTTACATTTTATGATTATTCTCAGTCCTTGGATTTAGACTTTGGAACTTATTGCCCCATTCGATTAAAAGTGCTCAATCCTTACCTGTGTCCATAAAACAAGTTCTAGGCAATATTCGTCTCACTAATCCCTTCTCTTTTTCCTTTTATTTATGGTCATTTATCTACCTAAATCTAAGTTAGTACACTCTAATCGTTAATCTTTATCTGGAAGATATTGCTATGTAGCAATGAGACCGCCTTTTGTTTTTTCCTCAAAATTTGTTTCTTTTTGTTATATTATATCTTTCCTTTGTGTACAACAAAACGTATTGTATTTTTCATTGTGTTGTACTTATTACCATCAGATGTATTGTGTTCTCGATTTTCACCGTACTTCTATACAAAACCCCTTATCCCAGTGTATTAAATATGAGCAAATCCTCCGAATAATGCATGTCGTGAACTTATAAAGGTTGTAGGTAAAAATTTTACTCTTTTTTTTATAGCATAGGGTGACAAACCAGTGACAACAAAAAAGTGACAAACGAGCACACAGTCCACCTGATGGTAAGTGGTTACTGTGGCCCATAGACATCTACATTTATCTTCAATTAAGAATCAAAATGCAGATGCGTTGTCACCCCGTGAGGACTAAGATGGAATGCCTGTTTTCCAGTAAAACGGGTCTCCGGTTCTCTACACTCACCATACGAAACACAGCAGCGTTAAGTTGCTATTTTACGCTGGTATTCTGTGAGAGCGTGGTCCATCTCTGGTCGAGCAGACCCATTCGTGCTATAACTATACTACTAATATAGCTGCAGCATGGCTCTACCACGTGTAACTATTTTACTCGTTAATATTCAATATAAAGCTCTGTAATTTTATCATAATAAAGTAAGCAATTAGCACGCCATTTAAGATAAAATTAATTCCAAATTGAAACTTCATTAATCAAGGGAGTTTCGACATTCGCCTAAAATCACTATGCTTCAAATTTCAATACAATTTACACTTTCTATTGTTATTCCCTCAATGGAATTCTATTCTTTATTTAAAAACACTTTATAATTCCCCATAAAAGTGAGACTATAAATCAAATTAATGTTACGTGGTACATTTACTATCTAAATTAACTGTAAATACAAATAAGATTATCGTTAGCGCATAATTAAACAACAAAAACTTATTATATCATGTTAATATTTTGGAAAAATTTTGGCTTTAAAAAGTTAAAGTCTATGTACGTCTCACTACTGAGCTCAGGCATTATTTTATTTCTGAAAGGCTCTTATGAGAAGGAATAGTCAAATACGCTGGGCGTGTTAGGAGACTTATAATTTGATCGCAATTTTTTATTTCTCAGACATGTTTTCTATCACCGCTGTGTAAGTGCTAAATTACTTATTTAAAACTGCAGTGAGCATTTTCAGTGGTGCCGGCTGAATTCGATGCACGCCAGCTTACTCGCGTACTACATGTTTTGAGGTAATGGCTTCTAAAACTGTAAATATTTATATCGTTCAGTATTATTCTACAGGCTGATATTAGCATATGATATCAATAAACAAACATATATGACCAATAAAGGTGTGGTGACAGCATAAAAAATTATCAATATCAATCTCATCCTGTAAACACGTGAGATGTGATTTAGCTAAAGATCCAAAATAGTTTTCTTTCACAGATTGCCTCATAGAAAAGTTATTTGCGAAGCAAATAAATCGGAAAAAGATAATAATGTCGGTTTTCCACACTTAAATTAAAAATAAATTGTTTTTTTTTTTTGGACAGAGGTTGCAACCTAACCTATAAAAATATATCGTGTTCAGAAATTAAAATATCAAATAGTACACTGGTATGTCAAACTAAATATAAAATAAATTCATGTTCATGAGGTAGAAACTGAAGTATTTACCTATAAAAAGAAACCACTAACTTGTCATATCGACGCACTCAATTGATACGAGTAGTATAGTTTACGGATCATTAGCTCCTTTCCGATGTTGACCCCTCTCTTATAAAAGGTATTGGCGGGCAGAAATAGGGTTTACTACTTTCACGGGAAAATAAATATATATTATATTATACTAATATTTATGTATCATTTAATAAGTTTTGTCTAAAATGTCTTTGTGTGAAAACGATGATTTGAAAGTTCAAATTAAAAAGTTTAGTTAATAGTAGGTATGTAAAACTATAATTATATAATGAATTTGATTATAATTATGATTTTGATGAAATATTAAACAAAGAGTACATTGCATTTTTGCTGTTTTTTCACGTGATTTGCGGTGAATGATAATCATAAGGAGACCATCATGTTTTAGGAATAAGGGACTCAGAAATAAAATCAGGGAAACAGGAATTGAAATATTTTGAAGATATGTGAAGTCCGCCAACACGCAATGGAGCAGCACAGTGGACCAATGACGGCATCCACGAATTTTTGTGGCACCAGGGCGGCGCCACTGGAAAGTGAGGTATAATATTTGACATATTTCATAGCGGGGAAGTTAATTTGTTCGGAAAATGTAAAGTTTCTTGTTTCTTTCTGTAATATTAGCCATATTTTATAATAATAAGATTAAAAATAAATAAACCAAACCATAGATATTCCCATATTAACCATAGATATTGATAAAGTAAAAAAATTAAAACAAAAGTTCAAAATGTGCAAAAAGTTAAAGAACAAATCACTGACGCATTGTTTTGTGTATTAATAATAATACTCTAGAAACTGATAAACTTTTATTAAAAACTAACTTCTCAATGAAATTACATTGTGTAACAAAAAACTTTACCTCAATGTTAACTGGCGACATCTGGTGAGCATAAAATTATTAGCCCTCATTGCTTTGTAATACCCAGGACACATGTGCCCAGCAGTGGGAGTATAAGCATAACTTTTACTTTCATAGTAACCACTCCTGAGTAATAAGAAAAGCCTCTTACCAGGAAAACGGTTATCCGATTCTCGTCACTTGCTATACTTGTATGAAACACAGCAGTATCATGCTGCTTTTTAAGTTAGTGCACTGTGAAAGCGCAGTCCTTCCTCGGTTCAGCGAACCTTTTTTATTCGTACTGCAGTCACAATACTCCATTGCTTAAATCTACCACGCAAATACCATTTCTTTATCAATCTAAAGGATGCATATTAGTTTTCTAGCATTGTTTTTCGACAATCATTCATTCATTATAGCCCTTCACAAGTCCACTGCTGAACAAAGCCCTTTTTTATAGGATAAGGGTGACAAACGAGCACACAGTCCACCTGATGGTAAGTGGTTGCTACGGCCCATAGACATCTACATCTATCCTCTATTACAAATCAAATTGTAGATGCGTTGTCACCCGTGAGGACTAAGATGGAATGCCTCATTTCCAGTAAAAAGGGTCTCCGGCCACATGCACTCACCAAGCGCAACGCAGAGGTAAACCTCTACTTCACGCTGGTTTTCTGTAAGGTCGTGGTACCACCCCGGTTCGAGCCGGCCCATCCGTGCGACAGCAAAAGCTGCCGCGTGGCTCTACCACTGCTAAGGAATGCCACAAATCACGGTCCTGAGCCACCTGCATCCATCGACTTCCTGCATATCTTACCAGGTCGTCACTCCATCTAGTGGGGGAACGCCCTACACTTCGTCCGCCGGTACGAGGCCGCCACTCGAGAACCTTTTTTCCCCATCGATTGTCGGTTATTCGAGCTATATGGCCGGCCCATTGCCACTTTAGCTTACTAATCCGTTGGGCTATGTCGATCACTCTTGTTCTACTGCGGATATCCTCATTTCTACGTTTATCACGCAGAGAAACTCCGAACATAGCCCTCTCCATATCAATCAATATTGTCTAATTTTTAAAGGTTTTACTATAATTATATTAAAATATCGTTCATTACTACCTCTTAACGTATTTAAAGAAAAATATAATGTTTTACAGTAACTCATACAAAAAAAAATTAAAGGTATTCGTCTGGCCACTGCAAAATGCACGCTGCGTTTTAACAACTAACAAAGGCGATAGACAATAGCATCCTTAACGTTACACTTACCTGTTTGGAGATTTAGGCTTTGTTGAAAAACAAAAGAGAAAGAATGGCAGTACTGATATCTTGTTATAGTTCTTAAATATAAGCTTACTTTACAATATTCATGAGCAAAATCTGTTTATGCTAATTTACATGATAGAAGTACAAATAAACAAACAAGCCCCCTACATCTGACCTGGAGTAAATAATAAAATACAGCTGCGTTCACACGACTGAAGACTGAGATGGAATGTTCGGTTTCCAATAAAAAGGTAGACCCTTTTCTCATTGTTACTAGCTGTCTCGGCAGACGTTGTTCTGGCATTTCCGGTAGTTGATGCAATGAGTTTCACTTCGAATTTTCTCCGGAATATTTACAATTTAAATATATTTTAAATAGTTAACCACAGCGCCACCCACCGGGAGTTTTTCACAATATTTACAAAAATATGAGCCATTTTGGTTAGCTAATATAGAATTGGTCAATAACTTGTCTATAGCACCTCCTATCGGATAATAGCATAGCTACGAACCATCGTCCCGACAAAACAAATCTTATATCGTGTGAATATGACCTCAATCGGTCAAGTTGTTCATAAGTTACACGATCACTAATAGACTGACCAAATATATATAAAATATAAAAATTCCCTAACTGGTTAGTTTACCAAATACTCCTTCCTAAAGTATTCAATGCGATAAGTCAAAAACAGCCGAACGTTTAAAAAGCAGCTGACATTAATATCCCGAGCCTCCAACGTGAACCTTGTGTCCCAATGTTATTATTTTCATGGTTTAACATAAAGTAAGAACAGATACGCGTATAAAATTGAACGAAACAATTGATGGTATAACGGGATATATATATATATATATATATATATATATATATATATATATATATATATATATATATAATTTGACTATTGCTGCACCGCCTCCTATATGTCTATCTTTGCTTAGCGCCTGAAAGTATAATTAAATTAAAATAAATTTTTAAAAATTGCTCAACGGCTCTGCTACCTTTACAACTTAAATACAGCAGTGGGCGTACTTTTGCTAGGCACGGGGGTGAAACACCGCTAACTTCCCGACTCCGGGCTGCTACTGAGAATGTTTTTATGGAATAAATCCAATATTTTTTCCCGACCCGGGATTCAAACCCAATACCTTGTGATCAGAAATCGCGCTTACAACCGTGCATACGCCAACGAGGCACTCACTATGTATTCACTAGGTACACACCCTTAATTATAGTTAGAAAGTTTAAAGGTAGCTTGTAATAAAATAGCGAGCAATTTTCTATTTTACTATATTAAATGCCACGTAACGATACCTGTTTCTTAGGTGTAATGTTTATTTATTCGTAATACTTCATTTAATTTTGTAGCGAGAACTATTATTCTTCACGATAACAATCAAGCCTTGTTTACTTTGATTCTCAAGTTAAGTGAGCTAACAAGCTAGTGGATTTTATCACGCAATGTCGTAAAATATAGAGTAAATCAAGTTTACAATAACAAAACTTTGGTTTAAGTCAAAAGAACAATACAGAATTTTGTTAACTGTCGCAACATTTTCAAATATTAAAATAAAATCATTTATGTATCGAAAGCGTCGTATAGTGGTGATGTGACTGAATCCCCCATATCATCCTGGTGGTGGCGGTGGGTCGCAAGAGGCGACAGAAGGTAACTGAAACAGAAGATGGAATCAGCAACTACTTGAAAACAACTCAATAATAATAAAAAACTGCGGTTACCTACCCGCATATTGAAGGTAGGGTAAACAGTACTAATGTTGGCACTCCCCAAATATTTTGCACTTTGCCATTTTAATCTGAATATTAAGAGGGTTTCCTTTTTTCTATATCAAAACAACACTAATATTGCTAGGATGTAGAATTTCGTATACTAACAACACATTTATATTTAAACCAACAATTATTTTATAAAAGGTCAGTTTTAAAAATGTCTTAGACAAATCCGTTAAAATTTAACAAAAAGTTAACATTTTGTGGCTAGATTTTGAGACAACAAAGTGATTTTTAGGTAAGTTTATATGCAAGTTTCTATCTATTTTTATCAATATACGTAATTAAAACATATTAAGTGTTATTTTATCGTTGTGAAAAAGAAGCATCGGCTTTTTATTTGTGCCAGTGTAGAGAATTGGAGACCCTTTTTACTGGAATCGAGGCATTTCATCTTAGTCCTCACGGGTGAAAATGCATCTGCATTTTGATTCGTAATTGTAGATGTTTATGGGCCACAGCAAACACTTACCATCAGGTCCACTGTGTGCTGGTTTGTCTCCCTTATCCTACAAAAAATATTTCAGATTAATAAATAATACTGATAGTTAAGAGCGGATGCATTGTAAGCTATGAAAATGGTATGGAAAAATAATTGCCCCACAAATATTTAACATTCCACGCGCGAATTTACAGTTCCCGCTAAATAAATAAAGTAAAAAAACTAGAAAGCTGAAAAGCCGACGTGGTCCTGATATAGTTTTCGATGTCATAAAAATATCAATGACTCACACCAAACCGTATTATAGAGGGAGAATAGAACATCTATGAGGTTGATCATGCCTAATCGAAGTCTTGCATATTTGTCCTTTGGAGTAGACGGTGAAACTATGACAATTTTCATCCTATAGAAAATGCGATCGGACGTTCAAAAGTTAGTGCCTAGAGAGAGGGGTATTTACTGTCTTAAATGCGTTATTTATTTAAAAAAAAGTTGGATAAGGGCAGAAATTTTTATCCATTACGGAAAAACATTTTTCATTAGTCCTACAAAAAAATGTCATTTTTCAGTGATTATTTTTGTAGATGGTTATAAAAGCCACACCTATCTTGAGCTGGCGCAACTTTGCCCAAGTCTCGCCACTAATCTTATAGTCCTTAACCTGAATGCAACGCAACCATTGCAACACGGTAAAAATGTTGGCCACATTGGCAACACTTTTACCGTATTGAAATAAGTCTACGTAATCAGACAAAGTAGATTACACATCGTCGAAGATTCGAACCGCTCCTCGCTGGATGCGGTCAATTGGAAGGAGCTGGCACTGGGGTGCCCCGGCCCATAGATGAGAACAGTATTCCATGTGAGGCCAAACTTGCGCTTTGTAAAGTTGCAGGCGATGTGCCGGTATGAAACACTGTCTCGCTCTGCTGAGCTCGCCAAGCTTTTTAGATGCCAATTTGGCCTTCCCTTTCAAGTGACCACGAAACTGCACACTATTCTATATGTCGACGCCGAGGATTCCGATGCTAGCTGAGGCAGCAAGAGGAGATACGAAAAAAGGGTTCTTTTTAGCGGTAAACGCGCAAACTTGTGTCTTCTGGGGATTGAACTGGACTAGATTTCGTCGCCCCCAATCTGAGACTTTGTTTAGCAAAGACTCGACTTCAGACACAAGTTTGTCCCGGTACTCAGCGACGTTTTCCTGAAAAATATTGGCACGGCCGGTATATAAGGCATCACCAGTGCTATCGTCTGCATAGCAATCAATGTTGCCAGTTTGCAACATATCATTGATATGCAGGAGAAACAGTGTTGGTGATACCACGCAGCCTCGTGGAACACCAGCGTTGATAGGCTTGAAATCAGAGCATGCACCGTCTACTACGACCTTGATGCTCCGATCAGCAAGGAAACTGGTGATCTATTTGCCCAATTTCCATTAATGTCAAAATTATGTCCAAACTAACGGCCAATGCATCCCCCTTGGACTCTACTGCCTCCGCCGATCTATTAGTCATGTAGACCAGAAGATCACCAGCTGATGGAACCCGACGAAAACCGTACAGGCGGTCACTTACCAGCTGGTGATCTTCAAGGTACCTCATAATCTGGCAGTTTATAATGGATTCAATTATTTTGGAAAACAACGAGGTGATAGCGATAGGTTTGTAGTTGGTCACCTGAGCGGGAGCACCTTAGGGATCGGGTGGACCAAAGCTGTCTTCCATGGACTACGCCTTGGGAGTAGGAGTACCGGAAAAACGCGTTAAAACCGGTGCCAACTCCGTAGCACACATCTTCAACACAGTGGGAGGGACTCCATCAGGCCCACTCGACTTGCTGATATCCAGGGAGAAGAGTGCTTTGCAAACCGAGCGCTGTGTAAACCGCACATTCGGCATGGAGTACTCACACCGCGGGATGGTCGGCGGTATGTTCCTCCCCGTCATCTAGAGTCGAGTTGAACGCAAGGAGAGAGCTCAACAGTTCGGCTTTCGCCATTGCGGCATGGGCCAGTCAGTCGTGCTCTCAGTGCAGAGATGGAAGACATGGCTGACAGAAGTTCTCTTGGAAAGACTTGGCGAGAGACCAGAATGCACGGGTTCCGAAGGATGGCGAACTAGCTTCTCGCCAATTCTGCAGATATGCTCAGACCTTGCCTTGATAATAACGGTTTTGAAAGACCTGGAGGCAGAATTATACTTCTTTTTAAGAGCGCTGGTGTTTATACCCCGAGACTTTGATGCGTTAGCTAAGGCACGATAGCACTTTTGCTTATAGCGTGATGCTATTTTACAGGAGCGACCAAGCCATGGCTGGGAACTGCCTCCAATAGACACCGCAGAGGATGGAATATAAAGTATCACATCAGCAACAGAATCAGCAACAACGCTGGGATCTTCCGGCAAGAAGCAAACCCGTTCCCTAGGGTAGGATACAAAAAAAGACCGCATCCCGTTCCAATCGGTCGACATATAGTGCCAAATGCGGCGGCATGCTGCAGATGTCAACTGCGATTGGAGCGTGAATGGCACCGTACACCGGATCAGACAATGGTCCGTAGAGCCCAGAAGTGACGGTGACCTGACATGCGTCCGGATAAGAGGTCAGCAGAAGATCTAACAGGGAAGGTAGATGATCACCCACATCTGGAATCCGTGTAGGCGAAGTAACCAGTTGTGTTAGACTATATGCCAAGGCAAAGTCATAGACAGATCTGCATGCATGATCTGTTTAACGAGAAACAAGCCATTCAGCGTGGTGGGCGTTAAAATCACCGAATATCACGCTCTCTGCTTGATGGTACCTTTTTTAGCACGGATTCTGCAGCCATTTGGACGTGGTCGATGAGTCGGTCTGTGTCGGCATTACCGCTATGGGACCTATAGAGGCATCCGTAGACGCGGGGATGGACGTCGCTGTCTACGCGCAGCCAAAGGATGGACAGGTCCGTACCTTCAAGACTGCCGAGGAGTCGATAACAGATATGCTCTCTGACGTATACGCAAACTCCAGCCCGGGGCACAAAGGAGTGTTCTAATTTGTACCTCGGGTAGGAGAGATATGAATTATCAGCCGGAGAGGACACCTGAGTCTCCGGTTAAAGGCTGGCTTCGCCGTCTCTAGATGGTAATGGACAGCGTTAAGTTTGGAATGAAGTCCCCTGATGTTGCAAAATTCACAGAGGTCGCCTTTGTCTTATTGCTCCGCCTGCCCCGAGCAGTATTAGTTGCGAGCGGAATTTCAATTTTTTATATATTTTTTATAAATATTGCATGTCTTTGAGATCTAAGGTACTCGTAAAGGCACCCTATCGCTCATGATAAGGGCTTCCTACTCAGAAAAAATATTCATAATAAACACACGCATACGCTAACCAATTAGAAATTATAAGCAATTTACTTTTGCCACTAAATTGTTTACATTTTAATAGTGATCTGGCCCGGTTTTGCCAGGATAGATTCTACTAATGTTTATCAAAGATTCGTCGATTTTCGTTTTTCAAAACAATAGAAGTATTTCGGGTAAAACGTTACCTAAATCCCTCTGGTATTTCTCTCTATCTATTTGTAAAGTCTCATTACAATCGGTTCAGCCATTTCGAACATTAGCCCGGACAGACATAAAGAGAGACAGGTAAAAATGGTTATTGTATCAAATTTAAATTACCCCCTGAGCTTAATCAATTTTTATATACTTAAAGATATTAGGAAGCCCACTTAACAGATAGAGTGGTGATCTCTACGTAAGGTGGCGGCGGGTAGGAACTGGAGGCGTTTAGCCCAACGGGCTAAGTGGCGTGCTTGGAACAGGCCTATATCCAGCAATAGACTTCCCTAGGCTTATGATGATGATGATAAAAAGATAGTGTTTGATAATTAGTGCCAAATGGAAGTCCGTAGTCTAGGGTACCTCTTGGTGACGGCCCTGAGTATTTGTATTTATGTGATAAGTAATGATGTAGCCATAACATGGTAAATAGCATTAGCTTAGCAAAAAGACTATTTATTATTATCTTGAAGACCGTAAGATCGTTACGCACGGCAGGCTAAGCCCTACCGGCTAGTGTGTTTGTTTACGTTAATGTATACCTACATACATAAAACACAAACACTCACGCTTCTCACCCAGAAGGGTAGGCAGAGACTATAGACTTCCATTTGGCACAATTCTGACATACCTCTCCCGCTTCCTCCACATCCATATACGAGTACATACGTATATACGCTACTCGGTTAAAGGTACTCTTAATTTGGCCCATTTTCTATATATCGCCAATTTGGTTGATAAACTTTCACCTATGGCATCCCTTATCAACTCTGCCGTTCACCTCTGCAACATGAAGGAGAATGCCAGATTCTCTATAGAACTTTGCCCTACCCAAATTGTGTTGTACACGAATGTCGTATGGAACATTTTTTTCTACTTTATTACTTCACCTAAATTATATAATTTGAAGTCTCTAGAACTTGCAGGTGTAAATATTTACAGATTAGTAACTAATTTAACGACAATCACAGGACCATAAATTATCAATTATATAAAAAAAATCTATAAAACTAAATATATTTGTTGCAAAGATCTCCATATTGAAAGAAGAGTTAAGATTGTAAATCGAAATGACACAAATGCCCCTGTTATACTCGTACTATCGACACAAAGATGACAATTAGTGTACCTCAACATCGTGGATGCAATTATCAGAATGTCCGTAGTAATTAGCAGCAAGTCATTAAGTAGGCGTGATCGAGTCCGTATATTAATAAAAGCATAAGTCGTCAGCATAGGCAGAAAAAGTGCAACGGTAAAGAAAGCGGGAATCACCACAAGCAAAAATGTAATATAATCATAATCAATATATTTTACAAGCACAAATTAGTCAATGTGTGAAAATATTCGACATTAATTTGACACATACTTACTAACGATATCGACGCAATGACGTGTGTGTGTCATTTCATAAAATGCACGAAAATCAATTATTCTTATTCTTTAATTATGTAATGCAATTCATGATTATTATCGACTTATAATGATACGAGTAATTGAAAATAAAAATTGATAGGTAACAATTTTATATAACAAAGACTTACAATATATTTTAATAGAAATATGTATTGTTTGATACTTTATGCGTACGTATGTACTTATTCGTACAAAGAAATGCAGATGTTAATAGAAAAGACTAGAAATGTAAATATTAATCGTTGGATTCCTTTTTTTAATAATATTTCACCGCAAGTTGTACAAAATAACGATTTATCACAAAACACTCCAAAATTCGTAAGATTATTTTTCATATTTTTACCTTTTTTATACAAGGTGGGGCACGATCTGACAATCTCTTTGCTTTGTCACCCTTTCCTCATTCATTCTTCCTACATGACCAAACCACCGAAGCATTTCTTTCTTAATCCTAGTCACATCATCATCTTGCAAACCACACTCATCTCTTATCACACTATTTCTCGCCTTGTCATTCAGATTCAGGGCTAACATACTCTTTAATGACCGCATTTCTACAGTATTTGTTCTACTCTCGTGCTTCTTCAGTCACACCCAACTTTCACTACCATACATTATATAAGGGACTAAAACAGCATTGTTAATTGCCATATGTACCTCTTTGGACATATTCTAACTTTCCACAATAGAGTGTAGAGCCCCATTCACTCTATTTCCTGTGTTCACTCGTCGTTCTATATCCTTATCATATCTACCATCCCTGCTTAATACACATCCCAAATACACAAACTCATCTACTTGCCTCTTCTTATTTCACATATCCTTTTACTTTCTTCTCTTTCAAAAACCACAACTTTCGTCTTACTTGCGTTCTTTTTCATTCCCCTTTCTTTGAATGGCCTGTTCATAAATTTAACCATCACTTGCAACTCGGCCGCCGACAATGCAAGTATGATTTGATTATCGGAGTACAAAAGGCATTTGACGGTTAACTAACCCATTCTGGACCCGCATTCTTCAACTTTCAAGTTTTCCAAACAACTGTCCATAAATAGGTTGAACAGCCACGGGGAAGCCACACAGCCCTATCTGACACTTTTATGTATGCCAAACCAGTCCAAGTAGGCCCCGTTAATCATGACACAAGCACTAAAGTCCCTATACAGAGACTTCAATGCTTGTATCAACCCAGCGCTCAAACCAAATGAGTTCAGTGTTTGCCATAACACATTCCTGTCCACTCTGTCATAAGCCTCTTCCAAGTCCAATAACGCACAAAAATCTTTTCAGTTTTTGGAAAAAAACTCCGCGATTATGCGCATGAAATCTTCCACCATTCTGCCACCACTCCCTCTCTGGCCCATAGCATTTCGAGTGATACTCTATCATATCCAGCTGCCTTACCAACTTTCATACTTTTCATTGCTTTCATTATTTCATCTATACTTATGTCTTTATCTACTTCCTCTTCTTTTTGAATTTCTATTTAATTTAATTCAAACGTCTCATCACTCATAAAGACGCTTTCAAAGTATTCCTTCCATCTCCTTAAACTCGAAACTTTAAACTCATTAAGAATAAATCCATTCTGGTCTCGTATAGAATTAGTTCTAGGTGGTTTTGAATCTCCCCTTGTAGTTCTTCCGAGTTTCTAGAACATTTTAATATTTGCCTGGAAGTAATACGATATTCTTCTATCATTCTTATCCATTCTTTCTTGCTTTTTCCTTTCCTTTCAACTACGTCTTTCATTCATACCGTTAGAATTATTAGCCTTGGTTGCTAGTAAATCTAGCCATGCTTTCTTTTTTGCTTTAACTTCCATGCTTACCTCATCATCCCACCATAACATGTTATTTTTCCTTTCATTCGTTCTCTTACTTACACCACATACTTCGGTAGCTGTATCCATCAAACCTTTCTTTTCATTATACCACATAGTCTCCAAGTCTGAATCATTCATACATAATTCATCCATACCACTTATATTTTCTCTCAGCTTACATTTGAACTTCTCTATCACACCTTCATCTTGTAACCTCTCTGTTCTTGTATACTGTAACGCAGTGGTAGACATATATGTCTGATGCCACCAACGCCTGAATAGACCATTAATTCGATATAAGACCAAGGAATGATCCGTCCCTACGTTGGACCCCCGGTAAACCCTTGAATCTACCACAGCGCTCCTTATTCTTTTATCTACAATTATGAAATCTATCGTGCTTCTATCATCACCTCTTTTACATGTATACCTTTTATAACGAAAGAAAGTGTTCGTCACAAAAAGATTCTTTTCCACACATACGGTGGGGAGGCTTTCACTATTCTTATTTATACTTTCATCACCAAACCTTCCCAATATCCTTTCATAACTAAGCCTCTTCACCCCAACCCTTCCATTAAAATCTTTTAATATAACAATATTTTCATTACCCTCGCATTTCATTAGCATCATCCTTACCATAACCCAAAACTGCCCTCGGGTATAAGTGGGCTTAATCATGTCTGTGGCGAAGACCCCTAGAACATACAACTTCTTTAAGCCTACTTTCATTCGTATACATAGCAGTCTCGGGCTTACACATTCATACTCTTTTACATAATGACCCATTTGTTCTGAAAGAATGATACCGACTACCTGGCATGTCCGCTCGGTCTCGTCTGCACCAGACCAGTACGCGGTATACATGCCATGTGTAGTGGTATCCTTACCCTTCCGTTTCATCTCATTTACACATTACACATCTATCCCTCTATCATACATCATTTTGTATAATTTATCCATCTTATCATTCATTGCTCCACATACATTCAGCGTAGCCAGACGGGTTTACGCATCCACTGTTCGCCCTTTCTGGAGGAGAGAATGTGACGGGTGGCGAACCTTGTCACCGGTTTTTTCCCGGAGATTCTTCGCACCCCTGCCCCATTACATAGGCACCGGGAACTCGGGGCCATTTCTTTTTTTTCCTCATGGTGCCAAATTAGGGGTGGTATTTTTTACGCCGCTACCACACGGCGAGGAGCAGAGCCTGTTCTTGCGGCTTTGTCTCTTGTTTAGTACCACCCGGGAGACACGTGTAGGGTGGGCCTAGCATTAGTGGGTTCTTTAACCAGGAGGAGGAGTCGCTAAACGTCCGTAGGAAAGCCTACGGACGTGAGCGACTCCTCCTCCAATATATGAATATATTTATATATACCTATGAAATATAAATCGTATAATGGCAGTAAAAGGATATGCGCTACCCCATATCGTCCTGTGGGAGTGCAGAGGCAGTGGAAGGAGACAAACCAGGGGATGTACAGCAGCGTCTTCCTAGAAATATATAGAAAATAAAACCTGCGGTTACCAACCCGCCTGCCAAATGTGGAATTTATTCCAAATAAAAAAACAATGAGGCAATGTTGGAAGAAGGCCATAACTTTAATTATTTTTTAAATATTGCTTTTAAAGGTTCAAATAATAGTTGAATTCCGGAGGCGTAATGCTTTTGAACATTGAACATTGAAAAATAACTTATAATTGCATTTTAACATGAGAGTTATTTGGGTTAATTTCTGGCTGAAATAAGTAATTAATATTTATTAGTAATTTGTCTTCTTTATAAACCAATTTAAAATTAGCAAGATGGCTTCGTGATTGATATCGACTAGGGCGATGTTTTATAATTATTATCCGAAAATTAAAAATCAAGGATTAGAACGTAAAAAAATTACAGATTGCAAAAATATCTGATATATCAGTGAACTGACACTGACTGAATTTATATTAATTTAAAATTCTTGAATGACACATACTGCCACGTACTAGCAAGTGCAATGTAGGGTGAGCCTTAACTAGATATAATATTGGCCCGATGAGGCGTGCATTGAATTGATGGTGATCCTTAGACGGTAATTCGGCATGACATGCTTAATTTACTGTCACATGCATATATGCATATATGATCGTTTATTTGTATTGATTATTGCGAATAACATCCAAAAACGTGCTGACGGAAACATGATTTGATGAAGAAATAATATTTTAGAAGTTATTGATAAAAAATACACTTATAACCAACAAAAATATATAATACCGTCTCACATACGACAATAGGCAGAATCGAAAATCGATAGAGAAGAAACGTTCTCGAGGCTCCCACATACCGATAAACAAACAGCCTCGTAGAAGTGAAGAATGCATGAAGGCCTATGCTCAGTAATGGAGTTGTTAAAGACTGTAATGGTGATGACAATAACGTGACAATAAACGCAAACGTACAAAGTATGGCATCTGTAGCGGGCTAAATTGTCTTTTTTAGTTTGCTTTGTATTCACATTAAAATGTTCTTACTTATGTATTTAGTAATATAAAAGTAAATTTTGTATAAAAACAAAAAGTTAGTGTTCCATAATACGAACAGTTTTAATTTTAAACTCGTGTATGGTCATTTTGTAGTTATTTAACTGAATAGACTAATAGAACTGTAAATATATACAGAAATCAATAGTTAATTAGAGCGCGTCAGAGGAATTGACAGGTACACAATTACACCTATACAACACTACTTTCCACGCAATTTCCATTACTGACTTTATACAAACCACATTTTCATCGCAATGAATAAGCGCCAATGCATTGTATTGGCTGAGTTTAAAACGGGAGCTTGTCCTTCTATTGTTTTTGAACTGTCAACGCAGCTATCGCAAATGAAGGCTGAAGTAGAGCACTCATTGTTGCCGTCTACGTAATTCTTATTACGATAGATATTGAGATAAGTATTAATAGAAATTCTTGAAGTTTATTTGAATAATATATATAAAATCTGTTCATTTCCACGTGGTTTCGATGTTTTCCGTTTGGTCGTTGTGTATGAGAATTAATATATTTTTAACTAGAATAAGGGTCACAAAGATGACAGTCAATTTAATGGTAATTGGATGCTGTAGCCCATACACATCTACATCTATCTCTTAACAAAGAAGTCAGTAATTTAATAAATGTCATTTATGAGGACTAAAATTAAATGCCTGGGTAAAAAAAAATAAAACAATTTGTTCACTTTACAGTTAGTGGCTTTTTACGCCGGATATTTGGTAATATTCTTTATATCAATACGTGAAGAGAAGACTTTGTACCCCTTACCCCTTACCCCTTGCGCACACGGATACATTTGAGATATGAGATACTGTAACTTTATATGGAGTACAAGTGCAGAAAGCTATTTATTTATAATATGATTTTGTTAAAAAATACATGAAATATAATTAAATAAAACATTCATCGTTTACATTCATACTGCAAATATCAAACCATAAACTTCCATCTACGTGTCAAACACATAATAATATGTATTCAAGTAGTCGCACAAATCAAATAGTAGGTATAACACATAATAATATAAGCACTGCGTTTTAGCCCAAAGCAGAGATTATCTTGAAAATTATCTTAAGATAACATAATCTTAAAATGTTTTAACATTTTAAAACACTATATCATTTACTTTTTCACTTATAAATGATTAATGATTAAACGAACTTACCTATATGTGAAGTTCAATCATAATTATACAAAGGCTTTGTCCGGAAAGATCAGCATAGAGCATAATATGTAGAATAGTATATTTATACGCCAATTTCGCACTTAATTTGAGATTTTTTACATGGTACCCACACATCTTTGTATCTTCATTTAGTTTAGAGATGCTTTTGTATATATTTATAACTCCGGACGAAGCTAATTATGACCGACTATCACATACAGATAAGTTCGTTTAATCATTAATAATACTTCTGCTTCGTCTTTCGAGATTAGCATAGAACATATTATGTATCATTTTAGAGATCAAGTTGGGAAATATTTAAAAATTTAACGTTTATTCCAGTTGACAGTCTACAGAAAAAATATAACACAATAACATCAATATTTCTTAATCATTTGGATTTCGGTCAGTTACATTGTTCATAACTACTGATTGCGCACAAGAATCATCATCAGCAACATTACATAAGGTTCTATTACGGCTCTAAAGAATGTTTTGAAATTTGCGGTCCAGCCCGCAATACACCTGATCAAGTCCAAATTGACACTGCTGTGCTGTGTTGTGCATACTGAATGTCGACACGTCGATTCCGCTCTCGTGCAAGGTGGATTTGATCCAGCGGCTCAAGGTTTGCGACCCTACCGCTCTATGGGACTTTTTAATAGCAACGAACAAATACTTAACATCCTTAAGAATTAACTTTGCTATAGTTAAATAAGTAACTTCTGTTTTTCCCCGGCACATTTCGGGCTTTTCTGCAAAGAAAGGCAATATCAAGTTAGGCTGCGTGGATCTTAAATTTTAACTGTGTTTTTTTGGAACATGTTATAATATTGTCTATATTAATTTCAGCCAAAGTCTGTACTCGATGTGCGGTGATCAGACCCAAAAGAGTGTCAAATTTTTTAAGGTCAATTGTTCATTTCGATAGTTGTGACGTAAAGGACTTAGAATAACAGGAGTGTCCCATATCATACTATATAGGCAGAAGAGGTCGCAAACGAAATATGTCCTTAGAAAACCTTTTTATTTGATCGTCTTGTCCTACATGAGATCCTGCTACTAGGATCTCATGTAGGACAAGAAGATTAAGATGACTAAGAGCCGATCTACTCGTATTAAGAGTACTTTGCTGAGTATTTTGCTGCTTCCTCATAACACTTAGTCAGACACAAAATCACAATAGGGTTTGAAGGTTCGTAAACATGGACCTTGTTCGGTTCAAAAAACAAAAACCTAAGGCTAACGTCATATTGTTTTATAGAGTTTTGTGATAAAGAAGCCGTCATCAATTCAATTGCCGATGGAGGAATGCTTCTTTTTAACCACGGCGACCGGATAAGAACCCTGCAGCCTTTGGTGTGGATCTAGCGATTGCTGAAAGAACATGTTAAAATTGGACTGTTATTTGGTTTAAAAATTAATGGCGTGGATTGCAAAAGGATGTTAAAAAGTGGACACCACGGCTACTTGGGCCATACAGGTACTACCTGTATGACCCAAGTAGCCCAGGCCCAGGGTACCTTCAGCCTTATCAGAGACAATTTTTCTTAACGTTTTTAAAATCATTAAAAAGGGAGGGAACGCATAAAAGTAATAACTACACCATAGTATAGTAAACGCGTTATATATTTTTAACTATAAATTTACTTTTTTCTTTAAGTGATATTTTTTGTAATTGCGGGACTAAGTCCGAAATAATCGGCCATGCAAACTGTATTTCACATCCTTGAATTATTAGAAATATGGAGTCGTTGGTTATCATCGACCACTGTTCGCAAAACTGAGACAATCTGCCTGAATAGTTCATCACCGGATATATGCGCTGCGGATGATGCTGCGACGGTTTTGATAAGTTCGAATCCTTCGTCTTCTGAGGTTCCGATTGCCTGCGCGTCTAAAACAGAACTCTCCAGTTAAATGGCCTTGTAGAGCTGGCTGTTGGCTTTGTATTTACTGAGTCTAGATACTAGATTTATTCATCGCATAAGCTGTCCTTAAAGTTTCAACAAGGCCTTCTCCATAGAGATATTCATCTATCTTAGTCGTAGTCTGGAGCGGATCTTTAACGTCCTTCTTTAAAATTGTGAGAATGAACCCTCTCCTCCTCATTGAGTCTGAAGTCTGTCAATACAGTCACATAGTATACTGCTGGTTTCCGTAAGCGTTTTTATTAACTCTGCGTCTTTGTCTTTAAATAGAAACAGTCGGGTCAATGCGGCGGTGTCGGTGCCTGTATTATCCCATCATAGGAGTGATTGATGATGATGTGTTCGACACATTATTGTTAATGCAATGTGGTTCTTCAGTCCCTAAAGTCGAGAAATGATTTTTAATGTTAACTACGCTACTTGTACAATAGTAAGGAACCAGTCATACAATATTGTTGGCAAAACTATGTTGTGGGTAGTGACAACCGCCAGTGGAAGCACGCAAACCCAATAATATTGCTTATGAAAATTAGCTACAAGCAGAGCCGCCATCTATGGTAGTAACATAGGAAATTGGTAAGAAACAGACGTAGGTACATACTACTTCAAACTAATTGCCGATATGAGACAGCCGCAAAAAAACTGTGCGGAATATCGTATTCATAAGGTACAAAATTTTTAATTTTATTTATTACCGAAATTGCAACAATTAGATACTAAACTTGCCGTCTTAGATTTGTGACCCATGAGGGTGATTCACATGGAGAGCTATCACTATACGTACGTGTTCTTTTGTCTATGGAGTGTATGTTAAATTAAAAAAGCGAATAGAATTACGAATGTGCAGTTGAAAGTGAAATACAGCTAGCTTTATACACAAACTTACAAAAATTAATGAAGCACGGTCGTACTTCGACCCCAGGGCGGTCACTTAATGTTTCTTTCTTTCACCAGTTTGAATTGAATATTAATATGTTTAATTAAAACTCTTAAATGTTATTAATTAAACTTCATACCAACTACTTTTCGGATTTATTTTGGTTTGACATAGGACTATTGACATAGTCTTAATTAATTTTATTTGTATTTACAAATTTATACTGGGAAAGGTCGGGCCAATCGGTTGTTTTCTGGAATTGACAGGAAGATGTAATTATAACATTACTTTTGATTATAACTGGAGTTTATGGTATAAATAGATAACTTCGTTAATATTGTACCTGGTTTTTAGTCTCTAAAAAAATCTTGGACGTAATCGTATATTATCAAAGTAGCACTTAGGTTAAAGTAATTTACTTACTTACTTACTTATCGTCACGCACAATCCCTGACGGGGTAGTCAGAGAGAACAGATCGCCAAGTGTCACGATCCTTACATACCTCTTTCGCTTCTTTCAGATTCATTATCTTCTTCATACATGCACGTCTAGGTATCCGAGTACTCTTGACCCTCCCCTCTTCGAGCAATTTGCTCACATGGTCTTCGAAAGTTAGTCTCGGTCTACCTCGACACCTTTTAATATTAACTTTCGCGCTATATATTTTCTTCACCATTCGGTCTTCACTCATTCGCTCAACGTGCCCAAACCATCGAAGCACGCCCTTATCAATTTTTGTGATAAGGTCATCTTTCAAACCTGCCATATTGCGAATCTCTTCGTTTCGCTTCCGGTCGGCCATGGTAACGCCGCACATTTTACGAAGAGATCGCATCTCCACTGCATTCAACTTGCTTTTATGCTTCTTCTGGCATACCCAGGTTTCGCTGCCATATAACAAAGTCGGTACCAACACTGCGTTATGTATTGCAAGGCGTGCACTCTTCACTACGCCTTGCCTTTTGACTAACGCAGTCAGGGCACCATTGACTTTGTTCCCGGCAGCGACACGTCTGTCCACATTTAAATCACATCTTCCATCCCGGCTAAAAGCACTCCCCAAGTATACAATTTCATTTACCTGTTCTAGACATTCCTGATTTACCCATATTTCACACTTCGTTCTCTCTTCGTCCCTTTCAAATACCAGAACCTTAGTTTTATTAGCATTCAAGCGGAGACCTTTAATTTCACATTCCTCTTTCATACACGTGACTAATGCCTGCAGTTCTGCCTCTGATGGTGCAATGAGCACTGCATCATCAGCATACAGCTGACAATTTACTTTAATGTCACACAATTTCACACCCAAACAGCTATCTTTCAGCTTCTGTAAACAGCTGTCGAGATACAGTATGAACAGCCAGGAAGACATGACACAACCCTGTTTTACGCCCGTTTGGACGCTAAACATGGGTGACAGGTCATGCCCTACCCGCACACAGGCTTTACAGTCACAGTAAAGTGACTGCACAGCCCTTAGCAATCGACCATCCACACCATACCCCGGCAACAGTTCCCACATTTTCTTCCTTACAACCTTATCAAATGCTTTCTCAAGATCCACAAAAGCACAGAAAATCCTCTGGTTAGCAGCCAGAAGCTTTTCCGTGATCATGCGGAGAGAAAACATTTGATCCGTGCATCCTCTTTCAGGTCTAAATCCGCATTGTGCCTCCCATAGAAATCTTTCCGATTTCTCTTGCATCCTACGTGTCAAAACCTTCGAGTAAACTTTACTTGCTAAGCTGGTCAAGCTGATCGCCCGATAGCACCCGCAGTCAAAATGTGAACCTTTACCTTTATATAAAGGCACAATGACTGCGGATCGCCAATCATCCGGGACATCCCCCGTCCGCCAGCACAAATTGCACAGCAGATGTAAGCTGTCCCAGACGCGAGGCCCACCATACTTGACCATTTCAGCAGTAACTCTGTCTAGTCCCGCAGCCTTACCACATTTCAAACTTCGAATCGCACGTTCAATCTCTTTCATACTGATGACCTCAGTGTCATCGAGGTCCGGGTCTGGCGTACCAGTCTCGGCGTCATCCCCGGATCCCTCACTAAGATCATCACACGCATACATTTCTCTATAAAATTCGCTCCATCGCTGCATGACGTCCGATTTGTCTGAGAGGACGTCATTAGTTCTCGAAAGCACTTTGTTCATTCTTAAGGCCGTCGCACCACTTCGGGTCCTTCCAACCTCTTTCCAGAAGAGTTTGGAGTTCTCCTTAAAGTTGTGCGACAACCTTTTGTCCGCTTTCATTCTACACCTTTCACGCACTTCCTCAATCAATGCTTTCGTGTGAACTTTTTGCAGCTTATATCTTTCTTCCATCTTCTCTCTCATATCCTTATCATTACTAGAGGCCAAGTAGTCTAACCATGCTTTCTTCTTCTTCTTTACAGCTTCTTTCACTTCATCATTCCACCATGCATCTCTTCTTTTACTACTGCCTCTTTTAATCGTTCCACACACTTCTTCCGCTGCACTTACCATTCCATCCCTAAGGTTCTGCCATGTTCTTTCCACACATTCATTTCTGCCATCGATGGTGTCAAGCTTTTCGGCTACCCTCGCATGATATTTGTCCCTAGTATCCGCTTCCTGAAGCTTCCAGCTTCGGATGCGACGGACCGACTGTGGTTCTGTTACTGCCGTCCGGTAGCGCCAACCCGCGAACAGACCCCTAAATCTAGTAATCACTAGATAGTGATCCGTTCCCAGGTCAGCACCCTTGAACACTCGCGTATCCATCACCTGTTTTCGCAGTCGGTCATCCACCAGGAACAAATCGATCATACTTCTCTCATTCTTTCTTTCTCTAGTATACATATGGATTTTCTTGTGATTAAACATAGTGTTTGTCACAAGAAGACCCTTTTCCTTGCATACCGCCAGTATAAGCTTGCCAGCATCATTAATTCTTTTATCGCCAAACTTTCCAAGCACCGACTCGTACCCTGGTCGAGCGGTACCAACCCATCCATTCAAATCACCACATACAACAATTCTTTCGTTTCCCCTAGCCAAATCTAGAACTTCTCTTACATTCTCCCAAAACTCCTCCAGCTCAGCCCTGGACGACGAAGCTACCGGCGCATAAACAGCCAAAAGGAATAACTTCGTCAGTCCCAATTTAAAGCGAGCCCAGAGAAGTCTTGAGTTCACAACCTTATATTCAGTCATAACATCGACCAACCGAGACGACAGCAGCACCCCCACTCCCTGGCGGGCGCTCTCGCTCTCCGGGACTCCGGACCATAGAGCTAATGCCCCACCAGGGAGCTCTTCAGTACCACTGCCCTTCCGTTTGGTCTCCGACATACACACGACATCTAATTCTCTTTCTTTCATTATTTCGATCAACTCATTCGTCTTATCTCTCATGCCTCCTCTAACATTCCACGTGCCAACTCTGCACTCTGTCCTCCACCTTCCGCCGTGTTGGGCTGTGCGTGACGGGTGGCGGTCCCCATCGCCGCTTTGCGCGCTGCATTCCACACCAACGGGGACGAGCTGGTGTGCGTCGCCTTGGGGGGACGCCCTAACCCTCGTTGGCATGGGTGCGCAGCTAAGTAGAATTGCAGCCCTGAAAAGGGCTGGCAGGGGTCGCGACGAGCACGCTTCTACAGTGACCCCCTAGTTAAATTACTAAAATTTAATTACTAGTTAAAGTAATTTAATTTTGCTATTTAAAATTGCAATTTAATTTTTTTTCTGATACCAAAGCGATTTTTATCAAAGTTAAGTATACAAGCGCAGGCACATACCTTAGTAACTATCCTTGTCTAAAAATCAAAATGCAGCCGTTAACCTCGAAGTCTAAAGCTGCTGCCGGTTTCGTCCTTACTTATGAAACACAGCTGCGTTATTTGGTTTGACGCTACTTGTACTTGTATTAGTACTGGAGACATAATAGTCCGTAGCGTAGCTGTAAATGTGTGGTTCAAATTATTTGAATAATAACAAATAAGATTATGGTCACGTGTACAGTTAAAATAACTTCACAAGGGACACTAACGATATTAATACTAGGCGCATCTCATTTATTTAAACCTTCTCACCTTGTGCGTTTTTCGACTTGTCTGTTTGTTCCACCGACTCCATGAGCTTCTAACTTTAGAGAAGACTTCGCCCGCTTGGAATTTATTACGATTGGATTTTATTAGTTTGAATTTATTAGCGCGGAGCCCTAATTCTTTTTCTAATATAAAAGTAGCCGAAGTTACTCCTTATAAAATAATTTATCTGCCAGTGAAAATCCAGTCAAAATCGATTTAACGGTTTCATAGATTAACCAAAACAGACAGACAAAAATTTTAAAAATCATTTTTTTGTTATAGGTGCCGCATATACTTTCATATGCACATAGTAAAAGCTGTTATTTTGATATTACAAAAAGACACATTCATTTTATTTATTTGTATAGATATAGATAAAGATTTGCGGAAATTTTCTCGATTGCAAAGCATAGTGAGTATATGCCCACCAAACGTGCTAACTGCCCTCCAGTTCAGCCTCCAATAAAGAGTTGAGATTTCATAGGACCTAATAAGTCTAGTCTAGTATATGGAATCCAAGGCCAAAGAAGCCGCTATTGAACTAGAAGTTCTTGCAAAGGCGCGGCGATACTTCACGCCGAAACAGCTTCCTATCCTCTAAAACGTAAAGTTCGTTCGCGCATGGAATAATGCGGTCACATTGGGGCTTTTGCTGCAAAACACCACCTAGCATGACGGTGTTGGGCTCAGTAGAGAGACGTATTAAAAGCGTTATTGGTGAACCTGATTTTGTTAAACCAATATTTCAGCCTTATGCATCGACGCGGAGTTGCCATACTCTCGGTGTTCTATAGGATATATTACGAAGAATGAGCGCTGGAATTATGTCATTTAATTTCTCCTTTCCCTTTCCAATATTGGATAACCAGACGGACGGAGAGTTTCAGCCCCCTTCGTGTCAATTTTCTATACAACAACAATTTGGTTCAAATGAACCAAATTGTTTACGAAGCAAATACAAAGGAAGTGGAATAAATATACGGCGTTTCTGTTTGCATCCGATTTGAATCTCGGTGTCTTGTCTCTTGTCACAATAAAACAGTGCAATTTAGAATCAAGGGCTTCATCTACGCTTGCTAGCAGGACGAATTGTAGTAAAACACTGGTAAAGTAAGTAAAATATAATTTCTAAACGTGTTGCAATTACGGGGATATCAGTAATAATAATAATAAAGATTTTTATTTATCTCAATTCACACATGGTAGTTAAAAGTGTACACAACAATTATCACAAACTTATCTAGAAACATACTTAAGTAATAACATACATAAAAACATTGAGACAAACTGGCCTGTGACTCAGGTATTATGCCACAGCCGACTTTTAAAACACACAGTACCGTCCCTCGCGGTCTTAGGTCAGATCAACACGAGTTCGAACAATTCTTTCGTGGTTATTCCGCTAGAACAAGCAAATAAGAGTAGGTATTCTGTATTGAAGGCTCATGTTAAGTATTGTTGCTGTTGATTTACATAATTAATCTTTATTGGTGTTATCATGACGTCTTTTACGTTACCCACATTTGTGACGGTAACCAGTACGGTATACTTACTTGTCACTGTACTAATCATATAATATACTGTACTTATTATTTAATGATATGTTTGATGAAAAACACGCTGAATGAAAAGTGCGTTACTCTGTTTCATTGTTAATAATAATCCACTATCCAACATCATCAAGTGGTTGTTGTAAAGGTGCCAGGGGGAAACTGAAAACAAGAAAGGGCGACAACGTCTTCGTGATAACGACGCAACATATTAAAAAACTGTCAATGAGGGAGGATCAATGATCAATCAATGAGCCGTGGTAGCTCAGACGGTTAGCGCTCGCTGTAAGCTTCCCAGTACGCTAGCAACCCGGGTTCGATCCACGCCGGCACCAATGAAACTGTTAATTACAATTTTAAGTGCTGATTTACCACGTGCTCGGCGGTGAAGGAAAACATCGTGAGGAAACCTGCATGTCTGAGACATAAGAAAAAAAATATTTCAAAGACATGTGAAGTTCGCCAACACGCATTGGGGCAGCACGGCGGACATTTCCTTGCCCTAAAACCCTCTCAAAAATGAGAGGAGGCATGTGCCCAGCAGTGAGACGTAAATAGGCTGCAACTTTACATTTTTTAATTTAGGGAGGATTTATGAAGCAATCCGTGTATTTTGCAGTATATTTTGCAAAAAATTGACTTTTTAGGCTGTTATGACAATGAATAATTATTTGTGTAACCAAGAGAGCAAATTAAATATCTGCTCTTAAAGCATATTATTTTTAAAAATAGCCTCATTATGTACTCCCGACATTAATTATTCACTCTAGGAGGCATTGCAAATAGCTATTTTCGTACTCATTAAGTACTAATTAAAGGTTGAAGTCTCTTAAAGAATCGTTGCTTCTCAATTTTTTTATCCAATTAAGCATCAATGGAAGATCCCGTCCTTCCTTCATTTGCAGTAGCCAAGTGTTTACGCTAGTAAAACAAAAGCAGGACTGGCCAGCATTTTGCAACATTTGCATTTTTTTAATATAATGCTACGAAATCATTGTTTGGTGGTAGTACAAATTTATTTATCGTTCCTTCGCTCTGTAAGCGTCGTAAGATTTGAACAAGGGAAATGTTTGAAAAGTTCTCATATGATAGTATAACTATCTCGTTTATGTGAGTTTACATCTGCACCAGCAACTATATATACTCAGGGCAATGACAGAGACAAACATCAAAATAAGCATCAAATGCGATGGCACGCCTGAGGACTATGGTGGATCGCCGCATTTCCAGTTTCCAATGAAAAGGGGTTCCCGTTATCTACACTCACCATACGAAACACACTGTTATTCTATTTCACGCTGTTATTCTGTAAGTGCGTGATCCTCACCTGGTTGAGCCGACTTATTATTACTACAACCATAATAAAGCTGCAGCATGGCTCTACCACGTACAAAATGATTTTGGTAAATACCCTCCATAAAAAGGAGACCCTTGACAAGAATTTCGTAGCTAGACCTAAATGAAAATATATTTATTGCACCTAAAGAAAAATATTGAGAAAATTTATTTTTCGGTGCAATTAAAATATTTATAGGAAATGAAAAGATACCTGGGCCCAACTAGCCATAAATACATACTTATAGCACAGTTTAAAGACTATACTTTAAACTGTACTTACGAGCTGTTACTTAGTGACGTCATATTATTTATCACAGCTTGTAAATCTACAACTACACCGCTGTCAAGTTGAGTAGATTTACTTTAATTACCACGCATGGGAGACAAACTTGGAAGTCGCATACTTGGTCGCATAACTAAATTACTGACATACGACCTTTTTTTAACAAAAATAATACTAGCAATGTTGTTTACATCATTTTAATAATTCCCGCTAACCACTCCATATAAATACAAAATTATTGTGTTAGGATTCAAGCAACTGTTGTAAGTTTTGACGATATATAGTAAACGGGATAGATTAGGAGTACCCTTAACCGACGAGCATATATGGGTAGGTATGGATGTGAAGGAGGCGAGAGATGTGTGTCAGGATAGTGCCGAATGGAAATCCGTAGTCTCTGCTTACCCTTCTGAGTGACAGGCGTAAGTTTTTGTGTATGTTATTTATGTATGTACAATAAAATATCAATAAATAGACACACAATTCTCTTTTGCAAAACCATTGTACAAGAGGGCATTATGTTAAGACTTAAAGCAAAACGAGGACATAGAAAACGGAAGATTAAACTAAATGTTTGGGAAAACTTCATGTGATTTAGCCCCGAGAGGTTTCGTATCAGTCGTAATTTTGGTACAAGCTTATGTCCACTTTCGCAAAAATAGCATTCTTTGCGATAAGATGTTGTGTTTTCTTGAGAGAAATAGTATACTTAAAATGATTTCTATCGTTTACTTTTCTCAATGTGACGTTTAAGCCTAAAATCTAATTGACTAACGACAGTTGAATTTAATAAAATATGTGGGATGTAAGTATACCATCATTTCCTTTAAATTCAATCTCACTTAAACCTGACACAACCAAATTAATAGCAGGAACGGTTCTGAAAATTAAATAATAACGGATAATCAATCTAAAAATACCACACACAAAAACACAATTATGTCACAGAATGACAACACGAAGCAGTATTACCAGCACGATGGTCTCGGCCTTGCACTTAGTTTTTTGTCGAGATTCAACATTCATCATCACTACAGCCCTCCACAAGTCCACTTTGAAACATGGGATTCCCACAAGTAATGCTACAAAGCACGATCCTGAGCCACTTGAATCCATCGACTTTCAGATTCTCTTACCAGATCGTCACTATATATAGTGAAAGTGGAAGGCTGTAACCAGTTATGGCTTTAAATATTTGGTAGAGCCATGCTGCAGCTATATTAGTATAGTATGTGCCAAATCGATTGAGAAAAACGGACAATGACCTTTCGGTCGTTTAACCAGGGGTTACAAACCTTCAATATATAGGCACATTTTATATGTAGTACTTTCTTTATTTATAATGATTTTTTTATAATGATTGATATAATATATATTTATTAACTATTATTAAAAAGTTATGTGAAAGATCGCTGTAGAAAAAAAATCATCTATTGTTATAAAGTACTTTATTCATTTAACAACAAAAAACATTAATTTATAACACGAGTCTATCGAGAGAGAGTATATCGAGTGATAACGACACCGAATAAGTACGTACTTATGCAAAAGATAAAACTTTATTTTTAATATTATATAAGAACTTTATTTTTATTCGGTGCAATCATCACTCGTATCTTCACTTGATGAACTATCTGTAACATTAATTATAAAGCGATCTGCAGTTTGGTCAATTCTATCATCCATGCCACGCATTTTTTGTTCAACCTTAAGGACATGCTGAACACAGTTTTTCCATTTATCTGGCGTGATTTGAGTTAAACCATCTTTAAGTAAATTTTTAACATCTTTTAACTTGAAAGTTGTATTTTTTCGTGCAACGTACCCTTTCACATCTGCCCACACAAGTTCAATGGGGTTAAGCTCACAGTGATAAGGAGGTAACCTTACCACTGTGATGCTTTTTTCTTTTGCCATCTCGTCGGTGACGTAACTTCGATAGTTATCTTTAACTGCCTTTATTTTTTCCATTAAGTGGGTCTTTGTGTCCGAGGGCACGTATGCGATCTGTTTAGATTCTAGCCATTCCTGCATATTTTGTTTCCGCCAAGACATTGTTGGGGTTTTTTCTAAACGTCTGGAGTGGTAACTAGCGTTATCCATAACTATGACATCGCCGCTTTGCAGTTTTTCTATTACTTTTCTAAACCAGTCCTCGAAATGGAGAGCGTCCATACTCTCATGGTAGTCACCAGTAGATGATGATTCAAATACCCAATCACATCCCTCCAAAAAGCCATTTTCATTGCCAACGTGTACAACTATTAATCGCTTTCCTTTACCCGAAGGGGCTTTCGCGCCAGTAGAGTAGCCTTCTAACCGTGATTGACGAGAAGATTCAATTGTGGTGTCTTCCCATACCTTTCCCATAGTATGACCTGCGTTAATCCATGTTTCGTCAAGGTAAAAAATGTTACGTCCCTCGTTTCTTAATATTTGTATTTCTCTCAAATATCTGGTACGCCACAGAACTATCTCTGGGCGATCTATTAGACCACTTTTTCTGTTTCTCTTTATATATTTGAATTTTAAATGGCGCAACACACGTCGCAGGGAAGTTTTGCTCAAGTTTGGCAACTGGTCATCTTGATTTATACTGAGCAAAATTTTGTCTAAAGTCGGTAATTCTCCTGCAAGAAAGAACTGATGCACTTTCGCTCTTATAGCCGATTTATCAAAATCGTCCAACTTGTCAATTACAGACTTTTTTCTTTTATTAATTATTCCCTTTTCTGGTATTTTATGGGAATCTCTATACACGCTTAATACGCGATATATAGTGCTCTTGCTGACTCCTGAGATCTCCGAAACCTTTTCTACCATATTAACGTTTGAAGGATACACGTCTTCGGGCCAGGTGTTTTTGACATATTTGTATACATTAATGATAATCTCTTGTTCCCCGACCGACAAAGTGGTAGGTTTTCTCTTTTTTACTGGTGACGTTAAAGGTGCTCCAGAAGATGGGCCTGTAAATAAATGACAAAAATATACTACCATAGTACTACATCACATAAATACATATTGTTTTAGAAAATAAATACCACATGGTCACATAAAAAGAGCGCTTTAAGAAATAGAAAGGCTACGTCGTCGCATTTGTACCTATTTGTACGTACCTGCTACGTTTATTATGGGTCGGCGACGTCTCTTTCCACTTGATGTTGAAGGACCGGGTCCTTCACCAAATTCTCCTGAACTCATGTCGATTTAGTAACGACCGTCACAGTAAAACTAATATAACAGATTCAAAAAACAAAAACTTAACGATATAACAAATTTAACAGTAAAAACTCAACTAAAACAATGCAATGAATGCTATGAATTACCCGAGACGTACACACGCAAGCGCTATCCGAACACGAATGAAAACAAAATGGCGGACCGGCCCAAAAAAGGTGACGCATCTCTGGCTGCCATTGTCACGTTTCTTTTAGAACGAACTGACGTAACGCGCGTTTTGTTTATTTTAAAGGGATGAATTTGCAAAAGCTCAATATGGTGATTATATTGCTTCAAATATTTTTTTAATATGAAACTGTTATTAAATGAATTGCTGCGTTACTTACCATAAATTGAAATATAAAATATAACACATTTTTCGCGATGTACCGTAAGATTTTACTATGTTTATAGGAACCACAGACAATATTATTTAAGAAACAAAAAAACAAAACATATGTGCTGACCTAGAAGTGGGAATAATATCAATATTTAAATATTGTTATCACATCTAAATTGAGATTTTGTAAGTTACGCCTTTTGACACTCGGCTCATATCTGAGGTCATTGTCCGTTTTTCTCAATCGATATGGCACATACTATAGTATAGTTGTAGAACGAATGGGTCGGCTCGACCGGGGAAGGACCACGCTCTCACAGATTACCAGCGTACAATAGCAGCTTAATGCTGCCGTGTTTCGTATGGTGTGTGTAGAGAACCGGAGACCCTTATTACTGGAAACGAGGCATTCCATCTTAGTCCTCACGGGTGACAACGCATCTGCATTTTGATTCATAATCGAGGATAAATGTAGAATAGAATAGAATAATTTTTATTCAATATAGATTATATGTGTAATTCTTATTGAAAGTCATTTTTTACTTTACCACTGGTTCGAAAAAAAAACTTCCGTCCTGGGAAGAACCAGCAAGAAACCCAGCGGGACTTTTTTTTAAAGCACATTTTACAATAATGAATATACAAACTATATAAGTACAAAATTTATTTTAGAAACCGCTTGGAAGCGATCACCTCATTCCCAGGGGTTATTACCAACCATGTATTCATTTATACTATAATAACCCTTTTTATACAGTTTCAACTTAACAAAACATTTAAACTTACTAATAGAGAGAGCCTGTACACTTTCCGGGACCTTGTTGTAATAGCGTATACATTGCCCCAAGAATGAATTACTGACTCTATGGAGTCGAGAAACTGGTATCACTAGCTTGTGTTTGTTCCTAGTGTTTACAGAATGCACATCACTTTTTTACTAAAACTACCTTTGTTTTTGTGAACATACATTAAATTTTCGTAAATATACTGAGAGGCCAAAGTTAATATATTTATTTCTTTAAATTTATCTCTAAGAGACCCTCTCGGTTTTAGGTTGTAAATAGCTCTAATGTAGATGTCTATGGGCCACTGCAACCACTTACCATCAGGTGGACTGTGTGTTCGCTTGTCACCCTTATCCTATAAAAAAAATAACCAAATGCGATTGAATAGATCCTATCAAAATTTTATGATTTAAATCTTAAGGTAGCCCTGATTTAACTATGTTCCCCCGTGAACATGGGTGCTTTAAAGCACACTAAACGCCGGGAATGTATAGAATCACGTAAATTAAAACGATAAAATCCATAAATAACACGAGTATCTTATGACATGCACAAGACGATATGTACAATTACATATTACTTTTGTGTAATTCTAAAGACAGGTGGTATATGTGAAGCGAATTGATTAATTGTACGGCGTATATACTCAAGTTACTTTCAAGTTTCAGCATATGGATCGCAAGCCTGATGGATATGTTTTATACATATGTGCACGTAATTACTCGTACAGTTATTTCATCTTAGTCCCTAGGGGTCTCAATGTACCAATGGCCTATATTGAATGGAATTGCCTACAGACATAACATACACATCATCAGCTAGAATACTATATTTTATGTAACATTTTTAACGGAAAGCTGAAAAAATTGAAATTGGAATTTTTGAAACATTTTATTCACCCTTTCAAATATCAGCAAACATCTTAAAATATTCGATATGGTTTATTTTCTCTCCCTTATCACCAACAGCAACGACCAATCGCGGATACAGTTCCTTTAGGAACTTCACCACACGTGAACCCCACACACCCATAGTATTTACAGCAAATGGCAGAAATATATAGTCATCTCTCAGAGACACATATTTGCGCTACTTACTTAATTCAGCTGCCTCTGATACCGCCCCTATTCTAAACGAGGTACCCTTTAGATGAGAGCCTGCCAAAGTATCCACTCAAGTAACATCCCACCACCACAAAGGCTTTACCTCCCCAAGGGGCCAAACTTATACCGCCATCGTCTCTAAATATTTCATAAGGCTCTAAAACTGAGGGAACATAAAAACAGAACATAAGAACAGACAAGAGTGCCTCGGTGACATCGTTCCAAAAACCGTGATGGGAAAACCTACCTGCACTTTTCATATATGAAAGTTCGCGGAGCCCAATCTCGGCGGCTCTGCTACCACAGGGGCACTGATGAGTTTGACAAATTGCCGCTCGAAGACGGATCCCTACGGCGATGCGCAAGTTTTCCCCATCAAGCAATGTGACGTGATTACTTGATAGTAAAGTGTGTTATAACATTTCCTAGTCGCTACGGAAGTACGTAGGGCCTGATCTCAGTCACTATGGAAATTATGAAACAAATATTTCTACACACTCCATACTAACGGGATATCCTCCTGTTTTCGTTGGTTTACTTCAAGTGGAACATGTTCACCGGGAAAGAGCATTAGCCATGTTTGCCTTGCCTCTGCCGCAAAGCACAGGTTTACTTTATTATTTAAAATTACGTTATATACGAGTACTACATATATACTCGTAAGTCATTGACACTAAGCACGGAAGCAAGGAAAGCAGGCAATGCAACGTTAGCAAGATTTCTTACACCAATACCACCAACTATTACACTTAAAGTAGTTTGAGTCCAGGTTGTTGTATTTGAAGATAAATTAAGAATTTTTTCTATAGTTATTTCAAGATTATTATCAACATCTTTTAAAATATCTAAACATTTCCAGACTGAACTCGAGCGTAGTAAGTATGTAAATTTAGGTACCTGAAGACAATATTTGAAAATCTTTATATATAAAAAGTACGTGTCACGTTGTTTGTCCGCGATGGACTCCTAAACTACTGAACTGATTTCAATGAAATTTTTGGTCAATGTGCAGTTTGGTCCAACTTAAAAGATAGGATAGCTTACATCTCAATTTATAGTCGCAATACAATATTATTTTATTGAAAATTATTTGTCTATTATTTGACAGTCACAATTTTCTGTTAGCTTCAAACTATTCTGTCAGATGACGATATATGTTAACTGGATTGAGTAAATATTTAATAGATGGCGCTATGTTAAAAATACAAACGTTTAATATAAGCTACAATCGGCTACAATTTAGTAGTATAACCACCACGTGTTGCTGTAAGTATTCAACAGATAGAACCGATTTCAAAAAAATTTTGCAGACTGTGTGCAGTTTGGTCCAACTTGAGAGATAGGATAGTTTTTATCCCGATAAGTGATCCTCAATTTTTTTATTGCTAATTTCAGGAGTTTTTTTGGGAAAGCAAATGGTCGTTCGGAAAGGGCAGAACAACGTCTGCCTGGTCAGCTAGTATTATATATATAATTTGGGGCTTTAAGATATACCCTTTATCAACGTGGTTTAAAGACTGATAATTTTTTTTTAAATTGTTAATTACACTTAGATCACTTTGAATGTTAAAATTGCGTAAATCTGTAGGACTGGCGATTCAAACCTCACACACTATGATGCCAAAATACGACACAAGTAGTAGCTGAAAACATAAGCCCTTCGACTTATAAATTTTATTAATAAATTTAATAAATTTCTTCATTATCTACTTTAAATAATTTAGAACCAATTTTATTTGAGGTTTTAATTTAATTTTTAAGTATATAAATTTTTTAATCTGTAAGTTTTCGCTCCAAATTATGAAAATGAAATATAACAGTGAAAAAGATACGCAAATTGAGGCCGTGTATTATGAGATCTGTAAATCGAGGGCTGTTAGATCTAAACGAGCGATTAACTCCCGGGAGTGGATAATAAAATCAAGGGAAAATCTCGGCAATCTTTTTAAAACAAGGCTCTCAAACGTTACAAATTTTTGATAGAATGTTAAAATGCTATAATATGCTTTCTTTGACTCTAAAATTAATTTCCTTGTCTTTAGAAACATTTTAAAATAACATATCTAAATATATGTTAGTTTGATTATTGTATTATGTACAATAATTTTTATATTTTAACCATATAGTAGTGGTGTAAAATTATTCACTATCCCATATTATTATCCCGTGGGTGTCGTAAGAGACAAAAGAGGGAAACAAATCAGGATAATCTCCGCAGTGTCTTCCTAATACCGACTAAAAATAAAAAAAATCCGGTTACCAACCCGCTTGACAAGCGTGGCAACTATGGCAAACATCTCTCTATGAGGCAATCTATGTTCAGCAGTGGACTTTAATAGGCTGTAATGATAACGGTACTATAAGTTTTATATTTATCTTAATTTAGTTAGCAACTCAATGTAATTTTTTATTTAGATTAGAAGCCTTTGCCCTGAGTGACATTATATTCATCAATTGAAAATTTTTGGTAAGATATTGTTGCTTCAAAAAGTTGGCTGAAAAATTGTGTGCCACTCGGGTTTGCTATACAGGTGTAAGTTACGAATTTTAACGTGTATTTACACCGAATAATATCAGTTTTATTCGTCGAGTGTTGGCGGCGTAAAAGAAACTTCTACTTCATATTATCATTGGGTGTCTTTGTAGGTGATAGAGGGAACCTAAAACGAGATAAAAGCAGCAGCATCTTCCTGGTCATCATTATCACCACCTATCGGTCAAGGCGTATAATAATTACGCCTAAATGTTACATTTCATGACAAGTCCACTGGTGAACATAGACCCAAGGAACGATTCAAAGCACGGTGCATAACCAATTGCATTCATTGACTTCCTGCATCTTTTGCCAGGTCGTCACTTAATCTACTGGGGGAACGCCCTACACTTCGCTTAATGATACGAGGCTACCAGTCGAGAACCTTCTTCTCCATCGATTATCGGTTCTTCGAGGTATATGGTCTGCTCATTGCCACATCAGCTTACTGATCTGTTAGGATTTGTTAGTTTTTATAATTCTACTGCAGATATGCACAAATCTACATAGCTTGCTGAGCCACCTTGAGCTTCCTTACCGGCTAGCAGCAGTGAAAAACTACGTCTCAGATCCATAATGTCATTAGAAACATGCACTGGTTTTGTCAAAGTAGACACAACATAAGGTCGACACTCATGACAGACAGCTACGTTCATCGGAGACTCTTGTTCTCTCTATAACTCTTCACCGTTTTGGTTCCATATCTTCATCGTTTGATGTCCGAGCCGCGCGCTTATGGAATGGAATGACCTGTCTGAAAAGTTAATGCAACCATCGCTAGTACATACATTTAAAACGAACGTTTGAGCTCGTTTCCTAAAATTGTTTTATAACTGCTAAGCCCCGTCAATGATAGTAGTTACCTCAGTTTTAGTTTAATCGCTATATTATGTATCTTATATCTTTTTATAATATTTTTATATATATTTATATATTTTTGTATATATTTATATTTATATGTAGGTCATCATTACAGCCCTTCACAAGTCAACTGATGAACATAGGCCTCCCCCAAGAAATGCCACAAAGCACGATCCGGAGCCACCTGCATCCATCGATTTCCTGCATGTCTTACCAAGTCGTTACTCCATCTAGTGGGGGGTCAACCTACACTTCGCCTAATGGTACGAGGCTGCCACTCAAGAACATTTTTTCCCCATCGGTTGTTGGTTCTTCGAAATATATGGCCTCGTCAGCTTACTAATCCGTTGCGATATATTGGTCACTCTGGTTCTACTGCGGATATCCTCATTTCTGAGTTTATTATGCAGAGAAATGACGAGCATATCCATCTCCATAGCTCATTGAGCGACCTTGAGCGTCCTCATACGGTCAGCAGTGAAGGGCCACGTCTTAGATCCATAAGTCATCACTGGCAACACGCACTGGTTGTACAGTCTCGTTTTCAAGTTTTGAGGTATACCTGACGAGAAGATATAGATATTTTTACACATACACACACACATATATATATATATATATATATATATATATATACCTAGTCAGGTCATAAATTCTGTCACATGTTTGATATAAAATAATTGAAACAAGTTTATTCATTATGTAACCATTTATATACAAAAATGAACTTAACAAAACATAGATTTTTATGACACTAAAGTTTATTCAAAATTACCTACGTGATTTTGAATACAGGCCTTCAATCTGCGCGGCCAGTCGTCTATCGCAGCACGAACGAGGTCCATGTCAATATCGACGGCTGCCTTAATCAAGGATGTCTTGAGTGACTCCAAATTGGGATGAGGCTTTGAGCACGCCTTTTCCTCCAAGTGTTGCCATATCTTGTAATCTAACGGATTCAAATCTGGACTGGAGGATGGCCAGTCTTTGTGCCGGATGAAGTCGATTTCACGCGCCGCCAGTCAGTCTTGTGTGCTCTTCGCTCTATGAGCTGGCGCCGAATCTTGTTGGAATACCCAGTGCCTGTCATTGAACATGGTATGAGAAACAGGTTCCACAAGGTTCGTCAGGACTGTATTTTGATATACAACTGCATTCGTTTTTACACCTTTCTCACAAAAATGTACCGCTGTTAAGCCCCAATAAGAAACTCCCAACCATACCAATAGCGAGGATGGAAAATGACCTCGTTGGACACGCGGAATACGGTTGCTCGCTTCTTCACTACTGTGTGCGTACACATTATCATTTTGTTTGTTGTAGCTCTCTTCTACGGTAAAAATGTTTTCATCCGAAAAAAGAATTTCCCGATATTTTTTTCCCGCGTACCGCTTCAACAAAGCGCGGCATCTCTTCAGTCTCAGGTCCATCAGCCGAGCATTTAAACGATGTCCTGTTTTTCTTCGATATGCCCGAAGCTCTAAGTCTTCATTTAACATCCTTTTCACCGTGGTTCTGCTTAACCCCATCTGAATGGCCAACAGTTTCTGCTTACGTTTGGGATTTCTTTGAATTCGCGCCTTCACAGTTTTTATCACTGCTGGAGTCCTAACAGACCAAGGGCGACCACTTCTTGACCTGTCATCTACACTAGAGTCTTCATTGTATCGTTTAAAGGTACGATAAACGAATCTTTTGGTTATATTTAAATTTTTCAGTATGTCAAAATTTTGAATTGGCGCGTAACCGCAACGATGCAACGCAATAACTGCAACACGGTCTTCTTTAAGCGTCCACTTCATATTTAAAAATGAGTAAAATTCTAAAAAGTGTACAGTTTTATTTTCATGAACATTTCGAAATTTGAATTGAATAAACTTTTTTGCGGCCAGCATTCTAAAAGAAAAGTTTTTACTGTGTGACAATACTTATGACCTGACTAGGTCTAGATATATATATATATATATATATATATATATATATATATATATATATATATATATATATATATATATATATATGTGTGTGTGTGTGTGTGTGTGTGTGTGTGTGTGTGTGTGTGTGTGTGTGTGTGTACATATATCTTTGTAACCGCTTTCAAAACCACCCTAAGGTTGAATGGTAGAGAATGCTTTTAACATTTAGTCCGCCTTTTGAGATATACGTGACAAGAAGACGTGTCGTAACCTCACGAACGTAGCCCTTGACATCTCGGTGAAAGTTGAACTAACTTAGTAGGACAAAATATCGGACATCTGCCTGATCAAAATAATAAAACTGTGCTAGATCATTCCATTTCCTCATATTTCCAGATTTGTTGATCAGTGGATTACTGACGGGCTGTATTAATAGCAACATGTTTAAGCTATCTACTAGATTAGTAGATAACTGAAACATGTTTCTCTGCTGCTTTCTACCTTACTCTATTTATATATGTTCACTGCTGAATATAGTTTTTATATGAAAAAAGACTCATTAAAAGGATAATTGTCATAGTTCACGCTGGGCTGGTTTTCTACCAATTTCAAAAAGGAGGAGGTACTTTATTCGACTGTATGTTTTTTGTGTGTTACCTCATTACTTTTTCTGCGTGAACCGATTTCGATGATTCTTTTTTTTATTTGAAAGCTGGTGCTTCCCTTGTGGTTCCATTCAAATTTGATCAAGGTTTGACAAAAATTAACACAAAACGTACAATTTTTTTTTCTGGTTGTTATTGGGAAGAATCTGCTGTTTATCTTTAGGTTTTTTTCATCGGTTGCCTCATACGCCACCCATAGGACAGTATGGGGTAGTGACATCTCATTGATGAAAATCCGTTCAGTCGTAGCTTTGATGGATCTCTATGGATATACCGATGGATTTCTATTGACCTTGTCCGAAATAAACAATTTTTATTTTTATTTATTTATTTATTATTTTTGAGAGTATAAAGTTAAAAGAGATCATAACACGTGTGCAAGCTTAACTGCACTTTTTCTGGCACACAGCCTTTAAAACGAGGATTCCTGTAGATTTTCTTTTGCCGTATCCACTCCGGTTAAAAGAACTTCATTCGAAAAACGAAATTTTTACTTCTTATCTGCAGCCAACATTTAACAAAAGCGGCCACTGATTTGCTATCATATCTGCGGACTAAAATGGAATACTTCACAACCTGTAAATATAATGACTTTTTATAACCATCAGACCGGAACAAGTAATAAATCGTATATTATAGAACAATGTTTTTTTTTATTCAAATATTAGAACTTTTTAGTGCACGTAACAGACCTACATTTGTTTATATACAAGTATCATATCTTTCTAAGCGTTGTTTATTTTGCGACAGACTAGGCGTCTATCCAGTATAGCCGGCTTCCGCGTATCTCACATTTTCCATTGTCGCGATAAAACATTCATTCCACCCCGGTGAATACGCGCCGATGCATTGTAGTCTGCGCGATTTCAAAATGCAAGCGAATCCTGCTATTGTTTTGCCAGCTGGAACACTTAACTGCTAAAAATAAAAGAAGAACCGCGAAGTTCATTGACAGGGAATTCTGAAAAAATTAACGAGTGACGAATAAAATGAGAACATAAAACACCACCACGAAAGTAAAATGTTCATTACGCAACTATAATGCTACTAATGTGTCTACTGTCTAGTTAAGAATCTATGGATTCCTTTGTATTAAGTATTTATAATAAACGTTTGCTCTATAGTTTCATACAACTGTAAAATTTTAGGAGATTATCAAATTGATTTTTTTATATTTGTAACAAATTATCTGAGGTAAGGCAGGCTTTCAGCTTACAATGAAGCGTCAGTAGCCTAATGGCAGGGCGTGGACTACGAACTCGGAAGGTCGTGAATTCAAATCCGCCTTTCGATTACTGTCGTGAACCACTTCTAACACAAGTACTTTAAGATTACCAGAAGTAGTTAAAGGAATTATTAGTAATGTTTTACAGCATTACTAGTATTTTTTTAAATAAATCAAAATGAAATAAAAGCTTACAGATACCGACCTATAAGCATTTCTCCACGAAAAAGCTTTCTTCACGTTTTCTATTCATTCATTCGTTACTGTCTATCGAAAGTGTAGTACTGTACATAGGCTTCCGCCATAGATTGACCAATATGGGGATTTTTGCCATAATTCATATACAGATATTTTTAATTATTATTAAGTTGTTGTCAGGGAGACGCTGCTACCGTTTCCCGTTTCATTTAAATTTGTCATATTCATGGATTTTTTTATCCTGCCACTTCACGGGATCACGGTGTTAAAAATTACAAAAATTGGGTTTTATAAACGGACCGTTTTATTCAAAAATGATCCAACGCACAAGCTGACCAAACTAATGATCCAGTTGCTCTTTTTCAGTATATTTATATGTTTATTTCAAGTATGACATACTTCTGTTACTTACAAGCAGTCTCAAATTTTTCCCTTAAGTTTCTTTATAATGATATTACGTAACATGCCATGATAGGGCTTCTGGCACAAGAAAAATGCATTTATTTTCAAAATCTAAATCACTTTATGGTTGAAACATTTCTACACAATACGGTCCTATTTTACTTAACGTAAAAATGAAAAAATATTAATACAAAACATAAAAGTGATCCGGATAGCATTACATTTTGATAAAATTATTAATTTCAATGTTACTGAACCTTTCTAATTAGGTACTTCATATTCGTGAAAATTGATTACAATCGGACGTGTACTTTCATAAAAATTTAAATTTTTAGCGAGAGCCATTTAATTAATTAGGGCTGTATTCGTGGAAGAGGTCTATCAAGATGAGATTGTTTCCTTTCTTATATCTAAATTATGAATTTCATTTAATCGTAATTTATAATTATTAATTGTAAATACAAAAATGTAAAGTATGTTTGTAACTATTAAAAGATTATTACGGATTGAGAATCTATGGTAAATGTGAAAACATTTATGACTTTTAAAATTTCAGCTTAATATGCTTTTATTTATCATAGTAATAAAAATATTAAAAAATTTATAATTTTACCTAAATTTACATGTAATATGTATATATACGTGTTTTTCACCTTTCCTTATGAAATCGAATCTTTGGGTAAGTGTTTTAAAATAAGATATGACCATTTTTAGCATTTCAGTTTATTTCTAAATTTTTTTTTAATTCAACATTAAATTATACTTTTATAATCACTAAAAAAAATCAAGAGAGAATGTGAAAAAATTGAGCGATTATATACACATTTGTTTTATCCGGACGATATTTTATAACAATTCTAGGATCCGGGTGGTATGCTGTGTGTGTCAATTTATTAACATTTTTTTTTTAAATTTTAGCCCAGAATGTCTGATGATCATTATATCTGTATTATCTTCTATAGGCTTATAGTCAAAAAAGAAATTCACTAAATGTGAACCCAACAGATGGCTTGGTATACACGGTAAAATTTATCGCGTCACATACAAAACAGAACAATGTCTGTCTGACTAGCTTGATTGTATATTTTACATTAGATTATATTAGATTAATACCTTTAAAGAATTTTAATTACAGCGCTACACATACAAATTAATTAACTTTTAATTAGGCACAACTCCGACAACTGCGGATAACCGTGTAGATTACATAATTAACTAATTGTAATTTAAGGCTCAGCTATTATTAAAATATTATCTACCTGTTTGTTGTTCCAAATAAATTAAATTATATTAATACCATTTAAATTAAATTATATTGTTCGTATAAAAATTCAAAAAAATTAAAAAATACTCCGAAATACGGACGACCATAACAGTCGTAAAATTCAGGAGCGTCTCATATTTTGGAAATCCTTGGAAGTCTCGTCTTCCAAAATCGAAGAAATTCTAAAATATGAAACGATCGAAGGAAGATTCTTGAAAAGAGGAGCTCGAATAAATGTTTTTCCGCCAAGAAAAAGTAATCAGTAATGCTAATTTTGTTATGTTTGTTATGTTTTTAGTCTAGGAGGCCGTCTGAGTAGGTACCATCCTCTTACACATTCCTACCGGCGAATAGCATTGCTTGCACTATATGTGTGTATAGAGCGTCAGTATATCTTAGCTCTCAGAGGTTAACGCATCTGCAACCATCTTTTTAAAAAGATGGTTGCAGCATTCTATGGACTGCAGTAAAACTTACCATCAGGTGGACCATAAGTATATCAGTTTATAAAAAAGTTCGACTTACGAACGTCAAATATCTATACGTGGTACATTTGTACCTATACTTGGTAGAACCATGCTGCAGCTATATTAAAAGTATAGTTGTAGCACGAATGGGTCAGCTCGACCGGGGAAGGACCACGCTCTCTTAGAATACCAGCGTAAAATACCAGCTTAACGCTGCTGTGTTTCGTATGGTGAGTGTCGAGAACCAGAGACCCTTTTTACTAGAAAAGAAGCATTCTATCTTAGTCCTCACGGGTGAGAACGCATATATATTTTAATTCGCAAACGAAGATAGATGTAGATTTCTATGGGCCACAGCAACCACTTACCATCAGGTGGACTGTGTGATCGTTTGTCACCCTTATTCTAAAAAAAAAATCTATAAAAGTGATAATATTAATAAAGACAAAACATAGCGTAAACATAATTTTAACAAATTAAAGAAAAAGGTTTTATCGCATGTCATAAAAGAAGTATAATATATTTTAAGAACTAAGGATTATCTGAAAGTATTTAACTAAAAATATAGATATTTATTTATAAAATCAGCAATTCATATCTAAACATTTAAAATTAATTACATAAAATATTTTATCGCATGTTTAAAAATAGTGCAATGTGTTTAAGAACTGAGGAATACCTTTAAAGTATTAAGCTAAAAGGTATTTATTTCTAAAAACAGTAATACAAATTTTAACTTTTTAAATGTATGATATGGCGACGAACATTAAATATTAATTAAGGTACAACCGCAACATCGTTACTGGCTATCGGTTTTTACACTCCGTTAAACTTAAACGACTTTATGAAATAAGAGGACAAACGTAGAAAGGAACATTCTTAGCTGCCGTTAATTATTGTCTCGCTTATAAATTACCAAAAGTTAAGCATTATTAAATTCCCTTCACCTCAAATTCTATGATACTTTTCCATTAATCTGTTAAATAATATAAGTAAACTTATAATAAAAAAGTATAAACCGACTTCAAAATCTAAATAAAAATAACTTCCGCATACTTAGCACATACACAGTATAATAGCTTATGAAGTACCGGTGCCAAAATATAGTTGATCCAATAATTGCGAGTAAAGCTCCGACTAAATAAAAATAAATTCCACATACTTAGCATGTACACAATACAATAGCTTCTGAAGTTGGTGCTAAGACATAGTGGATCGAATAATTGCGAGCAAAGCTCCGACTAAATAAAAATAACTTCCACATAATTAGAACGTACACAATACAATAGCTTCTGAAGTTAATGCTAAGACACAGTGGATCGAAGAATTGCGAGTAAAGCTCCGACTAAATAAAAATAACTTCCACATACATAGCACGTACACGGTAGAATAGCTTCTGAAGTCGGTGCTAAAACATAGTGGGTCGAATAATTGCGAGTAAAGCTCCGACTAAATAAAAATAACTTCCACATAGTTAGCATGTACACAATATAATAGCCTTTGAAGTCGGTGCTAAGATAAAGTAGATCGAATAATTGCGAGTAAAGCTCCGACTAAATAAAAATAACTTCCACATACATAGCACGTACACGGTAGAATAGCTTCTGAAGTCGGTGCTAAAACATAGTGTATCGAATAATTGCGAGTAAAGCTCCGACTAAATAAAAATAACTTCCACATACTTAGAACGTACACAATACAATAGCTTCTGAAGTTAATGCTAAGACACAGTGGATCGAATAATTGCGAGTATAGCCCCAATTATACAAAAATAACTTCCACATTCTTATCACATACAAAATACAATAGATTCTGAAGTTGGTTCTAAGACGTAGTAGATTGAAGAATTGCGAGTAAAGGCCTGACTAAATAAATATAACTTCCACATATTTAGCACATTCACAATACAATAGCTTTTGAAGTTAGGCTACGGCATAGTGGATCGAAGAATTGAGAATAAAGCTTGACTTCAGAAAGTATTATTTTTTTACTGTAACAGAACATATGAAATCGGTGTTTACATTTAATTAAAAGTTTAATCATTTTTAATTTTAATTTATGTGAGACCACCACTAAAGTATAAACTTTTTAACAATAAAACATACTCATTTTTTAACTTATTTTAATAACTAATAATCAAGGGAATTAATTTGAAATGCCTTGGAGTTATACATTATAATTGTCAATGACCTAATTTAGTGTTGCTAAATTAGCAACAACAGTTACGGCTAACAGTTTCTGTGGCATCTGTTTCATCAATTTCGGATTACTCGCGTTCAATACACTTTATGCAGTTTGAATCGAGCCCCTTAACCACCAAGGAATTCAATCATCACACATACGTGATATTACACGTGGTTTGTAATATCACGTATGTTCAATTCAAATGCGCGCTATAGCTATATTATATTTGTAGCACAAACGTGTCGGCTCGACGGGTATCTACGGAGACAGCAGTGTAAAGTATCAGCCTATAGTGCGTGCAAAAAACCGGAGAACCTTCTAAATGTTAACGAAGCATTCTATCTTAGTCCTCAGGGTAACAATGAATCTTCATTTTGATTCTGATTGAGAATAAATGTAGATGTCTGTGGGCCACAGCATCCACTAAACATCAAGTGCACTATGTGCTCGTTTGTCACCCTTATTCAAAAAAATTGCTTTTTGTCGGATAATTAGGATACCCCTTTAAGTATATACCAAATCATACCGATTTTTATATCATAGTTTTATTCTTCTCCTTACATACACAGAACATATGTGCCCTTCGCTTCCCGCTGCACTCAAACTGTCAAATGTGAAAGAATTTAAGTTAAACAAAGTTAAAATTACAGCCTATATACGTCCCACTGCTGGGCACAGGCCACCCCTTATTTCTGATAGGGTTTTATGGCAAGGAAATATCCGACGCGCTGCTCCAATACCTGTTGGCGGTTTCCTCACGATGTTTTCCTTCACCGCCGAGCACGTGGTAGATCAGCACTTAAAATTGCAATTAACAATTTCATTACTGCTGGCGGGGATCGAACACGAGTTTTTCGCGTACTGTGAAATTTAGAGCGAGCACTGATCATCGCAAACCCGATAGTGTTGCTTATGAAAATTAACTACAAGCAGACCCGTCATCTATCGCAGTAACATGTGAAATTGGTAAGAAACGGACGTAGGTATGTACTATATGCAACCGTTTGCCGATACGAGAAAGCCGCAAGGAAACTGTTCGCAATATCGTTTTCATAGTCTACAAAATTTTTTATTACCGAAATTGCAACAATTAGGTCTACTACTACTACTAACCTTGTCGTCTTACGGTGCGTACACATTATATAACATAACATGTTATAAAACGCGTAATAATAATAAAATAATTGTTTTTGCGCGGAACCCTAATTCTATTTCTGATATAAAAGTAGCCGAAATAACTCCTTATAACATCAGTTACCTACCAGTGAAAGTCATGTCAAAATCAGGCTAGCGGTTTCGTAGATTAGCCAGAACAAACAGACAGACAACAATTTTGAAATTCGTTTTTTTTTATAAGTACCGCGTACACTATCGTATGCATTTAATAAAAAGCTGTTATTTTGATTGCAAACAGACACTTTCATTTTATTTATTTTTATATAGGTAGATATAGATTTGCGGAAATTTTCTCGATTGCTAAGCATAGTCACTATATGTCTACCAAACATGCTAACTTACCATCCTTCAATACAACCTTCAGTAGCCGCTATTGAACTAGAAGTTCTTACAAAGGCGCGTCGATACTTCACGCCGAAACATCTTTTTATCCTCTAAAACGTAAAGTTCGTTCGCGTATGGAATAATGCTGTCACATTTGGGCTTTTGCTGCAAAACACCACCCAGCATAACGGGGTTGGGCTCAGTAGAGAGACATACTAAAAGCCTTATTGTCCTGATTTTGTTAAACCTATCTTGTCAGCCTCGTGCACCGACGTGGAGTTGCCATACTCTCGGTGTTCTATAGGATACATTACGGAGAGTGAGCGCTGGAATTATGTAATTCAATTCCTCCTTTCCCATTCCAACATCGGACAACCAGACGGACGGCGAATTTGAGCCCCTTTGAAGTCAATGTTCTATACAACAACAATTTGGTTCAAATGAACCAAATTATTTACGAAGCAAATACAAAGGAAGTGGAATAAATATACGGCGTTTGTGTTTGCATCCAATTTGAATCTCGGTGTCTTGTCTCTTGTCACAATAAAACAGTGCAATTTACAATCTAGGGCTTCATCTACACTTGCTACCAGGACGAATTGTAATTAAATACTGGTAAAGTAAAAAAATCTAAGCACTAAACGTCTTGCAATTTCAAGGATAGCAGCACTCTCCCTCGTGGTTTAAGATGACATCAACCGGAGTTCAATCGTTTCTTTCGTGGTTATTCCGCTAGAACAAGCAAATAACAGTAGGCATTCTGCATTGAAGTCTCATGTTAAGTATTGTTGCTGTTGGTTTACATAATTAATCTTTATTGGTGTTATCATGATGTATTTTACGTAACCCACATTTGAGACGGAAACCAGCATGTATATACTTACTTGTTACTGTACTAATTAAACAACATGTAACAAAAACCCTGTGATTCCCGTTAAGTACGTTATCAGGATCAGTATTAAAACCTAAAGAAATAACTTTTTTTTAAAAACTCGACCAAATTTTTTTTTTATTTTATGTGGTTTTATTATCTCTTACTGACACTAGCCGATGCTAAAGCTAAGTAAAGCAGAGTCTTCGACAATCCTCGTAATCCCCAGACAATGCAAAGGGAATAAAACCATATACAATTTGCATAAAATTATTTTTTTTAAATAAAATTAAAAAAGTATTGTTCGCGTTTTAAAAAGAAGTTACTTCTATACGTTTAAATAATGATCCCGATAACGTACTTAACGGGAACCACAGGGTTTTTGTTACATATTGTATAATATACTGTACTAATTATATAGTGATATGGTTTATAAAAAATACGCTGAATGAAAAGTTCGTTACTCTGTTTCATTGTTAATAAAAATCCACTATCCAATACCATCAAGTGTTTGTTGTAAAGGTGCCAGGGGGAAACTGAAAACAAGAAAGGGCGACAAAGTCTTCGTGATAACAAAACATCTTGAAAAACTGAGTATGCATATTAGGCAGGATCTATGAAGCAATCAGTGTATTTTGCTGTATATTTTGCAATAAAGTTGACTTTTTTTTTGGAGGCTGTTACGATGATGAAAAATTATTTGCGTAACCAAGGGAGCAAGTTGAATATTCACTCAAACCATATTATTTATTAAAATAACTTCTTTATGTACTTCTGACATTAATTATTCACCCAAAGGGGCATTGCAAATAACAATTTTCGTGCTCATTAAGTACTAATTAAAAGTTGAAGTCTCCTAATGAATCGTTGCTTCTCAATTTTTTTATACAATTAAGCATCAATGAAAGCTCCCGTCCTTCCTTCATTTGCAGTAGCTAAGTGTTTACGCTAGCAAAACAAAAGCAGGACTAGCCTGCATTTTGCATCATTTGCATTTTTTGTATAATGCTACGAAATCATTGTTTGGTGGCAGCACAAATTTATTTATCGTTACCTTCGTTCTGTAAGCGTTGTAAGAGTTGAACAAGGGAAATGTCTGATAGGTTATATAATAGTATAACTATCCCGTATATGTGAGTTTACATCTGCACCAGCAAAAATATATACTCAGGGTAATGACATAGACGAACATCAATATGAGCATCAGATGCAATGGCATGCCTGACGACTATGGTGGAACGCCACGTTAGTAATGAAACATGGTTCCGGTATTTACACTCACCATACAAAACACAGCAGCATTAAGAGCGTAGACGGGCTGCATTTATTTCATCGTAGAAATGTATTCCCCTATTCTCTTCCTGGATAATGCCTTTAGAGTAATCTTTTTTATTTATAAAAATCAAGGTTTATTGAAGGCGGCATGCCTGTCAGTTATTTTTTCAAAAAAATTATTACAAGAATAAATATGACTTTCCAAAAACCTAAAAAATTGTCCCAGTTTTACCTCCTTAACTAGTCAACTACTAAAGAAATTTGAAAAGTGTTTAAGATAAAAACAAGTTATAGGAGCATAGATCTATTCTTATTTTAAATTATGATACCAAAATAATTTAATCGGCTTGGGTTTTCGAGGAGAAAACAGGGGAATACGAAACATCAACCGGTCATGGTTTTTGTAGGTATAATCGTTCTGAGCTGCAGTTGCCCCTATCACACTCTACAGGGGGAGACCATATATAGTGTATAAAATATAATAAATATAAAATTATTGTGTTAGGAGCGACACACGACAGTAGCTAAGTGGTGGATTAGAAACCACGAGTATTTAGTTCGCAGTCCACACACTACCATTTAACCAACTGTTGTAAGTTTTGACGATATACGAAATAGTAAACGGGCCAGATTAGGCTTAGGCCAGCTTAACCGACGAGCATGTATGCGTAGGTATAGATGGGAAGTAGGCGAAAGAGATGTGTCAGGATAGTGCTAAATGGACGTCCGTAGTCTCTGCCTACCCTTCTGAGTGACAGGCGTGAGTGTTTATGTATGTTATGTATGTATGTATAATAAAATTTCAACAAATAGACACACAATTCTCTTTTGCAAAACAGTTGTACAAGAGACCATTATGTTAAGACTTAAAGAAAAACGAGGACATAGAAAACGGAAGATTAAACTAAGTGTTTGGGAAAACTTCATGTGATTTAGCCCCGAGAGGTTTCGTATCAGTCGTAATTTTGGTACAAGCTTATGTCCACTTTCGCAAAAATAGCAATCCTTGTGATAAGAAGTTGTGTTTTCTTGAGAGAAATAGTATACTTAAAATGATTTCTATCGCTTACTTTTCTCAATGTGAAGTGTAAGCCTAAAATCTAAATGACTAACTACAGTTGAATTTAATAAAATATATGGGGTGTATGTATACCATCATTTCCTTTAAATTCAATCTCACTTAAATGTGACACACCCTGATTTTTAGCTGACACGGTTCTGAAAATTCAATAATCACGGATACTCAATCTAAAAATAGCACATACAAAAACACAAAATCATAGACTGATACCAGGAAGCGTTATTACCAGCGCGATAGTCTCGGACTTGCGCTTGTCGAGTTTCAACATTCATCATCACTACAACCTTTCACAAGCCCATTTTTGAACATGGTATTCCCCCAAGTAATACTACAAAGCATTTTCACAACCATCTGTATTAGATCACTGAACACGTATTCAAAGTATCTCTGTAGATTTTATTTATAAAAGTGGTGAAAAAGTTGTCTATCTTGTTTAAAATCTATACAAAGATATCTACAGCACTAGATCTAGTAACTACGCGAAATATATCAACAAAAACTTTTAAACTACAAATACAATGTCCAAAAATTTGATATTAGAATAAAAAAGTGCTTATAATATTATATTAATAAGACTGAAAACAAAAACACAATGCCCTGTAATGTATCTGGAACAAACCATACCATAAACTCAACACCAAAATCTTTTTTTCGGGATTAATAATGTAAGTATTCTGTTCCAAAATATGCAAAGTTTATTCAATAAAACTCATCTCCTGGAAACTTATTGAGAACAAAATCTACCACACTTAGTTTGTATTTCGGAATCTTGGCTGTCTAATTATAAACTAGAATTAGTAGTATTTCAAAACTATCATATAGCAACCTCTTTTTGCCGAGAAAACTACACAGGAGGTGGGGTTTGCGTCATACTAAAAAATGATTTAGAATACATAGAAATAAAAGATGTGAGCAGCTTCTCAATAGAGTGTGTAATAGAACTTTGTGCTGTGTAAATCACGAAATGAAAATGTTATTACAATATTTAAATAGAAAACATGACAAAAAACGAATTATAATTGGAGGTGACTTAAACGTGAATATTTTAAAGGAATCACAACAATCTAACTTTCTGTTAAACTTTATGTTAGAATATAATTTTATTCAAATTATAAAGGAGCCAACACGAGTCACTTGTAATTCTGCCACATGCCTAGACTTTATCTTCATTAACTTCTCCTTAGCGGAGTTAAAAGCTTATGTTGCAGATTTAGGATTCTCAGATCACAAAGGAACTATGATTAAATTGAATACCGATAATACCAAAATAAAAACAATTCCTAAGATAATAACAAAACGATTTTATAACGAGAAAAACATAAATGAATTTAAATCTCAACTTGCCCTTATACACTGGAGTACTATTCTAAATGTCGAAAGAAGCCTTAATGAAAACTATAATATATTTCATGACATACTACAAAAGTTGCTAAATAAATGCATTCCTAAAAAAACATTATTATAAGAGCAAGACAAAAAACTCATTGGTTAACAAAAGGCCTCAAAATTTCATGCCAAAATAAAAGAGTTTTAAAAGTCCTAACTTCGTATACAAAGAACCCGAATTTGAAAAAATACTATAAAACATTTGAAAAAATACTGAAAAAAGCAGTAAATAAGGCCAAAAGAATAGGTTATGCAAATAGATTAAAACAATCTGATAACAAAGTAAAATGTATGTGGGCCATTATAAAGGAACGTGCTAATAAAATAACAAATAAAATAAAAGAAAATATTGAAATTTTAGTGGATAACCAATATGTATCAGAACCAAAGGGGTAGCTAATTTATTTAATAATTTCTTTGCATCAGTTGGCCACGTCTCAAAAGCAAACATACCATCTCAACAAATACAATCCTTTAAAAATACAAGTACATTAAATACTATGTTTTTATGTCCTGTTAAACCCGAAGAAATTAGTAACATTATCAAAAAATTTAAAAATAAAAATAGTTATGGAATAGATGAATTACCACCGAAATTAATAAAAAAATGTGTTGATTCATTATCTTCTCCGTTTAGTTTTTTAGTCAACCAATATTTTACGGAAGGAACGTTCCCAGATATATTCAAAACTGCTATAGTAAAACCTATAAATAAAAAGGAATCAAAAACAGAGACTACAAATTATAGACCAATTGCAATGTTACCCACATCTTCGAAAATCTTTGAAAAGCCAATGTCAAATAGAGTTTACGCATTCTGTGAAAAATTTAAACTATTTGATAATTCACAAAATGGTTTTAGGAAGAAACGGTCAACGACACTTGCAGTATACGAAAATATACAAAAAGTACTTGATATTCTACATGAAAAGAAATACGCCGTAGGTATATTATTAGATATGTCCAAAGCCTATAACAGAGTACAATACCCAATACTGTTACAGAAGTTATATGACATCGGTATACGTGATACGGCATACAATGGTTTAAATCTTACCTAGAAAACCGAAAACAATATGTAGAGATAGTGCATTATAACCATGACACTGGTGAAATCTGTAACATTAGATCTGACGCAATCCACACTACTTGCTCCATCCCTTAAGGCAGCGTTTTGGGATGTTTGCTATTTATAATTTACATAAAAGAACTGCCTAGGGTATTGAGTGAAACCTCTGTTATATTTGCAGATGACATCTCTATTCTTATTTCACACATAAAAGACCAGAATTTAAATAATAAACTGAATAATGTATTAAACCAGGTCACAAATTGGCTGACACATCACAACCTAGAGATCAATTTTAATAAAACCAAAATTATGCAATTCCGACCAGTTCAAAAATCACCCCTAAGTATCGCTTTTAATTATAATAATACACCTATAGGAACTGTTTACAACTTCAACTTGCTAGGCCTGGAAATTGACTGCCATATAAACTGGAAAGCACATATAAATAAAGTTAAAAGCAGGCTATCCAGGATCAGATACGCATTACGTGAAATAAAGAAAACCACAGATGTCCCCAGCGCTCTGTCGGCATATTACGCATACACATCTTCGTGGCTATCATACAGTGTCATATTGTGGGGAAATAGTACTCATGCGCAGCAATTATTTATAATCCAAAAAAAAAAATTAGAATTTTGACAAATATAAAAATACCAGAAAGTTGTAGGCCCCACTTTAAAAATCTTAAAATATTGACTTTCACGTGTATTTATATTTGGGAAGCATGCAAATTTGTAAAAAACCATCCAGAACTATTTACCAAATTAAGCGACACAAATTACAAATACTTAATTAGACCTAACAAAAATAGGCTAATATTGCCGAAATCCACACTCGCATTACATAGCTCTAGTCCCTACTGTATGACAGTAAACATTTTTAATAACCTACCAAATTACATAAAAATTCTAAGGGATACAACATTATTTTTATCAAAATTAAAATTATATTTAATTGAAAAATGTTTCTATAATTTAAATGAATACTTTGATACAAATGTTATTTAATTTGTGTAGACAACGTTGACCTGCTTATTTAATTTAGTTATTCTTTAATAATTATTGTATGGTATTTGGTATTTTTTTAATTTATATAATAATTTATTATTATTATTGTTTTTGGTTACTAGACATTGTGATTATCAATTGAATTAAATTTTTAGAATATTCAATAATTTATATAATATTGTATAACTTATTTAAAAATGCAATTTAATAATGTAACTTAATAACGTAAATGTAATAATGTTATTTAATAATAGTATTCAATAATGTAATTCATTTTTTTATGATTGCTACGCCCAATCCGGGTTCAAATGCGGACTATTTTTGAAACATCACATCTATTGATAACCATTTGATTGCAATAAATATTATGATTATGATTATGATTATAACCTTAATGCTGGTGTGTGTAATGAGGAATTTTTTGAGGAACGTTACCACGTCTATCGTAGAGATAGAAGCGATTGTGTATACACTAACCAAAAAAGTGAGGGAGGAGGTGTTATCCTTGCTGTAAAAAAAAATGTTTTAATGTAATGCGTCGCGAAACCTGGGACGGTGACTATGAGGATCTTTGGATATCTATAATCCCTAATGACAATTACGCGATGGCGATAAACCTTTGTGTTTGTTATTTGCCTCCTTACTTAAATCTTGATGAGTTTGCAAGATTTACGGGTCATGTTCGAAGTGTTGTTATAAATAATGATAAACATGGGTATTCTGTATCGTAGGCGATTTTAATATCCCTGACATTGACTGGAATGTTTTAAGAGATAAAAATTATCACTACTACTTGGGGTTAAGTAAAAAAGTTTGCTCTATGTTTAAAGGCTCTGTTGCTTGAAACAGTTTAATTTCCTAAAAAACTGTAATGACCGGACGCTTGACTTAATTTTGGCAAATTTCGATGACGTTCATGTGACTGCGGCACTCCCTATAATCAAACCCGTTAGACATCACCCTTGCTTGAACATATCTATTGGACACCAGCAAGCATTTAAGCCCATTATATAGAACCCAGGCACTTTGAAACCAAATTTTCATAAATGCAACTTTATAAAGATAAAAAATCATTTACCTAATTCAAATTGGCAACATCTTTTGGACGAATAGAATGTAAATGATGCAGTTGAAATATTTTACCACGAATTAAACAAAGCTGTCCTTCTTTATACACCTCTGCAGAAAAGTCCATCACATAAATTTCCATACTGGTACAGTCCTTTTTTGATTCGTTGCATTAAAGAGAAACTAAGATTTCATAAACTGTATAAGAAATTTGGCAACCCAAGAGATTACGACTCGTTTAATTTATTGAGAAAAAAAGTAAAAAACTAATCGCAGAGTGTTATAAAAACTTACTACAGAATGTGGAAAGCGGTTTGAACTTTGAAATTTGTCAAAAGAAAAAGAGCAAGTGGAAATATACCTGAATCCATGACTTATGGATCTCATACCGCAAACAAACCGAAGACCATCTGCGAACTCTTCTCTACATTTTTTTCGTCTGTGTACGACAAACCGGATAGCAATAAATCTGCGTCGATTACCATTCCATCAAAATATCATCTTACTTTATCTGATGTACATATTTCCACTGAGATAGTGTGTCAAACTTGTTGTGAATTGGATGCTTCAAAGGCCCCCGGGCCGGATGGAATTCCTGCTATATTTGTAAAGACGTGTGCAAAAGAGCTTAGTTTGCCATTGTCTATTATTTTCAATAAGTCACTAATTACGGGTACTTTCCCGAAAATTTGAAAAAACGCGTTTGTAATACCCATTTATAAATCCGGTGATAAAACAATATGTAATAATTATAGACCCATAAGCATTCTTTCCTGCATGGCTAAGGTTTTTGAAACATTAATATATTCTCACATATACAGTCATGTTAAGCAGAAAATTTCATGTATGCAGCATGGCTTCGTATCTGGTCGGTCTACGATAAGCAATCTGCTTATTTGTAGAAATCACATCAACTGGGCTTTTGCTAATCGTCGTCAGGTGGACTCAATTTACACTGATTTTTTCAAGTCATTTGACGAAGTCAATCACGAGTTACTGTGTGCAAAGTTAGAGGCCTATGGTATTCATGGTAATTTATTTCACTGGGTCAGATCGTACATATCCAGGAGGAGCCTGATTGTTGCGGTCAAAGGTCTCTGCTCTGCTAACTCTGCTCCAGCAGCGGTCACGTCTGGTGTTCCCCAAGGATCCCACTTAGGGCCATTGTTTTTCATTTTTGTATAAATGATTTGGTTGACGTAATCCACAGTCACTGCCTACTTTATGCTGACGATGTGAAGTTATATCGCGTGATAAGTGACGTGAATGACTGCAATGCATTGAAAAAAGACATAGATGCAGTTCAAGATTGGTGTTCCGCTAATTTTATGTCCTTAAATATCAGTAAGTGCTTAGTTATTACCTTCACTACTAAACACAATCACCTGGAATTCAAGTACAATATGAATAGCCAGCCTCTGACACGCAAGGAGATTGTTAAGGATTTGGGAGTATATTTCGACTCAAAATTTTCCGTCCACATTATGATTATATTACGCAAAAAAGTTTCAGAAACTTAGGGTTTATAATTCGTGTAACGAAAATTTTCTCCAAACCTCTCGCATCACTTCGATTATTTTATAATTTGATTAGTTCTGTACTAGAGTACGCTTCCACTCTATGGTCACCCTTTTATATGGTACATTCTGACAGCATCGAGAGGGTGCAGAGATGTTTCCTACGCAGTGTTTGTGGCAGATATGGTCACTTGCGTCTTCTACCATCATATGACTCTCGACTAAAGTTTTTAATATCCAACAATTATCTTTGAGGAGACAATTTTCCGAACAAGTTTTCTTGCACAAGATTGTACATTCTCATATAGATTGCCCAGAGTTACTAAGGCTAATTAACTTTAATTCCGGTATACAACAACGTATTTAAAGAGTATGTAGGTTAGACGTACACAGTAATAACACTTCCTTTTTCAACCCTGCTGTCAAAATGTGCCAAGATTACGACGAGATTAAGCGTAGTAACATACATCTAGACATATTTGATAGTAGCCTTGTTAGATTAAAAGAAATTTACGTGTTGCTCTTAATTCTTAATGTATTTTTTTATCTTGTTTATTTTTGTTATTATACTGAAATTATATTATTATACTATGTACACTTTTTTTGTATTGTAGTTTAGATCAACACCATCATACTTTTAATTTTAGAACTGTATATAACTACTGTTTGTTTGTGTACCTTATTCTATAAAATAAAATAAAATAAAGCATGATCCTGAACCACTTGCATCCATTGACTTTCAGCATCTCGTACCAGATCGTCATTTTATATAGTGGAAGTGGAAGGCTATAACCAGTTATGGGTTTAATAGCATATAACCAAATGCGGTTGTGTAGATCTTATCAAAATTTAATAATTCAAATCTTAAGATAGCCCTGAACTATATCCCCCCGTGACCATGGACGCTTTAAAGCACAAAAACGTCAGGAATGTATAGAATCACGTAAATTAAAAGCGATAAAATCCATAAATAACACGAGTATCTTATGACATCCACAGGACAATTTTTACAATTTCATATTACTTTGTGTAGTTCTAAAGACAGGTGTACGTCAAGCGAATTCATTAATTGTACGGCTTATATACTCCAGTTAATTTCAAGTATCAGCGTATGAATCGCAAGCCTGATGTTTAATACATATATGCACATAATTACTCGTATAGTTATTTCATCTTAGTCCATAGGGGTCTCAACGTACCAATGGCTTTTATTGAATGGAATTGCCTGCAGACATTACTTACTCATCATCAGCTAGAATACTATATTTTATGACACATTTTTCACGGAAAGCTGAAAAATTGAAATTGGAATTTTTGAAACATTTTATTTACCCTTTCGAATATTAGCAATTGTCTTAAAATTTTCGATATGGTTTCTTTTAATTAAATCTTATTAAAAGAGCATATTAAAAAACACCATATTAAAAAAACTATTACCAAGGAAAACGAAAACTAAATATTTCAATTATTATCTAGTCCTGCTCCCCGTGGTATCGTGCGAAGAACGCTGGCTGCGTTTCCTCGCTGAATGGCTATACTTAGCCTTTGACCGAGAAAAGAACCAACCTTCTTATCACCAACAGCGACAACCAGACGCGAATACAGTTCCTTTAAGAACATCGCGGCACGTGGACCTCACAGACCCATAGTATCTACAGCAAATGGCACAAATATGTAGTCATCTCTCAGATACACATATTTTTGCGCCACTTACTTAATTCAGCTGATTTTGATGCTGCCCCTGCTCTAAACGAGGTACACTTTAGATAAGAGCCTGCCAAAGTGTCTACGCAAGTAGCATCCCACCACCAATAAGGCTTTACCTCTCCCCAAGGGGCCAAAGTTATACCGTCGGATCAAACATTTCACAAGGCTCGAAAAAAGAGGGGACATTTATAGAGACAAGAGCTCTTCGGATGACATCGTTCAAAGAACCGTGACGGGAAAACTTACCAGCACTTTTCATATATGAAAGTTCGTGGAGCCCAAACTCGTCGACGCTGCTACCACAGGGACACTGATGAGTTTGACGAATTGCCACTCCAAGATGGATCTCCACGGCGATGCGCAAGTTTTCCCCATCAAGCAATGTGCCGTAATTACTAGGTGTTTGTAACAAGAAAATACATAGGGCCTGACCTTGGTCACTATTGAAATTATGAAACAATTTTTACTTCCAGTGGAACATATTCGCCGGGAAACACCATTAACCATGTTTGCCTTACCTCCAGAGCAAAACACAGGTTTACTTTATTATTTAAAATTATGTTATATACGAGTATTACATACATACTCGTAAGTCATTGACACTAAGCACGGAAGCAAAGAAAGCAGGCAATGCAAAGTTAGAAAGATTTCTTACACCAATACCACTAAATATTATAGGTAAAGTAGCTGGAGTACAAACATTTTTTAAGTTATTTTAAGATTATTATCAATATCTTTTAAAATATCCGAATATTTCAAGACTGGGCTCGAGCGTAGTAAGTATGTAAATTTAGTAAGAAGAAGACAAAATTTGAGAATAGTAAGAGCAATTTGTGGCTTTAAGATATAAAATTTATCAACATGGCAAACTGATCAATTTTTTTAAATCAGCAATTACACTTAGATCACTTTGATTGTTAAAATTGCATAAATCTGTAGGACTGGCGATTCAAACCTTACACACTATGATGCCAAACACGACACAAGTAGTAGCTGAAAACATAATCCCTTCAACTTATAAACTTTATTAATACATTTAATAAATTATTACATTATCTACTTTAAATAATTTTGAACCAATTTTATTTGAGGTTTTTAATTAAATTTTTAAAGATTAAAATTTTTTATTTTGTAAATTTTAGCTCCATATTATGGAAATGAAATGTAACAGTTAAAAAGATACGCAAAATGAAGCAAATTGAGGCCGTGTATTATGAGATCTGTAAATCGAGGGCTGTTAGGTCTAAACGAGCGATTAACTCCCGGGAGTGGATAATAAAATCAGGGGATAATCTCGCCAATCTTTTTAAAACAAGGCTCTTGGACGTTACACATTTTTGATAGAAAATTAAATGAAATAATATGCTTCCTTTAACTCTAAAATTAATTTCCTTGTCTTTAGAATAATTTTAAAATAACTTCCCTAAATATATCTTAGTTTGATTAATGTATTATGTACAATAATTTTTATATCTTTGCCGTGTAGTAGTGGTGTAAAAATATCCAGCATCTTCCTAATACCGACTAAAAATAAAAAAAAATCGGTTGCCAACCTGCTTGGACAGCGGGGCAACTATGACAAACATCCCCCTATGAGGCAATCTATGTTCAGCAGTGGACTTTAATAGACTGTAATGATAATGGTACTATAGGTTTTGTATTTCACAATTTTTGGTATTTTTGTATCATAGTTTAGTTAGCAACTCAATGTAAATTTTTTTATTTATTTTAGAAGCCTTTGCCCTGAGTGACATAATAATTATCAATAGAAAATTTCGGTAAGATCTTGTTGCTTCCAAACGATGGCAGAAAAATTGTATGTCACTCGGGTTTGGTGTACAGGTGATAAGCTCCGAACTTTAACGTATTTTTACACCGAATAATATCCGTGTTATTTGTAGTGTGTTGGCGGCGTAAAAGAATCCTCTACTCCACGTCATCTTTTGGGTGTCTTTGTGGGTGATAGACGGAACCTACATCGAGAGAGGGGCAGCAGCATCTTCCTGGTCATCATTATCACTACCTATCGGACATGGCGTCTAATTATTTCGTCTGATTGTTACAGCTCAAGTCCACTGCTGAACATAGGCCCAAGGAACGCTTCAAAGTACGGTGCTGAGCCAACTGCATTCATCGACTTCCTGTATCTCTTACCAGGTCGTCACTTCATCTATTGGGGAAACGCCTTACACTTCGCTTAACAGTACAAGGCTGCCAATCGTGAACCTTCTTTCTCATCGATTATCGGTTCTTCGAGCTATGTGGTTGTCTCATGGTCACATCAGCTTACTGATTTGTTAGGATATGTTAGTTTTTCTAATTCTACTGCAGATACCCACAAATCTACATAGCCTGCTGAGCGACCTTGAGCTTCCTTATACGCCCAGCAGCAGTGAAAAACTACGTCTCAGATCCATAATGTCATTAGAAACATGCACTGGTTGTGTCAAAGTAGACACAACATAAGGTTGTATCTACTTTGACACAACCTTATGTTGGTTCACCCATATTGAAAATACTATTTAGGCTTTAATAATAGCAACATGTTTCAGTTATCTACTAGATTAGTAGATAACTGAAACATGTTGCTTGAAAACTGAAACAAGTGGTTTACATATAAGTATCGTAGTATTCTAAGCGTTGTTTATTTTGCGACAGACTAGGCGTCTAACCAGTATAGCCGGCTTCCACGTATCTCACATTTTCCATTGTCGCGATAAAACATTCATTCCACCTCGGTGAATACGCGCCGATGCATTGTAGTCTGCGCGATTTCAAAAATGCAAGCAAGTCCTGCTATTGTTTTGCCAGCTGGAACACTTAACTGCTATAAATAAAAGAAGAACCGGGAAGTTCATTGACAGGAAATTCTGAAAAAAATATATAGTAACGAATAATACCGCGAAAGTAAAATGTTTATTACGCAATCTATAATGCTACTAGTGTGTCTACTGTCTAGTCAAGAATGTCTATGGATTCCTTCGTATTAAGTATTTAAAATTAAAATTTGCTCTATAGTTTCATACAACTTTGAAATTTGAGGAGATTATCAAATTGATTTTTTAATATTTGTAACAAATTATCTGAGGTAAGGCTCGCGTGTAGGTGAGGATGAAGGGAACGTTTTGTGATCTGATGCTTGAGAAGTAAGAGGGTAGGAGTTATTTTTCTCCGAGACTGCCAAGAGGTCTGTGCCGCGGATATGTGCGAAAGCATACTCGGCGTCCTGCCGATATGTGGCAAAAGTAAAATACCATGACGTTTCAACCTTTGCGAGTTTGACACAGCACTTAACTTTCCCTCATCCATTAACCCTTGTATATATACCCTTAAAACTTAACCTTCTCACAGAATACCAGCGTAAAATAGCAGCTTAAAGCTGCCGTGTTTTGTATGGTGAGTGTAGAGAACCGGAGACTGTTTTTTACTGGAAATGAGGCATTCCATCTTAGTCCTCAGGGGTGACAACGTATCTGCATTTTGATTTGTAATAGATAATGGATCGCAACAACCACTTACCATCAGGTGGACTGTGCGCTCGTTTGTCACCCTTATTCTTTAATAAAACCTTCTCCGACATAACCCGCGCTGGAAAGGCAAGCTCTATTAGCGTACCAACGCTTTCAGCTTACAATGCTTACAGATACCCATCTGTAAGCATTTCTCCACAAAAACCTTTCTTCACGTTTTCTATTCATTTATTCATTGCTGCCTATCAAAAGTGTAATACTATACATAGGCTTCCGCCTTAGATTGACCAATAGGGGGATTTTCGCCATGATTGCATATATAGATATTTTTAATTATTATTAATTTGTTATCAGGCAGACGCTGCTGCCATTTCCTGTTTCATTTAAATTTTGTCATATTCATGGATTTTTTATGCTACCACTTCACGACATCACGTTGTAAAAATAACAAAAATTGGGTTTAATAAATGGACCGTTTTACTCAAAAATGATCTAGCCCACATGTTGACCAAAATAATGATCCAGTTGCTCTTTTTCAGTTTATTTATATGTTTATTTCAAGTATGAAAATCTTCTGTTATTTACAAGCAATCTCAAATTCTACATTTAAGTTTCTTTATAATAATATAGGTAACATGATATAATAGAGCTATTGCCACAACAAAAATGCATTTATTTTTAAAATCTGAATCACTTTATGGTTGAAATATTTCTCTACAATACGATCCCATTTTACTTAACGTTAAAATGGAAAAAATATTAATACAAAACATGAAAGTGATCCGGATAGCATTACATTTTGTTAAATTATTAATTTCAAAGTTACTGAACCTTTCTGATTTGGTAATTCATATTCGTGAAAATTGATTACAGTCGGACGTATACTTTAATAAAAAATTTAATTTTTAGCGAAAGCCATTTTATTAATTAAGGCTGTATTCGTGGAAGAGGTCTATCAAGATGATATTGTTTCTTTTCTTTTATCTAAATAATTAATTTCATTTAAACGTTATTTATAATTATTAATTGTAAATACAAAAATGTAAAGTGTGTTCGTAACTATTTAGAGATTATTACGGATTGTGAATCTGTGGTAAATGAGTAAACATTTACGACTTTTAAAATTTCAGCTTAATATGCTTTTTATTTATTATAGTAATAAAAATATTAAAAATATATAATGTTTTCGTACATTTACTCGTTATATGTATAAATAACTGTTTTTCACCTTTCCTTATCGAATCGAATCTTTCGTGAAGTGTTTTAAAATAAGTTTTGACCACTTTTAGCAATTCAGTTTATTTCTAAAAATATCAACATTAAATTATACTTTTATAATTACTTAAAAAATGAAGAGACAATGTGAAAAAAATTAAGCGATTATACTTATATAAAGGACTTGACTGATCGTGATCAAATTCGCAAAATGCATTTGTTTTATCGGGATCGTGCTGTAGTCAATTTTTTTTAATGTTAGCTCAAAATGGCTGATGTTCATAATATTTGTATTATCTTCTATAGGCTTATAGTCAAAAAAGAAAATCACTAAATTTTATCGTGCCACCTACAAGACAGAACAACGTCTCTCTGGCTAGCTTGATTATATAGTTTATATTAGATTATATTAGATTAATACCTTTAAATATTTTTAATTAGACACAACTCCGACAACTGTGGATAACCTTGTAGGTTGCATAATGAACTAATTGTAATTTAAGGCTCAGCTATTATTAAAATATTGTGTAACCGTGTGCTGAACCAAATTAATTAAATTATAATAATACTATTAAAATTAAATGATATAGTTCCCATACAAATTAAAAAAAATTAAAAATACTCTAAACTACGAAACCCTAACGGGCGTAAAATTCAGGAGCGTCTCATTTTTTGGAAGTCCTTTGAAGTCTCGTCTTCCTAAATCGAAGAAATTCCAAAATATGAAAATCGTTTCATATTTTAGAATTTCTTTGATCGCAAAGGAAGATTCTTGAAGAGATCAGCTCGAACAAATATTTCCCTCCAAGAAAAAAGTAATCAGTAATGCTAATAGAAAGCTAAAATGTTATTATGTGACAGGGCTGTTTTTAGTCTAGGGGGCCGTCTGAGTAGGTACCACCCTCTTACACATTCCTACCGCCAAATAGCACTGCTTGCACTGCTGTGTGGGTACAGAGGGTCAGTATATCGCAGCTCACAGATGTAAACGCATCTGCAACCATCTTTGTATGAAGATGGTTGCAGCATTCTATGGACTGCAGTAACACACCATCAGGTGGACCGTAAGTATATCATTTTACAATAAAGGTCGACTTACGAACGTCAAATATCTATAAAACTGCTACCAATATTAATAAGGACAAAGCATAGATTAAATATCATTTTACCAAATTAAATATAAAGGTTTTATCGCATGTAAAAAAATAGAATAATATTTTTAAAGAACTCAGAATTATCTTAAAGTATTTAACAAAAAAAATGGCAATACAACTCTAAACATTTAAAATTAATTGTATAAAATGATTTATCGCGTGTTTAAAAACAGTACAACGGGTTTAAGAACAAGTATTTAGCTAAAACGTAAGTATTAATTTCTAAAAACAGCAATACAAATTTTATCTTTTTAAATGAATGATATGGCGACGAACATTAAATATTAATTAAGGTACAACCGCAACATCGTTACTGGATATCGGTTTTTACACTCCGTTAAACTTAAACGACTTTATGAAATAAGAGGACAAACGGAGAAAGGAACATTCTTAGCTGCCGTTAATTATTGTCCCGCTTCCAAATTATCAAAAGTTAAACATTATTAAATTCCCTTTACCTCAAATTCTATGATACTTTTCCATTAATCTGTTAGTAAAATAATTAAACTTATAATAAAATGTATAAACTGGCTTCAAAAACTAAATAAAAATAACTTCCACATGCTTAGCACATACACAATACGATAGCTTATGAATTCGGTGCCAAAACATAGTAGATGGAAAAAAAATAAAAATAAAAATAACTTCCACATACTTAGCACATACACAATACGATAGCTTATGAATTCGGTGCCAAAACATAGTAGATGGAAAAAAAATAAAAATAAAAATAACTTCCACATACTTAGCATGTACACAATATAATAGCTTATGAAGTCGGTGCCAAAACATAGTAGATGGAAAAAAAATAAAAATAAAAATAACTTCCACATACTTAGCACATACACAATACGATAGCTTATGAATTCGGTGCCAAAACATAGTAGATGGAAAAAAAATAAAAATAAAAATAACTTCCACATACTTAGCACATACACAATACGATAGCTTATGAAGTCGGTGCCAAAACATAGTAGATGGAAAAAAAATAAAAATAAAAATAATTTCCACATACTTAGCACATACACAATACGATAGCTTATGAAGTCGGTGCCAAAACATAGTAGAGGGAAAAAAATAAAAATAAATATAACTTCCACATGCTTAGCACATACACAATACGATAGCTTATGAATTCGGTGCCAAAACATAGTAGACGGAAAAAAAATAAAAATAAAAATAACTTCCACATACTTAGCACATACACAATACGATAGCTTATGAATTCGGTGCCAAAACATAGTAGATGGAAAAAAAAATAAAAATAAAAATAACTTCCACATACTTAGCACATACACAATACGATAGCTTATGAATTCGGTGCCAAAACATAGTAGATGGAAAAAAAATAAAAATAAAAATAACTTCCACATACTTAGCACATACACAATACGATAGCTTATGAAGTCGGTGCCAAAACATAGTAGATGGAAAAAAAATAAAAATAAAAATAATTTCCACATACTTAGCACATACACAATACGATAGCTTATGAAGTCGGTGCCAAAACATAGTAGAGGGAAAAAAATAAAAATAAATATAACTTCCACATGCTTAGCACATACACAATACGATAGCTTATGAATTCGGTGCCAAAACATAGTAGACGGAAAAAAAATAAAAATAAAAATAACTTCCACATACTTAGCACATACACAATACGATAGCTTATGAAGTCGGTGCCAAAACATAGTAGATGGAAAAAAAATAAAAATAAAAATAACTTCCACATACTTAGCACATACACAATACGATAGCTTATGAAGTTGGTGCTAAGACATAGTGGATCGAATAATTGCGAGTAAAACTCCGACTAAATAAAAATAACTTCCACATACTTAGCACATAGACAATACAATAACTTCTCAAGTCTGTGCTAACATAGTGTATCGAAGAAATCCGAGTAAAGCTCCGACTAAATAAAATTACTTCGACATAATTAGTATATACACAATACTATAGCTTCTGAACTCTGTGCTGAAATATAGTGGATCGAAGAATTGCGAGTAAAGCCCCGACTAAATACAAATAACTTCCACATTCTTAGCACATACAAAATACAATTAATTCTGAAGTTGATTCTAATACATAGTGGATTGAAGAATTGCGAGTAAAGGCCTGACTAAATAAATATAAATTCCACATACTTAGCACATACACAATACAATAGCTTCTGAAGTTAATGCTAAGAGATGGTGGATCGAAGAATTGGGAATAAAGCTCGACTTCAGAAGCTTTTAGTTTTTTACTGTTTTAAAGTCGGTTTTTACATTTAATTAAAAGCATAACCATTTTTTATTTCAATTTATGTGAGACCACCCCTAAAGTATAAACTTTTTAATAATGAAACATACTCGTTTTAGAACTTATTTAAATAACTAAAGATCAAGAGAATTAATTTGAAATGCTTTGGAGCCATACAGTATACTCGTCAATGAACTAATTTAGTATTACTAAATCAGTGACAACAGTTACGAGTAACAGTTTTTGTGGCACCTGTTTGATCGATTTCGGATTACTCGCGTTCAATACACTTATACAATACTACTGATGCAGTTTGAAGTGAGCCCCTTAACCACCAAGGAATTCAATCATGACACATACGTGATAATATTACACATGGTTTGTAATATCACGTACGTTTAATTCAAATGCACGCTATAGCTATATTATAGTCGCAGCACAAACGTGTCGGCTTGACGGAGATCTACGAAGACAGCAGTGTAAAGTACCAGCGTAAAGTGCGTGCAGAAAACCGGAGAACCTTTTAATTGTTAACGAAGCATTCCATCTTAGTCCTCGGGAGTGATAACTAATCTTCATTTTGATTCTGATGGAGGATAAATGTAGATGTCTATGGGTCATAGCATCCACTTAACATCAAGTGCACTGTGTGCTCGTTCGTCACCCTTATTCTATAAAAAATGGCTTTTTGTCGGATGATGAGGATACCACTTTTAATATATACCAAAATATACCGATTTCTATATCATAATCCTTATTCTTCTCCTTACATACACAGAATATATGTACCCTCATCTTCCCGCTGCACTCAGACTGTCAAATGTAAGAATATATAAGTTAAACAAATTTAAATTTACAGCCTTAATATACGTCCCACTGCTGGGCACAGGCCACCCCTCATTTCTGAGAGGGTTTTATGGCAAGGAAATGTTCGCCGCGTTGCTCATATGCCTGTAGGCGGTTTCCTCGCGATGTTTTCCTTCACCGCCGAGCACTTGGTAGATCAGCACTTAAAATTGCAATTAACAATTTCATTGGTGTCGGCGAGGATCGAACCTGGGTTTTTCGCGTACTGTAAAATTTAGAGCGAGCGCTTATCATCAAAGCTACCACAGCTCAGAACTAATCTCTTAAATACTGTAAAATTTTATTCATGGTAGAGCCAACCTGCGGAGTGTGTTAATATCCTCCAGAACTAAATTCAGTCTCGGCGGCTATGCGCAGGACATGATGACAGTAGTGCACGGGTGAGTGCGCAAACAAAGGTGCACTCTCTATCCCACACTCTTATAGACCGATGGGAGCGTTACCTCATATGATTGGAGAGATTTCAGGCGCAGTATTAAAGCCATTACATATTTTCCAAAGCACTGGGGAGAAACACCGCCAACTCCATGGCAACCACAACACTGCAGTGTATTATGGCTACAGCACGAATATCTCGTTCAACTGGAAAAGGAATACGCTCGCATGGAATTCCAGCGTAAAATAGCAGCAAAATACTACCATTTTTCGTTTAATAAGTGGTGATTTTACATCATTCCGTCTTAGTTCTCTATAGGGGTGACTGATTATGCACTTTCATTTGATACTTAAATGACAATAAGAATGTTTGTTTGGAATAATGGATCCACTTACCTCCGAGTTTTCTTCGTTTTCTCAAAGAGCGTTCTGTAAAAAGTTTGAAATATATAATGGCCTCCGATGGTATATGACATGTGTACATCGCAACCATTGGGATGAGATACCTGACCGTCAATTTTCAAATAAAACCTTAAAAACAAAAATCATCAAAAAACTATTTCATTAAAACGAAATATATATATGTCACAACATTGAAAATAAATGAAGCAATTAAATTGCTAACATTGATTTATAGACATTTAGTACGTTAGACAGAATTAATATTACTCAATCGCTGTGCACAGCAATACTCCGACACAAGCTAATTTAATGTCTGTATGTATGAATGCATTTAAGCCTAAGGCCACTATTATATTAGGTCTTTCTTATGTTAGGTTTTTTATGAAATAAGTTAATGTATGTAACATTTTTCTATACTTTTTAATTATATTAATCAAAGTAATCACCCATGGAATCTATGCATTTTTTCAACGTAGTGTCAGTTTATTGATGGCCTTCTTGAAGAAATCAACTGAAGAGGAAGCAACAAATTATTCTAAGATAATTTGTACTACCTCCTGGGTACGGAAAATCCCCCCGCCCTCCCCCAAGTTATCAAAATTCTTGAAAATCTAGAAGGCGCAAGGTCTGAAGTGTACTGCGGATGACAGCGAGATTCCAACCCTAGCTCTTGTAACTTGAAGACCGTATCTTGTGCATTATGAGATCACACGTTGTCATCCAGGAGCAGCGGAGACTAGTGATTGAATTAAGCTGGTTGGAGACGTGCGAGCTTCTCCATCATTGTGTTCAATTATCCCATTTGGTAAGAAGCTGTGGTAAATTACACTGGCGCTAGACTAGCAAACAGTAACGATCACTTTTCTAGAGGTAAGTTTTCGTTTACGGCGTTGTTTAGGTGCTGAAACAGGATCCGACCAATTTTCTGAGCGCTTGCGATTGTCAAACAGATTCCATTTTATTTCGAATGCTGCTGCTAATTCAGCCATAGATTGAGTATCATCAGCTTTCACAATTGCCTTTAATTCGTCATTGTCAACCAAAGTCTTCGAATGATTACGGGTTCATTTTTCAGGCCAAAATTTCCAGAACGTAAGAAGGAAAATCAATAACATTTAGTGCATTCGTTTGTAGTATTCGTTCCGTAAACGTCGTTAATGTGGAGTACCGCTTGTGCCGCGTTACTACCACGACGATACTCATATTCCATAATTATTCGAATTTTAAACATATCCATGATGACAAACAATTTAAAATTAAAAACTTTGTACAACCGACTTCAATATAAATTATAAAGAATAACTCAAAAACTATTGTCCAGACCTTAATCAAATTTATATAGGACCACGCATAAAGCACCAGCTTTCAAATAAAAAAAATCATCGAAATCGGTTCACACAGTGAAAATTTATGAGGTAACACACATAAAAAACATAGGTACAGTTGAATTGAGTACCGGCTCCTTTTTGAAGTCGGTAGAAAAGAATCAAATGCGATGAAAACATAACGCTAATCAATAAACAAATGCTTAAAAAAAGAATTCCATCTCCTTAAAATAAATTTAATTTGAAATTACAATTCTCAGCCAAATTAAAATAAGTATTATTTGAAATGGCCGGTGCTGCAGAACGGCAATTTCACATGTAAAGATCTATTATTATAATCTTGTTTTCATAGAAATATGATATCAATATCTCTCAATAATAGTTTCTGTACTAATCGAGAGTTTTATTAGAGAGGTTTAGAAGTAACAGAAGAGAAGAAGTAATGCTCTTAAATTCATTGTTTCATATTTAAGTAAGAGAACGCTAAAAGTTGTCATTAATAGTATGAGCTCTTCCGGGTCGACAGTACAAATGGGCGTGCCTCAAGGCTCAATTCTCAGCCCCTTTCTGTTTCTTGTGTGAATTAATGACTTACCTTACATAGTAGGGGATAACCATAATATAGTATTAATTGCTGATGACACTTTATTAAATTTCAAATTAAAACGACAGTTATTAAAATATGGCGAATTAAATTGGTTTAATGTTAATAACTTGCATTTAAATGGCACTAAAACGAAATGTATGAAATTTAGGACTCCAAATATCAAGCATTTAAATAATGTTGTATAATATTACAATATTATTTATAATAATGGGGAGCAACTGAGTCTTATCGATACCACCATTTTTCTTGGTATGACACTAGACGCGCAGCTTCAATGGAGCCCCCATATATCAAAATTAGCAAGCAGACTTAGTTATGCAGCATATGATGTATATATGATTAGAAATTAAAATTATTAAATTGGCCTCTAAACAGCTTGGCGTGCTCAGCAGAGCGGGACAGTATTTCATGCCGGCACACCTCCTGCAACTTTACAAGGCGCAGGTTCGGCCTCACATGGAATACTGTTCCCATCTCTGGGCAGGGGCTCCCCAGTGCCAGCTCCTTCCACTTGACCGCATCCCCGAGCTCTTTCCGATCGGCTCGATTCATTGGCACTTCGAAGAGATGTTGCATCCCTTTGCGTTTTCTTTCGCATCTACCATGGAGAGTGCTCTGAGGAATTGTTCGGATTAATCCCAGCCGCCAAATTTCACAAACGCACATCGCGGCAGAACTCCCGATACCATGCACACCATCTGGATGATTGGCGGTCCACCACTGTGCGATTTAGAAGATGTTTTTTTCCTCGCACGACTTCCTTGTGGAATCGATTACCATCAGCGATTTTTCCGGACCGATACGACTTAGGGACCTTCAAGAAAAGAGCGTACTCCTTTTTAAAAGGCCGGCGACGCATCTGCAATTCCCTCCCTGGTGTTGCAGTTGTTCATGGGCGGCGGTAGTCACTTACCATCAGGTGAGCCGCATGCTCGTTTGCCCCCTCTACTATATAAAAAAAAAGAAATCTTACTAGTGAGGACACATCTAGACTTGTTTACTTTAGCTATTTCCATAGCATAATTTAGTATTGTGATCTCGCAACTGACACTAAAATTATATTTGTTTTACAGAAGAGGGCCATAAGAGCAATCTAAGATTCAAAACCTAAAGAGTCGCTCCGAGAAAAATTTAAGGAAATTAATAAATTAACTTTGGCCTCTCAATACGTTTATGAAAATGTATGTATCTACACACAAATAAAAGTAGTTACACAAAAATAGGTGATATTCATTCTGTAAATACTAGAAACAGACACAAGTGTTTCTGTTTCTGTTACAGTAAAAAGAATTTCATTGTTTCCATCAAAATAATACTGATGATTTGTATGGGGTATCTTCAAAATTGTAAGTTATACATTTAATAGATACTGCATGTGATTTTAAATTTTATAGATTTTTTTTATTAAATTGAATAGACGTGGAGTATAATTAAAAACGAAACGGGCAAGGTCAAACTACGCAACTCGCATTTTCAATTGAATGTTAATAATAATTTGACGCAATCTGATCCAAAAATTGCTGCGGAGTTTGAGAAACATTTCGCTGATGATCCTTTTTTGCTCTTGCCATTACTCTCGACGCAAAGTTCAATAGAGCACCCATATATACAGTTCAGGCAATACTTCTCTGGAACGCTGTGCCCGTTGATATAAGAAAAGCACCGAATAAGCATGCGTTTAAGAGACTGGTCCGACAACATTATCATAAGGAAAACTGTGACCGTCGATTTCTATTTTTAATTTCTTGGTTATGAACGTATGCGAATATATTTTATGTTTATACACAATATATGCCTGGTAGTTCAGGAAATGAAGCATTTTGGCTCGCAATTTTTTCCTCCACCATGGATTTACTTGAAATTTTCACAGAAGGTAGGGAATAGCTCAAGGATCATTGTCTATATCATGCAGCTGTAAGCTAGAGCCTTGGGTGTGGGGAAATTTTATATTACATTTTAACTATAGGAATCGACGGAAAAAGTAATTCTAAGACAAAAATGTTATATACTTTATTTCATAAAACTAATATTTTTTGAGTTATTCAAAGTTGAAAGTAACAGTTTTTTGACGAAAAAATCGACTTTTTAAATGTTTTTTTGCGAATAACTCTAAAAATATGTATTTTATCAAAAAAAGTGTAGAGAGCCAAATTGTAGCTTTTAAAAAAACAAAAAGAATGCTTTTTATAATTTTTCTACGACAAATACGAACTGAGATACAGCAAATTAATGCTTAGCTTTTTTCGTCAAATGCATAAATTGGAAGATTTAAAGCGAAATAACGAGAAAAATTTGCATTATTCGAAGAAAGCTCATAGAATCTTTTGTAAAATATTTAATTTGAGCTTTAAAAAAACAAAAAAATGGCCCTAGCATGAAAATTGACCGACTTATGATCAAAATAAGATCGGACCCACTTTTTTCTACAAAAAAAAACTGTGAAAACAACCCCCAAAGTACCGCCTAATTAAATTGATCGCCACCTTCGATTTCACCATATTTCTAAATTAGAGGGGATCGTAAGAACCTTCGAAAGTAAAAGACAACTGTCTTTTACTGATTAAAAAATTGTTCACCAAAGACGTTTTTAACATTGTTGTTTTTCATGAAAATGAGTAAATTATGGTAATTATTTATGACTTATTGCCATAAATAATAACTATAATTTATAACTATACACTTGCAGAAAATTTAAAGAAATAAATATTCTTTTTTATTTATATTTAACTTTGGCCTCTAAGTATATTTACGAAAATGTTATGAATGTATTTGTATTTAGTGATGTACATTCTGTAAATACTAGGAACAAGCATAAGTTAGTTATACCAGTTAATCGATCCAAAAGAGTCAGTAATTCCTTTATGTATACGCTTTCAAAACGAAGTCCCAGAAAATATGCAGGCCTTATCTATCAGTTTAAAAATTTACCAAGCAAAAATTGTTTAGTATGGATTATTAGGGTATACTACTAAAGAGTACATGATTGATAAAAACCCCTGAGAATGAGGTGATCGCTACGATGCTGTTTGTAAATGTTTTAATACTAATACTAAAATAATATATATTATAAATTAATTTTATATTAATCTTTTTGGTTACCTATAATATGTTTATTTGTTATATATTTAGTTCCAATAATATAATACAATTTTTGTATAATATAATGTTTGTAATAAAATTAACTTAAATCTAAATTGATTGAAATCGGATTATTCTATTTCAATCAATTTAGATTTAAATTAAAATCTTGAATTCTTAGATATTTTTAAATCGTCTAATGTGTTAATTAATATTAGTTACGTAATAATAAATTAGTATTTCGTCAAAGTTAACTTTATTTTTACAGATTGTTTTATAAAAAAATGGGGAAATTCTGTTTCACATGACAACCCTATATAACACGCAAACATACTTGCACCGCCGCCATTACAGTGCATCAGTCCTTTCTTAACAAACTTCTGTCCGCCATATTTATACGTCCATGATCTGAACTAGCAAATAGACAAATGTTATGAATTAATTTGTTAAGCTAATGTTATGCTATAAAAAGACAAGAAGTTTTAGTATCGAGACAGCTAGATTATTTTATTCCAGTTATTTTCAAAGCATAGTCTCATAAAAATCATTAACATAATGGATAGCGTGGCGCTCATAAAAAAGGATTCACAATAGTTTACTCGAAAAGTTGAGCGTTGAAGAAACAAAATCTTATAAAACGTATCAGCAGGTGGAGAAATGCTTATTCTATTATAGTTTCAGTGCCTCTTACCACCACAAGATGGAGAGATCACATGGAATGAAGATCTAACCCTTGGTGTTCTAATTTAAAGCCCCGAAAACTTTAAGCTCGAATTACAAAACCGTTTCCAGTGCCTAGAAGATTGCCATACCTATAGGTATTTGCTAAAAATGTGTCTGTCAGAAAGGCCTCACTTCCGAAGTTGAAGACTTAATGTGATAGCATCGTTTCCGGGATACCTGAGATTTCAAGTAAGGTTGAGAGGTTCTACGGGTAACTGCACATTATCTTTGAAGCCACACGCAAGTGTGAGTAACCAAGAGCAAGTCATATTTGACACTATTTCAATGATAACGTGGAAATCCATCTGAGTGAATTAGAACGGCTCTGCAGCACCATAAAGATGATAAGGCCCGGGGCGAGGATCGATTTTCAGGGGAGCTTCTGAAAACTGGTGGAAAACTAATACTTGAAGTCTTTCAGAAGCTCTTCAATTCTGCCCTCCGGAGTTGAGGAACAGAAGTACGGTGGTCTAGTTTTTTAAGAAAGGTGACAACGCTCTGTTATAAAACTACCAACCGATATCCCTTCCGAGCTGCGTGTACATGATGGTATTGAGAGTCATTTGGAATCGTCTCGCATGCAGAGTTGTCGACTTCCATTCTTCCATACAAGATGGTTTCCTAAAAGGCTTTAGTATCAAAATGAACCACTAACATACTCTTTAGAAAATTTTACAGAAGACTGAATAGCACAATCAATAATTTTTCTTGCGTATGTGGACTATGATTCCTTTAAAATTTGGGCGGTGTTGACAAGTTGACTATCGATATATAGAAGTGCTGAAGTTTATCTACAGTAGGGATACGATGGATATCAGAATCAAGAATCAAGAATCATTTATTTACATAAAACACGGTAAATAAGTTGTTACATCAAATAAAAGATCAACATGTTTTGTCCTGTTAGGACGTGCAAATATTTAAGTATATGATCAATTAAATTTAAATTAGTTATTATTTAAACAGTATAATTATTATAGTATTCATATTTAAAATCATAATTCATTACAAACAGATTGAATTAAATTAAAATTAGTTATTATTTAAACAGTACAATTATTTTTATTATTATAGTAGTCATATTTAAAATCATAATACATTACAAACATTATATTCATGGTCAAGTGAATTTATTTGTAATTAAAAAACTCCTTAATATTATAGAAAGCCCTGTCCACCAACCACATAAAAAGTTTTCTTTTAAATTTAATAAGAGGCAATGACTTTATGTCGCTAGGCAGTTTGTTAAACACCTTTATTGCCATCGAATAACAGCTCTTATGAGAGGTTGCCTCCTTTCTAAATGGAAGAACTAGTTTATCCTTGTACCTTGTATTAAAACTAACAACATCACTATTTTTGTAAAAAAACTGTTTATGTTTTTTGACTGTGAGTGTTAGAATTTTTTGGGTTGGAAAAAGTTCTCTACAAGAATATAATGGGCCAACCCTGCAGATTGCCCTTACACACTTTTTTTAAGCAATAAAAGCTTTGTTCACTGTAGATCCATTTCCCCAGAGTATTACTCCATATCTCAAAACGGGATCTATATAGCCATGATAGGCGAGTCAAGACGTTTTTTGAGATGAAGTCCTTGACAATCTTCGTAATGGGTAAATGAACTTATTGATTTTGTACTCGTACATACTTCTTCAATGTGTCTTGGCCAAGTACAACCATCATCAATATGTATCCCCGAGAATTTTATATTTCGAACCTCCTCTAGTTTTTGTCCATTTAAATTAATGTCAATAGTTTCTTTACATTTCCTTAGGTTAAATTGTATAATTTTTGTTTTGCCTAAATTTACTTTGAGTCTATTCTTGTATAGCCAATCTGTGACACTTATAACAGCTGTCATTATTTTATCATTGTAATTGGATTTAGTGTCAGTACTTATTATGATTGAAAAGTCGTCAGCAAAAAGTACAGACTTGCAATTGATAAAATCAGGTAGGTCATTCACGTAAAGCAAAAAGAGAAGAGGCCCCAGGACACTCCCTTGTGGGACTCCACTACGGTTGTATTATGGTTTATATTTGGATCTGGACGATGTCATTACATTATTTACGTCTATATCATTTATTTCAACACACTGTTCTCTACCGCTTAGATAAGATTTTATCCACTATAATACTGGGCCCCGAATGCCATAGCAGTACAGCTTATCAATTAAGATATCATGACACAATACATCAAAAGCTTTACTCATTTAAAAAAATACTGCAGATACTAGGTGACCTTTGTCAATACAATTAATTATTTCGGTAACCAATGAATAGGCTGCTAATGTGATCGATTTATTTCTTTGAAATCCATTTTACTCTACTTTTAAAATGTCAAATTTTGTTACATAGTCGTATATTCTAGAATACATAATTTTTTCAAAGATTTTAGACACTATAGGTACTAAAGTAATTGGTCGATAATTATTTATGTCACATTTATCATCCTTTTTATGAAGTGGTTTTACTATTGAAAACTTAAGAGCTGTTGGAAAGCATCCTTCTATACACGATATGTTAACCAAATGTGACAGAATTGGCGATAATTCTTCAGCACACCTCTTAAGAATTCCAGTTGCTATGTTGTCGTAACCAACTGATAGTGTGTTTTTCAACGAAAGTATTCCTTTTTTATCTCATATTTATTTGAAGGACTCAAAAAAATTATTGTCATATTATGTTTAGTTAATGTTTTATCAATTTGCTTCATTTTATTCGGTGAATGAATAAAATGTTTGTTTAAATTCTCGGCCATTAGTAGTAGTAGCCATTAGTTTTTAGGATATTATTAGCTACAGTTTTGTTTTGGATAATGTTCCACGCTGCCTTGCATTTTTTTTTCTTTTTTTTATATGATAAGGGTGACAAATGAGCACACAGTCCACCTGATGGTAAGTGGTTGCTGTGGCCCATAGACATCTACATCTATCCTCTATTACAAATCAAAATGTAGATGCGTTGTCACCCGTGAGGACTAAGATGGAATGCCTCATTTCCAGTAAAAAGGGCCTCCGGCCACCTGCACTCACCAAGCGAAACGCAGAGGTAAACCTCTACTGCACGCTGGTTTTCTGTGAGGTCGTGGTACCACCCCGGTTCGAGCCGGCCCATCCGTGCGACAGCAAAAGCTGCCGCGTGACTCTACCACTGTTAAACTGTTGTTTTTACTATTTGAGATATACTTGTAATTGCTAATTTTTGGGATTTACTTATAACTTTTCTTAGAATATAAGTATAGAAATAATATTTTGACTTGTTTGATTTTTTTTCATTAGGTCTCTATGTATAGTAATTGTACCTCAACTTCCTTTTTGTTTTAGAAGACTTTTTAAGTCCTGCTGTAATCCATTTAGGGCCACAAGTTTTTATCTGACGTTTAATTTTAATCACTGGAAAGCATAAGTCATAGAATCTAATTATGTCATGAAAATTACTAAAAGCTAGGTCAAAGTTTGATTCGTCATATATGTCATTAAATGTCAGTTGCTTCATTATTTCTTTAAATTTTCTCCTATTGTCAGTGCTATAGTCTCTTCTAAGTATCCAATATGTATTTATGTAAGTTTTATATTTATAAGGAAATGTTATACTAATCGTTTGATCCGTGTTAGATAACCCCAATTCATATATTTTACCTTCGGCTTCTCGGTCATTGCTTATAATATGATCTATACAAGTTTTCTGTCTGGTAGGCTTTTGTATGTAATGAGTGAGGTTATTGTTTAGTAAAATATTTTTGTAGAATTCAGAAGCTGGTGTGCACTTAAGTGTGTCTATATTAAAATCTCCGGCTATAATGATTTTAAAGTCATTATATCTGTTACAAATATTATAAAGCATGTCTTGAAATTTATTTAAAAAGTCTGTTACATTGGACTTAGGTATTTTATAGATGCAGATAACACAACAACGATGGTCTGGCAAAATGATACCACATACCTCAAAAGTGTTTTCTGCTTGATATTTATTAATTATTGTAAGATCTGCAAAGTTAAAAGTAGTTTTACAAAGTATGCATACACCACCCCTTTTTACGTCAAGCCTTAAATAACTATTTGCAATAGTGTAGCCATCCAAATGCACAAACACTTCTTCACCTGCTTTCAGAAATGTTTCACTAAGGCATATAACATCTAATACACATCCTATTTCACGAGAAAAATCAGTTATGTATATCTGCAACAAATCAGTTTTATTAAGAAGTCCAAAGAAAAAGAAGAAGTGTTTTGGTGAAAAATTGTAAATATATGGTTTTTACAGACGAAAAAAATTGTCACGTTTTGACCCTTCAGATGTTACTTCGATTTTAGCATTTACATTTTCATTCCGGTGCCTCGCATAATTGTTTTCATAGCAAAAATAATATAAGATAGTTTTCTCTGTGATTTTCCTACTTTTCTGTTTATTTACATTTTTATAGGCGAAACGGATTACATCATGACGTTTGTTAAAGCTAAGGAATTTTTCGTTGTAGTCAAGGCTATCTATTAAAAAATTTAATTTAGTACAAATGTCAAAGCGGTTTTTTATCGTTAATGTGAATGAAATGACAATTATTGAAATTGTTACATAGACGGCGAATGTTCCTATTCAACAGGTTTTTATTCAAAAAAACATATTTTAGTACGCTTATTACAATAATAGTTAAGTTATGGTTTTTTTATCAAAAATACAGATAGTTCTAATAATACTTTAGTGGGGTTACAGTCATTTTCACCAACATTAGTTACTATTTTATCTTTATTATTAAAAACAATATTTTCGCACCCGTTAAGAGTTTCTTCTGTAGGCGCTTGCGGTTTTGTATCTGCTGTAATAAAATATTTTTCATATTTGCTGTTGAGTTTTGATCGAATCAGTGAAGAAGCTAAGCCTACACATTGTTGCCCACCAAATATGTGTATCATAGTTACAGTTTCATTAGCCGTAGTAGTGGTTATGGACGACGTGATGTCTTCTAGTGACGTATCCTTATCGATTTCCTTAGTTTTAGCTTGTATTGCAAAATCAGGGCAGTAGCTTGTTGTATTGAGAAATCGTCAAGGGTTATGTTTTGTCGCATAAATGTAGTATATCCAGAGTAGTAGGATATTCAACTGCAAAAAAATGTAAGATATAAGAAATATAATTGGTAAATCCAATTGAGCATACCTTAAGCGCATAAAAAAATACGTATAACATGATTATACGGAATTTTTTAAAGTAGTTTAAATACATTTCGACAGCACTATCGGCTTCAATACCCTCGAAACCCATGAAAATGACACCCACGATGAAAAAATTGATACCCATTGCAGCCACCACCTTGGATTTACATTTCGACAGCACTATCGGCTTCAACACCCGCGAAAATCATGATAATGACACCCATGAAGAAAAAATTGATATCTATTGCAGCCGCCATCTTGGATTTACATTTCGACAGCACTATCGGCTTCAGCACCCTAAAAAACCATGAAAATGACACCCATGATGAAAAAATTGATATCTATTGCAGCCGTCATCTTGGATTTACATTTCGACAGCACTATCGGCTTCAACACCCACGAAAACCATGAAAATGACACCCATGATGAAAAAATTGGTACCGAATTCAGCCGCCATCTTGGATTTACATTTCGACAGCACTATCGGCTTCAACACCCTCGAAAACCATGAAAATGACACCCATGATGAAAAAATTTATACCTATTGCAGCCGCCATCTTGGATTTACATTTCGACAGCAATATCGGCTTCAACACCCTCGAAAACCATGAAAGTGACACCCATGATAAAAAATTGGTACCTAATTCAGCCGCCATCTTGGATTTACATTTCAACAGCACTATCGGCTTCAACACCCTCGAAAACCATCAAACTGTCACCCATGACAAAAAAATTGATACTACTTACTTTTAGTACGTACTATTATTATTTATTCTGTGATTTTAAAATATTGTAATAAAAAAAAATTCTTATTATAATAATAATCAGGTATTTAAGAACACGGTAATCCTCGAATCCGGCAACTTGCTCTATCACCGGGAGGGCGACCATCTGCCCCAAGGAGGTGTCGGATTTATCGTCCACAAGTCTCTCGTTAACAACGTTGTAAAGGAGTGTGTCGACGAGGGTTGCGTACCTTATACTCAGAATCACCAAACGGTATTTGCTGAAGGTCATACAGGTTTACGCACCAACCTCGGCACACCCCGATTAGGAGGTGGTGGAAATGTATGAGGATATCTCTAGAGCCATGTATTCCTCCAAAACCCAATATACGGTGTTAATGGGAGACTTCAATGCAAAACTAGGCACAAGAGAGAACGGTGAGCTGAAAGTAGGGAAATTTGGAATAGGGCAACGGAACCCAAGGGGCCAGCAGCTGGCCGACTTCATGGAGAAAGAGGGACTCTTTATGATGAATTCTTTCTTCAAGAAGGAAGTGGACCTGGTCGAGCTCCGACGGTTCGACAAAAAATGAGATTGACTTCATTATGACGACCAGACGACAACTGTTAAGTGATGTCTCAGTGATCGCGAGGGTGAAAACCGGCAGCGATCACCGAATGGTTAGAGGCACACTGAACCTAAATGTTAAGTTGGAGAGGTCTCGTCTGATCAAGGCAACGCTCCGTCCCCCTCGTGCTCTAATCCAAAGTCCCGAAACCTTTCAGCTTGAGTTACAAAACCGTTTTCAGTGCCTAGAAGACTGCAATGAAGTAGACGATATGAATGACAAGCTCGTGGAAACTGTCCATGTGGTCGGAGCTAAGTTCTGCAAGACCCGCCGCAGAAGAACACAAAAACTCTCCGATCACACTCTTAATCTCATGTCTGTTAGACGGGAGATGAGGCTACATTCTTCAACAGATTTAACAGCATACAGGCAACTGAACACACACATCTCCAAATGCATGCGGCGAGACTTACGCAACTTCAATACAGCTCGTATTGAAGAAGCGATCGAGCGGAACCAAGGCTCCAAAGTCTTTGCCAGAGATCTGTCTGCCAGAAAGAGCCAACTGTCAAAGCTGAAGACCGAATGTGGCGGCATCGTTTCCGGGGCACCTGAGATTTTGAGTGAGATTGAGAGGTTCTATGGGCAGCTGTACACGTCATCGTTGGAGCCACACGCAATTGTTTGTAAGGATCCAAGAGCGAGTCTTATTCGACACTATTCCGAAGCTATCCCGGACGTCAGTCTGAGCGAGATTAGAATGGCTCTCCAGCACCTTCAAAACGGCAAGGTCCCAGGCAAGGATGGAATTACAGCGGAGCTTCTGAAAGCGGGTGGAAGACCGGTACTTGAAGTCCTTCAGAAGCTATTGAATTCCGTCCTCCATTGTGGCATTTCACCGGAGGCGTGGAGCAGAAGTGCGGTGGTCTTGTTCTTCAATAAAGGTGACAACGCTCTCTTGAAGAACTACATACCGATTTCCCTTCTGAGCCGCGTCTACGTGCTGTTTTCGAGAGTCATTACGAATCGTCTCGCGCGCAGACTTGACGACTTCCAGCCTCCCGAACAAGCCGGTTTCCGAAAGGGCTTTAGCACCATAGACCACATACACACCCTACGGCAAATTGTACAGAATTCCGAAGAGTACAATTTGCCACTATGTCTGGCGTATGTGGACTATGAGAAAGCCTTTTTTTTCCGTCGAAATTTGGGCGGTGCTGCAGTCCCTTCAGCGGTGCCAAGTTGACTGTCGGTATATCGAAGTGCTGAAGTGTTTGTACAGTAGAGCTACGATGGCTATCCGAGTACAGAACCAGAGTACGAAACCTATCCAATTGCAGAGAGGTGTAAGACAGGGTGACGTTATATCCCCGAAACTCTTCACCGCTGCATTGGAAGACGTTTTCAAGCTTCTGGACTGGAAAGGATACGGAATTAACATCAATGGCGAGTACATCACTCACCTTCGATTTGCCGACGATATAGTCCTCATGGCAGAATCGCTGGAGGAACTAAGCACTATGCTCAATGACCTCAATAGTGTCTCCCAACGGATAGGTCTTAAGATGAACATGGACAAAACAAAGATTATGTTTAATGTCCATGTCACACCTATGCCGGTAGTTGTTGGGAGCACTAAGCTCGAAGTTGTTGAAGAATATGTTTACCTGGGACAAATAGTCCGACTAGGTAAGTCCAACTTCGACCGAGAGGTCAATCGACAGATTCAACTCGGCAGGCCAGCGTTCGGGAAGCTACGACACATCTTCTCAGCAGAAATACCTCAAAACCTTAAAACAAAATTTTACAACCAGTGCGTGTTGCCAGTGATGACTTACGGAACTGAGACGTGGTCCTTCACTGCTGGCCGTATGAGGAAGCTCAAGGTCGCTCAGCGAGTTATGGAGAGGGCTATGCTCGGAGTTTCCCTGCGTGATAAACTTAGGAATGAGGATATCCGCAGTAGAACCAGAGTAACCGACATAGCCCAACGAATTAGTAAGCTGAAGTGGCAGTGGGCCGGCCATATAGCTTGAGGAACCGACAACCGATGGGGAAGAAAGGTACTCGAGTGGCAGCCTCGTACCGGTAGGCGAAGTGTAGGGCGTCCCCCCACAAGATGGAGTGACGACCTGGTAAGACATGCAGGAAGTCGATGGATGCAGGCGGCTCGGGACCGTGCTTTGTGGCATTCCTTGGGGGAGGCCTATGTTCAGCAGTGGACTTGTGAAGGGCTGTAATGATGATGATGATGATGATTTAAGAAATTTGTGAATATTGTGCATTTGTTAGTATTTGTACAGCGATCTTTTTGAGCCGCTGCAAACATCCGAAACAATGTCCACTCACGACGGCGACTGACCAGTATATAAAAAGTACTCTGTGCGTCGAACTGAGTGATTGAGTAAACTACTCTGTGGCTTTAGCTCCCTTCACAGAATTATTTTACATACAAGGCTACCAAATCAACGAAACTTTCGCCATTTTGGAGCCGAAAAAAATTAATTATAGCTTAACAAAACAAAATTACACTGCCATTTACATTCAGTGGCTTCCCACATGATAGATGAAGAGATTAAAAAATAGATTGAGTTAAACAATTGATATTTTCAAAAGATAGAGTGTTTACAAGCCTTCCGGACTTGATAAATCCACACCATAAGCCACAAAAACCCCTTTTTTATTTGTAAATAGCAATTAATCAATTTAAAAAAAAATATTAATAAGTTCAACAATCATTTATCTTTCTAACAATGTGCTTTTTATATCATTTATATGTATAATATGATTGCTAGATACGATTTTATTCGATAAAACGTTGGAATCTTAATTTTTAGGCGATAGTAGAACATACCTTGCGCTTTCGCTTAAGGTATGCAATAATAAATAAGATATTTATATAAGTTTATCGGTTACAACGTCACCCTGTGACATTGTAACCGATAAACTTATATATAGTCCATATGGCGGAATCGATAGAGAACCTAGTACTATGCTCAATGAACTTAATAGTATCTCCCAACGGATAGGTATTAAAATGAGCATAGACAACAAAGGTCATATATAACGTCCATGTCACACCTATTCCGGTAGTTCTTGGGAGCACTACGCTCAAATTTGTCGACGAGTATGTTTACCTGAGATTAATAGTCCGATTAGGTAAGTTAAACATTGACCAATAGGTCAATCGATGGATTCAATTCGGCTAGGCAGCGTTCGGAATATTACGACACATGAAAGTTTATTGAAAGTTTGGTTTTTATTGTTTCCAACATATTCTTAAATTATTATAAGTTTGAGGACTTCTTTTAAGTATAATGAAACTTGTGGTAGAACTTGTGGCTCTCCCTTAACTAAATACATTCAACAAAAAAGAAGCAGGTTGTGTGTATGTGTGCATACGTGCACGCCCCCGAGCGCGCGCGTAGGTTTGTGTGTGTGTGTGTGTGTGTGTGTGTGTCTGTGTGTCTGTGTGTGTGTGTGTGTTTGTGTGTATGTGTGTGTGGGTGTGTGTGTGTAAGTATGCCGTGTATTGGCGTTCAAGAATATCCACTACCCCATATCTTCCCGTGGGTGTCGTAAAAGGCGACAAAGGAAACAGGCAGGAGATGGCAGCAGCATCTTCCTAATAGAAGCCAAAATTACAATAAAAATACTGCGGTTGCAAACCCGCTCACCAAGCGTGGCAACTATGGCAAATACCCCCCTATGAAAGAATGTAACAAAGAGACGCCCCCAGTCCCCGACAGCCCCGCTATTCCTGGCTACGGTGGCGACAATGGTAATGACGGGGCAAGGGGTGCTAAGAATCTCCGGTGGAGGTTCGGTTGCCACCTTAGATGACTCGACCTGGCAACGTACAACGCACGCACCCTGAGGACTGACGAGAAGATCGTGGAGCTGGAAGAAGAGACAGACAAGTTACGCTGGCATATTATAGGATTATCCGAAGTTCGAAGAGAGGGGGAGGTCACGGTAATCCTCGAATCCGGCAACTTGCTCTATCAACGGGAGGGCGACCATCTGTCCTAAGGAGATGTCGGATTTATCGTCCACAAGGCTCTCGTTAACAACGTTGTAAAGATCGAGAGTGTGTCGACGAGGGTTGCGTACCTTATACTCAGAATCAACAAACGGTATTCACTGAAGGTCATACAGGTTTATGCATCAACCTCGGCACACCCCGATGAGAAGGTGGAGGAAATGTATGAGGATATCACTAGAGCCATGCATTCCTCCAAAACTCAATATACGGTGTTAATGGGAGACTTCAATGCAAAACTAGGCTCTCTTGTGCCGGCGAGCTGAAAGAAGGGAAATTTGGAATAGGGCAACGGAACCCAAGGGGCCAGCAGCTGGCCGACTTCATGGAGAAAGAGGGACTCTTTATGATGAACTCACTCTTCCAGAAGCGGCCCTACAGGAAGTGGACTGGTCGAGCCCCGACGGTTACACAGAAAATGAGATTGACTTCATTATGACGACCAGGCGACAACTGTTCAGTGATATCTCAGTGATCGCGAGGGTGAAAACCGGCAGCGATCACCGAATGATTAGAGGCACACTGAACCTAAATGTTAAGTTGGAGAGTCCCGTCTAATGAAGTCAACGCTCCGTCCTCCTCGTGCTCTGTTCCAAAGTCCCGAAACCTATTAGCTCGAGTTACGAAATCGTTTTCAGTGGCTAGAAGACTGCAATGAAGTGGACGATATGAATGACAAGCTCGTGGAAACTGTCCATGCGGTCGGAGCTAAGTTCTGCAAGACCCGCCGCAGACGAATATAAAAACTCTCCGATCACATTCTCAATCTCATGGCTGTTAGACCGGAGATGAAGCTACATTCTTCAACAGATTTGACAGCATACAGGCAACTGAACAGACAGATCTCCAAATGCATGCGGCGGGACTAACGCAACTTCAATACAGTTTGTATTGAAGAAGCGATCGAACGGAACCAAGGCTCCAAAGTCTTTGCCAGCTGTCTGCCAAAAAGAGCCAACTTTCAAAGCTGAAGACAGAATATGGCAGCATCGTTTCCGGGGCACCTGAGATTTTGAATGAGATTGAGAGGTTCTATGGGCAGCTGTACACGTCATCGTTGAAACCACACGCAAGTGTGAGTAACGATCCAAGAGCGAGTCTTATCTGACATTATTTCGATGATATCCCGGACATCAGTCTGAGCGAAATTAGAATGGCTTTCCAGCACCTTAAAAACGGCAAGGCCATAGGCGAGTATGGAATTACAGCGAAACTTCTGAAATCGGGTGGAAAACCGGTACTTGAAGTCGTTCAGAGGCTCTTTAATTCCGTCCTCCATGGCGGCTTTACACCGGAGGCGTGGAGCAAAAGTGCGGTGGTTTTGTTCTTCAAGAAAGGCGACAATGCTCTCTTGAAGAACTACAGACCGATTTCCCTTCTGAGCGGCGTCTACGTGCTATTTTCGAGAGTCATTACGACATCGTTTTGCACGCAGACTTGACGACTTCCAGCCTCCCGAACAAGCCGGTTTCCGAAAGGGCTTTAGCACCATAGACCACATACATACCCTACGGCAAGTTGTACAGAAGTCAGAGGAGTACAATTTGCCACTATGCCTGGCGTATGTGGACTATGAGAAAGCCTTTGATTCCGTCGAAATTTGGGCGGTGCTGCAGTCCCTTCAGCGGTGCCAAGTTGACTGTCGGTATATCGAAGTGCTGAAGTGTTTGTACAGTAGAGCTACGACGGCTATCCGAGTACAGAACCAGAGTACGAAACCCATCCAATTTCAGAGAGGTGTAAGACAGGGTGATGTTATATCCCCGAAACTCTTCACCGCTGCATTGGAAGACGTTTTCAAGCTTCTGGACTGGAAAGCATACGGTATTAACATCAATGGCGAGTCCATCACTCACCTTCCGTTTGCCGATGATATAGTTCTTATGGCAAAATCGCTAGAGGATCTAAGCATTATGCTCAATGACCTCAATAGTGTATTCCAACGGGTAGGTCTTAAGATGAACATGGACAAAACAAAGATTATGTTTAATGTCCATGTCACACCTATGCCGGTAGTTGTTGGGAGCACTAAGCTCGAAGTTGTTGACGAGTATGTTTACCTGGGACAAATAGTCCGACTAGGTAAGTCCAACTTCGACCGAGAGGTCAATCGACGGGTTCAACTCGGCTGGGCAGCGTTCGGGAAACAACGGCACATCTTCTCGTCAGACATACCTCAAAACCTTAAAACGAAATTGTACAACCAGTGCGTGTTGCCAGTGATGACTTACGGATCTGAGACGTGGTTCTTAACTGCTGGCCGTATGAGGAAGCTCAAGGTCGCTCATCGAGCTATGGAGAGGGCTATGCTCGGAGTTTCTCTGCGTGATAAACCTAGAAATGAGGATATCCGCAGTAGAACCAGAGTAACCGACATAGCCCAACGGATTAGTAAGCTGAAGAGGCAGTGGGCCGTCCATATAGCTCGAAGAACCGACAACCGATTGGGAAAAAAGTTTCTTGTATGGCAGCCTCGGACCGGTAGGCGAAGTGTGGGGTGACCCTCCACGAGATGGAGTGACGACCTGGTAAGACATGCAGGAAGTCGATGGATGCAGGTGGCTCAGGACCGTGCTTTGTGGCATTCCTTGGGGGAGGCCTATGTTCAGCAGTGGACTTATGAAAGGCTGTAATGATGATGATGATGTGTGTGTAAGTATGTGCATGTGTACGTGTGTGTATGTATGAAAAAAGACAGTGAGTGAATGTGTTCGCGCCAAGCGCTAATGTCAAGAATTGACGTCAGAAGGCGCGCGCCTCGGTGATACCGGTTTGACGTTCGTTCGAGCGGGGTGGGTGTTGAGAACGCGAGGGAAAATCCCAGTCCAAATTGAGCGCTGCGATAGATGGCACGCTGTCATTTTGTAGGGAAATCGGAAGCGGAATTCGACACGCGCATCTAGGAAATATACGGTTTAGGATACGTAACGCGCATTCCTTGCTTGTTAGCTTCACCCGGGACTTATTGTATTTACTAGTAGTAGTAGGTAGGTAGTGACCTTTGATCCGTACGTTCTGTGTTCGTTTCGCGGGTCAGGCGGTATAACAAACGAGAGTTAGTGGCTTCTGTAAGGTAGTTAATCGTACGACAGAGTTACTGGACTGTCATCGGGACTGCGAAGAAAGTGATACGAAGTGGTGGAGAGGTGCTGAGATCCAAACTGCTGCAGAGGGTAAGGGTCTAATAAGGTCAATAACACTACCAGCCACACCCAGATACACACCACTGACCCTTACTTTCCTAGCACTATACAACCACATGCGACCTGACCGAATCCTGAGGGACCAGTCGCCTTGAATAGAGGTAAGTAAGCTTTTTTTAAGAGAATAGAACGCTCCCCCCTGATTGTTTATTGTAATTAGAAACTTTCCACCTTTGGCCTGTAGGAGGCCCGATCGGCACCTGCTTGTAGATTCTTTCTCTATGGGCCCGGAGAAACTGTTGGATAAGCAGCTGCTGGCCGTAACAGAATGTGTTATAAGCTTATAAGATAAATTGTAATAAAGCTTCAGTTTGATAGTAATTAAGTGTCTTAAGCCACTGCATTATTTTTTTCTTACAGTCATATGTCTTTAATGGATATTTTTTTTTGAGATTTGCAATATTTTATTAATCTGATTGTATAAATGTTCTGATTTGTTTGTCATATTGATGTTTCGCAAAGGTGGTTTCGTTCTCCAAATAGGAGCTACTCTATAATTTCTTTTTTTACTACTGTAAATAGGATTAAAAGCCAAAGATTTATGTTTTTTCAATACAATATGTAATATGTACAACTGCCTTACCAAAATCAGCCCACATGATGCATACAAAAAGCTAGTGGAGTACCAGTACGGTTTAAAATACATAACCTTTAGTAGACATCTCTGAGCTCTTTCAATTTCAATAAATTTACTTTTGTAAGTAAACCCCCCCCCCCCCCCCAAATTGGTAAACATTATATTATAATAGACTGAGCTAGCGCTACGTATATTTGATTCAAAAGATCTAAACTGGCAACATGTCTTAAAGTTTTAAATATCCAAGTGAGCTTTCAAATTCTACTAGATACTAATTCAACATGTCGGTACCAGGAAAGTCGCTGGTCCACCATAACGCCCAGATACTTTGTATATGAAACTTTTTCTATAGATAAACACGTACAGTTACCGCTGGAAGGATTGTTACATTTATGTGTTTTGATTCTAAAATCATCCTTTGGCTGTGATCGACTAGTCATAGAAAAACATATGAATTGAGTTTTAGTAACGCTCAAAGTAAGTAAGTTGTTGTCAAGCCAACGAGCAACTTTAGCTAATTGTTTTTCCGTTATTAACTGCACTTCTTCCCACGTGTCTCCTCAAAACAACATCGCAGTGTCATCTGCGTATGAGAAAACTCTCCCCATGGTCACACTCATACTACATAGATTATTAATATATACTAAGAATAGCGTAGGGCCCAAGACGCTTTCCTGCGGTACTCCATAATTTACATTTATATAACTACTAGTGTATTGACCTTTTCTTACCGTCTGCGTCCTATCAGAGAGGTAGTCCTTTCATAGTTTTAGAGGTATACCTCTGATTCCAATCCGTTCTAATTTATTGATAAGTATAGGGATTGATACAGTATCAAAGGCTTTTTTTTAACTCCAGGAATACAGCAAGATATTTTTGCCGTTATCTAAGGTGTTAACAATTTGAGAACTCAACGCAGCAACTGAATCTTCCGTAGAGTATCCCTTTCTAAAGCCAAATTGAGAGTCTGCTAATATGTCAAATTTAGAGAGATACTATATAAATCTGTTGTTAATTAACATTTCCAAAATCTTTGAGAATACAGGTAGTAAGAAGATTGGTGAATAATTACACGCTTCTTTCTTATCTCCACTTTTGTAAATCGGAATTACAATATATCGCTTCAACAGCTTCGGAAAGACGCCTTTTCAAAACAGATATTAGCAAAATGGCAGAAGATGGGGACAAGTAATTGTTTAGCCATCTTGAGAAAACCCATTTAAATATTGTCCCATTCAGACCTGAACTAATACTATTTATCTCCTACGGATAGATTTCCATCATTATAAAGGAAGAATGTGCCTTTACAGATACAGTTTCTCGTACTTGATCAATATGGCAAAAAGATGAAGAAATATTAGGGTTGTTAGTATTTATGTTCTCGGCAAGAATTTACCAACACTAGCAAAGTACTCGTTCACTTTATCAATTGAATCACCCTGTGAAGATTTCGTACTTAATAAGTCCAAACTATTAACACGTGATTGTTTTGTATAAGTTATGTCCTTTATGTGCTTCCAGAGAGATTTAGTTGATTTAGTTGATATTGCTAGAAGTTTCCTTTCATATTCTCGTTTAAAGTTCTTAATTAATTTAGTAACATAGTAACGATACCTTTAATATCTAATTTTTAATACTTCATTATAAGCTTAGCTTAGCTCTTAGCTTTTTTTGCATACAATTCCTATTTCGTATACATTTTAAAATACCTGTATTATTCGCTTCTTACTAGGAATTTTAATAGGAAGTGCTCGTCAGTTATCTAAACTTGATATTTGTTCTGTCGCTCCTGTCATGTTTGATGGATCATGCATCCCTTATTCCAGCACTGTGAAAAACCTAGGCCTCTGTATGGACTCAACTCTCAATTGGTCCACTCACATTCAAACTATAAGTGCTTCAGTTATTGCTAAGTTGAGTGCCCTAAATCGCCTTAGAAACTTCCTTCCGGTCAAGGTAAAGATAACTCTGGTGCAGTCTCTTATTTTGCCCATTATTGATTATGCTGATGTGTGTTGTACTGATCTTAATGAGAACCTTCTAGACAAGCTGGATCGTCTCGTAAATAACTGTGTCCGATTTATCTTCTGTCTTCGCAAGTTTGAACTTGTTTACTCCTTTAGATTTCAGCTAAATTGGCTTCCTATTCGCCAACGGAGGCAAGTCAGGACACTTCTCACACTTTTTTCTATTTTATTCGACAATCGTTGTCCCGACTATTTGAAACGTAAGTTTCAATTTCTATCTGATACGCATAAAAGATCTCTACGTTCTTCGGAGACTCTTACGCTCTCCATTACACTTCACCGTTCCGGTTTCTCTTCTTCCTCGTATACTGTACGAGCTGCGCGACTTTGGAATGCACTGCCTGAAACATTGAGACAACGCTCCAACAAAGTAACATTTAAAAAGAATGTTACAGAACATTTTTTGAAAGTCGTAAAGAATTCCTAAGTTGGCGTCATCATCTTAGTTAATCTGTGTTAGTAGCTAATTTCATCTTCCATCATCATTTTTCATACCAAAATGATCCAAATTTTTTGTATGGAACATTATTTAAGCTTATTTGCAATGAATTTAATAATACTTTTACTTCTAAAACATTCTCCTTGAACAGTCGGAAGTCATTTAATGAATGGGCGACAGCAGGAGTCCATAAGAGCAGACGCAGGTTATATGATCTTTACCATGAAAGGTCATATAACCATAGCGTCGAATTTAGAGAATATGTAAAAAATATTCAAAAATATTTAAAAGAGTGTGCTCCACAGCCAAGTCTTTGCATTTGAGCAACAAAATTAAGACGGCTTCTAATAAAATTAAAATGACATGGAGTATAATTAATAGCGAAACTGGTAAGATCAACTCTCGCAATTCAAACTACAAGTTAAGTGTTAATAACAAATTAACCGAATCAGATCAGGACGTTGCAGTGGTTTTTGAGAAATATTTTACTGATATTCCGATATTAACCACTAAGTCACTGAATTCTTCTCCTGCGGTCGCCGAATCATTACTTAAACAAAATGTAAATGCGTGTACAATGAATTTTACATTTCATAAAGTATCATCAAAAGATATTGTAAAATATTTTAAAACTATTGATGTTAAGAAAACTGCGGATCTGTGGGGGATTTCTGTTAAAGTTATTGCGTCTATAATAGATACAATCGCGCCTCATTTAGCTGTTATTTTTAATACTAGTATCGAATCTGGTGTGTTTCCTGATTTAATGAAGTATAGTAAAGTAATACCTTTATTTAAATCTGGTAGTACATTAGACCCCGCCAATTTTAGACCTATTTCTGTACTACCAACACTTAGTAAGATTTTTGAAAAAATTATTCTTGATCAAATGTTAAATTTCTTTAATATAAATAATTTACTTCATAAAAATCAATTTGGTTTTACAAGGGGTCGCTCGACAACTGATGCCGGTGTTGAGCTGATTAAATATATATTTAATGCATGGGAGAATTCACAGGATGCTTTGGGTATATTTTGTGACCTATCCAAAGCCTTCGATTGTGTTCACCATGAAACATTAATCAGGAAACTTCAACACTACGGTGTAAGAAGTGATGCTCTAAAATTAATTATTTCATATTTAAGTAAGAGAACGCAAAAAGTTGTCATCAACAGTACGAGTATCTTCCGGGTCGATGGTACAGATGGGCGTGCCTCAAGGCTCAATTCTCGGCCCCTTTCTGTTTCTTGTATATATTAATGACTTACCTTACATAGTAGGAGATAACCATGATATAGTATTATTTGCAGATGACACCTTTAATTTTCAAATTAAGTCAACATTTGCTAAAATATGACGAAGTAAATAATGCTATATCTAAATTAGTGAATTGGTTCAATGTCAATAATTTGCATTTAAATGGCACTAAAACGAAATGTATGAAATTTATGACTCCAAATGTCAAACAATTAAATACTAATGTAATTTTAAATGGGGAGAAACTGAGTCTTGTAGATACCACCATTTTTCTTGGAATCACACTAGACGCGAAGCTTCAATGGAGCCCCCATATATCAAAGCTAGCAAGCAGACTTAGTTCTGCAGCATATGCTGTAAAAAAGATTAGAAGTCTAACTAGTGTTGAAACAGCTAGACTAGTTTACTTTAGCTATTTCCATAGCATAATGTCGTATGGTATTTTGCTATGGGGACACGCAGCTGACACTGAAATTATATTTGTTTTGCAGAAAAGGGCTATAAGAGCAATTTATGATTTAAAGCCTAAAGAGTCGCTGCGACAAAAATTTAAGGAAATTAATATATTAACTTTGGCCTCTCAATACATTTATGAAAATGTAATGTACGTACACAAAAATAAAAGTAGTTTTACAAAAATAAGTGATATTCATTCTGTAAATACTAGGAACAGACACAAGCTAGTAGTACCAGTTACTCGACTCCATCGAGTCAGTAATTAATTCTTGGGGCGATGTATACGCTTTTACAACAAATTTCCAGAAAATATACAAAATTTGACCTGCTCAAAGTTCAAAAACTTTATTAAACTAAGTTTGTATAAAAAGGGTTATTATAATATTAAAGAATTTATAGATGATAATAACCCCTGGAAGTGAGGTGATCGCTCCCAAGCTATTTCTAATTTGTTGTGTTGTTAATTTGTGTAACATACATGATTGTAAGCTGTTATTTAAAAAAAAAAAGTCCCGCTGGGTTTCTTGCTGGTTCTTCCCAGGACAGAGGTTTTTTTCGAACCAGTGGTAATTATACAAAAGAGTGACTTTCAATAAGTATTATTTATAATCTATATTGAATAAAAAAGTTTCTGTTTCTGTTTCTGTTTCATCATCATATGTTTTTTACGTATATATGTATATTTGTGTGTATATATGTATTTATATGTGTATATGTGTTTATATATATGTGTGTATGTGGTATGTGTATATATATATATATATATATATATATATAAATGTATGTATGTATGTATGTATGTATGGTATATGTATTTTTTTACCTTTATGTTTATATGCTATAATTTCTAAATTCATTATATTTCTTATTCTTTACTGTTATGTATTATAATAACCGCCTTCGATGTTTTTCCACTCCTCAAAGTTGACAGGCAGAGAATGCTTTAAGCATTATGTCCGCCTTTTGTACTTATATATTTTATAAGGTTCAAAAAAGTTAAATAAATTTAAAAAAAAATATTTACTATTTTTGGATTTTCTTCAATTGATTCTTATATTTTTTGAAGTATTTTATATATGATATAGTCTGAATTATCACTAAAAAGAAGGTTCGATAGGTTTTTTTGAGCTAGACTGGCAAGTGCTTTATGAAAGTCAGTGTTACATTTAAATTTAACATTAATTGCGATTTGTTTAATAATACTTAATTTTAGTAATATCATAGCATGATCTGTGATAGTAGTTTTTAATACAGCAATCTGAGCAAAAATAGTTTGTTGATTTAATTTTAGTATAAAATGATCCAAGCAGCTGTTCTCTCTTGTAGCGATATGATGTCCCGGTAAAAGCCCATACGTAGAAAGCATATTTAAGTAGTTAGACCTATTCGTTATTTCATATAATTGTTCTGTAAGTCTAGGTGTTATATTTATATTAATATCTTCCGTTATTACAATATTTGAATGTTATTTAACTAGTCCCGATGTTCACTAAAAGAAGTGATGAATTGCTCTGCATTGGTATTAGATGGTGACCTATATATACCCAGTATTACTAAGTTTTGTAGTTGGATTTGTATGCAAGATGCATGTACTAAATTTATTTCTTTAACATGAGAAGAAATATTGTTTTTAATATAAACCACTACACCGTCATTTTGATTTACGTGATGATAAGTGTTATAGACATAGCAGTTATCTGGACATGGAATAGGTTTAATAGATTGAATCCTACATTCTGTTAATATTAAAATATCTGCATTAACTTGTAGAGAAGTTAATGTCAGTTGAAAATCTTCATAATTGGAATAAATACTTCTTATATTCTGGGATACAATTGTGAAGTCTGTATTTCTAAATTTTAAATATTTGTTTAAATCTTCTACATCACATTGATATGCACAAGCTATCTCTATATTGTCCAATTCTTGTATATTATTGAAAATATTTTTATCCATAGACATTATTATTAAAGACAGACGGCCAAGATCGAATGTTACAAATGTATATAATACTTTGATGTAAGCGTGGGACAATGTTTGTTATATGTAATTTTGTAAGTAATTGAAGTGTGTTTATGAAATTTGGTATTTTATATTTATAATATTGTAGTTTAGGTATGTGTTTTATTAGAAATATTGAAAATTGTAATTTTTTGTAAATAAAACAATCACAAAAATACTTGCGGTACGAACTTAGTAACCCACTAAATAATTTTAAGTACATAATAAGCTTATGAATATAGAATACTTTGTTTTCGGTTTTATTGTTGTATGAGAGATAATCTGAAGCTAAAAATACTGTAATAAATGTATATAGTTTTTGTATGTATGACTGTGAATTACTTGTGTGAATTGTGAGTTCAGCTTTATTGTTATATGAGAGATAATTTGAAGCTAAAAATACTGTAATAAATTTATATAGTTTTTGTATGTATGACTGTGAATTATTGTATGAATTGAAAGTTCAGCTTTATTGTCGTATAATAGATAATTTGAAGCTAAAAATACTGTAATAAATGTTTATAGTTTTTGAATGTGTGAATGTACATTACGTGTATACATTGAGAGTTCAGTTTTATTTTTGTATAAGAGATAATTTGAGGCTAAAAATTCTGTAAAAAAATTATATGTTTTTTGTATGTATAACTGTGTGTTAAGTTTGTGAATTAAGAGTCTGTGTTCATTTTGACTATTAACAATGATGCTTAATGCTAACAATGCAGTGCTTACAGTTATTTTATACAGTATTATATTAATCCGAGTTATAAACATAGACACAAAAAACATAACCATACCAAGAATGAGTCACGCTTGCCATAGACTCTGTACTTGAGCCTCGTTTAATATCGTAATAATAGGAGAATCATCGTGTTTTCTGATATAGACTTTACCATAGGCAGTCCAGCAATATTTATACTCCTTTGTTTTTGAAAGGTCTCTGGCTAGAAAATACAAGCGGGAAGCCTTTGACGTTAGATGTTCAGCTACGTAAATTGGTGTATCCCTTGCAGAGCGTAGACTCAAATGTTTGGCGCAGAGCTTCATTTTATTTATTTATTTTTGTTGTAATTCTTACACATTTTTAATAATTCCGTTTTCATGATGGTAGATGTAATTTCAACAATAATCGAAGTATTGATGTTTTTTTCTTTTTTAGGACGAGTTCTATAAATATATAATATAATTATAATTAATATAAATATAATTTTTAACAGTGGTAGAGCCACGCGGCAGCTTTTGCTGTCGCACGGATGGGCCGGCTCGAACCGGGAAGGTACCACGACCTCACAGAAAACCAGCGTGAAGTAGAGATTTACCTCTGCGTTTCGCTTGGTGAGTGCAGGTGGCCGGAGGCCCTTTTTACTGGAAATGAGGCATTCCATCTTAGTCCTCACGGGTGACAACGCATCTACATTTTGATTTGTAATAGAGGATAGATGTAGATGTCTATGGGCCGCAGCAACCACTTACCATCAGGTGGACTGTGTGCTCGTTTGTCACCCTTATCCTATAAAAAAAAATATCTTTTATGTCAGATTTGGCGAGTCTGCAGCTTACTTTGTTAGCAAGGCATATCACCATATTTACCAGGGTTGTTTCCTCTTTTTGTCTAGGCACATTTTTTATCTCTAAGCTTGATTTTCGGGAGTTTTTTTGAAGATCTTCAATTTTGTTCTCTAATAGAGTAATATATTTTTTGTCTTCTTTTGCTTGCGATTCTAATGACTGTATTTTCTTCTTAAATTCCTCGTTTTGGGCCGCCAAAAAGGCGATTGATTTCTCAATGTTTAGGTTAGTTTCTTGTATAGTTCTCTGAGTAGCTGATATATTTTGAAGTTCTTTTTTAGTGAGGAAAATAATTCAGTTATCATCTGTTTCATTTCGGCCTTAAGATCTTCCATATCTACCTTAAAATTATCCTCCTTCCGTCTTTTGTTACGATAGCAAACATTATAATTTGGGGGTGTTACAACATTAGTTTCCGTAATACTAATATCCGTCTCCGAAAGGGACTTGTTTATAGTTACGTCCATTTTAGACTTCGCTATTAGGTAACAATAACCAGTAAAGAGTTGTTATCTCCCACCACAAGGGGTAGGTAGGTAGTCTTACGAAGCCAAATAAGTAACGTCACCACCGAGAAGCTAACTGCGATGCCTATTTCTAAGCAGGCTGAGTTAATGATCCAATCATACAAATTTAACATACGATTAGTGGGGGTGGAGACTCGCCTTGAAGAGAGTTGGTGCTGCTCACGCGCAATGTTTGAGTACCAGGATGTAAGAACTTTATAAGACAACAGGTGTACTCACTCGAAGGTATATTATTGGTTGTTTATGCAGTCCTATTTTTTACGCACTATTTAATTTGATTAAAATTTGATTTAAACATTTATTTGATAAAACGGAAAAAAAAACTTGTATCACACAACTGCACCTTGCGGCGCGGCGGTCCGAAGGGAAGGGGGAAGAAAAATGTAAGATAGAAAGATGTAAGACAGGGTGACGTTGTAACCGATAAACTTATATATAGTCCTTATGGCGGAATCGATAGAGAACCTAGCACTATGCTCAATGAACTCAATAGTATCTCCCAACGGATAGGTATTAAAATGAGCATAGACAACAAAGGTCATATATAACGTCCATGTCACACCTTTGCCGGTAGTTCTTGGGAGCACTACGCTCGAATTTGTCGACGAGTATGTTTACCTGAGATTAATAGTCCGATTAGGTAAGTTAAACATTGACCAATAGGTCAATCGATGGATTCAATTCGGCTAGGCAGCGTTCGGAATATTACGACACATCTCGTCAGATATAAGTTAAAAACTTAAAAACAAGATTGTACAATTAGTATGTGTTGCCAGTGATGACATATAGACTTAGAAGTGAGGATATCTACTAAAGAACCAGAGTGACCGACAAAGCTCAGCGAATTAGTAACCGACAACCGATGGGGAATAAAGTTTCTCGAGTGGCAAACTCGTACCACTAAACGAATTGTAGTGCGATCCCCTATTAGATGGGGTCGATGACCTGATAAAATATGCAGTAAGTCGGATGTAGGTGGCCAAGGACCGTGCTTTGAGAGAAATCTATGTTCAGCAATGAACTTGTGAAGGGATGTAATGATGACGATGATGAATTATATTTAATAATGACAACATTTATTTTAAAGCATAGAGATTAATCAACAGTTTAGTTCTTTCAATATTCCACTCAAACACCTTTAACTTCCTCCTCCTTTTTATAGTCGTTTTGAGGTTATATACGATCATTTTCGTCAGCATGTTGTCAAATAGGATTATCGACATATGATCATAGATAATTTAAGTCAAATGTACAAACAAAACTCTCATAGTTTCTCATGCTATATGAATCATACATCTATGGACATTTACATATTATGATAATGTAATAGGAGCCTTGAGCCTGAGTGGTGAGCGTTCGACTTCGCGTATGTCGTATCGAGGCATTTTTCATATATTTTATGCAACGGCCACTCAGGGTACTGTAATAGAAAACTGAAACACTCAGGACTAGAGCGAGTTTTTGTCATGCACCCCTAACTTCCAACAGCACCCTAGTCAATTAGCTTCTACAAATACTTAGGAAAGATAATCATACTGTTAACGTTAATAGGTACTTGCTGTGAACTAGATTACTAGTTTTAAATCACACATTACTTCATAATGTATTTCAAGAATTCACCTTTTAGTATAAACAGCTTGATTTTCTCGCAATTTACACTATCCTAGAGCTATACTTCCTTCCACTAATCTGTGGATCGTGGTTATGTGGTAAAAACGTTTTGTTAAAAAAAACGTTCTTACATGCCAAAATAAAACAAAACAAAGTATTCAGACTTTTACGGAAATATAAATGAACATGAGGCCGTACTTTGATTTGGTAAAAAACATTGTGTCGGATAAGTACGGTCCCTGAAAATGTTCGACACGACCCTTCGTATTCTATGAGGCATTCGACGTGTTTTATTATGTTCACGTTTCAATAAAAATAGTTCATGGGCGATGCAGTGTTGAATTAAATGGACTTTCATTTTCACGAACCTTAAGTGAGACGAATCACGCATCTTAAGTAGGCACTGCCCCTTTTTTGCAGTACGCGTGTATTTTTGTGCTTTTGAATTTATTAAAAAAGCTCTTTTTTGTTTTGTTTATTTTGGCTCCAGATACGAATATGTAGAAATTATTGTCGTGTCTTTGAGACTACATTCAAGTCTACTCACATTATGATCGTATAGTATAAGCACTACATCGAATACACGTAGAATTTTCATTTATAAATAGACCTAATTTTAACTATAACTCTTTTCAATGGTGAAATAAGTTGCGGTGCAAGATGACAAGCTTTTAAATATACTCGTGCCTTCAAGTGACCAATGTTATATCGGTCTAGGAAAACTGGTGCCGGTGAAAAGTTTGAATTCTCACCAGTGCGTATTAAAACGGTTAGCCACGAAAACGCACTAAATGCGTTTACTTAACAACAAAAGCATGTCTTCAATACCTAAGTGCATTAGAGATTGTAACAACATATATATTTATAAACGTAAACTTTTTGAGCTACTAAATGATCATCATCATCATCATCATCATCATTACAGCCCTTCACAAGTCCACTGCTGAACATAGGCCTCCCCCAAAGAATGCCACAAAGCACGGTCCTGAGCCACCTGCATCCATCGACTTCCTGTATGTCTTACCAGGTCGTCACTCCATCTCGTGGGGGGACGCCCTACACTTCGCCTACCGGTACGAGGCTGCCACTCGAGAACCTTTCTTCCCCATCGGTTGTCGGTTCTTCGAGCTATATGGCCGGCCCACTGCCACTTCAGCTTACTAATCCGTTGGGCTATGTCGGTTACTCTGGTTCTACTGCGGATATCCTTATTCCTAAGTTTATCACGCAAAGAAACTCCGAGCATAGCCCTCTCTATAGCTCGCTGAGCGACCTTGAGCTTCCTCATACGGTCAGCAGTGAAGGACCACGTCTCAGTTCCGTAAGTCATCACTGGCAACACGCACTGGTTTACCAATTTTGTTTTAAGGTTTTGAGGTATGTCTGACGAGAAGATGTGTCGTAGCTTGCCGAACGCTGCCCAGCCGAGTTGAATCCGTCGATTGACCTCTCGGTCGAAGTTGGACTTACCTAGTCGGACCATTTGTCCCGGGTAAACATACTCGTCAACAACTTCGAGCTTAGTGCTCCCAACAACTACCGGCATAGGTGTGACATGGACATTAAACATGATCTCTGTTTGGTCCATGTTCATCTTAAGACCTATCCGTTGGGAGACACTATTGAGGTCATTGAGCATAGTGCTTAGGTCCTCTAGCGATTCTGCCATAAGGACTATATCGTCGGCAAATCGAAGGTGAGTGATGTACTCGCCATTGATGTAAATACCGCATCCTTTCCAGTCTAGAATCTTGAAAACGTCTTCCAATGCAGCGGTGAAGAGTTTCGGGGATATAACATCACCCTGTCTTACACCTCTCTGCAATTGGATGGGTTTCGTACTCTGGTTCTGTACTCGGATAGCCATCGTTGCCCTACTGTACAAACACTTCAACACTTCGATATACCGACAGTCAACTTGGCACCGCTGAAGGGACTGCAGCACCGCCCAAATTTCGACGGAATCAAAGGCTTTCTCATAGTCCACATACGCCAGACATAGTGCAAATTATACTCTTCGGACTTCTGTACAATTTGCCGTAGGGTATGTATGTGGTCTATGGTGCTAAAGCCCTTTCGGAAACCGGCTTGTTCGGGAGGCTGGAAGTTGTCAAGTCTGCGCGCAAGACGATTCGTAATGACTCTCGAAAACAGTATGTAGACGCGGCTCAGAAGGGAAATCGGTCTGTAGTTCTTCAAGAGAGCGTTGTCACCTTTCTTGAAGAACAAGACCACCGCACTTCTGCTCCACGCCTCCGGTGTAATGCCACCATGAAGGACGGAATTAAAGAGCTTCTGAAGGACTTCAAGTACCGGTCTTCCACCCGCTTTCAGAAGCTCCGCTGTAATTCCATCCTCGCCTGGGGCCTTGCCGTTTTTAAGGTGCTGGAGAGCCATTCTAATCTCGCTCAGACTGACGTCCGGGATATCTTCGGAATAGTGTCGGATAAGACTCGCTCTTGGATCGTTACTCACACTTGCGTGTGGCTCCAACGATGACGTGTACAGCTGCCCATAGAACCTCTCAATCTCACTCAAAATCTCAGGTGCCCCGGAAACGATGCTGCCACATTCGGTCTTCAGCTTTGATAGTTGGCTCTTTCTGGCAGACAGGTCTCTGGCAAAGACTTTGGAGCCTTGGTTCCGCTCGATCGCTTCTTTAATACGAGCTGTATTGAAGTTGCGTAAGTCCCGCCGCATGCATTTAGAGATCTGTCTGTTAAGTTGCCTGTATGCTGTCAAATCTGTTGAAGAATGTAGCCTCATCTCTCGTCTAACAGCCATGAGATTAAGAGTGTGATCGGAGAGTTTTTGTGTTCTTCTGCGGCGGGTCTTGCAGAACTTAGCTCCGACCGCATGGACAGTTTGCACGAGCTTGTCATTCATATCGTCCACTTCATTGCAGTCTTCTAGGCACTGAAAACGGTTTCGTAGCTCGAGCTGAAAGGTTTCGGGACTTTGGATTAGAGCACGAGGGGGACGGAGCGTTGACTTCATCAGACGAGACCTCTCCAACTTAACATTTAGGTTCAGTGTGCCTCTAACCGTTCGGTGATCGCTGCCGGTTTTCACCCTCGCGATCACTAAGACATCACTGAACAGTTGTCGTCTGGTCGTCATAATGAAGTCAATCTCATTTTTTGTCGAACCGTCGGGGCTCGACCAGGTCCACTTCCTGTGGGGCCGCTTCTTGAAGCGGCCCCACAGGAAGTGGACCTGGCTACTAAATGATACTACTGGCTACTAAATGATAAAGCATAATATTCTATAGATGAATTCCTTAATGATACATTTTGACATAAAAATATTATATTATTAAATTGCATTGACTACATAACTATCATGACATGTGCCAATCAATACTAGATGACAATTAGACAAAATGATAACAATTGTTGTATGTACCTTTATTATCTTTAAGTTTTTCATAATTACTAACTTGTTATATAATGATTTCAATTCGTAGATAGAGGATTGACTAGATAAAGCATTCGCGTATGCTTTTGAGATAGAAATAGGCGGTAGGTACTTTCACTTTCACCAGATATTGTTCCATTTCCCCCGTTTTGGGTTTATTTATATTCACAGCGCTTACATTCATACAAAAACTTAATTTTTTTTTGAATAATAATAATAAATCATTTTATTTCCTCTTCACAAAGATATAAAATCTCACATTATTACTTAGGTAAATAATACGGTTGCAGACAATTTGTAACCTTTGTGAGAGACTGGTGTCCATACTAGGGTAATCCCTGTGTTATAGATCACCAGGCCCTCACCCTAACGAATGGCACATAATATTTACATTTTCAATTATACCACAAGGAATGATTCTATATGGGTTTTTAAAGTTATTTCTATATAAATAAAAATAGTGCGTGTGTGTGCGTGTGTGCGTGCGTGCGTGCGTGTGTGTGTGTGTGTGTGTGTGTGTGTGTGTGTGTGTGTGTGTGTTTGTATTAGGTATGTGTTCTTAGGATAATACTGTCAGTAAATTTTCAGCAGCCTTATAATCGATATTCAGCAACCATTTCTGTAATTTTTGTTTACATGCATATTTTGTTAGAGAGTAAATTAATAAACGTTTATTCAATTTATTATAAAGGTAACCTCCCAGGAAACAGAAAAATCTGTGTGAAAATTGAGTTTTTAGACATTTACTGGGACAAACTACATATTTCCTTCGTTTGTCATTATTGGAGGACTCATACTGTATCATAGAATGTTGTAGTAGCGCAGTGTGTAATATAAACAATTTGCGAACAGATAAGACACTACACTGTTGATAAAGGTCAGTTGTAGGGAAAAGGAATGGTAGAGAATTGCTTACTCTTAGTACCGCCCTCTGGGCCCTTTCTAATTGCAATATGGTTGTTTTAGGTGCGCCTCCCCAGATGGTAATACAATATGTCAACAATGATTGACACAGTGCAAAATATACCATTTTTATTACATTAAGCTCTGCAACACGTCTTAGATTTTTTAAAATATAAAGTAACTTACGTATCCTTGTACTTAAGAGGCCAATATGAAAGTGAAAGCTAAGGGTGTTATCTATCATTACGCCGAGATATTTTATGCAATCCGTTCTAGAGAGTGTAGGACAGGAGCAAGAGCTATCAATTTGGGAGCAACAGTGAGCTGTAATGTGGAAGTATTCTAATTCAGGCACATTGATGTTTTTTGTAGTAAATGCTATGTATTTTGTTTAATCGACATTTAATGTAAGTTTATATTCTTTTAGCCACTTATTTACTAAATCAAACCCATTTTGTGCGAGGTTAAATACCTCAGACCATGTATCTGCCTGGAAAAGAAGAGCCATGTCATCCGCAAAAGCAATGATCCTCCCTTTTGAATTTTTACATTACATAGGGAATTAATATATGTAAGAAATAGCGTTGGACCAAGTACACTACCCTGTGGTAGACCATATGATACGGGAAGATCATCACTGCAGCAACCACCAATCCTTACCCTCTGATATCGACCCGTTAAATAGTGAGAGAACAGGTTCAGCTGTTTATTTCTTATTCCAAGATCTTCTAGCCTATTCAACAAAAGCGGAACGGAGACGGTGTCAAATGCTTTAGCTAGATCAAGGAATATAGCAACTACTTTCTTTTTACTGTCAAGGTTTGTAACAATGAAATCAGTTAGTTCATGAACTGCATCCTGTGTAGAACGTTTTGGTCGAAATCCATATTGGCAATGTGATATCAGATTATGTTTCTCTAAGTAATTAGTCAAGCGCTTGTTGATTACTTTTTCTAGTATTTTTGACACAGTGGGAAGAATGGAAATGGGTCTATAGTTATTGACACAGCCCGCATCACCGCTCTTGTAAACAGGGTGAATTTCAGGTAGTTTAAAACAGTTGGGGAATTTATCAGTTTTAAGGGAAAGGTTACATATATATGTAATGGGAGGGACTAGTAAATTTCTGTACCTTTTTAGAAGGAAAGTGGAAATATTATCTCTACCTACGCTACAATCAGTTTTCATATTTAAAATAATTGTCTCTATTTCATGTTCGTCAAATGTAATACTATGGAATGCTGATATGTGTTTATAGGAAAAATGTTAGAAGTGTTGTTATTAATGTGGTGTTTTTCTGCCAAAGATTTACCCATATTTACAAAAAATGAATTAACATAATTAACTGAAGTTTTGGGGTCAGCTTTGTTTAATAATTTATCGGCATTATTATTTTGTTTATTCGTATTTGTGACTATTTTAATTGTGTCCCAAAGCTTTTTATTACTTATTTTAACTGCTGCTGTTAGTTCTGATTTTCCATATTCCTCTTTCAATTTTTTAAGTAGTTCATTACAGTAATTACGGTAACGTTTGTATGTAGTTATGATTACGTCATCATCTGGATATTTTTTACATTTTTGGTGTAATTTGTCACGATTTCTTAAGCATCTCAAAATACCTGGGGTAATCCAGGGTTTTTTAATAATTTTGCGATTAGAAACTTTAGTTGTTTTTGTATTTATTTTTAAAGCATTACTTAAGGATTCTAACAGGAATGTAGCCGCTAAGTCAACGTCCACCATAGAATAAATACTTACTTAATATATAATAATAATAATATTAATAAATAAAACTTAATAAATACTTTTAAAGTCTAAAGTGCTAAGGTAACTATCTAATTTATCATAATTTATACGTTCTTTAATTTTTGGTGGCAAACTACGTGTTCTCAAAGTAGCCTCAAATAGAAATATAAGAGTGTCATGATCAGTAATGGAATTGTTACCATAAAAAAATGTTCTTGTATAATTCAGATGATTAATTCATTTCTCTTGAAAATACATTCTGTGACTAAAAACTACGGGCGGAAACGACGTAAAAACGGAATCATCAGTCTGTATTCAACGGCGTAACGACGATTTTACTGGACATTCAATAAACTCTTTGAATTTCGACGGCACTAAGTGAAGACGCCACTAGCACAAAGTGTGATATTGCTAATAAATAACAATATGTTATGTATGTACTTAAATATTAATTAAGAATAAAAATATTAAATAATAAACAAAAATTTCCTCGCGTCGAGTTTTGTTTTTACAAAAAAAAATCAATAATGTTTTAACATACCATCCCATCACAAGTTCAGTGCTGAACACAGACCTCCGAAAGGAAAGGCTTTTCACTTAGGTTTTGTAGTACAAAACACGGTTATGAGGCTACTCCCGCGATTTCCTGCATGTTTTGCTAAGTTAGTGTCTTGTGTGCGGCAAGTTGTGGCGTACAAGAGAATTTGTCTGTACATGAAATGATATTACCCCGCGTCGTAAGCAATAATACAAGATGGCGATGGAGCAGTAGCACTTTCCCGATGAAAATTTAAAATAACAAATAAATGCGGTGGCTAACCAGCATAACGCATATTTTCACGCAGGCGTGGCAACTATGGTAAAAGTCATCCTATGAGGATATCTAGGGAAGGCCTTTTTTAGGTGACTTACTTATGGTTAGGTGGCTTAATCATGTTACCTTATGGTTAAGGTGGTAAAATGTTTTAGTTAATATACGTTGTAAAGCATCAACAAAGGGTTTGTTTTTGTAATATGTTGATATATAAAATAAAGCCGAATGTTTCATAATATTCTATTTTAATTTACCATGCAGTGTAAGACTATCTGCTACCTCATATCATTCCATGGGTGGTATATGAAGCGACATAGGGAAACATCAAAGAAGATAAACAGCAGCATTTTCTTGATAACAGCTACATAAAAAAACAGTGGTTGACAACCCGCTTTCCAAACGTTGAAACTATGTCAAATAACTATAATCATGTTTATGTTCAACAGTGGACTTTTGATAGACTGTAAAGACATATATTCTATTCAAATGAAAATATATAGAAATATAAAAAGGAAAAAGAACTAAATTTTTTGTACTTACACAACATTTAGAAATATTAACAATGTTACATTAAGTAAAACAAATGAAATGGTGTATATATATATACTATACTAACTCTATATATATATACTAACTCCGCCGATAAGTTAGGTAATACTTATCTCTAGAAATTATCATATTTATTACATTTATTTCTTAATTTATTTACACATTATTGTTTATAACACCTTTATAAAAGGGATTATGGGTGGACTAAATGTTCTATTGGTAGGCATTCCCAGTCAGTTTTACAAATATTATTGCATAATAAATTATTCATTTGTATATTTAGGTCAAGACTTTAAACTATCTATTTATTTCTTTTATTTAAATCTTTATTTGCATAAAACATGGTAGTGCAGATAAAGTTCCAACATTTGTAAATGAGGATTCATGTTTAATCAATCCATCTATAAGTAAATATTTTGTCATTATCATGCAACCAAATTATTACAACTCATAATAATACAGAATGTCAGCATTTGAAAATAAAATAAGCAATGCTAGTCAATTTTTAATACATACAGAACAATGTCAAAAATCATAAATACTAACAAGGTCAAACTTATATCACTTATGGAGAAACAACAAGATACAAGAAGAAATTATAACATTTAAAAAAAATATCTAAATTATATTATAAATTACATGAGTTAAGTATATTTAGTCCACCTAAAACAATGAGGCTCATAATGTTTTGAGCATATACTGCTAAGTTTTGTTGGTTACCTATAATTACTACCAGTAGCGATTATCCAACAGTTACGGATAGCTGATTCCTTAGAAAAGCTGTGAAATAATATATTGAAAAGAAATTAATATATTAAATACATAGTACACTTTTATATCAAGGCATTTAACAAAAAAAAATCAAGTATGGGTATCTGTGCATAAATTCAATACCTATAACAATTAATACAATATCAATTGATTTAATTAAATAGCAAGTATATGTAAATGTAATGATACCTAACATTTAAAAAATTATGTACATATTAAGCTTTAGATATTGTTAATTAATTAATTTACAGCCCAACATAGTTATGTCCCACTGCCACTTCAGCTTACTAATCCGTTGGGCTATGTCGGTAACTCTGGTTCGACTGCGGATATCCTTATTCCTAAGTTTATCACGCAGAGAAACTCCGAGCATAGCCCTCTCCATAGCTCGCTGAGCGACCTTGAGCTTCCTCATACGGCCAGCAGTGAAGGACTACGTCTCAGTTCCGTAAGTCATCACTGGCAACACGCACTGGTTTACCAATTTTGTTTTAAGGTTTTGAGGTATTTCTGACGAGAAGATGTGTCGTAGCTTCCCGAACGCTGCCCAGCCTAATTGAATCCGTCGATTGACCTCTCGGTCGAAGTTGGACTTACCTAGTCGGACTATTTGTCCCAGGTAAACATACTCGTCAACAATTTCGAGCTTAGTGCTCCCAACAACTACCGGCATAGGTGTGACATGGACATTAAACATAATCTTTGTTTTGTCCATGTTCATCTTAAGACCTATCCGTTGGGAGACACTATTGAGGTCATTGAGCATAGTGCTTAGTTCCTCCAGCGATTCTGCCATGAGGACTATATCGTCGGCAAATCGAAGGTGAGTGATGTACTCGCCATTGATGTTAATTCCGTATCCTTTCCAGTCCAGAAGCTTGAAAACGTCTTCCAATGCAGCGGTGAAGAGTTTCGGGGATATAACGTCACCCTGTATTACACCTCTCTGCAAATGGATAGGTTTCGTACTCTGGTTCTGTACTCAGATAGCCATCGTAGCTCTACTGTACAAACACTTCAGCACTTCGATATACCGACAGTCAACTTGGCACCGCTGAAGGGACTGCAGCACCGCCCAAATTTCGACGGAAAAAAAAGGCTTTCTCATAGTCCACATACGCCAGACATAGTGGCAAATTGTACTCTTCGGAATTCTGTACAATTTGCCGTAGGGTGTGTATGTGGTCTATGGTGCTAAAGCCCTTTCGGAAACCGGCTTGTTCGGGAGGCTGGAAGTCGTCAAGTCTGCGCGCGAGACGATTCGTAATGACTCGAAAACAGCACGTAGACGCGGCTCAGAAGGGAAATCGGTCTGTAGTTCTTCAAGAGAGCGTTGTCACCTTTCTTGAAGAACAAGACCACCGCACCTCTGCTCCACGCCTCCGGTGTAATGCCATATAGCTCGAAGAACCGACAACCGATGGGGAAGAAAGGTTCTCGAGTGGCAGCCTCGTACCGGTAGGCGAAGTGTAGGGCGTCCCCCCACAAGATGGAGTGACGACCTGGTAAGACATGCAGGAAGTTGATGGATGCAGGTGACTCGGGACCGTACTTTGTGGCATTCCTTGGGGGAGGCCTATGTTCAGCAGTGGACTTGTGAAGGGCTGTAATGATGATGATGATGATAGTTATGTCCTCCACAGTCGGAAGTCATTTAATGAATGGGCGACAGCAGGAGTCCATAAGAGCAGACGCAGGTTATATGATCTTTACCATGAAAGGTCATATAACCATAGCGTCGAATTTAGAGAATATGTAAAAAAATATTCAAAAATATTTAAAAGAGTGTGCTCCACAGCCAAGTCTTTTCATTTGAGCAACAAAATTAAGACGGCTTCTAATAAAATTAAAATGACATGGAGTATAATTAATAGCGAAACTGGTAAGATCAACTCTCGCAATTCAAACTACAAGTTAAGTGTTAATAACAAATTAACCGAATCAGATCAGGACGTTGCAGTGGTTTTTGAGAAATATTTTACTGATATTCCGATATTAACCACTAAGTCACTGAATTCTTCTCCTGCGGTCGCCGAATCATTACTTAAACAAAATGTAAATGCGTGTACAAAGAATTTTACATTTCATAAAGTATCATCAAAAGATATTGTAAAATATTTTAAAACTATTGATGTTAAGAAAACTGCGGATCTGTGGGGGATTTCTGTTAAAGTTATTGCGTCTATAATAGATACAATCGCGCCTCATTTAGCTGTTATTTTTAATACTAGTATCGAATCTGGTGTGTTTCCTGATTTAATGAAGTATAGTAAAGTAATACCTTTATTTAAATCTGGTAGTACATTAGACCCCGCCAATTTTAGACCTATTTCTGTACTACCAACACTTAGTAAGATTTTTGAAAAAATTATTCTTGATCAAATGTTAAATTTCTTTAATATAAATAATTTACTTCATAAAAATCAATTTGGTTTTACAAGGGGTCGCTCGACAACTGATGCCGGTGTTGAGCTGATTAAATATATATTTAATGCATGGGAGAATTCACAGGATGCTTTGGGTATATTTTGTGACCTATCCAAAGCCTTCGATTGTGTTCACCATGAAACATTAATCAGGAAACTTCAACACTACGGTGTAAGAAGTGATGCTCTAAAATTAATTATTTCATATTTAAGTAAGAGAACGCAAAAAGTTGTCATCAACAGTACGAGTTCTTCCGGGTCGATGGTACAGATGGGCGTGCCTCAAGGCTCAATTCTCGGCCCCTTTCTGTTTCTTGTATATATTAATGACTTACCTTACATAGTAGGAGATAACCATGATATAGTATTATTTGCAGATGACACTTCTTTAATTTTCAAATTAAGTCGACAATTGCTAAAATATGACGAAGTAAATAATGCTATATCTAAATTAGTAAATTGGTTCAATGTTAATCATTTGCATTTAAATGGCACTAAAACGAAATGTATAAAATTTATGACTCCAAATGTCAAACAATTAAATACTAATGTAATTTTAAATGGGAAGAAACTGAGTCTTGTAGATACCACCATTTTTCTTGGAATCACACTAGACGCGAAGCTTCAATGGAGCCCCCATATATCAAAGCTAGCAAGCAGACTTAGTTCTGCAGCATATGCTGTAAAAAAGATTAGAAGTCTAACTAGTGTTGAAACAGCTAGACTAGTTTACTTTAGCTGTTTCCATAGCATAATGTCGTATGGTATTTTGCTATGGGGACACGCAGCTGACACTGAAATTATATTTGTTTTGCAGAAGAGGGCCATAAGAGCAATTTATGATTTAAAGCCTAAAGAGTCGCTGCGACAAAAATTTAAGGAAATTAATATATAATTACTTTGGCCTCTCAATACATTTATGAAAATGTAATGTACGTACACAAAAATAAAAGTAGTTTTACAAAAATAAGTGATATTCATTCTGTAAATACTAGGAACAGACACAAGCTAGTAGTACCAGTTACTCGACTCCATCGAGTCAGTAATTCATTCTTGGGACGATGTATACGCTTTTACAACAAAATTCCAGAAAATATACAAAATTTGACCTGCTCAAAGTTCAAAAACTTTATTAAATTAAGTTTGTATAAAAAGGGTTATTATAATATTAAAGAATTTATAGATGATAATAACCCCTGGAAGTGAGGTGATCGCTCCCAAGCTATTTCTAATTTGTTGTGTTGTTAATTTGTGTAACATACATGATTGTAAGCTGTTATTAAAAAAAAAGTCCCGCTGGGTTTCTTGCTGGTTCTTCCCAGGACAGAGGTTTTTTTCGAACCAGTGGTAATTATACAAAAGAGTGACTTTCAATAAGTATTATTTATAATCTATATTGAATAAAAAAGTTTCTGTTTCTGTTTCTGTTTCTGTTTCTGTTCCACAGCTGAACATAGGCCTCCCACACAGTTTGTCTCCAAATAACTGCAGTTGCCAATTCTCCTGCCAAACTAGGCAACTATCACAAAAACTATAACTTTTGACTTTTGATACTGACTAATGGTAACCGTAAGTATATTATCATCAAATTTTTTCTACATCATTAATTGAGAATATTATCTTATGTTGTTGTGTTATTGTGTACCTTAAGATTAATACTTATTTATTATTTTATCTATGTTTATATTTATTTTTATATTAGTATGACATATTTTTTTTAATAAATATTGTAATGTAACTGTTGCTAATGTATAATAGAATTAATGGAATGCAATAAAATTTTGTGCATCTCATTTCAGGCAATACATATTTTGTGAAATTAAATATACTTTGCCCAATGTTTATGTACTTGAATCCAAATATGTTTTTAGGTTGATACTTACATATTATTTGTGACGTCTATGTTATATGGAAAATGATTGAAAAGTTGTAGGGCAATAAGAAGTTTCCTTTAAAGCTGAACATAAAAGTGTATGTATATGTATAACATTATGTGATTCATATTTATAGACATAACTACTAATCACAATAACAATTATTACAACAATGCGAAAACATTATTGTACTCGCTGATATCCCTAAAGTTTCTATAATCCTACCAAATCAAAAAGTACACGTTTGTTATGACTTTAAGCTTTCGAATGACCGTTCAAATTAATTTACAATTTGGGAGTCCAAATATTTCACAAAATACATCACAAAGTTCATGAAATACATGAAATGTTACACTTTATATTCAAAACAATAAATATTAATCAGTACAAGTAGCAAATGTAAGCACAAAACAAACTTACCGATGAAAGGTAATATTATCAACTTTTCGTTGACTGATGCTGTTGCATCCTAAAATGCTACAACTTACCATCTTTTTAACCTTAACTAACAACTAACTTAACTAAAACCCACAAACAACACTAAATTCAATTACCTGTTTGCTTATAATATCAATGTTATTCACAAGAGCTTGACATCGTTAATGTCAAATTAAGGAGGGAAAACAATCAAAAACGCATACCTAGAAAAAGACAAGAAATATAGATTTGCTTCTCCCTTACTCTTATGTCTAACTATATACGTCCAGTCCTTTCACACGCTGATGACGTCACGGAATGTTTAGTCTGTAAGATACAAAGTCTATGTTTCAATTAGAACATGACATCAGAAGAATTTTTTTTTGATGATTTTGAATGATGCATTTATTAATTTTATATTTTGTATGCCTACTGGCGGGACATAGAGAACTTACCTTATATTTATTATGTACATCGAGATCTGTAAACTATGTTCACAAAATAAACAGATTTGATTTGATTTGATTGATTCAATGTCTGGTCACTCCACAGTCTTACTGACCTTGATAGAGGGGGGAAGGAATAATCCCGGAAAACAAACTGCTGCGCAATATAAGATTCAAACATGTGTATAATTCTGTGTTTGTGCACACACTCGCTGTACTATAATAATTTGCATTACCCACTTAATAACCTTCAAAAACATATTTAAAAACATATAAATTACTAAATTTTGTTTCCAGATTAGTCCTTGGTTCTTTGTATATTACTTAGTATATTGGTTCAATGTTGCAGGTATTTATGGGCACAGGCATATACCTACCCTCAGGTGGACATTTAATTCGTTTATAATTAAAGCCCAAAAATAGATACGCTTTGCTGGGGAGCAAAAAAATATTTAAAAATCTATACAGGTTAAACGCAACGTTAGGAGTCACGGAAGTGCTGGTTAGTGCCTACATTAATTTTTATATTACTTGAGCTATATAAATATTGTTGATGTGCTTATTTAAGTGATAAAATATGCATAAATATCTATAACATAAAATAAATACATACATAAATAAAAACCCAACCAGATGGAAGCCCTCGGCAAGAGAGACTAAACGGCCGAGGGTTAGAGGGAAGGGGAAACAAAGCGGCGAACGATCGGGCGGTATCAAGGAGCACCCCTTCTGCATTTTAGCCCAGTGCAATCGGTCACGAAGTCCCAGTCGCCTCAGTTGACCCGAGAGGCTGAGCGGGATTAGCCCGTTCGTAGAAAGGACCACAGGAATAATTTCGGTCGGCAGACTACCTACATGTCGGTCACCTCGTGAGCCAGGTCCAGATATTTTGTCTGCTTGTCCGTTTCGGCTTTCACGAGGTTGTCATCATAAGGTAAGTAATGTCGACCAAAAATATCCTTGATTATTCCCGGTCCATCGGCACAATATCAAGCTTATTCGCAAGATTAGTCCTGTCTATGATGATGATCCCGTCCCAGTAGAGCCTAGCGCGGACATTTTAGAGAACGGCTTCCAACATGTACTTATAATAAGGCAGTTTCCAATCCACGAGACCGTATTTTATAGCAAGCTCCTGGTGTAGAATTCTGGCTACTAGGTTGTGTCTGTGCAAATACTCAGAGTTATAAGGCGCCGAACAGCCGGAGATGACATGCGTAAGTGATTTACCGGGATAGCGACAAGCTCGACAGATGTTGACATGCCATCACTTAGAATGTATCTCCGATAGTTGTTAGTCTTGATAACCCGATTCTGTATCGTACAGAGAAAACCCTCGGTTTCCCCAAAGAGACTGTATCCACTCCCATACGGTCGCCCGGTCGGAAATGTACTGTACTGCTGGGTCTTGCCAATGTCCGTTAGCTAAGGATAGCTGAGTAAGCCCTTTATCACATGAAATAACGCCTCTGTAGAAAAGATCATCCAATCTCGCCAGGAAGTAATTACGGAGGCTGCATACTTCGCGATTATGCACAGCGAGCGCGCTTAAAAGCCACTTCCACCATGTTTACGCGGCAAGTACATCCTTATTATCGACGATCTTGGATGGTGCATCCTATGGGATGTCACGGTAGTGCGGACTTTTATATCCAGGGCGTAAAGTTCATTTTGAGTTCACCTAAGTATGCCAAAGGTATACATGAGGACAGGCATGATCTAACTGATATATGCATGTGTCTTATTCACGCCCGGCAAAAGGCTGTTAAGCACTTTGGTCAAGCGTGTATAAAACAGATTGCAAACTGATTGTTTCATGTCCACCTCATCAATACCTATCTTTTGTGACATACCTAGGTATCGATAAATATCAGCCTCGGAAAGGGTCCTTATATTGATGGGCATAGATAAGTCTATGCCGTCAGATATAGCAACCCTTCCCCTTTAAACATGGAGGATCGCACAATTGCTAAAATCATAAGTAACGTTTAGCAATTTCATAAGATAGGAGCGACTGGAGGCGAATAACTTGGTGTCATCCATATAGAAAAGTTGGTTCACTTTTGTCCCTCCTTTCTGAAGCTGAAATCCTCTCCCAGATCCCTCCAATAAGGTACTGAAAGAAGTTCCGACGGTTGCGTCCACCACTTTGCCTTTGCCAATGACCGCATCAATGAGGAGTGGCTCCTTGGTTCTATGGACTCTACGGACTGCCACAGCTATATCGTCCGGCGATACGTTGACGGGGTGTATGGGCATAATACTCGCACGCTGACTTGCCACAACGTCCGTCCAAGGGCCCTCGCTCTACTTAACAGACTCCGACCACAGGTTTTGCCAGAAAGCGACAGTATCGGCCTGATTTGGCTTTTCGTGCGTTCCACATAGTCACTCCAGTGATTTATGGAGCCTCTTCTGATCACAATGGAAGAGGCAATTCTGGTTGAACCACTTTGACCTCTCAGTATATCGCCGAATCCGTTTCTCCCAAGCAGCGATTCTTTGCTTTAGGTCATTTTATTTGGTTATTATTATATTTTACCTATGGTTATTATTATTATTATTCTTTCTAAACTTAAAGTCTACTGCTAAACATAGGCTTGCCTATAAATTGGCTCATTAGGGTGTACTTGCTATAGTTGCCATGCTTGGCAGGCACGTTGTAAATCTCAGTTTATACTTTTTAGTTTTATTATAAAAAGACACTGTTGCCAATCTCCAGGTGTTTTTCCTTCTGTCGGATCTTACGACACAGACAGAACGATTATGGAGTAGTGGACATTCTTACATCGCCACACAATACATTTCCAGGTTTGTTTTCCTCTGTCGACTCTTACGACACAGACGGAACGATTATGGAGTAGTGGACATTTTTATATCGCCAAACACAATTCATAATTGTAGCTATGTAGTTCCACGAAGTTCCAGTAAAACAACTAATGTTCAACACCAACTGTCTAATCGCAATTTTTATTTCTATCGGTGTTTATTATGTTTTCATAATTTTGCCAAAGTAGTGCAGTAATTTGCAGTGTGGTAGGCGCGTAAGAGAATCATTTCATTCTTTGGGCTTGATAGGCGACTATAGTATGATAAATGCCAGTAAATGGCTTCCTATTGATAATTATATTATCATCATATTTACGGCAGTAGAAATAAAGATGCGATACATCTGGTACTGCGATCGTCCATTCACGACTCTGGTCTAGTTAAGGCAAATCCTCTCCACCACGGGAGATATAGGTCTTGTATACAATGGACTTTTAACTATTGATGAAGAAGGTACTTAGTTATCCCAGTGAACCACCATCACCAACGTGTAGGGTACAAGAGTACCAAAAATTAAGATATAAATTTTAAAATAAAACTTTATATTTTTTGTTGCATATTTTTATTTAACTTTACAATGTAAAATATAACTTGATTCTGAATTCGTTATTCAGCACAAGTTTATGATTTACATTAATACAAATCTGAAATTCAACGGAGGAAACTGCATAGCAAATGAAATTGAAAATGATATTCGAATTGACTCTAGCACTTCGTGTATAGTCACTGTATTTGTGTTCGTGAATATAAATATATTATGCTTAATATACAGACACGGATAATGTCTATAATATCCATAAAATTGAGCAGATAATATTTTAACACGTTTTTATTATCTAGATATGCATCTATGTAACGGAATTTTAGAATGTGAGTTTCATCCCCTTCAAAACATCGGATTGATTTGAAACTTCGCACACTTATCAAGGACCGATGACAATGCAATAATTTATATAGCTTGTTCCAATATCCTTGCTAAAATATTAAGGACTTGGGAAGAATTCATAAAACAACTACGATTTCTGCCAGTTCAATCTACTGTAAACCGCGTAAAAGAGTTCCGAAAAAGTAACCGCACTGAACATAGAAAATAAATAATAGTTTAAAAAACTAAAAAAACACAATTTTAAAGATAACTGAACTAAAAAGTAGAAAATAATTGTCAATAAGTTTAAAATAAGAAAATAGTGATTCGCATAAAAATTCATTTTATAGTAAAAAAGCGTGGAGTGCTTGATGTCATTTGTTGTAAATATTTTGGTGGATATTTGTAAAATTAGCGTCATTAGAAAAATATCTGACAAAGCACCCCAGATTTTCTTATTTTAAAATTATTGAAAATTATTTTATACGTTATAGATCGATTATTACAAAGGCGTGTTTTTTTTTGTTTTTTTTTAAACTATATTTTTTTAATTAACCAATAATTACTTGGAGTAATCTCTTAAATTTTAATTTTTATTTTCTCTTCTATTTTTAATCTTCTTAATTATTTCAACTGTAAAGTTGGCGACTCGGGCAGCCTGTCCATCCTAGGCAAGCTAGTCCTGCCTACCCTCGGTCGGACAGAAGTATCTCTCTAAGCAGAGACTGCCGAGTATGTAACCTACATTCTCCAAGCTTTTGGCGGAAAGTAATTCCTTAGAACCGAATTTTCAAGCATTAATGTTCACAGAATAAGGCGATAATCAGAATATTTCTCCTGGTTAACATTTTTGTATTCCCAGCTAGTAAACGAATTGTTCCACGTCAGTTTTATGGATCGAGTGGGTTATCTAATAGTTACTTTATTATTTTAGTAGATTTTTTTTTTTTCAAAATATGTCCACACTAAGAATTTTTCCTATACCGTGCAGTAGTTTACAAAACCATTGAACGGATTTCGTGAACTATTGCAGCAAAATAAGCTAATAATAATAATAGAGAGAATATTAACTATGTAATAAAGAACGAACTAAGAATAAAGTCGTTTAAGAAAAGGAAAGACAGCAAACAAAGAGAACATTTTATAAACGGAGAACAGTAACTGAATTTCGTTATCGCTAGACAATGCGCTAGACTCTCAAGGCTAGCTTATAAAGTGAATGGCTTTGAAGAAATAAACCATACCCTTTAAAATACTACATCTAGCTCCATACGGCTATTTTCTGTTTAACAATTTTAAAAAAGTACTTGCAGACGCGAAGATTTACGGACGAAGATAAGTTGCAGGCTGCATTAAGAGAGCATTTGAGTGGACAGATGCAACCTTAAATCTTAATTCAAGTTTTTCTCATCGTTACCTCACCCTAACCCGAACGTTACCTCACCCGAACCCGCGACCCTTAGCACTGCAACTCATTGCCGTGCTAAGGGCCGCGCGCTACGAATCCATCAAAATGGCTTATTATCACTTCAGATAGCATATAAAAAACGTATTCCACTGCAGTGGGTCCATATTTTTAGAGTTCAATCTTTGCTATTAACTCTTAGTGTTATAACTTCAAAGTCGTCCTTTGTATAAACAATATTTGTTTACCGTTACCGTTACAGCCTATCTAAATTCCACTGCTAAACCTAAGTCTACTCCAAATATTAGACAATAGGGGAAATGTTGCATGGCTTGGCAACCGGAATGACAACCACAGTTTTTTTTTACTATTTAGTTGTTATAAGGAAGCCGCTGCTGCCCATTTCCTGGTTTTTTCCTCTGTCGCCTCGTAATTCTTTCTTTCTTTGTATTTTTTTAAAGAAAGCGTTAACCCTACAATAAGATTTTCTCCTGTATCGTGGAGGCAGTTTACAAACATAAATTGCACAAGGACAAACATCCAGACCCGGAACAGTTATTTGCAGGCCATACAAATACTTGTTCCGTGCAGGATTCGAACCCGCGGCTCCCAGTGCAGCAACTCATGGCTAAGCCACTGCACCGCGGAGCCGTCGAAATTATGTAATAATCGCCTCCAGACCGAATTTTGGTTACGGCGGCCAGTCTCTCAGAGGGAACTCCGCAGTAATCCTTTTCTATGTCTTTGTTTAGTTTTGTTTTTGGACAGATGATGAGGATACTACTTTAAGGGTGTGTACAAAGTGTACCGATATTCGTTACATTAACCTTATTCTCCTTTAAACATTTACATAATGTATATGCCTTTTCCTCCCGCTGCATAAAAGTCGGTTGTAAATAAGATTCATACTCAAGATTCAGGGATGGCTCCATATTGTGGAACGTTAGAGAATTAAGCTTAATTAAATACTGTAAAGGTTTATTCATAGTAGAACTACATTTCAGGGTATATTAATGTCTTCCAGACCGAATTTCGGTCTCGGCGGCTAGTCACATCGGAAACTAGCCATTTGCGCAGGACAGGATTATAGTGCCCGAGTGTGTGCGCAAACACACGTGCACTCTCTATTCCGTCACTCTCATAGTACGGTGGGACGATAATCCGACACAACCGGAAAGAGATCAGGTGCAGGACCAACTTTACGTGCTTTCCGAGGAACGTGGGTTAAACACCGCCAATTTCCTTATCGTGCTGCTGTGCACCCAACAACTCGTTTTGACCTACTTGGGATTTGATCCCGTGACCTTATGATCATCAATCGTGTTTACTACCACTAGACTAACGAGGCATTATATAGGCCTTATTATATAGGCCTTTTCGGCGTCCACGGGACGAAATGGTGTTGTGGATTTTCTTACACCGCCACTGCACAGTCAAATATTTACGCGGCGCTGTTTTGACTGAAAACTCATTAAATAATGTTAACTTATTAAAAAAGTTAATATATATATATATATGAAGTTAAAAAGTATTAATGAGTACGATGCATGTTCATGAACTTTCATGTGTTTTTAGGTCACCGTTTTTCCCTTCAATTTATGCCCGCTACATCTGTTGATTTAACAAACTTTACGCGTGAACTTATGTAATTGATTATAAGATAATATAATTGAGCACCCCTATACGGGAGAAATAGAAACCGACAATGGTAGTTCAATGTACGTATATACTCGTATGTATGTACATATCTATCTAAATGTAAATCATTAGTTACTTCTATTCAAAAGTTATCGTAAGAACCTGTGAATGATTTTAATTTTAATAAATTTAAAACGTTTGTTTATTTTATAATTTACTTATTTAGTTTTCTGTGTAACATAACATTTAAATTAATAAAACTCAAAACACTAACATGCGACTTCACTATTACAATTAGTTCTCAAAAACATCCAATTAGAAATTATATTTATTTGGTTTATATTCTATAAAATAGTTTAGTTAAATGTTTATTTTATCTGATTGACGCAATAAATATTTTTGGTGTTAAATTCTCAAAAAACTAAAGGCTAATTAAAAATATTATCCCGGAATGAAACTCTTATCGTAACTTGAAGCTTACCCTTATTTTACATTTTATTTTACACCACTTTAACATGCAACGTTGTACTTTTGAACCTGTTAATTTACAAATGATAAATTGAATCTCTTTTGAAGACTTAATATTTGTGGTAGAAAATAAACAATTTAATTTTCAATGGGCATGCATTTAATACTTAAGTAGATGATTGATTTAAGTTTATATCCGTTCAATATAATGTATGAATATCAAAGATATAAGATTAACACTACATGACGGGCTCTGCGGCCTTAATTAATTGCGCACTAAACTACGGTTAGATCTCCGTAACTCCTAAGACAACTTTGTATTATAAGCCGCGACGATCAAACAAATCAGTGTGTGTGCACTTACATAACGTAATTAGAAGTTTATTTCAGAAAAGTATGTAACTTTATTTTGTATTTGCCTAGAAACAACAATCGTAAATGATAATACGACTTCGTGGCATGTTTACCGTGCCAGCTCAAGAACGCGCTCGCGCCCGCGTGATCCATAGCTGTGACTCAGTAATTTTATTCTAGATTTCCAGTTTTGTAATATACATAGCATTCTTTGGTATAACTAAACGATCAGCTATCACTTGAAGGACTCTCAAAGCACAGTTATAAAGCCGTGGGTAGCTTCCGAATAGCATCCATCACCGAACTCATTTGGACTTGTTAGAGGCTACGAGCAGACCAGAAAAATCTTGCAGCCTCTATTTTATTGCAACTTTCAAACATTTTGTGTTAATTGCATTTACTTTGAAAAGTACCACATTATATTTTAGTGTTTGTATATTAATGTTTGCTGTTCTAATGTTTACCATCCAAATTGTTTCTTAGAAGAAGTAAATACAACACAAGGTAGTTATGGATACACCCCGTCCCTCTGTTTTAGACTAATATATTAAAATATGTAATATTGTATTATTTAGACTAAGCAATAAAACTAATGCATCAGCATTTCTATGTAAGTTCCTAGTACTTAGTTGATGAGTCGAATGTCTGCGCACAAACGGACTCTTTAAATATTGTTCATTATTAAAGCCACCTCCAAATCGGTCGGACATAGTAATCCAATTATATTTTTGTTTTCAAAAACTCTTTTCGACGTTCCCGAAATTTGACTGGCGCAGCCGGTAGGATTTGTTCGTGAAGGCTGTACCGTCTCTCGAAATATTCAGGTGTCCAAATTCGCCTGAATTCGTGATAGCGGCACGAATAGCTGTTGGGCAAATCCAAGAACCAAAGAAATTTGTCATCGAGGGAAGCGGAAGACATGGGAATAGCGGCTGGTTGGTGAGTAAAACTTTTCACCATCCTTGATACCACTATTATCCTTCATTTTTATTTTTAAATTTGTTATTATTGAGATCGGACTTCTCTCATTATAACGTATCTGGTTTTTCAATTAAATATATTTAGTAATAGACACTCTATTAGTGTAGGCGTAACATAACAGTGATAAGAATAAGGGACACAGAGTGCCTTTTCGCACAGAGATTATTAAACGTTTTAAAAATAAGACTTTTTAAAAAATTAATAAATTAAATATAATTAAAGCTTTACTTGATAATTAAAGAATATATGTTTTATTAATGCTAGAGATATAATACAGTTTTATTTCATTTAATTTTATTTTTATTACATTTACAACTTTTACACATTTTATACTTTAAATAAACTTTCATTTTATAAATTATATTTTTATATGCTTTAGTGTGTTCTACCTTATATTTTGTGTTATTGCATAAAATAGCGCTCTATATTAACTGACTCCTCTGACTCGTGCATTACTCTATAACGATGGAACAACCAATGGCAGCAGAAAGACAGACCGTTGTAATTAATCCCATTCCTACAGAAATGCTATGGCTTATTCCACTTTTTAATGGCGACAAAAGACAGTTAAATTTGTTTTTGAGGAAATGTGAATATGTCATTCGTAGGTATAGGGGTGACGAAGAACAAAATTTATACGTTTATCATTCTATAACTAGTAGGCTTAGAGATAACGCGGCGTCACTCTTATCGGAACGGGAGGATGTCGTGTCGTGGTCCCAGTTGAAAGATTTGCTAACGCAACATTTCGGAGACCCCCGTAGCGAAGAGTGTATTAGTATTGAATTAGAATCTTTAGAGATTAAATCTGGCGAAAACTTTCAAGATTTTTGTAACCGTATTCAAAGTATTCGATCATTATTAATTTCGAAAGTAAACATATCGGATGATAGTAATCTTAAAAGCGCTAAATTGGCAATTTACAACAATACAGCTCTAAACGTATTCCTTTACAATCTTCCCGAGAACATGGTTCGGATATTGAGATTAAAGAGGCCAGCGACTTTAGAAGACGCCCTGAGCATTGTACTAGAGGAAGTCAACTTCCATGACCAATACAATATGCGTAATCGTATCCACGGTAGTAGCGGTTTAGCTTTAAGGCAGTCTCAAACATCAGTTCCAACACAAGGATTTAAATTCGGTAGTACGCCTCACACGGTAATGCAACCATACGGATACAAACCCATGTTTCCAAATAATATTACACCAAAATTTAATTTCGGCATTCAAAATCAAAGCCAATTTAGGATGCCCCAATCTGTCTTTCGTCCTCAACCAATGCAACAGATAGGTTACCGTCCACCTCAATTTGGTTATCGGCCACAACTTGGCCAGCAACCACAACAGTTGGGCTACCGTCCACAACTCGGCCCTCAGCCACAACAGTTCGGTTACCGTCCACAACTGGGCTTTCAGCCACAACATTTTGGTCAAAGACCTCAACAGCAATTTGGCCATATGCCAACTACACAATTTGGTAATAAACCACAAACTCAGAAACCCAATTTTCAAGAGACTGACGTTTCCATGAGGACAGCTCCTCCTAGGCCACAGCCCTGCTTTAGACTAAATGAGTTGACCTTCAGAGAAAATGACGGACAGTACTACGAGTATTATGACGCAGACGAATATGTAGAGCAACATGATAACGAATTCACACCATCCGCGGAAGAAACTGTTGCCGAAACAACTTATGACGAATTTACAGACGAAACTCAACCTCAAACTCTTGAAAATTTTCACATGAAAGCCTCCATCGGAGACAAGAAATCATAGAAATAAATTGTGATCCGAATCTCAAGTTACCCTATATTTATATCCCTGAAATAGATGCAAAATTAATGGTAGATACAGGTAGTACTCGATCTTTTATCAGCCCCCGTAAGGCATACCAACACTTCTATCAATATATAACACATGAACCGTTCGAAGTAGTCAGTACCCACGCCTCTAGCAGACACGATGAGGTGATACAAATCCCTCTACCACCCACTTTCAAGAGTTCAGATTGTCATAAATTTTATCTATATGACGTCGACTCTCGATATGACGGTCTCATTGGTAACGACCTATTGAAACAACTAGATACAATTATAGACCTTAAAGACCTTGTACTTAAAACAAAAACAACTTGCATACCAATAGTTAATAATAACTTAAATTATGTTATAACACTACCACCACGATCAGAGCAGCGCGTAAAATTGCCTACAGACCAATGTTCTGGAGAGGCAATCATTAACTATAAGGAATTTGTCAGCGGTGTACGAATGCCTAGTGCATTGGTAAATTGCGTTAACGGTTATGCCGCAACCGTCATACAGAACGTCCTTGACAAAGAAATGATATTAACAGTAACACGACCTTTTACAGTTACTAAGTATGATACGACTACTCAATGTGATATAAACTTAACATGTACCTATAGTGACATAGAGATCGATAAAGTACTCGAGGAAAATCTACTTAAACTAAGACTTAATCACACTAACGATGAGGAACGCTACAAAACTTTTAGACTTTGCCAAGAATTTAAAGACATATTTTACTGCGACAAATTACCACTGACTTTCGCTAACGAAATTAAACATAAGGTACGCACAAAAAATGAAGACCCAATTTATGTCAGACCCTACCGTCAAGCACCAATGCAAGTAGACGAAATAAATAGGCAAGTAGACAAGTTATTGAAGGACAATGTCACTCAGGAGTCACATTCGCCATGGAATGCTCCCGTACACCTGGTACCCAAAAAAATGGATGCATCCGGTGAAATTAAATTTCGTATGGTTGTAGACTATCGACGTTTGAATGACATAACCATAGACGACAAATACCCACTACCAAACATAACAGATTTATTTGACAAGTTAGGGAAGAGTTCTTATTTCAGTACAATCGACTTGGCAAGTGGTTATCACCAAATCGAAATAGAAGAACAAGACAGGCAAAAAAACAGCATTTAGCACTCAAAACGGCCATTATAAATTTCTTAGGATGCCGTTTGGCCTGAAGACAGCTCCTGCAACTTTTCAGCGGACCATGGACAGTGTGCTGAGAGGATTACAGGGGATACAATGTATGGTATACTAAGATGATATAATTGTGTTTTCGACAAGTCTGGAAGAACATATACAAAAGTTACGGACGATATTTGACAGAATTAGGGCGACTAATCTAAAAGTTCAATTAGACAAGTCTGAATTTTTAAGGAAGGAGGTTTTATATTTAGGACATACCATTACAAAAGAAGGGCTACGTCCGAACACAGATAAAATTAATGCCGTGTTAAATTTTCCTATACCTAAGACAACAACGGAAATTAAAAGTTTCTTAGGACTAGTAGGGTACTATCGGCGCTTCATAAAAGACTTTGCTAAGATCACACAACCTCTAACTGCATGCCTTAAAAAGCGAAACAAAATAATCATCGATGAAAAATATATCAATGCGTTTGAAAAATGTAAGGAAATACTAACGAGTGTACCCTTATTACAGTACCCGGACTTCTATAAAACCTTTATTTTGACGACTGACGCCTCTAATATAGCTTTAGGAGCAGTTCTATCACAGGGACCTATTGGTAGTGATAGACCTGTTGCATACGCTAGTAGGACGCTTGGTGACACTGAAAATAGATACAGCACCATCGAACGCGAAAGCTGTTATTTGGGCCGTAAAACATTTCCGACCGTACCTTTACGGACGAAAGTTTGTAATTTATACTGACCACCGACCCTTAGTTTGGCTTTATTCATTAAAGGAACCAAACAGTAAGCTAACCAGATGGCGATTACGACTACAGGAGTACGATTTTGAAATAATTTATAAAAATGGAAAACAAAATACAAACGCCGATGCCCTATCCAGAATTAAAGTTAATGCCTTAAATTCAGACGACGAAGGTCATTCGATGGACGTTAATTTCGACAGAAAAGAGTAGAAGCTTAGGAAGCATCTGAAAGACGTAGTTAAGTAAATTGAAAAATTAAACACTCAAAATAAAAGACATAATGACACAACGTCCATTGTGACAATATCAGACTCAAGTACTGTTTACGCGAGTCCCATGTCTCGTTCCGACACAATATCAATTTGTAGTTCAGAAAAGGTTTCCGAATATCCAATTCGGTCACCTTCAGAATCTAGTAAGTCCCAAACTGTGCATCCAGCCGTAGAATTAGAGTCAAACGGAATACCAATACTATACGAGGCTATCGATACAAAGCCAAAGCAAATATTAATATTTTCATGGTTTAAAAATTAATATCAGGTTAAAGATATTTCTAGGGAAAAACAAAAAGTATTAGAAGTATTTTTACCATTAGATAATTCCGAATTAATTAAAGAATTTTTAATGAAATATATTATTAGGCCTAAAATTAAATATTTTATATATTTCGAACGAAAAGAACATCGAAGACAATTTAGCAATATTATTATACACCTTTTCAAAAAGGACATGGTTCAATTTTATGAATGCACGGAACGAGTAATTTTTGTTGAAGACGAAAAAGAACAAAGGGCGATTGTAATTAAGTATCACGAAGGAAAGACATGTCACCGGGGCATTAAAGAGACGCTAGTTAGAATCCGCAGAAATAACTATTGGGATAATTTACAAGAAACTGTTTCGGCAATAATAAATAGTTGCACTGCGTGTAAAAAAATGTAATATGACAGAAAGCCAATTAAACCTATTCTTCAATTAACCCAGATCCAAGATGCTCCGTTCCAAGAGATATTTATAGACCTGTTTAACATCGAAGGAAAATATTATGTGAATCTCATAGATGCGTTTAGCAAATTAGGCCAAGCGATAGAAATTGCAAATAGATCCACCCCCGAAGTAGTCCGAGCTTTAATGAAGTACTTTTCATTTTACGGGATACCAAAAAAGATAAGTTCAGATCCGGGCTCTGAATTTAACAATGAACTAATTAAAGAATTCTTAAGCTTACATAAAATTGAGCAGCACATTGGAACCCCAAATAGCCCAAGCTCGATGGGGCTTATAGAACGCTTGCACTCGACAATAATAGAAATTTATAGATTGGCAAAATACGAAAGAAAACGTACTGATGCGGCATCAGTTATGACGTATTCCGTACTAGCATATAATAATACTATTCATTCGGTAACAGAACTTACACCCTTCGAGGTAGTTTTTGGACATACCGACACGGGTAGCCCGTTTAATACAGAATTCGATAAGCAGTATTTACAACACTTAGTAAGAGACCATGCAAAGCGAACAAAATTCTTATACAAATATTTAGCAGAAAATATGGTAGCAATTAAATAAAAGATTAGGAAAAAGCAAGGCGGTGAAGATAAGACTATATTTGCTAAGGATACAAACAAAAGAAAGAGCAAGGACAAACCGCAATATATTAAGGCTAAGGTAGTAGGCAAGGTCGAAAGAAATATAGTGCCAATACAAATAGGTGAAAGGAAGACTAAAGCTCCAATTAAAAATATCAAACGCTCTCCACAGGTGGTGCATACTGATGATTGCGAAACCGATCCTGGCCCATCATCTGCAGTCACTTGAGGAAAACCCAGGGATACTTCCGGTAAAACAAGGACAAGCATATGCCCAAACAGATCACTGGACTATAATAAAGATTTTAAATTTAGAGAATGTTTATGACGACCTAAATCTCATTATTGCTCAATATCATAAGCTTAGTAGACTAATTGAAGTAAAGGAACCATACCCTCGTGAATTTATCAGCGTTAAAACCCATGTAGAGTACATACGCGATATTACCGTTCAAAAATTCCAACAACTTATGCCGCAACGCTTTAAGAGAGGGATCTTAAATCCATTAGGTTCTGTTCTAAAAATTATTACGGGAAACCTTGATCATGAAGATGCTCTTAAATATGATAAACTTACTTCGGAATTAAGTCACAACCAAACTATCGTACCTTGGTCTCTAAAATGTTAGACAGCTTTATTACTGCCACGGAAACCCTAAATAATAATTCCGTTATGCTGGATGCACGCTTGAAAAGTGTAGAGGCAATGCTAAATCATTTAACGACTAGAGAAAATAACTGGGTTTCCTCTACGTATATTTTTGGAATAATTAAATTTATTTATAAGTAATTTTCGAACTATATTTTATAAATTAAGTGAAATAGAGACTGCTCTAGCTTTTAGTAGAGTATCGATACTTCATCAATCTATAGTAAATTCTACAGAACTTTTAGATCATTTAAAACTAATATCGAATACCGAAAATTTTGTGTACCCACCAACAGAAACTAATTTGGTAAAACTAGAACAAACCATAAGTGTAAAATCTTATCTTAAGAAAAACCAGATAGCATTTATAATGGAGATTCCGTTAACTGATAATAATACTTACAATTATTTTAAGGTTTATTCCATACCTATTTTCCGCGAATCTGTAAACGAAACGATTGCCATCTTCCCAAAATATCCTTACCTCCTGGTGAAAGGGATGAAATACTTACCAGTCACGAAATCGTGTCGTCCCCTTGCTGCGGGTAATGATTTCCTGTGTACCGAAGAAAATAGAGCCCTCTACCCTGGACTTACCTGCATAGAACAGCTAATGAAATTTGAGAATAATCTTACTTGTTGCACGCAACACGCTATTAAAATTGAAGACGTTAAGGTGCAGCGAATTAAAGCAGAAAATTGGATTGTTTTTACAAAGCTTTAACAGTGGTAGAGCCACGCGGCTTTTGCTGTCGCACGGATGGGCCGGCGCAAACCGGGGTGGTACCACGACCTCACAGAAAACCAGCGTGAAGTAGAGGTTTACCTCTGCGTTTCGCTTGGTGAGTGCAGGTGGCCGGAGGCCCTTTTTACTGGGAATGAGGCATTTCATCTTAGTCCTCACGGGTGACAACGCATCTGCATTTTGATTCGTAATCGAGGATAGATGTAGATGTCTATGGGCTGCAGCAACCACTTACCATCAGGTGGACTGTGTGCTCGTTTGTCACCCTTATCCTATAAAAAAAAAGCTAAAAACGACGCTGACCAAGCACTGCGGTACCGAGGTCACCAAACAACCAATTTTTGGAACCTATATACTAACCAGCGATGAGCCCTGTGACCTGGAGATACACGGTACTCATATTCATCACCACCGTGTTTACACGGAATACGAAGCGGCGCCACCAGTTTCAGTCATCAACTTACCTCATTTACGTGAAAATATTAATGTAACAAGTACACGCGTAATTAACATGAATGGTGTCAACTTGGACGAAGTGAAATATATGTCAAATGCTTTAAAACACAGTGAAATCTATTACACAGATTTTAGTGCTCTCAACGGAGAAAAAGACTCTAACTTCAGTGTTCTAACATATGTAATTTTAAATTTCCTAGCTTTAAGTTTCTTATTGTTCTTTATATACGTGTTAAGAAAAAAATGTATACCTTACATACAAAATTATCGTAAAAACATCAAAAATGATATTACCGATAATTTTGCTCTTAGGGAGGGAGGAGTTATGGATACACCCCGTCCCTCTGTTTTAGACTAATATATTAAAATATATAATATTGTATTATTTAGACTAAGCAATAAAACTAATGCATCAGCATTTCTATGTAAGTTCCTAGTACTTAGTTGATGAGTCGAATGTCTGCGCACAAACGGACTCTTTGAATATTGTTCATTATTAAAGCCACCTCCAAATCGGTCGGACATAGTAATCCAATTGTATTTTAGTTTTTAAAAACTCCTTTCGACGTTCCCGAAATTTGACTAGGTAACTTTAACAAAAATAATATCATTCCCCACTTCTTTTTTATAAAATTGAAGTATTATCCACTTCTCGATAAGTGGCTACTATAGCCATGGACACCTGCATCCGACTTATCCTAAAGACGCCTACAGATGCTTGTCACCTCTGAGGACATAGCTTTTGAGGTCTATGATTGTAGAGGACTAAGATAAAATGCGTTGGCCAATCCGCCTACTAAGTGGTGATTACGGTACAATATTCCTATTGTAGGGGAGACCCAGGTCCAGCAGCAGACTGTTTACAGTCTAATGATGAAGTTGATGCTTTTATCGTTGATATCAATCTGTAATACTAAGATTAATGTCGTGCACTAGGCTTGTTATATGCTGATGATATTCTGCAACAATACATTTTAGTTTTACATCAAACAAACGTGGCAATTATTGAAAGAATTTTCAATTATTTCCACGTTTGTTTGAAAGATCACTGTACCAGATGCCTTGCTCAAGAAAGTGCTCCTCTTCACAGAACTACACAATTAGGATCTTTAAATTCATTCTGCGAAGTACTCGTATATTACTCACATAAAGTCGATAATTGAAGATGTTTGAAACTGTACTCGTATGTCATGTTTGATTAAGGCGAGGTTGAACAAAACATCGTAGTTTAGACTCGATTTTGACGCTCAAGAATTCTTCTTGAAAGAAATCGTATAGAAAATCTTGAAATAGCATATGCTTAGAAAATAATATGCTCATACATTAAATTCTTAAATAGATTCTCAATCAAAAGCATTTTTAAAATAATGTCTATTAATCGAGTTAAAACATTATAATTTATGCAATGGAAAACTTTTGACATTCGAGTTCTCGTTTTTTTACACGACAGTTTGATATTTTTTGATAATACAAAAGGCATTTCATTAAGTTAGGTTTTAAAACAGTTACATTTTATATAGATCCTTTATTTCCTGATAATAAGCAAAATGTTTAAAAAAAAAGTTAAAGTAACTTTTTGTCCACCGAATGTCACCCGCTTACTTCGAGCTTGTATTTTTATGTCGAAAATCCTCGTCGTAATTTCTTGGTCCAATACGGAGTGTCTCATTTTTATCGAACAAGCATCATCAATCGTAAATGACCACTGCCGTCCGCATCACATGTATATTTTCCCCTAACAAATTAAGCCTGCTAAAAATCCAAATGTTATAAAAACATTTTATTATAAACTGTTTATATAAAATTTGGATGGATAAAAATCTTTGTATCCAATATTGTGGTAATAATCATTCACGTTTGTACTAAAAACACTAAAAGTACAAAACCTCTCTTAAGTTAGCAGAGCGTAAAGTGTAAAAATTATCTTTATGGCGGGGGTCGAGTTCAGACAGAGTAATGGTCCATGTAAACAATAATTTAAGTTTGAAGGGCCGGTTATGATATATTAGACATTAGGAGAGTATAAGTAAGAAAATATATGTCTATATACACTTTTTTATAATATTATAGTGTCCAACGAGTCCATAGTAACCTAACGGTAGTGGCTAATACAATAATGGGATATCTACAATCACTTCAAACAAAAAAGGACACATATGCGGTATAAGTAAAATGAAATTTCCTACAACCTTTATTTATACTTGTGGCGGCGCTGTCGTCGGCGAAAACACATCGAAGCCTAAATCGCACTAACGAAGTTCCGAAGTTAAAGCAGCATATATATAATAGCTCCGAACTATCAATTGGAGCGTTGGCCGCTCCCCGGGCAAAACACCTTGCCCGGCGGGAGATCTCCCCTTTTCCTTCCACCCGCCACTGTGGTGACCCCGACGTGATACCAAAAACCTTCGGAAACTACAACTTCAAACCTTCGTGATCATCCTCAAGTACCCCATTCATTCGCTCCCAAGCAGATATTTTCTGCAGTCGTCACATTCTGCAAGCCATCTAGCTTTACAAAGGTCCATCGCAGCACTGGAATAGTAATGCTTCCCGTTCCTTCAAGCTACTCTCTGCGGTACAGTGTTCGGCTACCAAAAACCTATGGAAAAGACCTCGAGAACCTCTTGAGTGTTAGGCTCGTACCGGTGTAAGACAGTAATAGTAGACTCGTTAATACTGTAATGATGTAGATCATGATGAAAACTAATAACTTTGCATCTAGCTTTGTGCCTGTCGTTTTTAAAAAATACATCAGTTTACTAACTTCATGATTATATTGTCTTGAGCTAGGAATCAAAATAATTTTTTTTTATAGGATTAGGGTGACAAACGAGCACACAGTCCACCTGATGGTAAGTGGTTGCTGCGGCCCATAGACATCTACATCTGTCCTCTATTACAAATCAAAATGCAGATGTGTTGTCACCCGTGAGGACTAAGATGGAATGCCTCATTTTCAGTAAAAAGGGCCTCCGGCCACCTGCACTCACAAAGCAAAACGCAGAGGTAAACTTCTACTTCACGCTGGTATTCTGTGAGGTCGTGGTACCACCCCGGTTTGAGCCGGCCCATCCATGCGACAGCAAAAGCTGCCGCGTGGCTCTACCACTGTTATAAAACTCGCCTCCAGTTGTGGACTGTTACAGGTAAAATATTATTACATGAACCGGACGATATAAGAGCAATTATTTTCTTATGCAAAGAAGCAAATGTAAGCGGTCAAAGATATTTTCAGGAAATACAAATTAATAAAATCACGAATCATACAATTCACACAATTTTATTGTATCATTACAGTTTCAGCCTTGCTTTTATAAATAGTTTATACAATATATACAGATAAACGACGCCTCAGTCACGCGTACAAATTTAGTAAAACCTGTCAAACCGCCGACACAATAAATGAAATTTTGGTACATATGAGAAAATAATGTTATTTAATATAACAATAACATTAATGATAAGAAGTGTAGAAAAAGTTTTAACAGAGAATTGGTAACACAAAAATATATTTTTACACTAACGATCATAACATTCTCAAATGATTGTCAGCTGTGCTGCAATCACTTTTTTCGTACTGTCATTGTCGAGATATACCAAGACTATTTGCTAATTGCGAGCATTTTGCCACGACTTCATCTTGTAAAAGACTAAACGACATTGCTATTAATATAAGTCCAAAAATTAAATATGCACAGCAAGCAATCATTTGAATATATTCGTTTTTAGAATTTTCAGCGTTTTGTTTTGAAGTTAGGAAGCTGGTTGGGACAAAATCTCCAAAGCCAATAGTCGCTAAAGCTATAAAACAAAAGTATGCTGCGTCGAGAAAACTCCAATTTTCCCAAATAGAAAATATAGCAGCACCGATACATATGTAACCAAGTAACAAAAATAACACTATTCCGACTGGTATTTGACAATGTTCTATGCTGTGACTCTGGTGTGGAACGCTTGTGGATGTACTGCAACTTGGAACTGCACAACTCTTGATTTTTTGGTTTTCTTCATTCCATATTAAAGGCACGCGTGAAGGTGTGTCATGAGGACACATTCTGTTAAGAAAAAAAAATAATTAAAATAAAATATTCAAGTTAAAAACAGTCCATCGGGTGGTGACGAGTAGCAAAGCTACTCGTAAAAGAACTGACTCGGCTTTTCGCCATATAGTAGCGGCGTAAAATCTACCACCCTCTAGTTCGCACCATAAGGCATAAAATTAATGAAAAGACCCCGAGTTCTCGGCGCCCCTTTAATGAGGCAGAGGTGCGAAGAAACTCAGGGAGTAAATACAGTGACGAGGTTTTGTTACCCAGAGGGAAAATATTGTTATGTTAGGAGATTTTAATAGAAGGGTTAGGGTGAAGAGGTTTGGTTATAAAAGTATATTGGAAACGTTTGGTGATGGAAGTATAAATAAGAATGGTGAAAGCTTTCTCATCGTACGTGTGAAAAAAATATTTTTGTGACAGAACACTTTCTTTCGTCATATGAAGTTTCATATGTATACATGGGAAAGAGGTGATGATGGAAGCATGATAAATTTCATAATTGTGGATGAAAACATGAGGATCTCAATGGTAGATACAAGAGTTTACCGGTGGTTCAACATAAGGACATAAGGATGTGTTATGGCAAACATATTTTATACGTGGTAGAGCCATGCTGCAGCTATATAAGTAGTATAATTGTAGCACGAATGGGTCAGCTTGACCGGGGAAAAACCACAGAATACCAGCGTGAAATGGCTGCTTGACACTGCTGTATTTCGTATGGTGAGTGTGGAGAACCGGAGACCCATTTTACTGGAAAAGAGGCATTCCATCTTAGTCCTTACGGGTGACGACGTGTCTACGTTTTGATTCTTGATTGATGATAAATGTGGATGTCTATGGGTCACAGCAACCACTTACCAACAGGTGGACTGTATGCTCGTTTGGCACCATATACTATAAAAAAAAACTGAATACATTTAGGTTGAGCGCTGGGTTGATACAGGCATTAAGGTATCTTCATAGGGGCTCTAGTGCTTGTTTTAGGATCAATGGGCCTACTCGGACTGGTTTGGCATCTATTAAGGTGTCAGAAAAGGCTTGTTAAATAAAAAATAAAACAGTTGTTTTATTTTATTTTATTTTATTAGGGATAACAACAGCCTTCATTCTGTGATTTATTATTTGTATATAATATGTCTTTACATAGGGCCAATAATAGTATCCACTTTTCACAATTTAGCACGACTCAGAAGTAAGAAAAGAAAAAATGGATAAAAAAAAAACTTAGGTAATTTAAATAGTTTGTCATGGCGGACCTAGAAAAATATTTATGATTATATATATATATATATATATATATGTATATATATATATATATATATATATATATATATATATATATCGTTATATATATGTATATATATATATATATATATATAGTAAAGTTGCAGCCTATTAACGTCCCACTGCTGGGCACAGGCCTCCTCTCATTTCTGAGAGGGTTTCAAGGCTAGGAAATGTCCGCCGCGCTGTCCCAATGCGTGTTGGCGAACTTCACATGTCTTCGAAATATTTTTTTTCTTATATCTCAGACATGCAGGTTTCCTCACGATGTTTTCCTTCACCGCCGAGCACGTGGTAAATCAGCACTTAAAATTGCAATTAACAATTTCATTGGTGCCGGCGGGGATCGAACCCAGGTTGCTCGTATATATATATATATATATATATATATATATATATATATATATATATATATATATATATATGTACACATACATCAATATAACATATAATCATACTTTAATTAAATACATATAGTTAAACATATATATACAAACATATAAATAAATAAATAGACATACATACAATCTATACACGTGCACACTCACATACACATATTATATTAAATTATTTTTGTGTCAATTAGCGAATTGGGCATCTAAATTGAGATGCTACTACGGATTTATAAAACTACGAATGCTACAACACAATAAATATTAATTGTCTACTCCTGTAGTTTAAATGAATTTTTTGAATAGATAAATGAGTCAATATGAGAGAATTTACTGTTAAAATTTTAACCATTCTGGTGGGGACATTATTCTTGCCATAGTTAGTATGATGTAATAGAACACTGAATAAAGATGTATGTCTAGTCTTACGTCGGGGCACATTAAAGGAGATTTGTGAAAGCAGAACAAGGCAATCAAGTTGAGCGCGTAAAATATCAAACAAAAAACCCATGTGTAACATCTCACGGCGTTCTTCTAACGTAGAAAGATTAAATTTATGACAATTATCACTGTGGGACATGAATGTGTACGTGGTGACGTCGCACCTGAAATTTAGAGCTTTTAAAGCGCGCCTTATAAACTTCATACGAAGGCGACCATACCGGATTAGCGTACACCAATATGCTTCTCACGTATGCAAAATATAATGTTTCTAATGCTAAAATACTTTTAAAAGGTTGACAGGTCCTTATAACAAATCCAAACATACGGTAAGCTCTATCTGCTTTATTATCATAATGCATATTAAGGAGCATCTTGGAATCAAAACAAACGTCGAGATCACGTATATCATTGACTCATGTTAATACTTGATAATTAAAGTTATAAAGAAAGATAACTGGACTTTTCTTGCGCGTAAAGCTTATAATCTGACATTTTTTAATATTGAGATCTTATAATATTGATAAAAAGAAAAAAAGTTCTCCAAATCGTATTGTAACAATCTAGAATCTTCAACAGAAAGAATTGCCCGGTATATTTTTTATCATCTACATATATTAAGTAATTAGAATGAGAAAAACAGTTGATAATGTCAAAGATGTACGCATTCTAGAATAGCAGACCAATGTGCGATCCCTGTGGGACACCCGAGGGAACAATTACATAATCGGATCTATATCCGCCCAATACTACAGCCTGAGAACGATTAGAAAGATAGGAGCTCACCCACCGAGTAGGTCTCCTTGAATTCCAAGCAAATAGACCTTGTGGAGCAGAAGGTCGTGGTCTACATGATCAAAAGTTTTTTCAAAATCAGTGTAGACCACGTCCACCTGAGCGTCACTCTCCAGTGATATGATGACATAACTTGAGAACAGAGACAAATTCGATACCGTAGATCATCCTTTTATGAAGCGATGCTATGTTTCAGGAATACCACGAATTATAATGGAGGAGAAGAAGTTGAAAATGGTATTTTTCAAAAAATTAGTACTTAGTACTGATAGTGTTCAAAATTGAATTTCGATGGTAATTTTCAATTGAGGTTTTTGGTATTTTTTTAAGTATGGGAATTATATTATATTGTTTGAAGCTTTCAATGTTGAAGACTGTGGGTTAAGAATGGGTAATTTAAGCGTCAAATGCCTTTTGTAAGCCATTGATCAAGTTATAACTGCGTCGTCGACGGCCGAGTTGAAAATGATGGTAACATTAACGAACAGGTCATTAAAAGTAAGGGGAATGAGAGTGAACGCAAGTAAGACGAAAGTGATGGTGTTTGAAAGAGATGATAGTAAAACGATATGTGAAATGTGTGATTATGAGTTTGTGTATTTGGGATGTATATTTAACAGGGATAGTAGATATGATAAGAATATAGAACGACGAGTGAACGCCGGAAACAGTATAATTATAGCTCTACACTCTATTGTGGGAAGTTAGAATGTGTCAAGAAAGGTACCTTTGGAAATTCACAATACTGTGTTAGTCCCTACTGCTGTTGAAATGCGGTCATTAAGAAATATGTTAAGGCTGAATTTGAACAACAGGGTGAGAAATTAAGTGATAAGAGAAAAGTGTGATTTATAAGATGATGTTGTGACCAGTATGTAGCACGTATGCGTAGTTTATGGATGTAAAGGAGGCGAGTGAGGTGTGTCAGGATAATGCCAAATGGAAATCCGTAGCCTCTGCCAACATGTGCAAAGAAATCGCGTGAATTAATTCCTCCTTCACCCTTACACCATCGGATAATCAGACACTTAGCCAGTATCTGCCCCTTTGTTGTTGACATACCACGCATTCGAACGAAACTATTTGCTTATATTTGCTTAGTCGTTCATCATGCGTACAGCAAAGAAGTGAAATAATTTGTCTGCATCTGTCAGCCCATAACAATGTTGATTTGTTAAATGCCTTTTATTAAGCTAGTTAAGTTTGTTTCACCATCTTCGAATACATCACGATTTCCAATCAGCTGAATGGAAATCAAACACTATCTTATAAATTAAAAAAGAAAATCACTACTCAGCTTTAGAACGAATGTTTGTTTAAATAAAATAAAATATAAAATCAATAGACGTATTATTCTAAGATTTTGTCAATAATGCAAATACTTACATTTCATCAGTATCTTCTGAATCCTCAAGATCTTCTGGACAACTATTAATAATGATTTCCCCACATTCTTCTGCTATAAGTTGATCTATGGCAACACCCCGAGGTCGTTGAATAGGGCCTCTTGCACGGCCTCTCCCTGGGTATGTTGTATGTATTGTTGCCATACATTTCGTACTATTCAAAGGTCTCTTTCTGTCTAATGTCTGCGTTTGAAGACTCGCTGATGAATGAGGTTCTAAAAAAATGTTAACACATATTTAATCACAAAAGAATATAGGTAAAATGTAAAATATGCTTGCACGTGAAACTGTCATGTGAAAAACTATCTATTTTCACTTAAAAATTATATTTTTCTAAAGATAATAACGCAAAAATTTTCTAAATAATTATATTTAAATAAAAATACAACGTAAATTACCGTCAGTAAGGGCACTCCGTTTCAGACGACCTAATGTTGCCGCTCTAGGACTAGCTGGCGCCTTTTCAAATACTTGAGAATATTGTCCTTTTTCACCAGCTCTAGCCTGAACGGTTTCAGTATATCTATTTGATCGAGGTGGAAATGATGTATACTGATTATTGAGTGACTGATGTGGAAGAAGACGTTGTTGTTCATGTAGTTGAAAATTATTTTCCAGCTGTAACAAGAAAAATACAGTTTATAGTAAACTCATATATATATATATACTAGCTGACCAGGCAGACGTTGTTCTGCCCTTTCCGAACGACCATTTGCTTTCCCAAAAAAACTCCTGAAATTAGCAATAAAAAAATTGAGGGTCACTTATCGGGATAAAAACTATCCTATCTCTCAAGTTGGACCAAACTGCACACAGTATGCAAATTTTTTTTGAAATTGGTTCTATCTGTTGAATACTTATAGCACAACACGTGGTGGTTATACTACTAATTGTAGCTTATATTAAACGTTTGCATTTTTAACATAGCGCCATCTATTAAATATTTACTCAATCCAGTCAACAGATATCGTCATCTGATTAGATATATATTACTGATTTCCCTATCCCGGGTAGACCTTTTTTTAGATGGATGGCTTAAGCGTCATACTTTATTTGTATTTAATACAGACGAAATATTTTAAGCAATATCACTATTATGTTTTATTGCATAAACAAAATATTTTAATATACATTATAAAATAAACCGTAGCAAGAAAAAAATGTTTCAAACGTCTTCAAATTATAAAATTGGGAAATCATGAACACTTAAAGCGAAACTCGATCAAAACTTTATCTAGTTAAAGTCAACTTTCACGGACACTTGGCTAATTCTATGGCGCTCAGTTTATCTTGTTAATAAAACTTCCCAGAAAATTGACAGGTTTAAGCGCCAAAAAGTGTTCAGTACTTAATGGAACCCGACGCAATCGACGCAGAAATATTTGCTTATTACAAAAATATATAAGTCAATATCACCAAGTTTTTAATATCATCAAAGGTTTGTTAATACCATCAATGATGTCGCTTTAACCATTTTACCTTTCAACCATCAGTAGTTTGCTCAATACTTCAACTAAATAAGAGTATTCACACATTCCTATATATAGAATTTAGCTATATTCTTTTTAATCAGACTGTAAAAGTCTCGTACGGAACATGGGTCTCTCTGTATGAAGGGGGGATTTTCCTTAATCGTCACGCTTGGCAGACGGATTGATGACTGTAGTACTAGACGTCCTTCATCTTTGGCACTGCCGCCCATTGCCAGTCGGAGCATTTTAAGTCTGCTGTATTTTAGTGTGTTATATCACCATATATCGAAAGCCATAAGACTTGTTTGGAATTGGCCAGGTCTCAAATTTAGTTATAGCTAGATCCAAAATCAGTATAGCACTCTTCAACGTGAGCGTCTATCGTTCACTCGACTATTGCTCCGTCCGCCGTCTTGGCAAATTTGTTCTAAGCTAGCCGTGTATAAGTTTCATTATTTGTCCAAACCTCAGTCGTAAATTGTAGAGAAGTAAAAATATTAAAAGAGTACTCTAAAAGAAATAAAATTAAGAACCAAGAGAGATTAGTGATATAGTTATTAATGATTGGAAATTTAGGGCCGAGGATCAAACAAAACAGGATACGTATCTCCTAAAGCTTCATTTAAGAGCAACTAACGAACTTGCAATTTCTTCGAGAGTGAACGGCCCACTGATATCTAGTCTACGCACTCACCGTGCCCAATATGCACACTAGTACTCCAACTCAGTTTTTAACAGTGGTACGTAGTTTTTAACAGTGGTAGAGCCACGCGGCAGCTTTTGCTGTCGCACGGATGGGCCGGCTCGAACCGGGGTGGTACCACGACCTCACAGAATACCAGCGTGAAGTAGAGGTTTACCTCTGCGTTTCGCTTGGTGAGTGCAGGTGGCCGGAGGCCCTTTTTACTGGAAATGAGGCATTCCATCTTAGTCCTCACGGGTGACAACGCATCTGCATTTTGATTCGCAAACGAGGATAGATGTAGATGTCTATGGGCTGCAGCAACCACTTATCATCAGGTGGACTGTGTGCTCGTTTATCACCCTTATCCTATAAAAAAAACTCGACTGAACTATCGGCTTAAAAAAATTGCTAGTCTACAAGGGCTCTAATAGCTCATCAAACGTAAAATACAAAAAATCCGTATATAAAGGAACTAGCGATCCGCCCGTCTTCGCAAGGTTGGTTTCTGAATCTCGACGGTAACAGCACCTACTGAGTCCAATTGTGAATCTAAACCAATCTCTAATCAACTTAATCATCCACACAAAATTTCATATAAATCGGTCCAGCCGTTTACGAGGAGTTCAGTCACATACCCACAGATAGAAGAATTATGTAATACATAATATGCATTTATTATACATAGAAACCTTTCCCTTGAGTCATTCTATCTATTTTTGGAAACCATATCAAAATCCGTTAAATATTTTAAGAGATGTAAGCGTACAGACGGCAGGAAGCGAACTATTTTATACTATGTAAAGAGTCTGATGTCTGCAATTGGGTACTAATGTTAAAAATTCACTTACGCATACTTCACCATCCTTCCTCCAACTATTAGGCATCTTATTTTTAGTTGCCTTGAGCCACGCTATCCTCGCGAGCCGAGCTAACGATGCACCTAAGCCTGCCAAACATGCTAGAGTCAACGGCACTCCAGCTGCTGCGTAGGCCACTGTTGCTGCTCGCCCAGCAGCCGTGCGTGGAGAAACATTACCATAGCCTGAAAAATAGCTTAATTTTTATATTACTACAGATACCAACCCCAATGGGTTCATCAGCATATTTCCGCAATAAATAAGTAGAAGATTGCAACTACAATACTTTTCAGATATGAAGGAATTACCTATGTGCAAACCCTGACAACAGCACTTGATACTATTATTTTAATTATTAGTATTTATTTATCACGTTTTGGGATCAAAAGAAACCTTATGCCAGATATTAAAATATTCAAGTACATAGTCATACGCATAGCTCCTTTTACCCTGTTAAGAATGGTGAAAAAGGTGGTATGTGCACTTTAATGAGACGTTTACAGGATGTTATCTTCAATACATAACTTTGAAAGAAATAATTTACTGAAGATAACATCCTCTAAACGTTGTCCTATAAATAATTGCGTTATTTCGATTTTTTGGGTTCCGTGCAAAACTCTGCAAAACGGAAATCTAATGCAGTTAATTCGTCTGCCTGACTGTTTGTATGCCACAGATGTTGACCTTAGTATTTCGCAGTGATTTGAATTTACCAAAATCATTACTTCATCTTCATTACAGCCCTTCAAAACTTTTCTATTGAAAATACGCCTTACCTTAGTAATGCCACAAAGCACGGTCCTAAGCCACCTGCATCCATCAACTTCCTGTATGTTTTCTATCTAGTTAAGGGTACATGTCGTCGCTCTATCTAGTTTAGGATCGCCATGTGGAAAAACGATAAAGTGTTGAATTGACGATCTTGTTACGTCAAGACAGAATGATTTAACATCAACAATGATTCTTCATCACTTAACCCCTGGTGGAATTGCAGTCAAGCACGTATTTCTCTTATTAACTTAATAAAAGCTCTTCATTTTAAAAATGTTTTAAATTATTTTATTAAAGTTATGATGAAAAATTTATCAGAATAATTGCCTCGATATTTCAGTTCCCCACATCCAAAAACGCATCACCAAAAATTACGTCAGTAAAATCTTAAAGAATTATAAACGTAGTTAAAGACTATAATAAAATTATGACAATTACGTTTTCTCTTGTCTTTTTTTAAACATCTTTCTGGAAAATGATTAAAATGCTTTACCTAATTGCTATGAGCAATCTAATAAATTCAGCTGATTGCACGAAACACTAACTTTGGGTAGAATAGGCAACAAATTCTTACCTATTGTAGTGATGAGAGTTATACAATAGACTAAGGCTCTAGAAAACGTCCACTGGTTATCTAAAGTCAGCTCTGGGGACTGTGCTTCAGGCGACTGTCGCGCTGCTGCTACTATAGACGACTCGAATTTGTGAAGCTGCTCGTGCACCAATCTCGTCCAGTTTCGTTCGTATAGAACGTTCAAACGTTCTGTAACAATAAACTTTCATTAAGTATTTTAACAATATTGTAATTTAAGCGGGCCGATAAACTTAGATTTATTTGGATGATCGGTTCAAAACTCAGGTCTGAGGAAAACTTATTTGTAACGATTTTCCAAATCTTATCTAAATCATCTTAAAATTCCTTTTCAGAAAAATAAATGAAACATGTATAATGTTGAATACATTACAAACTAACATAATTCTATGTAGTATAACAATACCATGTTTTTGTCTAGCGTACTTTTTTATTAAAAGATGAGTAGTTATAAGTTGATTCAATCAATGTAACAACTTCAAGTCTCATCATACTAAATTGGCGCAATGTTACCATCGTAAAATGTTCAATTTTTCAGTTCCCTCTTAGCTCGCTCAACCTAGTAATTAGAGCGCTCATTTCCTTTTTATAACACAAAAGAAAGGAACTGCGAAGAATTTTTCTTTTAATATTTTCTTTGACAAAGCGCTGCTAAAATAATTATTCTCATTATTGAAATTTTGACGTGTAAATATAATTAGTGACTTTTATTCCAATAGCTTTTTTTAACTGTGTATATATTAAAACTTGTAATAATAAATAATAACAGCTTCAGTCAGTTATTTGCATATTTCAAAACAAAAAAATAATAATTTCCTTCTGTTTCAACTATTGCTACAACGTTACTTCCTGTGAAGATCTGCATAGGTATCACTCTTACAACTCTTGTACATGCTATCAGACAGACAGTATAATAAAGAGATATTTGATATTTCATTTGCATTACTTATTACAAGCCAGTGCTTGACCACAATCCCACCTGGTGATAAGTAGTGATGAAACCCTAGATGGTAAACCGTTTTGGTTGTCTTAACGCAACAAAAGCCTACTCACTGTTGTAAATTGGCAAATTATTCCACTGATGTATGTGCTTTGCTGTACGCATTACAAAAGATGAGGCAAACCGATTGATTCTAATGAGTGGAACATCTCGATAACAAGGGGATGAAGACCCGCCGACCGTCTGATTGTCCCATGGTGGAAAGGAGAGTAGTATTATACCCAGGGTAGCCAAGGTACGCTGAATCTAAAGTTAGTGTGGCTTGCCAGTCTCATGGTGGTAGTGGACTGCATTGAGATTACAGTGCAGATCTTGAATCGGATGTCTGTGAGGTGCAATTAGATAGAAAGGGAGTGCAACCGCTGTCAAATATCTTCTTCTTCCTTTTATTCATTGTTGGTGGAGTGAATAGGTCAAGAGAATTTCAATTGGCCGAGGCGTCACACATATAACCTAGGGAATTGCCAATAGGCTTTCTCGCCCGAACCCGACTGGAAAACGCTACCAGGCCGTCACCTAGACTTAACTTTTTTTTAGTTTTAAATTTAAAGATTTTGAGAAATTTTAGAATTAAAAAAACTTAAATCTAAATATTTTTTAATTATAATGTACAATTTTTGTTGAAAGGCCCAGTGGAGTGCTCTTTACAACTACATACGTTGTATTTACTTCGAGTAATCGTAAATGCTTTAATCACATAACACAATACAAATAATTTACTGCAGTGGACTTCTTAAGTGGGACTTTCCAAAAATAAGTAAGCTATTATCAATACTGGATGGATGGTTGCATGTTTACTTATAATGGTGTATCCTAACACTAGCCTGCGAAGTTATAAGTTATAAAACGTTTTATTTATTGGTTTTCGTTACCCCCACACTAGGATTTTCTTCTGTTTCTAGGAGGTAGTTTACTAACATAAAATGCACAAGGGCAAACATCCAAACTCGGACTAAGTATTTGTAAGCCATAGATATTCTTGATCCACGCGGGATGCGAACCCGCGGCCCTAAGTACTGCAACTCATTGCTACGCCACTCCGCCATGAAGCCGTCTGTGAAATTTGTTACAGGGATTTTGGGTGATTTTATCGCTATCACTTGGTCTAATTATTCTTATTACCTATCTATTCATCACAGTCTGTAAAAGTCTACTGCTGAACACAGACCTCTCCCATAGATTGCCTAAAAGGAGGGATTTTGTAATAGTTCCCAGGTTTGGCAGGCGGGTAAGTAACGAGAGTATTTTATAATTTGGAGTTGTTATCAGGAAGATGCTGCTGCACATCTCCTGTTTTAGTTTCCCTCCGTTGCCTCCTACCACCCCCGTGGGAATTATATATACATGTAAAAAGAGCTTATTAGAAGTGAAACTCATCACACTACCTACCGGAAAGGGCAGAAAAACGTCTGCCAGCCCAGCTAGTTAATATAAAAAATAGAAACATGCGTGAGTGTCGTGAAACACTCGGTTGGATCGAAGTTCCTTTCGTATTATATTATTATTGATAAACATATTATGTTATTGATTAACAAATACAAATAAATGAATTACTAGCGTCTATTAAAATGACGAGTCACATAAAATAATATAATATTACTTTCATGGCAAGATAAGAAAAACTGCAAGAGAGATGGATATTATTCCATCTCGGTTCCTTATAGCCGCTACACTACTACAGAAGGGGTTGTGATGGAAAAAGCTTACACTTTTTGTCGCCTAGCCCTCATCCACCAAATCCGTATTGTCCGATGAAGAACTTCGTTCCAATACATTTTCTTAAAAATTGTATAAAATATCTATTACATAGTCAAATTTGAAAGAAGTAGTCAAGAAGTTGATGTTGTTGATGTTGTAAGCATTAACAGAATGAAATTATTCTTGTTTGAAGACGCAACAATAGTCTAGTTTGTATAAAATTTTGTAAATATCCGCTTACGAAGCAGATAGTGCTTGAAGCGGCTTATGTAGCTGCTGCAACATCGGTAATCTGTGTCCAAGGCTTATCACCAAAAATAAGTATTGTTCTTATTTTTGGATAAGTAAAAGCTATTTATAAAAATTGTTATGCAAATTACTGTAGTAGAAAATAAAATCTATCGAAGCTTGAAACCAATTTATTATAACTAGATAGTCTTCGTGATGCAACATCGATATAAAAATGCTTAAATTATTCGCCGTTGGGAAAATCCCGTAAATTGCTTCGATGCATTTTTCATGAGAGCAGAAACATCGGACGCTATGAATTCCTGATTTAATTATTGAAATAGGTTGTAGCTTCTAGGCTTAAATAATAGCCAACAATTTCTTATAACAGGAAGAAGGAAAATGAAATTTTACCCTTTGTGCAATTTAATATTTGTCATTATGTTAATTTTGATCATGAGATTAAGAAGAGTGTGATCGGAGAGTTTTTGGGTTCTTCTGCGGTGCATCTTGCAAAATTTAGCTCAGGCGGCATGGACAGTTTCCACTAGCTTGTCATTGATATCGTTCACTGCATTGCAATCTTCTAGGCACTGAAAACGGTTTTGTAACTCGAGCTGTAAGGTTTTGGGACTTTGGATTAGAGCACGAGGGGGACGGAGCGTTGACTTCATTAGATCACACCTCTCCAAGTTAATGCTTAGGTTCAGTTTGCCTCTAAACATTCGATGATCGCTACCAGATTTCACCCTCTCAATTACCCTATCTTATAGGCCAATAGTATACCAGCAATATACCATTGGCATATAAGCTAGGGTAATAGTATACTAGCAACTGCTTTCCATTGACAACGCACCTGACCATTTAATGATACGCAACGCGAAACGCCGCATATTCGTACCAACATCTATCCTCTTCTCCCGCAGATATCTGTTAGTTTCTTGGAACCATGAGTATTGGCAATAAGTCCCATTCTGATTTTCAGTGTACATTTGGTTTGGATGATGTCAATCGTCATTTCTTTACATACACCTTTAGATCACCAAACATAGTGTCAAACTGTTAATCATAATCATAAATCTTTATTTGCGTGAATCACGGTATAAAAGATGTTACAATTTATATAGTGCAGTCGTGTTTCGCTAATAATAGCATGCAAATTATAATTTAAAATGTTTAGACAATATTAATAATTATTTAAATCTAAAAAATAAGTCTCATAAAATCTTTTAAGTCACAAAAAAACATTCAATTTTTAACCAATTATACAAATGTCTCTTACACTCTCTTCTTTCTTATATTTCGCTTAATAATTTAAATTCTTTAAGTATTTTGTTATATATTTTCGCACACATTTTTATCCAACTTTAGTTATATTTCAAGAGCGTAGGAATAACATCTAGGACAAGTTTTTCTGGGTCTTGCTGTCTTGGTTTTGAGGGTATATACGTATGTATCACATGCTTTAACAATTTTTTTTTATAGAATAGGGGGCAAACGAGCATGCGGCTCACCTGATGGTAAGTGACTACCGCCGCCCATGAACAACCGCAACACCAGGGGAATTGCAGATGCGTTGCCGGCCTTTTAGAAAGGTGTAAGTTCTTTTCTTGAAGGTTCCTAAGTCGTATCGGTCCGGAAAATTCGCTGGTGGTAATTGATTCCACAAGGAAGTTGTGCGAGGGAGAAAACTTCTTCTAAATCGCACAGTGGAGGTGGATGGTAACGCGAGTTTTGTCGCGATGTGCAATGGTGAAATTGAGCGGCTGGAATTAGTCCGAACAATTCCTCAGAGCACTCCCCGTGATAGATGCGATAAAATACGCAAAGAGATGCAACATCTCTACGCAGTGCCAGTGTAACGAGCCGATCAGAAATAACTCGGTCGTCGACGATTCGAACCGCTCTGCGCTGGATGCGGTCAAGTGGAAGGAGCTGGCACTGGGGTGCCCCGGCCCAGAGATGAGAACAGTATTCTTATTCTTGCTTTAAAAAATAATAACTTATTAAAAAAAAAACATAAATATATAGTGACGGGATGGGTAATATACCACGTCTTTTAAATAGCAATTTACATTTAGATAGTTTAGATTCTTCTGGTATATTGCACGAATACATTTTTTTTTTTGGCAACGAATGCTCTATTTTGATCCATTACCCCATATTATAAGTCCATAGAATAAAATAGACTACGTATGCGTAGTACGTTGCAATTGTCCTTTTAATATTTGTAATGTTTTTGACGTGTTTAACGGCATATATAAATTTATTAATTCTACTGCATGCGGTATCTACTCGTATCATACGTTATTATTTTTAGGTAGTGTTAAGTTAACATCAAGAGATGACTGTCAAAACTACTTAGAGCGAAACAGTACTACAGCGACTAAACATTTAGTTACAGATCGCGGTTTTGGTGCCTACAGGAAACTAGTAATGGTATAGCTTACCGACAATTCTTTTACATTAGTTTAAGACTCCAATTTCTAAGAGCAGTAAAATGTTAGTCGGGGTGTAACATTTTCTGTAGGAAAAAACCTCAGAGTCACATCAGAATCACACCCACAATCATTATTATCTTTTAGCATGGCTATCTCACAATTTTCAATCTATCTTCATTTATTTTTTATTTTGATTATTAGGACTATATGATTTACTTGGTTGTACTGTTAAAAGTAATCGCTAAGTATGAAAATGTTATTTCTAAGTTAATGAGATTGTGTTATATATATAGAAATACTTTTAATCGTTCGTGTTGCTTGTATATTTATTACAAATATTTTTTACGTTTTTTATAGACTCCTTTATTCGCGGTAACCAGTTTCTGTATAATTTAAATTAAGTTGAATATCAAGAAACTCCACTTTCAATGGGTTATTAGTTCAAGCCGGTAATGCGAGACCTTTGGTCTGCGTGGTATTTAATAAAACGACTATTTTTTTTGCCAGTTACTATATTAATGAATTTGGTTATGATATCGGTTTTCATGTTCGTTTGTCTTTTAATTTCATAGACATAGGTCTTTGCCATTTCCGGGAGAATTCGACATATTAGCCATACTTGATATCACAATACTGAACGTCTTTCATCTTTGTCGCTGCTTCCTGTAATTGGCTCGTGTATTTTACGTCTGGTATAAGGAGTATGGCTATATTGCCGTCTGTTGGAAGCCACTAGTTCTTTCTGGCAGTTACCACTGTCGCTCATTCAAGTTTCTATAGAACAAAATTGGGAGGTGGAAACTCTCCCTCCACTACGACATTGTTCAAATTAAACTCAACAGATAAAATTTTTAACAACTATAACAATTTTATCACTCACATTTTTCACAGAATACGAACTTTAAATATCAGATTAATGTTGATGTGTGTCGAATGGTCAGTATAGAGAATCGGAGACACTTTTTACTGATAACGTGGTATTTTAGATCTATTCTAGTACTTAAGAGTGACAACTCATCTATATTTTGTCTCATGATCGAGCACACAACATCCATACAGTATCAAATGGGTTGTGTACTATATGTTATTATATTTTGTGTGCTTATCGCCCTTAATTTAAGAAAAATGTACCCAAGATACATACATATACATACATATACACACACACACACACACACATATATATATATATAGGAAAACAAACGAGTAAACAGTCAACCTTATTGTTACCATTATATTTTATAACCATTTGGTTGCTGTGGCCATGGTTAAGGTTAAGTATACTTGATAAAGAATGAAAGTACAGCGTATCCTTCCACCAGTAGCCTTGGACTTCGGTTATCTTCACTAACCGTACCGTCAAATATAGCAGCGTTAAAGTCAAGAAGAGCTATTCATGCTGCAGTCATAACAGGCTGTGTTTCACGTATTCTACAACGTGACTGTCGTTCTTTATCATCATCATCGTTATTACAGCCCACCAAGGCCCGGTCTTGCCATATGCCATCAAGTAGCTTGAGTTAGTTTTGATCGCAATCACGGAAATTGAAATGAAGAAGCTTGGAGTTAAGTTATATTCACAGATGAGTCCAGATTTTGCCTGAAGCCAGATGATGGAAGGATTAAAGTGTGGAGATGCCCAGTAAAAAGTCTATTGCTGAGCATTAGACTCCAAGGAATGTTACAAATCATAGTCCATAGTCACATGTATTCGTCGACTTCCTGAATTTCTTAACAGGTCGTCACTTCATCTAGTAGTGGGTCATCCTGTACTTCGCTTATCGATACAAGGCTACCACTCGAGAACTTTCCTTCCCCATTGGTTGTCGGTTTTTCGAGTCATATGGTTGGCTCATTGCTAATTCAGCTTATTGATCCGTTTAGTTACATCGGTTACTCTATTTATACTGCGGATATCCTCATTATGAAGTCTATCATAAGTGAGTTTATCGATATCAACTCAAACAAGTGTCGTAGATATTGAAATTGGAATTTTAAAATGAATGCGTTTATTTGTTCGTTCATTAAACTAATGATACAAAAGGTTTGGAAACCATTTACTATTTGATTTTGTTTTCAAATTTTACTCATTTCTTATTAGTGCCAGTGTGTAGAGTTTTAATCTACAAGTAAACCAATGGTATAGTTATTAGCTAAGAACTGATGGCCTAAACACGTTTAGAATTGTCGGCTAAATGTCAAGTATATGCAGCCAATAAAAAGTTTAGGAAAAAGACCAAAAAATGACATTTTCTATAAATAGAGAAAGATCTGTGATATCATTGTACATTACCAAGATATAAAAGGAATTTATCCGAAAAACGACATTTGTACCGATTCATCAGTAGAACGTGAAGCAACTCAATATGGTAAGCTTTTGATAATGATATTAATATTGAGATATGAATAGTGAAAGTTCCTTATATTTTTTTAGCTGTAATTTGTATATTACAAAACTTTTAACATTCATTAGATCAATATCATTAGTTTCATGTTACTAGAAGTCTACAGAATTTTAAGTCTACAGAGTTTTTACGATTCATATTCACTAATTAATACGCATTTCCGCATGTATAGATGCCTGTTATGGAGATTAAGTATTAAAAATTTGAATTTGGAGCATGGTAATTGCAAAATCCTTAACTTTAGACTTCGCTTAAAAAGTCATGCCTTGTTAATGTGACATTTCTTGATGGGCTCCTAACTTATGCATATATAATTTATGCACATAATATATTGGTATTAAAAAGAGAACAATATAATTTATTTTATTAACAATCTTATTTAATAATGTGATCATTCTCTGTTTTAATATTTAATTACGAAAGAAATTAACTTGATTCAACGTGGGACTCCCACATAAAAATGTTACCTTAAATCAGTACCAGTAAGAAAATATTTTATAAAATGTAAAATTAGCCAAAATGCCACAATTGTAGGTTCGCGTTTTACTGTCATAAAACTTATCTTATACATCATTCATTCATAAGAATTATTAATTAATTTAATTTCATCTTATCAAAAGTCCACTGCGCAACATAATCATAGACCTCCCTAGCTTGACATGCGGTTGCCAACCCCCATTTTTTTATTTTTTTAAGTTGGTATTAGGAATATGCTGGTATTAGGATTATAAACTTTTGCTGATAACAAAAGTTTATTAAGTCCATAAAACTTTTTTCTGTAAAAACTCAGTTCTATATTTTATGGAGTGTTTATTTTGTATTTCCATGACTTTTTCTAGTGTTGGTAAAATATTCGATGTTATTAAATAACATGTTATTTTAATTTTACAGAAAAACCTTATTGTCTTACTCTGCGCCATTGGCTGCGCACGTGCCACAGTTCCGGACAATGTTGCCAATGTTGTTCGTAGTAATTTTGATCACGATGCTAATGGTGGTTACCAGTACGGTTATGAGACAGACAATGGTATTACAGCGCAAGCCGATGGAAAAATAACAGTTTTAAACAAGGTACTTATAAAAAAAATTTTGGCCCCACTAATAATTTTTGATTATGGCTTACTTAAATAAAATATTAATTATATTTATATCAGTCTATTTTTATAGTCATTAGGTGACAAGAGAGAGCAACCGGTCAATTACGATTGTCTATTTTTACGTGATTAGAGGTTTAAAGCTTGACGATTGACGCCTCACTCGAATGTTTAACCATTGTTTAATTTTGAAAATTGCCATCAATCAATTTTTTGTCATTTGTCGTAGTAATTTAGACAATCGCTTTAACTGCATGAAGGGTTTCGTCCAAGCCCTAAATGATGATGAATGTCATGACATTTTGATATAATATATTTATTAAAACATTTTCTTGCCTTTGATACATAAAAAAGTTAAAAAATGTAAAGTTACAGCCAATATACGTCCCACTGCTGGGCACTGGCCTGCTCTCATTTCTGAGAGGGTATTAGGGCAAGGAAGTGTCCGCCGAGCTGCCCCAATGCGTGTTGGCGGACTTCACATGTCTTCAAAACACTTATTTCTAACTTCTCAGACATGCAGGTTTCCTCACGATGTTTTCCTTCTCCGCCGAGCACGTGGTAAATCAGCACTTAAAATTGCAATTAACAATTTCATTGGTGCCGGCGGGGATCGAACCCGGGTTGGTCACGTATTGTGAAATTTACCGCGGTAGCGCTAACCATCTGAGCTATCACGGCTAAATAACTAGTAATAAATTAAAGGCTAACAAATTATAAAATAAATATTTTTTTATGTTGCCTGGTACGGCTGATATGAAGTTCCAAAAATCTAATAAACTATTAAGAGTTTAGAAATTTATTTGTGATCCTTACACTACTTTTTTACAGGATGAGACTGCTCATCAAGTGCAGGGATCAGTCTCGTACGTGTCACCAGAGGGTCAAAAAATTGAGATTACCTACGTAGCTGACGAAAACGGATACCAGCCTAAGGTACATTTTGCAACGTAGTTAAAATGAAATCATACCTCCCCAGAAACTATGTTAATGGATACCTATATGGATATATATATACAACCTTGGTAGGCGGATTAGCAAACGCAGTTTTTTATTTTCTAGTTGTTATTAACGCCGCTGACGCCCATTTTCTGGTTAATTTTGCTTGGTCGCCACCCACGGACGATATTATGGGGTAAATTACAGTTAGAATAAAAAATACATGGGTTTAAAGAAATAACAAATTAATGGTTATCAACTGCGCATTGTATATTATAGTACTATCATTTCATAAGAAGAGAAAAAAGAAAGAAGAAAGATGTGATGAGAGTGCGTGTCAAGAAGTTGAGCATGGTTTCAGGGTCACTTGAAAACCAATCGTTCTGCATGCTATAAATGTGAAATATAATAATTATGGATAATATATATTCGGTAGATTTTATTTTATATGATAAGGGTGACAAACGAGCACACAGTCCACCTGATGGTAAGTGGTTGCTGCGACCCATAGACATCTACATCTATCCTCTATTACAAATCAAAAAACTTAAATAATAAAATCACCGTTATACAACCTATTTAAGCTTACCAATATTAACTACTAACCAGTGCCCTGAAACGGGCTGTCGCATCGGCTCCCAAACATTTTCAGAACACTGTAGTTGCTGTTACGGTACAAAGTCGGGATGCTACTTTTTGGTAAAGTATCGCGTGAAAACCGTCGATACGCACTCAATAAACTAAACAGCTAATAAGCAACAATAATCAACTAGCTGAGTGTTTTTTCTATGGAATAAGGATGACAGACGACCACACATTTCACGTGATGGTAAGCGGGTATCGTGGCCCATTAACATCTACATCTATCCTCGATAAATAATCAAAATGCAGATGCGTTGCCACTCCTGAGGACTAAGATGGAATGCCTCATTTCCAGTAAAAAGGGCCTCCGGCCACCTGCACTCACCAAGCGAAACGCAGAGGTAAACCTCTACTTCACGCTGGTTTTCTGTGAGGTCGTGGTACCACCCCGGTTCGAGCCAGCCCATCCGTGCGACAGCAAAAGCTGCCGCGTGGCTCTACCACTGTTAAATGATTGAAGATGGAAGACTAAAAAATTAACTATTTCCATTTTTGCACTTTTTTCTTGGAGCACGTCCTGTGTAGTCGTGTAATGTATAGAAAGTACCATAAGACAGTTTAAAAATGTTTAATTTTCAACAGGGTGATCATCTTCCAAAGCCGATGCCCATCCCGGACTACATTGCTCGTGCTTTGGAATACATTGCTGCCCATCCTTACCAAGTGAAGACAAAGGAATACAAAGCAAAGAGAATTGACAAGAACTAAACGATTTTTATAATCCGTTCGCCATTTTATAATGAAGTAAAGCGAGGACTTTAGATTACATCTAAGATTTAATAAGATTCGAATTACCGATTGAAAACATCAAAACAGTTATGTAACCTAATATACTTCTACTATAGTATTTGTATATATTTTGTTCACAAGCAATACAATAAACTGTACATATTTGTTTTCTAATCATCGTTATTTTTTTTAAATTATAAATAACCTGTCTGATCATGTAGTGGCGGTATTGGCCGTGTAGCGGTGTAAGAATATTTGCTACCCCATATCGTCACGTGGATGTATTAAGAGGCGACAGAGGGAAGCAAAACAGGTGATAGACAGCAGCATTTTCCTAATAAAATCTAAAAAATAAAAATAAACTTCGGCTGCCAATCCACTTGCCAAGCATGTCAGTTATTGCGAATACTGATAATCGATAAATTTTTGTTAGTACCGTTGCGCTCCACAATCAATACCACTAGCGCCCTCTAGTATCGAGTAGCAAAACTAGGAGAGTCAAGAACCTTCTCGAAATTTCCATGGAAGAACTTTCTGGAACTATCGACACCTAGTCAAGCGGGACCGATATGTACTCGAACATTCTAGATGTTTCTACAGTAGAAGCCTGTGGCCTCCTACCTGAAGTATCGTGCCTTTCGTTTTAGATAAGAAGGCACGTTTTCCTCTCAGCGCCCCATCAAAGCCGATGTCCCTCAGTGCTCAGTGCTTGCCCCTCTCCTATGTATCCTGTTCACCAAAGACATTCCCATCCCGTCGAAAGGTGTTCAGCTCTCCCTCTTCGCAGAAAACACTGCCCTCTTTTATAAAGGTATCTCACTACCTTTCATACAGAATAAGATCAAAAATCAGTTGATGACTTAGGAGCTTGGTTCCAAAAAATGGCGCATCGATGTGAACCCGGAGAAGAGCTTCGCCGTTCACTTCGATCATAAACGACGCCGCCACACTACCAATCCGCCAATCCGTATGCTAGGGACCACTGTCCCCTGGCATATGACCGCCAAATATTTAGGTGTCACCCTTGACACGAGGCTTAACTTCGGGCCCCATGTCAAAAGAGTAACCCGCAAGGCACGTTTCTATCTAACTAGGCTCAACAATATGCTGGGCCGACACAGTAAAAATTCCCTCCGCAACAAGCGATCCCTTTGTAAGGTCCGTATACGACCAGTCATGACTTACGCGGGCCCCATATTTGCCCACGCTAATCCCAAAACCATCAACGAACTCCAAATAGTTCAAAACCTCTTCTGTCGTCGAGCTAAGAACGCACTCTGGTACGTTCGTAACGCCGACCTCCATCGAGACTTAGAGCTCCCCACAATCAAACAATTTCTAAAAACACTCTCTGAGAACTTCTTCAAAACCTCAAACTCTCACTCTATTCACTTAATTCGTGAGGCAGCTTCCTATGCAGCCCCACTCTCCTCTCGCTATCGAGTCCTAAGACCGAGAAACTTTCTCTCGGACCCGCCAAACAAGCTTTCGGCCGACCTGAACTGCCTCCTGACGGCTCAGGCCGACTTTTCTTAATTTGTCTTAGTTAGGCTCCCCCTCAGCGGCTTGTCGCCGCCTGCACCCCCTTTTTCCTAAAGAGGGTCGCTTCCGATTCGGCAGAAAGGCCTCATAAGCCCATGCCAGTCTCACAGGTGGTGTTTAGTGGGTAGGCACTTAGATTTGGTTGAGATATGGATGAGATATGCAGGTCGCCCAGAACCGTTCGTATTTAGTAATTACTGCTAAACAGCAGTAATTACTAAATACTGATATGATACTCAATTCGAGAGTGATTTATTACCCTTTTGTAGAAAATAAAGCATGGCTTAGAATTTGTTTTGCTTTTATTGTACCGAAAATGTTTACAACCCCATCACGTAAATATATCTCAAGTATGAGAAAATTATTTATTGAAATGAATCGCAACCTTATGTTTTTAAAGCACAAATTTCAAGGACATTCGTTACTTTATCGAAAGAAAATGTTTTCATGTGTGAGATCTATTAAATTTAATGTAAAATGACCACTAGACAGACTCACTTCAAACAGCAAGGAAAGTCTGTCTACATGCCGAATTTTAAACAAATACCTCTATTTAAACGTTATTTAACATTAAAGCAATTAAAGTGTTCTTAAAATAGTCAAAACAATATCTTTCGACATTTGTAACTATATGAAATACCCTAGCATGTATAGTTCCATTAGTTTGGTTCAATCAAATTTACCTATTAAAAAAGTATGCCAATCTTACCCACATTGACCTTACATAGAATTTTATTACGGGGAGCGTCCCCGTAATAAAATCTTCTAAAAGAGTCTTAAATTAAAATCTCTGGGGTCCTTAACTTTAATATTCAACCGGATACTTAGCAGCATCATTATTGTCGAAATTAAGCAGTTATTGCTCCTAAACAGTTACTGCATTAATAATAGCAACAATTTTCATAATAAGTTAATTACAGTTGGTGTATATATGTATATATATACTTTGCAACGTATAAGTAAATTTTTAAGGGATGCATGATAGGGATTTTTGAGGCATTCTATATAGTTTCGACGAAAACCACGCATCTACGCTTTGATTTTTAATCGAGGATATATGTAGATATCTATGGCCTACAGCATCCACTTACCATCAGGTGTACTGTGTTCGTATGTCACACTTATACTATTTAAAAAAAAAACAAGCGTCCAAATAATCTAAGAAAAATACCAAAATGTTTAAAATAAATTCATAACATCTCTTATCCCGCAACCTATTAATTTTTTATATACTCATAATACAATAAAAAAGGAAACCACAAAAACACATCAAAAAGCTTTTATTGTTACGTATTTAAAATGCAGTAATAACTTTCAATTCTACAATTCCGGGATTAAGATAATTAGATATATATACTCGTATATGTCTACGGTCTCCTCTTCAAACATATAGCTACCAGAAACGACAACAGATGGAGAGGAAAGGTTCTCGTGTGGCACCCTCTTACTGGTAAGCAAAGTGTAGGACAGCCCCTACTATATGAAGTGACGACCTGGAAAGATATGCACGAGCTCGATGGATACAAGTGGCTCAGGACAATACTTTGTGACATTTCCTTGGGGAAGCCTATGTTCAGCAGTACACTTGTGAAGGTGTTTATATTTACATATATAATTTGAAAGAGTTCTTCTACGACGACGGCTTAGTATTACTAAAATTAAATAAAAACAAGTTTTATGCTAAATGATTACAACCAAAATATTTTCCATCAAATTCGAGTTTAGTAATAATAAACTTTTGAGGTTAAGACACATTCATGCTCTCTAATGTATGTAATAGATCGGTCCGTCGAGAATTCATGTCAAAAAACTTTTCAAAGTATTTTTGCGAGCGAAATTCTTAATTCCGTTTTACGAATTATTATAAAGATAAGGATAATTAGCATTAATTTTGCTAATTAACCTGCTCAATTAAAGATCTATAGGCTATACCAAGATTTATATCAAGATTTTATAAAATATCCATTGATTTTAAAGTATTTTTAGGTTTATTGTAAAAATTATTGAGCTGATAGTTCATCTCATAAAATGATTACTGCAGTCATGAACTGTCTGCAACTAACCTTAAAAAGATAGGAAGAGTTAAAAATGCTAAATAGCCTAATAACTGATCTGAAGTACTATTATTATGCTTTATTTCAAAATGTTTCCCATTAACGACTACGACAGAAAGCCTCTCAACCAAAAATTATACTAACTCTTTAAACTGTCTGAAATATACAGCAGTAGATACACTGCTTCGTGCCGTCAAATCATTAATCTTTATCTGCATTATTTACGGTATGAAAAGATGTTTCAATACAGCTAGTGGCTGAATTTCACTGACAACAATAGTGAGCAAATTATATATAATCATAAACAATATACTTGTTATAATGTTTCACTATCTAAAAAGTTAGGTTATTAAAGCTATTGGTGCTTAACCATTCATACAAATATTTTTTGTCTAAGTTTAACAATTTAAACTCTTTAGTTATCTTATTATATATTAAAATACCAACTCTAATTGCAAGTAGAACCGGATCTTACCTGCTGATTTCTGCGGCACTAATGGGTCAGCCCGAGCGGGGAAGGATCACGCTCACAGAAAAGAGCAGCATAATGCTTGCTGTATTTCGTAAAGAGATTGAAGACAAATTTTTAATAGTAAGGGGGCATTGCATCCTAGTCCTCAATGGTGAAAACGCACCAGTATTTTAATTCTTAATCAAGGGTAGATGTAACTGTCTTTCTACCATCATATGGAGTGTGGGCTCGTTTACCACCCTTATTTCTATAAAAAATCACTAATGACATGAAATATCCTCATAAATAAATTGCTTCGTTAAAAATAATAAAACAGATTCTATGTCTCGACATTAACAAATAATGAAAACGATTCTATTATTAAAAAATATAAAAACTCAAATCTTGACAAACCTGTTACAAAAAATAAATTAATAATAAAACAGATTTAATGAGGCTAGCGTGTAAAACCTTGTAACGTCGAAACGTTGTTTGAAAAAGGTGAATAAGATACGACAGCGTATTAAATTCTCATAACCCACTTTTTAGTTCTCATAAACAACTTTGAAGTTCCTTTCATATCTCCCATGCTGTTCGGCAGGCGGGTTTGAAGACCAACTGATGGTAGAAAGTCTATTAACAATGCCAAACCGAATATTATGTGAAGTATCAGCACTAGCCTATCATCATTCTGCGTGTTGCCATTAATGACTTACGGAACTGAAACGTTATCCTTTACTGCTGGCCGTATAAAGAAGTTCAAAGTGGTTCAACGTGCGATGGTTAGAACTATGCTCGGAATTTATTTGCGGTATGAATTCCGTAAGGTGGTCAATAATAATAATAATCAAATTCGAATAATAATTATTCTTGTCCTTAGATTGTCTCACTACTAAAAAAAATTAAATCCATGTAAAAACAATTTATTAATTGTGTCTAGGAGAAAAATGTAGATTTTAATTAGTATTTAAACAAGCATTTTTTCCCTTTGACCAATTCCGGTAAGCTTAAAATGCTTGTGTTAGAAGTGGTTCACGACATTAGTCGAATGGCGGATTCGAAACCACGACCTTTCGAGTTCACGGTCCGCGCCCTGCCATTAGGCTACTGACGCTTCAAAGCTTTAGGATGGTTCTCATTAAGATTTCTATGGCACAATAGTATCATTTGACGCACGTTTTGATAAGGGCACCGTGACAAAATACTAAATAGTACCTGTAAGTGTGCTATGAACTGAAAAAGTTTGGGAACCCCTGACTTAAATAATTATGTATCGTTATTGTTACTGCAAATCAGTCTGAACATAGGCTTCCTTCATAGATTTTCTTATAGGGGGGATGTTTGATATACTTGTCAGGTGGATTGGAAACGGTAGTTTTTATTTATTACGAAGATGTTGCCTATCTCCAGGTTTGTTACTCTTTGTCGACTCTAACGACATTCACGGGACAATATGGCATAGTGAATATGCTTATACTACCACTACACGGATACAATTTTAATTTCTTTTTTTTCTTTCTTTTTTTTATTTTAAAAAACGTTACCCCCACACTAGAATTTTCTCCTGTATCGTGGAGGCAGTTTACAAACACAAATTCCACAAGCACAAACATCCAGACCCGGAACAATTATTTGTAAGCCATACAAATACTTGTTCCGTGCGGGATTCGAACCCGCGCCCCCCAGCGCAGCAACTCATTGCTAAACTACTGCGCCACGGAGCCGTCATTTTTACATCGAATAAGTAAACATAATATTGTTTTTCATTTTATTATTTACATTATAAAGCAATTTAGATTAAAAAAAATTAAAAAAGACAAATTCAAAACAGTGCCGGGAGGGATCTAGACTTTTTTTTATATAGGAGAGGGGGCAAACGAGCATGCGGCTTACCTCATGATAAGTGATTACCGCCGCCCATGAACAACTGCAACACCAGGGGAACCAGGGGAATTGCAGATGCATTGTCGGCCTTTTAAAAAGAAGTAGGCTCTTTTCTTGAAGGCCCCTAAGTCGTATCGGTCCGGAAAAATCGCTGGTGGTAGTCGATTCGAAGTCGACTACTATAGACTATAATTAATCCGAAACACTTCAACCCTTTTTTTTAATTCTTGACTATATCTAAAGTCGTAATACGTAATAAACCCATGTTAATAGATCCTATCAAAGCGAAGTCAATACGGTTGGCTAGTAAAAAGATAAAATTAAAAACTCTAAATTGTTTCCCATATTTTTATTCGCATATGTCTAACTAAATGTAATAACATAAAAAATAAAACTTTCGTTAAAGTGTGTATACTTTTGCTCATATTTAATTTCCAATATATATTATAACACTGATTCACAGACTTACACAACAAAACAATATAAAATTCAAACTAGATCCATTGTGTTTAGACTGCACAAACATTTGAGCTCATAATATGCAGTTCTTGCACATTCAATATCCTTTATTACAAGCACATTGTTTGATTATTGCCAGTCGAGAGATTTTAAATAAGATGGAAAAATATTAGAGATAAAATTTTCAATTTCTAATCCAACTAACAGTTTAAAAACATTTTTTTTTAAATATGATAACAAAGACTCTTTTTATAAAACTTGTAAATATCACATTACAGATCGTGTGGTGGGCAGATAAAAGAATCCACTACCCCATTTTCTTTCTATCGGGTTTCATAACTGGCAACTATGATCGCAAACGCGATTGCTGATCCTTAAATCAGTTATGAAAAAAAAATCAGTTATGGTGTTATTCTGTCAGGAAATTCTCAGTAGCAGCCCAGAGTCAGGAAGTTGATAGTGTTTCATCCCCACACCACAAAAGCACGTAAAGCCGTTAGTGCTGCGTCTGATCTCTTTTTGGTCCTGTCCGATGGGACGGTAATTCCCATCGGATTATGAGGGTTTAGGAATACTGAGTGCATTTGTACTTACGCATACACTTAGACATTATAACTCTGTCCTGCGCTGATGGCTAGTTTTCTTTGATACTGACCACCGTAAACGAATTTAGTTCTGAAGGGAATATTAATATGTATTTTAGGATTTCCCCAATCTATATAATATCATTTTTATGAGGTGTAAACGATTTTTTTCAGATATTGCATAAAAGTAGCTTGTCAATTCATCATCATCACCATCACAATCCTTAACAAGTCCAATGCTGAACATAGGCCTCCCCCAAGGTATGCCACCAAGCATGGTCCTGAGCCACCTGTATCCATCGACTTCCTGCATGTCTTACCAGTTCATCACTCCATCTAGTGGGGGGTCTCCCTCCTTTTCGCCTATCGGTACGAGGCTGTCACTTGAGAACTTTTTTCCCCATCGGTTGTCGGTTCTACGAGCTATATGGTCATGTTTGACGGTTACTCTGGTTCTACTGTGGATATCTTCATTTTTAAGTGTATCACGCAGAGAAACCCCGAGCATTGCCCTCTCAATAGCTCGCTGAGCGACCAAGACCATCCTCATATGGCCAGCAGTGGAGGACCACGTCTCACATCCATAAATCATCACTAGTAAGACGCACTGGTTGTACAATCTAGTTTTCAGGTTTTTAGATATACCTTACGAGAAGATGTGTCGTAATTTCCCGAACGCTGCCCAGTCGAGTTGAATTCGTCGATTGACCTCTCGGTCGAAGTTGAACTTACCTAGTCGAACTATTTGTTCCAGGTAAATATACTCGTCAAAAATTTCTAGCTTAGTGCTCCCAATAACTACCGGCATAAGTGTGACATGGACATTAAACATGATTTTTGTTTTGTCCATGTTTATCTTAAGACCTATCTGTTGGAAGTATGGTTTGGAAATTCCCGACAATTTCAAAGTCCCGGGACACGGGACAGCCTATAATCAAAGTCCCGGGAATTCCCGGGACTTCGAGACTTTTAAGAAAAACCTTTTTTGTTTTTTTTAAGATGGGTAAGCCATTTTTGAAGAATTTTAATTGAGTTAATTTCTGGTGAACGTATTAAAAAGAGGTAATCTTTTGTAAAAATCAACATTTACTAAACAATTAAACAGAAACTGAATAAAACTATTTGTTGCGGATTTTATCGCGTTTAATTTACTATTTTAATTCCCGATGTTTCGGGTGCTTTACAGCAACCCATGGTCACGGGGGGGACTGAGATGTTTGACATCCTGATGTCACAGTTAGCCCGGCTACCTTTAGTTTTAATATTAATTTTTGGTTCGATTTACGCAGAATGAACTTACAGTATCTTGAAGTCATGCGGTGGTATACTTGGGTTTGGATTTAATTTTGTTATTTATAGGATCCCAGGTAGATGGCAGCACCCATCCATCTTCTCTTTTAAAATTAGGATGTTTCTTAATTTCAATAGCCTCCCGTATCATCCTTGGTAGGAATCGGTGTTCTTGTGCGAGGATTTGTGGTCTATCAAATCTGATGTAATGGCGGGGACGATCTTAGACATGTTCACAGACTGCAGACTGCCCAGAGCGTCGGTGCTTTACGTCAGCTATATATTCTTTCACGCGGGTTTTAATGGATCTTTTTGTTTGTCCTATGTAAGAGAGACCATTTTCGCAATCAAGCTTGTACACTCCTGCATCTTGTAGAGGGATATTACACTTGACGGATATTAAAAATTGACTAATCTTCTTCGGCGGCTTGAAGTATGTTTTAATAGAAGCTCGCTTCAAAATTTAGCCAACCTTTTCTGTGACTCCTATGACATAGGGTAGTACAGCCGAAACGTCGGGAATTAAAATAGTAAATTAAAAGCGATAAAATCCGTAAAAAATAGTTTTGTTCAATGTGTAGTGTTCGCGTAAATATAAGAAATCATTAATTAAACAGAAAATTAAATAACTTTAACGTTAATTTCAGTCTTAATAATTGCTTTGTTAATTTCTTTTAGTTACACACAGATGCACTTCTAAACAGTTAAATCTTATAGTTATGAAACGAACTCAGTTAAATATCATACTAATTCTTAATAACTTTACTATTATCTAGTAATTCTAGTATCTAATTAATTTTCATAATCTCATTGTTAATTCTCATAATCACATATTTGTTTAATTTATTGTGTTGCGTACTCAGTAGTTACGTAGTAGACCAAGTAATTATTCATTAAACTAACACATGGCGCTAGGCTTCTTCAATTATTTGAAAATAAAAATGATTAAATAACAATTTCTACAATCTTGTCTCGTTTCGCGTCTCGACCCGAAAGTCGCGGGACTCAAGACAACTAAAATTACGAAATGTCCCCAATTTCGAGACACGAGACGTTCCGGGACACAAACCCTAGTTGTAAGACACTCTTGAGATTATTGAGCATAGTGCTTAGGTCCTCCAGCGATTTTGCCATAAGGACTATATCGTTGGCAAATCAAAGGTCAGTGATGTAATCGCCATTGATGTTAATATCGTATCCTTTCCAGTCCAGTAGCTTGAAAACTTCTTCCAATGCAGCGATGAAGAGTTTCAGGGATATAACGTCACCTTGTCTTACACCTCTCTGCAGTTGGATAAGTTTCGTACTCTGATTCCGCACTCGGAGAGCCATCGTAGCCCTACTGTACAAATACTTCAGCACTTCGATATACCTACTGTCAACTTGTCAACGCTGAAGGGACTGCACCGCCCAAATTTTACGGAATCAAATGCTTTCTCATAGTCCACATACGCAAGGCAAAGTGGCAGATTGTACTTTTCTGTCTTCTGTACAATTTGCCGAAGGGTGTGTATGTGGTCTATGGTACTAGAGCCTCTTCGTAAATCATGTTGTTCAGAAGGCTGGAAGTCGTCGAGTCTGCGTGCGAGACGATTCGTAATGACTCTCGAAACCAGCAAGCAGACGCGGCTCAGAACGATAACGCCTTTTTTGAAAAACAAACTCCACGCCTCCGGAGTAGCCCTGCCATGGAGGGCAGAATTAAAGAGCTTCTGAAGGAATTCAACTACCGATTTTTAACCCGCTTCCAGAAGCTCCGCTAAAATTCCATCCACACCTGGGGCCTTGCCATTTTTAAGGTGCTGGATAGTCATAGTAATCTCGCTCAGACTAACTTCCGTGATTGATATCCCGGATGATTTGTAAAAGTGTCGGATAAGACTCGCTCTTGGATCGTTACTCGCATTTGGATGTGGCTCCAACAACGACGTGTACATCTGCCCATAGAACTTCTCAATCTCAACTCAGAACCAAAGGTGTCCCGGAAACGATGCTGTCACTCTCAGTCTGCAGCTTTAACAGTTGGCTCTTTATGGCAGACAGATCTCTGGCAAAGACTTTGGAGCCTTGGTTCCGCTCGACCGCTTCTTCAATACAAGCTGTATTGAAGTTTCGTAAGTCCCATCGCATGCATTTGGAAATCTGTTTGTTCAGTTGCCTGTATGCTGTCAAATCTATTGAAGACTGCAGCTTCATTTACCGTCTAATATTCATGAGATTAAGCGAGCTTATCATTCATATCCTCCACTTCACTGCAGTTTTCTAGGCACTAGAAAGGTTTCAGGACTTTGGGTTAGAACACGAGGGGGACGGAGCGTTGACTTTATTAGAAGAGACCTCTCCAACTTAATGTTTAGGTTCAGTATGCCTCTAAACATTTCGGTGATCGCTACCAGTTTTCATCCTCGCGATCACTATGATATCACTGAACAGTTGTCGTCTGGTGGTCATAATGAATTCAATCTCATTTTTTGTTGAACCGTCGCGGCTCGACAAGGTCCTCTTTCTGTGGGGCCGCTTCTGGAAAGAGAGTTCATCATAATGAGTCCCCCTTTCTCCATTAATTGGGCCAACTGCTAGCCCCTTGGGTTCCGTTGCCCCATTCCAAATTTACCTACCTTCAGCTTACCGTTCTCTCTTGTGCCTAATTTTTCATTGAAGTCATACATATCCTCCAACTCCTCATAGGGATGTGCCGAGATTGGTGCGTAAACCTGTATGACCTTCAAAGAATACTGTTTGGTGATTCTGAGTATAAGGTATGCAACCCTCGTCGACACACTCCCAATCTTTACAACGTTGTTAACGAGAGACTTGTGGACGATAAATCCGACACCTCTTTAGGACTTATGGTCGCCCTCCCGGTGGTGGAACGAGTTGCCAGATTCGAGGATAACCGTGTCCTTCGAACCTCAGATAATCCTATAATATGCCAGTGTAACTTGTATATCTCTTCTTCCAGCTCCAGGATTTTCTTGTCAGTCCTCAGGGTGCATGCGTTGTATGTTGCCAGGTCGAGTCATCTTAAGTGGCAACCAAACCTCCACCGGAGATTCTTAGCACCTTTGCCCCGCCGTTACCATGGTCGTCACCATAGCCAGAAATAGCGGGGTCGCCTGGAACTGAGGGCTGTCTCTTCGTACCTTTCATCATGGGGGATATTTGCCATAGTTGCCACGCTTGGCGAGCGGGTTAACAAACGCATTTTTTATTGTAATATTGCTGGTATCAGGAAAATGCTGCTGTCATCTCCAGCCTGTTTCCCACTGTCTTATCCACGGGAAGATATGTGGTAGTGGATATTCTTAACCGACACTACACGTGTTGTAAATTATGACGTCGTAATCTCTTGAAATAAAAATCTAATAAACATGTTATTTGTTTATTATATTGATAAATATCAAGGTGGTAGAACTACTCCTCTGCCTTAGAGTCTGTTTGTATTGCTATGTTTCAATCTAAAGGGTATTGAGAGACAGTATGATTAGCATGCTGTGAAGCATTCCAACTTAGTCCTCAGAGGTGACAACGCATCAGTGACCTTTTTTGCTTCAAATTTGTAGCAGGTGTCCATGGACTGTAGTAGCCACTTGCCATCAGGCGGGCAGTAAGAACGTTTGTCATTTTAGATTCACTGAATATCTAATTAATGGAAAATAGAAAAAAAACTGTATTTTATTTTTAATTTTAAATTGAAATTACACGACTTAAAAAAGTATTAATGATTCCAACCTCCCAATTACGTGTTTATCTCACTTTTTAGATTTATTTCGTCACCTGTCAGTAGCAAGGAGATTTTCCTGTAATTTCACCGCCTAAATTTTTACGACGCCCTCGGACTGAAATGAAGAGATGGAATTTATTACGTACCGTTTATACATTACGAATTTTTTTTTTATAGAATAAGGGTGACCGAGCAAATAGTTCACTTGATGGTAGGGAGATGATGTAGCTAGACATATATCTATCCTCAATTAGGAATCAAAATGAATGAAGATAAGAGAAAAAAAGCAGAGAATCAAAATGAAAAAGAAGCGTTGTCACCCCTGAGGACTAAGACGGAATGCTTTGTTTCTAATAAAAAAGAAGGCCTTTTTATAAGTATTTTACACTAAACATACGAAATAGTAGCATTATTCTGCTATTTCACGCTTGTATTCGGTTAGTGTGTGGTCTTCCCACGATTGAAATTGCCCATTGGTGCTACAACCATAATAAAGCTGCAACATGGCTCTTCCGCGTATTATATTTTTATGTCATATGAATTTAAGATAACACCATACAATTATTTACATTCAAGTTTCCTTTTATTTACATTCCTCGGTAAGGAAGAAATAATGTCGAGTGGTAACCTCGTAATGCTAAGATAAATAGTGAGTCCCTCACTAGATGCAGTGACGATGTAATACATGCAGTAATTCGATCGAAGCAGGTTTTTGTGGCATTCCTTGAGGGAGTCTTATATTTAGATTTTTAGCAGCGATTGAGAGAATCGCATATTCATCATTAAACTTTTCTGGATTGCATTCTTTTCATTTCAGTACTTTGCTTGAAAAATTAAAGCTACTATCTAAATTCCATCAAGAAGTGCTAACTACACAAGAATTTAAAGAAAAAAAGTAAAGTTGCAAGCTTCATACATGTCCCACAAGTGGGAACTCACCTTCTCGGATTTGTCAAATGGTTTTCAGAGCGTATGTGCAGACTCCATATCATGTTTTCGAAATATTTTATGGCTCACTCACTTTGTTTACTCTCGATGTTTTCCATCATCGATGATCACGTGATAAATCAACAATTAAAATTACAACTAATAATTTTATTGCTTCCGATGGGGATCGAACCAGAGTTGCTCGCGTGCGAGCCACTGAGCTTAAGACGGTTCTACTATAATACATAATACGAGCTCGTATTAACACAAAATTGAACGATACTTTTGTTTCACCAAAAGCTCATTCTTTATAAGCAATGGCTGTTTAAATATTCCCAACTGTCTCCCCAAGGGACGAATACAGTGAACAAATTTGAAACATTAGTCAAGGGACCTGCTGTGGACAGCAACGAGTTCGTTTATTCACCGACACCGTTTGTCTTTCTTACTCCGATGAATATATTAAACAAAAATGTGGTTTTTCTTTCTTTTACCTTTTGTACAATTCTGATTAATCTTTAGCAAGATAGGTAATTTTTTTTAATAGGATAAGCGTGACAAACGAGCATTTGTCTTCTTCGATTAAGAATCAAAATGAAAATGCGTTTTCACTCCTGGGGATTAAGACGGAATGCTTTGTTTCCAGATTTCATCTGAGGATAAGTGATAGCTGTGTCCCATAGACATCTACGATTTACGAATCAAAATGCGAATGAGTTGTCAACCGCAAGGACTAAGTTGGAATGCCTTGTTCCAGTAAATAGGGTCTCCGGTTATCTACATTCACCATACGAAACACAGCAGCGTTAAGCTGCTATTTTACGCTGGTATACTGTGAGAGCGTGATCCTTCCCCGGTGGAGCCACTCCATTCGTGCTACAACTACACCACTAATATGGTTGCTGCAGCATCGTTCTACCACGTAAAAAAAGATTATTTGTCTCAAAGCATATTCCCATCAATTTCTTAATAAGATTTTATAACAAAGTAAAATTATAATAAAAAGTATGAATGCATTATTGCTTGGTATTTAATTATCATGATTTAACTTTCACATTTTTATGTGTAGAAAAAATAATTCCTTCAACAAGTCTTTGTATAGTCTATTACTTCAGTGTGTTAAGTATTTCATAACATATTTTATAAGCGTGTAATTTTAAACTAATATTCTTTGAAAAATAAACGATGATGATATACGTGGCCACTCAGAAAGTTTAGCGAGACTAAAAAAAGTTCTATTGTTAAAGTTTTTACAGTTAAATCTTTTCACAGAACTCTTCAACAGCATCTAACAAAATGATATACTTCTGAAACAGTTATAGAAACATTTTTTCCAGTCCACCTAAAACGTCTCTTCGACCTGCTCAAACGCTGTTAGCGCATCTTCCGGTGATGAAAACTGTATCCCTTTCAGCTATTTTCTATTTTAGGGGAAAAAGAAAAGTCATAAAGTGCCAAATCGGGGCTGTAAGGAGGGTGTCCCAAAAGCACACCCGATGTGCTATCGAAGAAGTTCTTAGTTTTGAACACTGAGTGCACTAGCGGATTGTCATGATAAAGCAATTAACCATGAGCCCCGTGCTAAATAGCTTGTTGCTCGCAGCAGTGAACACTTCTTGCAAGCATTTGGCAGTATACCATTTGGCATTGATGCTACTTTCCTTTCGTATAGGAATTGATATCAGATATCCCGTCAAAGTGAATAAACGTTGCGTTGCTTTATTTTGAAACAGCCAAACCGTCGATTGGTGGTTAGATCGTATTGATAAATCCAACATTCATCACCTGTAATAATGTCGTAAACGCACCGAGGACAGCCTACTTGAAACATATTGATCAAGTCACAGCACCATTTAACGCGGCCTGCATCGGTGAGGTTGTGAGACACCCAAACTATCCTCCTCATAAATCTATCTAATCTGAAATATGTGCTGAAGTTCCTGCGTGATTCGCCTATTCTTTTCAATTTAATTTTTCACTGCTAGCGCGTTTTCTCACATAACAGCCGTCAAAGAGCAGCCACTTCTTTCTTCAACTCTTAATCTTAATCGACAGTGCTTACATTTGTTATATCCACGGTACACGATAGCAATAATCGCCGGGCTTGACAGATGACTAGCGTTCGCACAAGCGGATGGATATCTCTTGTATTTGACGCTGCTTTCCGTCCTAGGTTTTACTATTTATCTCTGTCTAAGAGATGGTATATCTCTATTATTAAAGTCAACTAGGACATTGTGACCTTTCCAAAAGTCACTCCAACGTTTCCAACAGTTGCCACTAACGTCACATATGAGACGAAATAAAATAAACCTAACAAGCTAACAGCATAGCAAAGTGGCGAAGCAATCAGCTTTGTAGAGGTTTCTAACGGTTGGCGTTGAGCAATCAGTTTCAAAATAGGAGGTTCAGATGCCTGGGTGATCGGTAATCGATTGCTGAAAACAGAATTTGAAAATTCGAAACCGTTCTCGAGATAATCGTGTGACAGACGGACAGACGGACAGACATCGTGAAATCAATTAGTGTCTTCGCAAGCTTCGCCACTTAATAATTATGCTCAAAGATAAAAAATATATATTAGATCTTTATAACAAGGTAAATTTACAAACTGTATATAAACGTCTCATTGCTTAGCCTCCTTTTATCACTAAGATTATCATGAAAGTATTAGGTGGTTTTAGGTTAGGAATATTTTAGTTCTTCACAATATTATTTATCATCGCTGTGAATGTAATTTTTTAATGGGAATTGAAACTGGTAATTTTATATTGGTATTGAAAACTGTTGATTTTTATTTATTATGTTTAGCATTGGCGAGCTGTGGTAATGGTAGCTCAGATGCTTAATTTTATCGTTGTACGCAAATAAACCAATATGAATTCCCACAAATCTCTAATAAGCTGCAAGAAAATACAACAGTACAATAGTAACAGTGGTAGAGCCACGCGGCAGCTTTTGCTGTCACACGGATGGGCCGGCTCGAACCGGGGTGGTACCACGACCTCACAGAAAACCAGCGTGAAGTAGAGGTTCACCTCTGCGTTTCGCTTGGTGAGTGCAGGTGGCCGGAGGCCCTTTTTACTGGAAATGAGGCGTTCCATCTTGGTCCTCACGGGTGACAACGCATCTACATTTTAAATTGTAATAGAGGATAGATGTAGATGTCTATGGGCCGCAGCAACCACTTACCATCAGGTGGACTGTGTGCTCGTTTGTCACCCTTATCCTATAAAAAAAAACATCGTCGTGTAAACACCAAAACAAACAAAAAGTGGTGAACGATAAGGTAAAAAATAAATATTCTTTATTTTCATTGCAATTATACCTTTAAGCTACATGTATGATTTACGAACAGTTCGTGTAACACAAATCACTTCGCGAAGGTAATTTCCGCTGAATGCTGGTGAAATGCGTTTTCCACTTGCAGTGTGCAACTTCAGTTCAGTTATTATAAAACAATTTATTTGATATAAAATAATTTGAAACATAGAAATTAAAGTTGTTAATGAACTTATTACTCTAATAGGAAGCGTCTAGGATTTCCCCTAGACACATGGAACATAAATCTAAATCTTTAGGATATTTAGATTGTCCTTGTACCTCCCCCCCCCCCCCTGCAACACCACCACTACAGTGGGGGAGATGATTAAAATTGAGTTTTTACGTTCTGATATAGAAAAATACGCAGTAAATAGATCATTATCATCACCATTAATACCACAAAATGCCACAAAGCACAGCCCTGTAAGTAAGTAGATAAATGAATTTAATACTAACAAAGTATGTCATATGAATTTTTCATGAATATGAAATAAAAATACAGATTCCAAAGCGTAGGTGTATGATTCAATTTCTCTTCAAAATATATGATAGAATGAACGTAAAGACTCGGTAACGCATTTCCGATTCGAAATCAATCTATTCCGAGTACTCTTCAAGCACTTGCTCTTACAAATTCCATGCTAGTGCGACGAATATTTTATCACGATTTCACATACCTTAAAGCACTTGAAGATTATGTGCGAAATAAGCGAAAATATATTTCCACCTTACAATAGAAAGATGAAAAGTTCGAAATATAAAGAATATTTAAAAATAAAATAAACCTTTATTATTTTCTCCCACAAATTGTACAGTGCATATTTTATCTTTTAAAAACATATATATTTTTTTATAAACAAAACAAAGAGTACATAAATTTGTGGGAGACGGGAGTCGAAACTAGGATACCCTATGCTATGGATCTCCCGGCTCCCCATTTAGAATGATCAACTAGATGTTTTCTTTTTTTATTATATGTATATAGCAGAGACATTTTTCCGTTTGCGAGAGAGCATACGCGTAAGCGGTTAATCTTATTGTTTGTGTGTGTGTGTGTGTGTGTGTGTATGTGTGTGTTAACTCGTACGTTAAAAATGTAATAAATATATTTTTAATTGTCTATTAAATCCATGCATCACACATTACCTACATTCATTTGGATTTGCAATATCAAATAAAGGAAGAAAACATTTATTGGCACAGCACAAAGGACAGAAGTTAATAATTGCATAATTTTTTCAGAAGAAGGAGGAATGGGCCGGTCATCGAACTACTTCAAATTACGTGATAAGTTTTTATGGCGAACATCACGATATTTTGTCTCTCAGCTTATTAGACATCTGCAAAAATCCAACTTATTTAGCTTGCGTACGGCGACGAAATTAAGCATCTGAGCTACCACGGCTCGCCAATGCTAAACATAATAAATAAAATTCAACAGTTTTCAATACCAATATGGATCAACCAGTTTTAGTTCTCATTAAAACACTATCATCATTAGCGAAAATTATTACTAACAGAACAACACACGAAACTTGAAGTAACATGGTACGATCGTTAACAAAGACATCAGTTGGAAATATGAAACAATTTGCGCTAACATGCAATTCTCTAATTTGTCGCTGTGCCCTACAGATACAATTGTATGCTGGATTGGTGGGGAGTAAAACCACTGAGATCTTCTTCCTTGTATATTTGAAGAGTTTCTTTGTTGACTGACAGAAATGGCCCCCTTTTATACAACCTCGGCTAGGTCGACAAATTTTTTATAGGTAAGGGTGACAAACGAGCATACAGTCCACCTGATGGTAAGTGGTTGCTGTGACCCATAGACATCTACATTTACCCCAATAAATAATCGAAATGCAGATGCTTCGTCACCCGTGAGCACTAAAATGGAATGCCTCTTTTTCATTAAAATGGGTCTCTGGTTCTCTACGAAACAGAGCAGTGTCAAGCTGCCATTTTACGCTGGTGTTCTGTAAGAGCGTGGTCCTTCCCCGGTCGAGCCAACCCCTTCGTGCTACAACTATACTACTAAAATAACTACACCATGGCTCTACCACGTAGAAAAAAACTGTACAAGCGATGGGGGAATGGTAACGACCAATCAGACAGAGCGAGGCGCGAGAGAGCAACGCACGATGCTATGTACTTTGCTGAGTCGCGTAACAATTGGGTTGTTTTCTATATATTAAATTTATACATTTCTTATTATGAATTCAGAACATAACTTAAAACTAATTCTACTTTAAAATTATAAGATAAAACTCGAAGCTATAATGATTACACTAAACTATAATACGAGTATAAAACGCTTATGACTATTTATGTATTATCCTATCAGTGTCTCTATAAATATATATATATATATATATATATATATATATATATATATATATATACCTATTTTTCACTTGTCCCGCACAGTTGCTTTATAAAATAGTAAATGATAAACTGCTGGGAAACTAAAATAAACCAGGAATAAAATTTATCATCATATTTAATATGGTATCTAGTGCATAATTAGTGTAATATTTAAATCAAGCCAAGAGAATTCGACCAATTTTTTAATATCGTACTCAGATGTAATTATGTCCTTCCGGACACTTGCAATGACGAATAATAATGATCAATAATTGTCATATTTAAGTACAGAATTCATAAAATTCAACTCAAAGACTAAATAGAAATAAAAAGTAAAATAGACGACTGACCACTATAATATAGTAGATATATTATTAAGGCCATTTTTCAGGACAGATATTTTCTCCGAACCAGTGGTAAAACTTAAATAACTTTTCAATAACTATTCTTGCAAAATCTATATTGAATAAAAATGATTCTATTCTATTCTAATTCATGTAATTCCTGCGCACAAATCAGTGTTTCAATATTTGTGCGCGACAGAGACACGCCCTAAAGTTTACCTCCAGCACACTTGAAAACGTGTTTGGAATGTCTAGTGATAATAAAAAGTGATATAATATATCAATATTTGCAAGTAATGTGTCCATAAATTATATTTTATTACATTATTACTAAGTAATTATTTAACAAAATTGCCTTCAATTAAAAATAATCAGACAAAGTAGTAAATGTATGCCTACACTTTGCTCATAAATTCAATAGAATTGTTGTGCAGTACAAGCCAGTTATATTGTGTCTAACAAATGGCTTTCGGCTAGATAAGTAAATACCGTATGGGATACAATGACCTTGATAAATTTCCATTTTGTCGGCTTTCACGCAAAAGTTTCAAACAAAATTTATTTTATTTTCACCTCGTATTTCGGGATATCAATCAAAGGCGTGTTGCAGATAGATGCCTTGAATATTTATATACCTATCTAAGAATTTTTTATTGTATTTACTATTTCAAAAGAATTTTTTTTTGATGATTTATGTTCTCTAGCATTATTTAATACCACAGCACAAAATCAATTGGCCTCGACTTCTTTAAATATGTTTAAGTCTCGGAAGTTTACTGAACTTTATCATCTCGATTTCTAGATTTCTGAACTTTAATTTCTAAATACAGTCTTGATTTCAATGTACCATACTATATGGAGGATGGGTTAGAAGTCCAAGAAATCTTGCCAAGATTCTATTTTATATTTTTCGTAATAATATAATGCGTTTATTTTCTTTAAAAGACCGTACATTACATAGGTAAGAGTTTTGGTGGGACAACCTTTTAAATAAATATATAGCTGTGGCAAGATGGATAGGTTCTTCTATAGCAAGATTTTTAATATTATAAGCACTAAATATGCAAAATAAAACAAAATATGTATTTGCATACACATAAAATACGTGTACTTCTTTTTTTTTCTATTTCCTTTTTTTATCGTTAATTGATTTTTTTTTCTTTAATTGTAATGTGTAATGTGTGTAGATGTACGAGTAAGTGTTGGAATAAATGTCTTTATGCCTTTATGTGATATGGGGGATAAATGATCGGCCAAATTATGAAATAGCGGCGTGTCATGAAATGGCCAGGCAGATCATATTCAGTAAAATCAGACTGGTATTATGGTTTTATGAAAGTAAGGATGCCAAACAAGCACAAAAATGGTTAGTGAATACTGTAGCCCAAAAACAACTACATCTATTTCCAATTAAAAATCTAAATCCAGATGCGTTGTCAATACTAGGAGGACTAAGATGGAATGCGTCCTTATCAGTAAAGAATCTTATTTTTTAACATATATTTATAAAAATAAACTATAAAAGTTAATTATGAATTGAAATTGAAATTAAATGAACTGTTTTATTTTTCTATTGAATTTTTTAAATTAAATGTAATCTTTATACAAAGATAAAGTATTCAATATAAACAAGAGTCCTTTTTCCCGTTGTGTTGGCACAAACGTAATGTTTGAGCTCATATCTAACGTTTACATATCCAATCCCCTGAATGCGAAGCTCGCTGTTTGTACACTCACCTAGTCAAGAGATCTTAAATTAAATGGAAAAGATTACATCTTTCGATTTAAAAAAGGTCCAGTCCATTTCACTAAAAAGGTGCTTCTAAATGGAACAACGATGTTTTCTTTTCAAATTGAATGAAATCGAGTTAGGCTACATAGAATTCTTTATGAGACTACGAGACGTGTAAGTAGAATTTAGTTTGTACTACACTCTTGAAAAAAGCCGTGTGTCGGTTTAGCTAAAATATCAAAGTAAGAAACAAGCAGACATGATATGTGACTACTACAGCTCATGAAAACTAGTAACTAATTTGAAATAGATCAGAACAGTTGCGTTGACAGCCAAAATACTCAAATTAAATACCTCATAGCCTGAAAATAAATTGCCCATATACTGTTCATATAATGTGTCCGTATAATGTGCATGTTTAGGCTGCAAAAATATTTAAGATGGACAAACTGAATCCTAGATAGGAAAGGGGAGGAGAAAAAGTTTTTTTTTATAGGATAGGGTAACAAACCATCACACAGTCCACTTGATGGTAAGTGGTTGCTGTGGGCCATGGACATCTACATCTATCCTCGTTTGCAACTCAAAATGCAGATGCGTTGTCACCCGTGAGGACTAAGATGGAATGCCTCTTTTCCAGTAAAAAGGGTCTCCGAATCTCTACACTCATCATACGAAACACAGCAGTGTTAAGCTGCTATTTTACGCTGGTATTCTGTGAGAGCGTGGTTCTTCCCCGGTCGAGCCGACCCACTCGTGCTACAACTATACTACTAATATAGCTGCAGCGTGGCTCTACCACGTAAGGATGGCTCTGCCACGTAAGGATAGCTCTACCACGTATTTTATTTTATCATTTGGTAATTTACACCAAATGATAAAATAAAGGTTATGTTGTTAACTTTTGAAACAGTTTTCGAATTAAAGAAAATTTATTGGTTGAGGGTTAGCGACTCAAAGATTAGCGGTAGTACTTAGTTACTTTGTAGCTGGTTTTACGTTAGAAATCTAGCTGAACTTAATATGTATGCAAATAATAAAATAGAAACGTGTGGATCTGAATATGTTTGTATCGTTTGCATCAACAACGCGCTTAAACTTCCTGTCTTATCACGTATAGATTATCGGAGTTAAAATAAGGCCTTGAGACCTGGAGCCCCTATGTTGGTTTTTTATTTCGCAGTTGAAAGTTCCTGGTAGTATTCCGGCTAACTACTAATTAAATGTAGATGCGTTATCACCTCAGGACTAAGGAGTCTCGTTACCAGTTAAAAAGTCATCGGTTCTCACTACTCCCCATAAGAAAAACAGCATAAGGATTTCTTATATTTGCACGAACACTACACATTGAATAAAAGTATTTTTATCGCATCTAAGTTCGCTTATTTTTCGTTTTCGACGTTTCATGTGCTTTCCCCCGTGACCAGGTGCTGTAAAGCACACACAACGTCGCGAATTAAAAATAAGTAAAATTAAACGCGGTAAAATCCGTAAAAAGACGCAGCAGTATAATGCTTGTATTTCACGCTGGTATTCTGTGCAAATGTGGTCCCTCCGCGATCGAAGCGACCCGTGCTGCAACTATATCACATAATGTGGGCCACAGTATTTACTTATTTACTATTAGATTGTATGCTTACTTGTCATTCTTAATTATATAAAAAATTGGATAAGTTCGAAATTCCGACTGTTTTCTACATAGTTACTGTAATTACTACGTACTTATTTACGATAGTCTTACCTGGTAGAGCCATGCTGGGAATGGGTCGGCACAACCGGAGAAGGACCACGATCTGACAGAATACTAGCGTAAAATAGCGGTTCAATACTGCTGTGTTTCGTACGGTGAGTGTAGAGAACCGGAGACCTTTTTTACTGGTAAAGAGGCATTCCATCTTAGTCCTCAGGAGTGGCAACGCATCTGCATTTTGATTATTTATCAAGGATAGATGTAGATGTTTATGGGCCACGATACCCGGCTTACCATCACGTGTAATGTGTGGTCGTCTGTCATCCTTATTACATAGAAAAAACACTCAGCTAGTTGATTATTGTTGCTTATTAGCTTATTAGTTTATTAAATGCGTATCGACGGTTTTCACGCGATACTTTACCAAAAAGTAGCATCCCGACTTTGAACCTTAACAGCAACTACAGTGTTCTGAAAATGTTTGGGAGCCGATGCGACAGCCCGTTTCAGGCGCACTGGTTAGTAGTTAATATTGGTAAGCTTAAATAGGTTGTATAACGGTGATTTTATTATTTAAGTTTTTGTTTTTAATTTATTTGAAAATTTAATAAAATGGATGTTAATTAATTAAATCTAAAATAAAATGATATTTATTTATTTATTGAGCATAGTACCTACGTGCCAGGAGTCTCGTACCTTTAACTCTACTTTCCGTCGACAGTCAAGTATATTATACTAGATAGTTGTAGAACCGTCTACAGAACTTATGACATCTTTCCGACGTTTCCATAGTCACCTATAACGTGTAACCTAACCTATATAATGGCCATGGAACGTAACTTAGTGATGGATATTCTTACTTCGCTTCTTCAAAGGAGATTGAATGATCCAATGATCTGAATGAATGAATCCTCCAATATATGATTTGATGCATTAATTGGAGGGGCTATTGACAGATTCGAATATCTCGAAGTTGTTATATATCGATATCCAGTATTCAGTCACAAAATTCTGTTCAAACTTGTCATAGTATACGCTTGAGGGTAAAATGAACCAGGTCCGAAGCGTTTGCCACTGTTATCGCAATTCACCAAATTATAGATAATGCCAAATTCTGACTCCTTTAAAACGCCTATGACCAGCACTGGATTAGTTAATGTTAAAACGCTGCGTAATCGTATATGCAAAATGTATATTATCCAAATTCATTTACTTAATAAAAATCAAAACAAGTTTTTCGAAGATTTTGTTTCCGTGTCACGTATTTACTTACTTAATCGAGCTACAAGCACTGCATTTAATTGTTTTTTTTTGTTTTATACATATTTTAAATGTAACCTTTTTCCTTATTTTTAGACATACAGATTTCCTGACAATAAAATTCCTCAATCGACTTAAAAAATAATCGTAATAAACAATGCCTAAGAGTATTGGTAATTTCAAAGACTATGAGTTTCAGAAACTCTTAGTCTTAGAAATTATAGAGAACCTGTTCCTGCACTGGAGTGTTATTAAACTTACTTTACTTTTATATAACATCTTTTTCATCATCATCTGCATGAATCCGCAGAAATCCACTGCTAGGCATGGGCTTCTGCCGTGGATTTGCCTTTATCGTCACGCATGGCAGGCGGAATGACTACTATCGCAAGCTCACACCTTTACTGCTTCACTGCTTCTCTTCGCCGATACGGGTATTTTACGTCTGGAGTAAGAGAGACAGTTATACCATCATCTGTAGGAAGCCATAAGGTCTTTCTGTCATTTTCCATAGTCAGCTCTTACGAATCCCACGCGATAAAATGGTGTGACCGTTATAGTTAAATAACATATTACATACTTTATCACAACAATACTATTCCATTGTACTGGTCGTTAAAAGAATAACATATTAATATATTTATACTAATTAAACATAATATCAAAAAGACATAATATGTGAGATTGTTTGTATATGATGTAAAGAAAATCTTCCTGTCTTAAGCAATGAGTGAAAAATACATAACACGAATATTTTCTTAAATCACAAGAAATGACAGTCGTTTTATAAAGCTCCAATGCAAGCTAAAAGTATCCTTGAAATTGAGCGTCATTACAATCTAAAAGATAAGATGAAACAGTCGTAAACTCTTGGAAAAAAAAACAACTAAAGTGCTAATAACTTTTTGTAAATGGCACGTAAACGTGACAATGTCTTTAGGAAACTTAAAACGCTTTAATATAAATTAAGTATTCCTAAAATAGAATTTGAAAGAAAATCGTAAATAATTACCAACAAAATAGTAAACATTAATAAATTGGATTGTAAAGCAAAATATAGATTTAAAATTAAATATTTTTTAGGCCTTATTATTTTCCTTGGGGAAGGCCTTTGTTTATCAGTGGACTTGTGAAGGGTGGCAATGAAGATGACGGTGATTTTCTTTTATCTAAGAATCCTGTTGTGAGGTGTAGTGGCGGTTAAGAATATCCACTACCCCATATCTTCCCGTGGGTGTCGTAAAAGGCGACAAAGGGAAAAAAGGCAGGAGATGGGCAGCAGCATCTTCCTAGTAACGGCAAAAATACAATAAAAAAACTGCGGTTGCCAACCCGCCCGCCCGGCGTGGCAACTATGGCAATATACCCCCCATGATGAAAGTTACGATGAGACGGCCCCCAGTCCCCGGCAGCCCCGCTATTCCTGGCTACGGTGGCGACCATGGTAACGACGGGGCAGGGAGTGCTAAGAATCTCCGGTGGAGGTTCGGTTGCCACCTACGACGACTCGACCTGGCAACATACAACGCACGCACCCTGAGGACTGACGAGAAGATTGTGGAGCTGGAAGAAGAGATAGACAAGTTACGCTGGTATATTGGATTATCCGAAGTCCGAAAAGAGGGGGAGGACACGGTAATCCTTGAATCCGGCAACTTGCTCTATTACCGGGAGGGCGACCATCTGTCCCAAGGAGGTGTCGGATTTATCGTCCACAAGTCTCTCGTTAACAACGTTGTAAAGATTGAGAGTGTGTCGACGAGGTTTGCGTACCTTATACTCAGAATCACCAAACGGTATTCGCTGAAGGTCATACAGGTTTACTTGGCACACCCCGATGAGGAGGTGTAGGAAATGTATGAGGATATCTCTAGAGATATGCATTTCTCCAAAACCCAATATACGGTGTTAATGAGAGACTTCAATGCAAAACTAGGCACAAAAGGGAACGGTGAGCTGAAAGTAGGGAAATTTGGAATAGGGCAACGGAACCCAAGGGGCCAGCAGCTGGGCGACTTCATGGAGAAAAAGGGACTCTTTATGACGTACTCTTTCTTCCAGAAGCGGCCCCACAGGAAGTGGACCTGGTCGAGCCCCGATGGTTCGACAAAAAATGAGATTGACTTCATTATAACGACCAGACGACAACTGTTCAGTGATGTCTCAGTGATCGCGAGGGTGAAAACCGGCAGCGATCACCGAATGATTAGAGGCACACTGAACCTAAACGTTAAGTTGGAGAGGTTTCGTCTAATGAAGTCAATGCTCCGTCCCCCTCGTGCTCTAATCCAAAGTCCCGAAACCTTTCAGCTCGAGTTACAAAACCGCTTTCAGTGCCTAGAAGACTGCAATGAAGTGGACGATTTGAATGACAAGCTCCCGCACAACAACACAAGGACCCGCCGCAGAAGAACACAAAAACTCTCCGATCACACTCTTAATCTCATGGCTGTTAGACGGGAGATGAAACTACATTCTTCAACAGATTTGACAGCATACAGGCAACTGAACAGACAGATCTCCAAATGCATGCGGCGGGACTTACGCAACTTTAATACAGCTCGTATTGAAGAAGCGATCGAGCGGAACCAAGGCTCCAAAATCTTTGCCAGAGATCTGTCTGCCAGAAAGTGCCAACTGTCAAAGCTGAAGACCGAGTGTGGCAGCATCGTTTCCGGGGCACCTGAGATTTTGAGTGAGATTGAGAGGTTTTATGGGCAGCTGTACACGTCTGTGACATTTCTCATAGTTGTTTATTACAACACTTACGGTACGAAGTGGGATGATGCATTTCTTACGCCACCAACACATGATGACAAGGTATTTTTATTACGAGGAAATAAAAGTGTGTACACATCAACTTTGTAAAATTCTTAGCTCTTCGCAAATACTCGATTTCGACTAGCCTCACTTAATTTTTACCGAAAATATTTGCGAAGGTCAGCGATCTCATAAACTTTACCACATACGAGACTACTCTATGAAATTAGATTCCATAAACAAAATAAATGTGTGCCAATTAATTTAGCGTATTTATCAGATTTTTATATTCTCATCACGTTCTACACAGACCCACCCGAGTGTCTGAGGTCAAACCTGAGGTTACAGGAAGACGTTAATTCTAAATTTATGACGTCACGTTATCTAGTTATCATCGTTATTTCTTTCGTATCTGCATGCTTAATAAATGTAGGCGACATTTGTGGTGAATATAAAGACACGTGAGGTTTAATATAGTAACAAATTAAATTTTTGGTTACGAAATAGTTGGTAAAATACCAAATATAATAATACCATATCCAACCAATAAAAAAAAAATACCAATCAAATTCCAATGGTGAAGGATTTTGCTATAGCTACCATGCTTGGCAAACGGATTGACGACCGCAGTTTCTTTATTTGTTTTCCGTTTTAAACAGGATGCTGCTACCATCTCATGTCTCAGTTTACCGCTGTCGCCTCTTGCGCAACTCACAGGCTGATATGGGGTAATAGAGAATATACTATCTACTATCTATCTTTTTCTTAATCTACTATCCCATATTATTGTTTTTATAGAATACAAGATGGGTGACAAACGAACACACAGTCCACCTGATGGTAATTGGATACTGTGGTCCATAGGCATCCACATTTATACTCAATTAATAATCAAAATACAGATGGGTTGTTACTCCTGAGGACTATGATGGAATGTTTCGTTTCCAGTAAAAGGGTCTCCAGTTCTATACACACACTATATAAAACATAGCAGAATTATTATGCTATTTCACTTTCATATCATGGTATCTTGTAAGAGCGTAGTCCTACCCCAGTCGAGCCGAGCCGTTCATGCTACAATCATAACATAGCTGCAGCGTGGCTCTACCACAAGGATTACTTACGAAACATTTTATGTTTTAACAAAAACATTTTTATGCATTAAAAATTAAAACCATAAGTTTTTCAACATCGTTATTAGTGATTAAAACAATAGAAATCGTTTTTATTTACACGCGAGAAAATAATTCAAAATATTCATTCATCTTGTAGGGCGACGAAACGTTACCCATTTACTGACCTACTTACTTTTTATATAAAAGTATAAACCTGGGTAAATAAAAAACTGTAATTTCGTATGTACAATATAAACATAATACTTTTATAATAATTTTTGCTTTGGATTACTGTTTTCGGTATTCAAGTATGAGACAGGACTTAAAAGTTATGGACATATACTAACACTATTTCAGGACCTAATTAGAATATGCCTTATGTCAAAATGAAATATTTTGATCTCAATTATTTTATAACAAAACAGCAAACCAAAGCAAAGAGTAATATAAAACCATTAATTTTATATTTACAATATAATAATACCACATAACTTTAAAACAGCGCTAATTTAACATAGAAAGCAATGTATAGTTTTACAAGTATTAAGAGAATATTTTATGGTCCTAATTATTTACGAGAGAAAATCTGTTGCCTGTATAATATTGTTGAACAAACAATACTGTGGAGTAAGTTACAAGATTTAGAAGCTTTGAATATTTTCAATTCCTAATAGATAAATAGAATGTAATTACAAATTTGGATTGTTAGTAACATGTATTTTCAATAATTTGTTGAAATTCTGCATTCAAAATATAAATATTTTGCGTGAACGTTCAAGCTAGATGCCCTTTAAGCCTTTATCTAATTTAATATATACGAGTATGTTTATCAATCTTATAAGCCTAGGATATACGTACTCTCCTCTCTTTCTTTCTCTCAGCTCAGCTCTTTTTGTAAGTAGCGGCTAGCGCGTGATGCTATAAAATGTATAATTACACCAGGAATCGAATTCAAAAATTCGGATCTATATAGGTGCCTTAGGACCGTGTTTTGTAGCATTTCTTGGGAACACCTATATTCAGCAGAAAACTTGAAGAAGGCTGTAAATAATGGTAATAATGATTGATGATGATCATGATGATATCACATTGACAACCACCGAATATCCTCCGTTGTTATGAGATAACCTATAAGCGCATAAAAACACGAGACACTACCTACTTATGCGATCCGGACCAACTAGATAGTAGCAACTAGCGCTTGTGCGATTCATCAAAGGTTAGTTTAGACGCGGCGTCAGAGACACGGGAATATGTTTACAAGGTTTCTAATCCAGACTAAACTTAACTTACTCTCTGATGAGACGTCACGTCGCGTATTGATATCAATACATGTGGACACATTTGTAACGTGAGATTGAATCAGAATGGACTGGTTATCTTATCTAAACATGCTGCAATAGTAGTAGTATATAAGCAATTAGTTATTACCTAAGTTACATTACTCTTTTATCGGGTAAGTATGAAATATATCACATAATCAAGCGTAAGTCTTTCATTTGTATTCTCATTTTATAATACAAAGCTACGTCTATACTTGGTATTATGGCTGCTACTTCTGATCGGGATTGGATTAAAACATAATAACATCCCCTCTTAGCCTTGCAATTTTCCCATGTCTTGAGTATCATCTACAGGCAGATTGATAAATGAGCAACACGCCTCTGCTCATTTTCGCGGCACCCTTGATTTATTAGTTACAATATTGAAGTTTTAGACCATGAGTTTAAAAATTGTTTCATTTAAGACATGACTTTAGGAAAAAATACTTTACTTTGAGAAGACTGGTGCTACAAAATAAAAAACATACCTTACGTAAACAGTACTTCTGAAATAATTTACTTCTTCTGATTTTTTTCCACACAAGAAATACATTAGTTGTTATTCCTTGTGTTACTTAATCAAAATATTTATTTTAGTATTTTTTCAGGTTTAACTGTTACATCAAGATATCAAAAACTATGATACCCCGTGACCATGGAAAAGTGCCCTAAATGTCGGGAATAAAGGCACCGCAAACTTAGTTTACCTCAATAAGTTCCTTCTAATGTCATATTACGATATATGTTGATGTAATTCTAGCCATTTTAAATCACTCTAAAACACCATTAGAAATTATCAACTTCGCAAGATATGATATAATCTATCTCATCATTTATAACACGATCAGAAAGATTTTCATATACAGAAATTATGCAAATAAGCAATAGCAAACAAACAGATAAATCTACTGCGAAAACATAAACCGCTCGATTAGAGCTTTCGAGGATTACTCCATAAATGTATTGTTGTTTTCATTCAATTTTATATAATGAACAAGGTTATTATAATAATATAAAACGCTTTTAGGTATGCCCTAAACATCTCACTTGAAAAGGTGTTTTGGCAAGTTCATCACATTCTCCCCATCCCTTTTAATTATTTTAGATGTAACATTTGAGATGCTTATATAGCTATGTATCGGCTGTCACGATTTTTCCTTATCTTTACCTTCGTGAATCCCTTCAACACAGGAAAAACATGCCGGAAAATAAGATTATTTGTCGAAAACAGGAAGACTTATTAATTGTTATACATTACTATCACGTATGATCACACAAATGAAAATAAAATGAATGACTTTTACATAAAGACCGGGAAAGGTTTCCCACCTTATTACATAATTTTTTGGCAAACATATACCAAAGTAATTTCATCCAAATTTGCTCCTAGCTTAATTTATTCTTTTGAAGCACAAATTTTTGTTGTAGCCCAACACATTCCTTGAGTAATATAAGGTTATAAGCATTTTTATAAGATGGCATTGTGCTCGGAAAATTACAGATAAAGACCACAGACCCTATTACAGCGTTTTCTACAAAGTAACTATTATATAGTTTTGAATTTCGTGACTGAAAATCAGCAAAATATTAGATTAAAAATCGAATTTTCAAAAACAACGATGTTTAAGCACTTTCTGGGTTCATATTACATCATTTTCCAATATTTGAGAAACATCTTTTTAAAGTGGCTATGACTTCCAAAACACACATATGACTCCCAAAACATAAGTTACAGCCTATATGCGTCCCACTGCTGGGTACAGGCCTTCTTTCATTTAATTTCAGTTTTAGTGCGAGGAAATGTCCACCGCGCTGCCATAATGCGTATTGATGAACTTCACATGTCTTCGAAATATTTTTTCTTATTTCTCAGATATGCAGGTTTATTTACGATGTTTACCTTCACCGCCGAACACGTGGTAAATACAATGGACTTCCAAAATATACTGCACCCTATTGAACCTCCTCATAATAAGCGATAATTCGGGTACTGGTTAGGTCCACATGAAAACCTTTGTGTCCTCCTTCACCATCTTCGTCAGCCCGTAAACGGCCAATGAGACATAGCAGTAGACATAATAGACATAGGCCTACCCGTTGAAGGAGACAATTGTCTTTAAGCATCCCGCTTGGCAGACATATATAGGGAGATCTTACTATCATCAGAACAGAACAGAAATGAAACTTTTTTATTCAATATAGATTATAAGTAATACTTATAGAAAGTCACTCTTTTGTTTAATTTACCACTTACCCCAGGTTTTTGTAAGATTACGCCAACAGGCATAAAATTGTTAAAATAGTTAATTACTTGGACTCACAATACTTACCAGAGTTCAAATTCTTCCAATGGAAATGCAGCCTTCTACCATATTTCTTTTAAACGGAGAGGGGGAAAACGAACATGCCGCTTACCTGATGGTAAATTACTACCGCCACCCATAAACAATTGTAACATCAGGGGAATTGCAGATGCGTTACAGGTTTTTGAAGGTCCCTAAGACTTTTGTTGTGGTCAATAGACAACTACATCTATCAAAAAATGAGAATAAATATATAGATGCGTTTTTTTTATAGGATAGGGGGAAACGAACATGCTATAGGCTCACCTGATAGTAAGTGACTACCGTCGCTCATGAAAAACTGCAACACCAGGGGAACCAAGGGAATTTCAGATGTGTTACCGGCCTTTTAAAAATGAGTAGACTTTTTTCTTGAAGGTCCCTAAGTCGTATCGGTTCGGAAAAATCACATCTCACTCCTGAGGACTAAGAATATTATTCTACTATTTACTCTGGTATTCTGTGAGAACATGGCCATACCCTAGTCGAATTGACCCTTTCGAAAGTGTAACATGGCTCAACCACGTCAAAACACCATGCCTAATATGTAGTAACCATGTACATTATGTACATAGATATAACAACTTAAAGTAATTGTAGAAAATGAAAAATTAACCTGTATAAATTACACAGAAACGGCAATTAAAACTAACTCTTCGAAATTTATTGTATTTTATTTTTATTTTTTATTCACAACATTTATTGAGTACTTACAGCACCTCCGGTTACGGGAATCTATACAAAAAGAAAACTATTGGTAAATCCAACTGTGCATACTTTAAGCGCATTGAAAAATTCTGTATAAGATGATTATGCGTAAATTTTTAAACTAATTTAATTACACACAAGTTTTCACTAAAAACCTTATAATTATTACTGTACTTCATATTTTCCGATAATTTTATGTCAAATTTCAATTTTTAAAAGAACTTGGAAAATCCAAAAGTGCACGACTCGTAATGCTCATATGATCGTGAAAAAAAAATGTAAATTTAGTTCTATTCATCAAAGAGTTCCAGTACCATTCACCGAAGTACACCTTCAGGTCATTTTATCAACTCCGAAGATATCATCATAACTAACAAAACGAGGCCAAACTCGGCACACCTAGTTCTACTCTTTGAGGAGTCCCACCAAATCACACCTTCAGATTACTCCCTAAAGTCCAAAACGTGTCATCATCATCATCATTATTACAGCCCTTTTTAAGTCCACTGCTGAACATGGGCCTCCCCCAAAGAATGCCACAAGCACGGCCACGAGCCACCTGTACCCATTGACTTCCTGTCTTATCAGGTGATCACTCCATTTAGTGGGGGGACGCCCTACACTTTGCCTGCCGGTACGTATAAGTATATTTATATATAAATCCTACGTACTTTTAGCGACAAAATTTTATGGACAAAAGTTTTTCGATTATTTTGTATTTCTACAGCGATCGATATTTTTGCTGCCTATTACCGCTTCACGTGACGCCGGCCGGGCACGTACTAAGGCAGAGCAAAGTATATTTAGTAAAATAAATTAATACAAAGCTGCTAAAACACAAAAAAAATTCGAGATTACGCAGCCGAAAAAAAACTAAACAAAACAAAATTGAACTGCCATTTAAATTCCATGGCTTTCCACGTGATAGATGAGGAAATTAAAAAAAAGATTGGGTTAAATAGTTGATATTTTCAAAGATTATCGTGTTTACTACTCCATACGGACTCGATAAATCTACACCATAAGTCACTAAAACCACTTTTTTATGTAAAAACAACAATTAACCGATTAAAAAAAAACGAATAATTCAACAATCATTTATTGTTCTGAGAATGTGCTTTTTATATCATTTATATGTTCATTAAGATAGTAAGATACGATTTCATGCGAGAAAACGTTGGAATCTTGATTTTTATGCGCTAGTAGGACATACCTACGCACTTTGCACTTAAGGCATGCAATAAATAATATTTAAGTGTCTGTTTGTAATATCAAGATAACAGCTTTTTACTAAATGCATATGAAGGTTTATACGGTATTTAAAAAAAACAATTTTTAAATTTTTTGTCTGTCTGTTTACGGCTGGGCCGTTTTTACGGGAATTTCACTGGCAGATAGCTGATGTTACGAGTATAAGAAGTTACTTAGGCTACTTTTATTTTTGAAAATAATTTGAGTTCCGCGCAAAAAAAAGTAATGAGTTCCATGCGGGGAACAACTAGTTAAAAATAAGTTTAAATATTTGTGTACCTTAATTAGATATTCACGGCTCATATTAATTAAATAAAACTTGACTAGGCTTCCTTGAAGGTGAAAGTAAAGACGTGTTCAGTATAACATCTGTGCTTATGATAAAATTAAATTTTATAGGTAAAATCTAATTTTTTTAAATTTTGATTTTAATTTTTAATTTTTGTGCTCTCGCAACACAATACAGTAATTGTTCGAATGTCATCGACTTTCGTTTGTATCTCGTAAGCACTGTAGATTTCATTAGTGAATTTCAATAAGGAGCACTCAAAAGGTAAGTGAAAACTTTTGGTAAGATAGCTTAGTTGATTAATTGCTTCAATTATTTGTAATCATGTTAAATTGACTATACCCACATACCAACTGAAGACCAGTAAGTAATAGTATATATTATTCTTTACTAACACAATATTTAACCTCAGAAAAAATGAAGAGTTCTGGAAAGGCAGATAATTAAAAAGGGAAAATACTCTTTGCTCCGCTATCAACATTAATTACCATTGGAGAAAAAGTGTTTGTTTACTTTTAAAACTGGCGGTTTTGGAAGTGATTATATTAAATTATAAAAACAAGAAGGAGTACAAAAGTGATTTTCGGAAGGAACTAACTCTTCTCAATTTTGAAGATAGTGAAAAAAGATTAAGTAATTTCGTCGAAGTGTTCTCAAAATATTATGGTAACATACTATTTAGGTAACAGACGTACGGTGACAATAAAAAAAATCGTAGGACTTTTTTTATTATAATATGTACTGCAAAACTATGTAACAAAGGCTTATCCATTAGTGTTTACTCTCACTGATATTTTTTTTTTCAATAGACAAACGTGAGGGAATAGGACGTAAGGGTGACAAACGAGTACACAGTGCACCTAATAGTAAATGGATGCAGGGGCCGATTGATGTCTACATTTATCCTCAATTAAGAATCAAAATGCAAATGCCTTGTCACCTGGAATGCCTTCTTTCTACACACCATACGAAACACGGTATTCTGTGAGAGCCTGTGGTCCTACCCCGGTCGAGCCGACTCACTCGTGCTAACACCATAATATAGCAGCAGCGTAGCTCTACCCCGTTTGCTTTTCTTTATGTAATTTTCTTTACGTCTCAGGTACCAAGATCAGTTTCTCAAGCCACTGTACTTGAGATAGTGTTCTGTGACTTGAGGGCTTGATATAAACCAATATTAACATTAAATAGACAAAATGCTAAAAATAGAAACTGGCAAAGTTAACCTCACTTTGTGGCAACTTTGCCATCAGGTTTTATAATGAAAATAATAGGATTTGAATTAAAGGTCGAGGGTAAGTTTACCGCATCATATAATACACAACACTCAGAATTATTATTTGCTCGTTTAATTGTGTTGCATATAGCAAAACTTACGCTTGTGGCAAAGTTGCCCTCCTACTTTTCAATTTTTCATACAAACTTGAAAATATGTGTCAGGGTTGTCAAAAATCCTTGATTACGTACTTTACTTAATTTTTTTTATTTAAATCTGGTCACAATAATTTCATAAGCAAAAATCAAAAATACATCATAAAAAACTACTCTGGTCTAAAATTTAAAATAAAATTGATGCCATAATTAAATCAATTAAGGTATAGATAAAAAAATCTTGTCACAATCATTTTAAAAATTATTCGATTTTTAGTAGTTATCGTCATCAAATGACATCAAGTAAAAAAATTATTGTAATTAATCTATATATTGTTTTCCCACAGTAGCAAAACATTCATAATCATTAAAAATGACACTGTTCTTAGGATTAATATCAATACACTAAGTAGAAATTATGAAAAATACCGATTGGTAATAATATTATTAAAGACCGACATGGCAGTAAAAATAATATAGATTTTTCTTTTCTTTTTCTTCACTTTTGATAAAGATGAATTGATCGACCGACAACTCATTTGGTAAAGTCGGTCTAACGGGCAAACTAGCAGTCAAAGGGGAAACGTGCAAGCGTAGTAGAGCCACGCTGCAGCTATATTATGCTTGTAGCACGAATGGGTCAGCTCGACAGGAGTAGGACCACTCTCTCACAGTATACTAGCGTAAAATAGCAGCTTAACTCTGCTGTGTTTCGTATAGTGAGTATAAAGAACCAGAGACCCTTTTTATTGGAAACGAGGCATTCCATCTTAGTCTCAGAGGTGACAACGCATCTGCATTTTGATTCTTAATTGAGGATAGATGTAGATGTCTTTGGGCCACAGTAACCAATTACCATCAGGTGTACTGTGGGCTCATTTGTCACCCATATTCTATAAAGCAACATCGATACAAACATACATACATTGAGTGTCAAGTACAGAACCCTTTCTTTAAATAGTCACAATCGGTTAAAAATATAGGTTTAAAGTAACAACCTTTGGAGCAAAATATGACAAAATAACCGTCACATCGTGGCATCACTAGTATGGTAACTTTGCCAAGATAATTTTAGAGATAAATTTTAAGACCAACATGTTAAAAACGATATATTACATTTAATAACCATTAATATTACGTTACTACTAAGATATAGATACTTAAATTCAGTATTTCAAACAAATTCAACAAAAGTTCTGGAACAAAGAACAAAGAGGTTATTTCGCTGGCTTAATTCCGCGTTAAAATAAAAAGCCAAAATTAACTCACGTGTTGCCATATTGATGTCAAATAGCTATTATATTTTCATGCAAAAATATTGCATACGTTCTCCGTGTTAATCGTAATTGTGTACCAGTACACCCCTAATGGCAAAGTTAACTTATTGGTAAAGTTGCCAGACTTGACTGAACATTGACGCAAGTAGAATATTATCATCATATTTCAAGGTATAATTTTCTTTTCTACTAATGAAAGCCTTAAATTATTAAAACTATTGGGTATGTATTTAAAAGTACGGCTTAAATGTTTAATACTTAACTCAATATGTAAAAAAACGGAACTCATTAAAATGAAACTTCAGTTCAAAGAAACGATAAAAACAGTAACTGCTTGTTTAAAAAGTAGTAATTTTAAACTCTTTGCTTGTTTACTTATAACATTACTGACCTCGCCTTAATATTTAATTTACACAAGGATTTTTAATCTCAAATAATGTATAAAATAAAAAAAAAATAAATTAAAAATAATATAATCTAAAATGCTTTTTTCATATTATAAAAAAATATAAGGCTGCGGTGGAAAATAAGGAGACCGCGCCATCACGTCTCAAAATGATGATAACTCAAAAGGATTCAAGACGTCCCTAAATGTTTAGTAAATGATTTACTGAATTCCGTAGTACTTCGTAATAGTACTCTATTTCATCGTAATAATTTTACTCAAAATACATTCAAACTCCATGGTTCACGCTACTACAATCATGATCTCAAGTTACGGACCGCCTGCACTAAGATTTTAGCACCTCAAGTACACGCACCTATTGTGTACTTGAGAGACGAGTTTTGTTTATTAAATAGTGCGTCAGTCAACTGATAACGTAACCTAAGCCGCAACTTGAGGTATATTTATTTTAATAAGATCATAACCTCAAGATCGTCCTCAAGTGCGTGCACTGCAAGCACAGCAAGAGCTAAGGAACGTTTATTAAAACGGGCCTTAGTGCAGCACAAAAATAAATACCCCGATTTGAGCGGGTAGAATGACCGTGACAACCTTCCCGCTTTGCAATTGTCCTATATTATTAAACACGATAAAATCCTTAAAATTTATTTTATGGAATGTGTAGTATAAGCCTAAATACTAGAAATTATTACAGTAATATTACAGTAGCGCTGTCCCCATTATTAATTGTTTGTGTAAGTGTGTGTGTTTGTGTTTTAAGTGTTTTTTATTTGTTTAACCAACAATTCAAGATTTGTTTTATTTGTTGCATTGATTAGCTCATGAAAGTTAAAGGAACATTATTTAAATGGACAAAACATCAGAAGTTTAAAACATCAATTTCCAAACAGTAATTTGAGGTTATTGAGCAAGAAATTTCAATTATTGAATTGTCAAGTTTTCTGAATTTATAACAAACCATTTTCCTTCTACAAAGTTGCTAAGCATTCAATGCTACGCTGTATTAATTTAAATATACTTCTGAAACATACATATTATTGTTATTTTATCTATGTATATATTTTAGTAAGGCAACTTGTCTTCTTACTTATGATTTCTTCACCTACCAACATATACACACACACCACCGCCACATATACCTATATAAATGCAACAACACCCGCACACTCACATTTACACATTCTTTAATATACACATAAAAATACAATTTTTCTAGAGGTTTATAATAGACTTTGTTTAATCTTACTATTATTCTTAAGGGAAGTACTAGCGGGTCATTCCCAACAAGAGTATCCCCTGATTACTCAATGGGAAGTCTCAGCAATATGTTGTAAACAAGATTCCCGAAGTATACGCATTATTTTTTATTTATTTACTAATCAGTCAATCACTTGCATTTTAAGTTATAGCCTCCATAGGTCCAACTGACAGGTATCCTCCTATTTTTAGCATTTTGAAGTAGGTAAGAGTCCGTAATTTACTACTATACACCATAGTAACACTAGAGCTCCAATGCGTTTTAGTGTTGGGGGATATCACATGTCCTCAAATTAATACTTCTAATTTCTCGGAACGTGTTTCCTCATATTTTCTTTACCGCTAAGCATGTGATTAATCAATAATTAAAATGTTCAATTCAGAATAAACAATTTCAGTGCTTATTCTAAGCCTGAGAGCTGGCGACAAATTTTGGGAAGGTCCTTTAGGCAAGTTGAAATTGTGAAAAAATATAATTTCGTCAATTGGCGAATCCAGTCCCACGAGTCTGGCTGAGTGTTTGTGGTTATTTTCTTACTGCGCAGTATATAACATTTGCAAAAAAAAATCCAAAAAAATGTTCTTTTGGCAACTTAATTTCTTTTTTATCTTTTAATTTAGTTTTTAAATAATTCAAAAAAAAATCCCAGATGTTTTTGTCGGTTATAAAGTATTACCAGACCTCTCCAAAAATATTTTTTTTAGTTCCCAAAAAATATACTTTTGCCAATCTCAAATTTTAATCACGTGTTTATTGAGTAATTTTTAATAACACCTGCAAATCGCCAGACGAATTTAGCGGTTTTAAACAATTCCCAGACATGAATAAAGTTTACCAACTAATACGACAAAAAAGTCTTATGCGTAGCCATAAGTGCGAGAAAGATAGCTTATCGAAGCATGCCGGCAGCGGATGGAGGCCTAAGCTCCTCGCGCCGTGATTGGTAACTTAGAAATAATTTTTTGAAGATTTTAAGATAAAATTCTTGTTTTAGGATTTAGCGTGTATGTATGCGCATATATAGATATATAAATATCTATGTATATAGTTAATATTTAGCTCTAGCCCAGTTTTAAGGGGCAGGACACATCAAATTCTTTCTTTACGTGGAATTAAGCAAATTAGTTTATAACAATCCCATTATAATGGATATCCGCAAAGTAACGCCTGATTCTATTAATTGTAGTTCTAAGACAAGGTCTCATCATAACTAACAAAACGAGCCCAAACTCGGATGTGTTTCGCTAAAAGCACGCAGGATTTATATATAAATATACTTACACGTCTTGGACTTAAAAGATCTGAAGGTGTGTCGGTATCTGTTACTGGAACTTCTCGACGAGGAGCACTAGATGTGCCGAGTTTGGGCTCGTTTTGTTAGTTATGATGAGACGTTACCTCCGGACTTGATAGAGTGACTTAAAAATGTACTTTGATAACTGCTACTGGAACTCCTCGACGAACAGAACTAGATGTACCGAGTTTAGCCTCGCTTTGTTATATAATAGATATAGAATAGAATAGACCTTACCTCTTGACTTGAAGGACTGACTTAAAGGTGTACTGGAACTCATTGACGAATAGAACTACAATTAACACGTTCACTGTCCGGTTTTTAAACACAATTGTAAGCCAATAGCAGTGACCTATATGTAGTGCACGGGACAGCGAAAGGGTTAATAGAATCAGGCGTTACTTTGCGGAAATCCATTATAATCGGGTTGTTATAAACTAATTTGCTTAATTCCGCGTAAAGAAAGAAAATGATGTGTCCTGCCCTTAAAACTGGGCTAAAACTAAATATTAACTATATACATAGATATTTATACTCGTATGTCCATATATGCGCATACATACACGCTAAATCCTAGAACAAGAATTTAATCTTAAAATCTTCAAAAAAATATTTCTAAGTTACCAATCACAACGCGAGGAGCTAGGTCTCCTTCCGCTGCCGGCATGCTTCGATAAGCTATCTTTCCCGCACTTATGGCTACGCATAAGACTTTTTTGTCCTATTAGTTGGTAAACTTTATTCATGTCTGGGAATTGTTTAAAACCGCTAAATTCGTCTGGCGATTTGCAGATGTTATTAAAAATTACTCAATAAACACGTGATTAAAATTTGAGAGTGCCAAAAGCATATTTTTTGGGAACTAAAAAAAATATTTTTGGAGAGGTCTGGTAATACTTTATAACCGACAAAAACTAAATTAAAAGATAAAAAAGAAATCAAGTTGCCAAAAGAACATTTTTTTGGAATTTTTTTTTTTTTGCAAATGTTATATACTGCGCAGTAACAAAATAACCGCAAACGCTCAGCCAGACTCGCGGGACTGGATTCGCCAATTGACGAAATTATATTTTTTCATAATTTCAACTTGCCCAAAGGACCTTCCCAAAATTCGTCGCCAGCTCTCAGTCTAACATTTTATTTTGAATTTGATCCTTGCTGATCAAATTATGGTTGCTCAGGTACTACGAAAATTTTAAATATTGCTAATCACCTGAGTTACTACAATTTTAATTGTTACTATTACAGCCTGTCAGTTCTAGTCCACTACTGAACATAGGTCTTCCCCTGGACTGGTTTTGACATTTATAGTTAATTATTATCAAACTAGTTTTTTTTTTCATTTGTTTGTAATTTATTTATATTTAATTATATAATTTAAAACAAAAGATGTAATTTAATAAATAAAATTACTTTGTCTTATTTGAAATTTGATTTCGGGAAAACCGTGAAGATTGCCACATGTATTTGGCAAACTTTGTTTGCCCTTGTTTGTCCCCAGAAAAGGGGCGGGACTGTCACTTTACCTAATTTTTTTTCTAATTCTAATAATTGCTCGGCATGATAAATAACAGTGTTACACATTTATCTCATTTTCAAAAGAAATTTACTTATAATATATATTCATTTATTTATTCAATCTACAGCATACTATTCTCTACCAGTATATGTATACTCGTATAGCATTTTCTTTGCTATAATTTAGCATTCGCTACCAGTCCATACCGAATGTTTGTAATAATTTAATTATTTTATTGACCGTGTAGTGGCGGTATAAGAATATCGCCCGCCATTCGATATCGTCTCATGGGCATCATGAGGCAACAGAGGAAAACAAGCCAGCGATGGGCAGTGCCTTAATTAGTAATTAATTTAGGTAAATTAATAACAACTAAAACATTAAAAACTACAGTTGACAATCCATCTGTCAAATGTTGAGGCAAATATGCTCTATGAGGTATTCTATGGGATAGGCACATGTAGCAGCTGTGGACTTTGTATAAGCTTAATTAATAAGAGAATTTAAGAAGTTAAATACAAATAACTCTGAATATCATAAAATATGGAAACAGAATTCCTCTAAAGTACCGCATAGCTTAGTCAATCGTCAAAGTACCTCAAACGAGGTCACCTTGGCCGTACAGAAATAGCGTGAGTGCTATCATGACGATGAGGATGTGGTAATGTTGAGATGACTTGGTTCATAAGTCGTTAACGACAATCTTAAACCTTTCACTTTTATTCTGCATCTGTGTAAAGTTTTTATTCAATGGCTTTTTTATAGTGTATAATGATCATAAGGGCTTGTTTAATATATGTTAATTTTTAAGTGGCTTATCAAATGCCTCACAAGTCAATAATTTCAATGCATAACATACAAGAATGGTTTTGGTAGAAAGCTCACTTTGTGCAAGCCTAATTAAAATCATAAATAACTTAAGCGCCAAAATCTATTACATTAATGATGTCATGAAGTAAGCCAGAGTGTAGACATATCTGATCTACACTTTGACTCACATTATGGCATAAGAAATCTGTACACGAAATTTTGCTACTTCTAGAGTGACAAATCATAATAAACAATTTTTGAATTTTATCTTATTTTCATAAATTTAAGTGTTTTGTGCCATATTCAGAAAACGGAACACGTATGAAATCACCTCAGTGACTGTCTGTCACAGAAGATTTGTGAGGGAGACTTTCAAGTAAATTATTAAAATTTGTGATATTGCATAACTTTATATATAAAATATGGTTACATATATACAATTTATAAAACATGGTTACCCAAATAATGAGATGAGATTAAAATTTTAGATTAAGTATTTTGAAAAAAAAATTGATTTGAGTTTTATTTTGGAGTTAAAATGTATTATTCGTGATCATCGTATGAAAGTACAATTTTAAAAATGTATAATTCATTAATATTGTCTCTCTTTTTATTTATTTTTTCTTTGATTTTTTTTAAATTCTGTCCTACATCGTCTCTAAAATATTACAAAATATGTAAGGTAAAAAAAAACATATAAGGAAAATAACCTTATTTGTATACTCTTTGTAATTATTATTTTGAGTAAACTTTTAAGGGATGGTTAAGTTTTACATAACTCATCGTTATTTATTATCTTTATCTGATGTTACTAAATTAATTAAAATACGTGATGGTAAATCAGAATATTGTCGTGTAGTGGCGGCGAAAGATAATTTCACTTCCCCATATTATCATCCTGTGGATGTCGTAAGAGTTCAGAATAAAAGATCCGGTTGCCGAGTGTGGCAAATATGGCAAATATTTCCCCTCTGAGACAATGAAAATCTATGGGAGGGCCTTTATTCAACAATGGACTTTTTATGGGCTGTATTTAAATAAATAAAAATTTTGCGGCTCGATAGCGCATCGGATATTAATTTAGTTGACGCTCTTCTTTTTAATAGGATAGGGTGACAAACGAGCGCACAGTCCACCTGATAGTAAGGGATTGCTGTGACCCATAGACGTCACCCGTGAGGACTAAGATGGAATGCCTCTTTTCCAGTAAAATGGGTCACCGGTTATATACACTCACCATACGAGACACTGCAGTGTCAAACTGCCATTTTATGCTGGTATTCTGTGAGAGCGTGGTCCTTCCCCATTCGAGCCGACCCATTCGTGCTACAACTATGCTACTAATATAGCTGCAGCATGGCTTTACCACGTACAAGAAGTACGCAGAAATAGGCATCTGCAAGGCCGGGTTCGTATCTCGCAACGAACAAATGTTTTAACGACTTACCTATTACTTTTTTTGATCTCGATGTTGGTCTCTACGCAATGTTTCATACGTTGCAAAAATGACTCCAAGAAACAAGAGAAAGTCCAAGCGAAGAAGTAGCATATTTTTTAATTAATAGTGACAATAACCTAATGGTAGAGCGCGGACCGCGAACTCAAAAAGTCATGAGTTCGAATCCGCCGTTTAATCACAGTGGTGAACTACTCCTAAAACAGGCATTTTAAGCTTACCTGGAGTGATTAATGGGATTATTAGTAAAGTTAATAGCATTGCTATACTTTAAAAAAAATTGTTGCACGTACGAAGTGAAACTTCTTTATGACAAAGCATTCTTCCGCAGCTCAATTTGTGTAGAAAATACGCCGATTTTTAACCCCTAACGAAAAAGTTATGATATAATTTGGCAACTATAGTCCTACACTACTAATTTTATTTTAAATAAAACCAGTTTCTACGGATTTTATCTCGTATATTAACTTATTTCATATACCCGACGTATCGAGCACTTTACAGCACCTTTACAGACTGTGGTGTTCGACGTCCCAATGTGACAGTAATATACGCGATAGTATGCGTAAATACTAGATTTATTTAAATGTGTAGTGTTCGCGTAAATATAAGAACTAATTATACTACCAATATATCTTTATTTTCTTTAAACAAAGTAGATTACAGATGCGCTGTCACCACTGATGAGTATATATACACACAATTTGATATATATATATATATAATCAAATATTTTTCTAGGTATGACAAACTATTTAAATTACCTAAGTATTGTTTTTGATCAATTTTTTCTTTTCTTACTTCTGAGTCGTGTTAAATTGTGAAAAGTGGATACTATTATTGGCCCTATGTAATGACATATTATAAACAAATAATGTATCACAGAATGAAGGCTGTTGTTATCCCTAATAAAATAAAATAAAATAAAACAACTGTTCATAAATAGGTAATAACAGCCACGGGGAAGCTCCACAGCCTTTTCTGACACCTTAATAGATGCCAAATCAGTCCCAGTCCCAGTAGGCCCATTGATCCTAAAACAAGCACTAGAGCCCCTATGAAGATACCTTAATGCCTGTATCAACCCATGTGTATTGTATACATGTATTATAAACATTCCATGGGGAAGCCTATGTTCAGCAGTAGACTTGTGAAGGGCTTAGTGATGACAACGATGATGCAGCGATAAACAAGGTATTATGTAAAAAATCACAGCCTTTATTCATCCCAAAGCTGGACACCGGGCTACTCTCACTTCTGAAAGGGCTGTGGAGCAATTAATTTGCCACGCCGATTTAATGTGGTTTGGCTTCATATGTCTCTTTAGATCGATTAGACTTTTACATTCCTCAAAATATTTTATTCTTCAGATACGCAGGCTTCTTCCAATTTTTCCTTCACCGCTGTGCACATGTTAATCAACACCTTACATTACAATTAACATCTTTAGTGACATTAACAGCGAATGCCAATCCCAGAACTTCCACGGCTTTCACTATCTTATTAACAAATAAATCCAGGGGGCTATTATTGCTACATAATAAAATTATAAAAAATACGACTATTGTTTTACTCATACTTCATTCTTTTTACGCCATAAAAATATAATTTCATACATACTTGATAAGAGTTAAATTTGATATTCAAATAAGCGGTATGCTCATTAATCTTTTAATTGAGAAAGTGTCTACAACCATACGGGATGAGGTAAGTGGGCGAAAGATAACACGAATATCCTTTATGTTGAATTAATTTAACGTACATCTGGAATGGTTGAATTAACATCGGGGATTAAAGAAGCTACCCTACCTTAATATATTGTTTTAGTTAATTCTCATCTTTAGAGATGGATGAACTAACACGAATAGGAATAAAAACAAGAAAGCTGCTACAGCAAAGTTGTTTTCGCATAAATTTAAATAAAATAACGTTTATTGCCAACTAAATTTGTATAAGTTTATACGTGGTAGAGCCATGCTACAGCTATATTAGTAGTATAGTTGTAGCACGAATGGGTCGGCTCGACCGGGGAAGGATCACGCTCCAGCGTAAAATGGCAGCTTGACACTGCTGTGTTTCACGTGGTGAGTGTAGAGAACCGGAGACCCATTTTATTGGAAAAGAGGCATTCCATCTTAGTCCTTACGGATGACGACGCATTTGCATTTTGATTCTTTATTGGAGACAAATGTAGATGTCTATGGGTCACAGCAACCACTTACCACCAGGTGGACTGTGTGCTCGTTTGTCACCTTATTGTATAAAAAAAAGTTAAAAGGAACTCCCGAAATACGCCATCACAGGTGTTTGAGGAATTTGCCTTCCCTTGGTCTTAGTTCTAAGTCTATATACGGTAAGTATATTCACTTATTCATTATTAAGTGGCGAAGCTTGCGAAGTCACTTATTGATTTCACGATGTCTGTCCGTCTGTCCGTCTGTCCGTCTGTCCGTCCGTCTGTCCGTCTGTCCCACGATTATCTCGAGAACGGTTTCGAATTTCCAAATTCTGTTTTCAGCAGTCGATTATTGATCACCCAGGCATCTGAACCTCCTATTTTGAAACTGATTTCTCAACGACAACCGTTAGAAACCGCTACAAAGCTGACTGCTTCGCCACTTTGCTATGCTGTTAGCTTGCTAGGTTTATTCCTTAATGTTTTTATTAAGAGGGTAGTTTATGGCGGTAGCTGCTAGTTAATGTGTTGTAACAGGTACTTTTGCTTGTGTATGACTGCGTATGTCTGAAACTGCCGGAGATAGTCTTGATAACGGCATCTGGGAGATATGAGATCAAAACTTCGATTTATTTAGTACATCTTTATTTTCCTTTGAGACCACTTTTCTTCACCTTGTCAAGTATTGTGTTAAGTATTGATTTTCAAACACATCTTTTTTTTAAATTTCTTTATATATATTAACATTGACGTTTTGAGCCTGATCTTACACTTTAGATGTTGATCAATTTCTACTTTTTAAGATTGCAGGTGGCCAACTGTTAAAGCGAATTACCATCGTGGAGACTAGGTCGCTTGTTATGCCTAAGGACTAAACGGTCTGTAAATATATTGAATTCCTTATCTTTCAAGCCGGCACACAGCAGTTGGTTCACTGCTCCTTGCCGGTAAACATAGGATTAAGAACCAAGCCAAAACAATGTATATTCGTTCCAATATAACCTCCGTACAAAATTTTAAGTTTCTATACTCTTCCCCTTTTTTCTTATTTCTTCTCGTATAATATTATTTTATTATTACTAATATTCTCTGTAACCATTCCTGGTAAGTTTAAAATGCTTGTGTTAGAAGTGGTTCACGACAGTATTCGAATGGCGCATTTGAACCCACGACCTTTAGAGTTTGCAATCCGCACCCTGCCATTAGAATACTGTCGCTTTTAGACTTTTTTTTTAAATTACAGAGTACATATTATGTCCCAATGCCGGGCACAAGGCTTCATTAATTTCTGAGATATGAAACAGTTAGACGGCAGCGCTGCTCCAGTATAATGGGTTTAACCTGTCTTAACCTGTCATGCAGATGCTTAAAGAAGTTTTCCTCACCGCTGTATGTGTGGGTGTCACACGTGGTAAATGAGGAGTTAGATTACAATTTACAATTTCATTGTTGCCGGCTGGGTTCGAACGCTTGTGACTAATTTTACAGCAGGCTTCTAAGGTACTACTACCTTTAACTATACATATTGTAATATCATCGTCATATCTATATTTTGTAAAATTTTCTGAAAGCAGAAGCCAAGGAGATTTTAGCTCCTACGCGATGAACGTGATTAAAATTATTATTAAATTTAATTGTTTAATGGAATTGGGAAAAACATGTGTGAAGTGAACACACGCACTTTATTTTACCTGCTTTAACAGCAAAATACACACTTGATTTTCTTTACTTTTGCACATCTATGGCATATTACCTTTTGAATGATATCAATTTATTTCCTTATTTTTTACAATAAATACCAAAAAAGTACTTCAATTTGCGACGTCCATGTATTAAAGTAATGGTGATTAAAGTTTTTTACTAGAATTAGAGTCATAGATAGTTCATAGGCTGGATGCTAGGTTAAGTTTCATAGTGCATGGGCAACTCGAGTTTGTTCTCCGCTGGCACCAATTCACTTAATGATTTTCTTATGCCCTATAAAAATTTAAAGTAAATTTTAAGTAAAATAACCATTTAAAACTAGTCAAAAATAAATTTCTATTTTGAATTTTACATTAAATCTGGTACAAGATATCGTTTACACGTAAAACCTGTTCGTGTTTCAGTAATTTTATATTTCGAAAGAATATTTCTCTCGAATAATATTACACCGAATAAATGATTATTTAATTAATTCAGAGCTAGCTCGCCTCTGTTTTAGATGAGTGTACTCTCTAAATATCAGATCATTAATTGTCTAACAACAACAGAGATCTAGAGGACATCAATTTAGGTGTATTCTGCAGATAAATAATGAGGGTTGGATTATTTAGGGAGGAATTGATTCGCCGTCCTGATTTATTTCCCCTCAAGGAGGTACTAGAGGGTCGTTTAAAGATATTACAAAATTTGATGTTAATGCTTTAACTAGATGTAAAATAATAAATTTGTAACTGAACTTAGGCGTCCGTTATAAATTATTTCATGGAAGGGCAGTTGCTATAAGAGTCACCTTTATAATTCAATAACATAGATGTCATCAGTCTAACTGATGGATTCTGTCACCCGTGGCTCACAGACAACTCGAAGAAAATAATTTTAAAATATTTTTTTTACGTGGTAGAGCCATGCTGCAGCTATATTAGTAATATAGTTGTAGTACGAATGGGTTGGCTCGACCGGGGAAGTACCATGCTCTCACAGAAAACCAGCATAAAATAGCAGCTTAACACTGCTCTGTTTCGTATGGCGAGTGTAGAGAACCGGAGACCCTTTTTACTGGCACAGTGGCATTCCATCTTAGTCCTAACGGGTGACAACGCATCTGCATCTTGAGTCTTTATTGAGGATAGATACAGATGCCTATGGGCTACAACAACCACTTACCATCAGGTGGACTGTGTGCTCGTTTGTCACCCCATCCAATAAAAAAAATAAGGCCAGATGTGTAGTCACAACTAAGGACTAGTATGGAATACGTTATATTGGATCTCTTACCCTTTGAACAAAGAATTTATATATGTACATATCACTTCTATTTAATATGCACATAGTATCTATTTAAACGTGGCACGTCTTCGTCGTTTAAAATGTGCCATGTGTTTGCAGTGTAAGATATTTTATCACTGCATAATATCATATCATGAATGTTGTAAAAGGTGACAGTGACATATGCTATAAGTATCCTATGGCATTAAATACCACACTCGTATATAACAAATATTAAATACTCATTCTAGTGATGGAAAGTAGCGTCAAATGTACGAGATATTTAGAACTGCGATTTTCCAATTTCGATTCTCGACTTTCGAATATAACGCTAAACGTAATATACCCTTTCTGATTAAGGGACCAGAAGCTTCGGTCTTCCGGTCATATAAATTTGAAGATGATCATGGTACGATAGAAAACTCGCATTTCCATATCCTTCCTTAAGTCTAATTAGCGTAGATTCATTGTTGTCAGTGCGACGATCATTTAAATATCCAAAAAGAGGAATAGAGAGATAATGGGAGAGTGGTGATAACAAATTTAACCAACTTAGAAGTAATTAATTTAAATTTAAAAATTAGATAACTTTTAACTTACAGATAATGATGTGTGATGTGAATATTTTTTTATACAAATTCAAGCCGGTGATTTAAAATACATTTGCAATTTTATTTTAAATAGCATATAACGTTTTAATAATTGCTTATTTTTGAATAGTGTTTCCTGTGCATTTGTGGGAATACTAAATTTTGCTTGCGGAAATTGGCTTTTGAAACATTTTTAAAGGATAAGGCTGACAATAAACTTACACTTACAGTAAAACTCACGTTATACAGTCAAGGAAGAATTCTTTCAAAGCAGATTCTAACTTCGTCAACGAGTCTAATTTGTCACATGCAGCTCTGTTCTGAGTACTCTTGAGCTAGCCCGACCTTGGCCCGTTCTAGTCGTAGTTTGTGCTGCGTCGACCTTGTACTATGTTTGAGTCTGACAACGCAAAATTTTGCATAAATATGCAAAGAAATCTTTGTAGGGTGACATTTCGCATTTTATCTTGTGAAAATTCATGATAACGCTAGCCTATGAACACCCAAAAATAACTCCTATTTTAGAATTTATGAAGAAAAATTATACATTTTACTCTGAACACGCTAAACTTGCATTATCGTCAACTTGTTAGCAATCAACTACGGCCTATCTTTGTCTCTAATTCTAACTTACTATTACGCAATATATCAGAAACTCAGATTTTTTTTCTGATAATGGTGTTATTCGAATATTTATGACATGTTTTCATCTGATTTGGATCCAATACTTATAAAATATATAAATACTTACTATCTAGATAGTACTAAGTATATACTTAAGGGAATATGTAAATATAAGTATATTTAATTAAATAAATAAAAACTAACCAGACGAAAGCCCTCGGCTCGACAAGCTAACGGTTCGGAGTTAGGGGAAAACCGGCGGAAAATGCAGGCGGTATGGAGGAGCTCAGAACGATCGGTCACAAAGTTCTAGTCACCTTCGATGACCAGTGAGACTGACCGGGATTAGCCCGATCACGAAAAATACAATAATTTCGGTCGGCATACTACCCCACATGTCGGTTACAACGTGAGCCGTATCCAGATACTCGTATTTCTATCTTTTATCTGTTATTACTTATTACGTCTGATTGGGATATATACATATGTATAATAAATAGAAATAAAAAATAATAGTTATATTGAACATAATATTATAATAAAATTGTAAAAAATAAATCAATAAATATAAACCTTTAGACGGACGCCCGTGGCAGCGAAGACCAAATAACCGATACGGGTGATATTTTTTAAGGTGTTTTAAGAAACAGAGCCATACTGCTGAGGTATTACGATGGCACCACGAATGGTTCGGTCTGACCGCGGAGGGACTTCAAAATACCAGCATAAAACAGCAGCACCAAACGCAGAGAAATTATATCTGCGATTTGTTCGGTGAGCACCGTACCACCGTATACTGTACTCCGCCACCTATGGTAAGTCAGCCGATTTTCATAGTGACGGCACGACGGGACGACACACTACAAATGTGTGTCGTCCCGTCGTGCCGTCACTATGGATAAAAAACTTGCAAAGAAAATTAAATTAAAGAAAGAAATGTAATTAAAATGTTATGCCTTGACCATCATTATCATCACAATTACAGTCCTGCACCACTGCACCATAGTCCACAGCTGTACGTAGGCCTGCAAGGAATGCCACAAAACACGTTCCTGATAGTTAGTTAAAGCTGATCAAATGTAATTGTAATAGCTGTATTTCAAATCAAATGCCATTTAGGGTTTCGTATTTAGGACACATACTTGATATTTGAAAAATCCTACGCTTGCCTAAGTTGCTTCTGGCTTTTCGCCAAATTCCAAGGCTTGCTTTGAACGTAACATTACAAATAGCTGGCTGACTCTCATATAGGTCGTAACAATATTTTATTGAAGGAATAGGTAGCTCTGAGGCAAGACAGAAGTAGTTCAATTAGATAGACTCAACTTATGGAGCTACTTATAAGGTTACCATGATCAGTTGTTTCTATAAGTCTGAAGTTGTCATTATATTATATCTGCTCCTATACCTCATTAATTCATAGATTTGTAAAGATCCCTTATAGTAGATTTATAAATAAGTAGGCAGGGCCCTCTTATATCTAGGAAATAATCGTGATGATCTGTCGTTCTCTGCTATGTTGGATATAATAATTACTTTGTTAAAGTAAAATAGCAACGTATATACGCCCTAATACTGGACAGTTCATTTCATTTACATGTCCTAGATATTGTTTTATTTCTCTAACCACTAGATTCCCTCTCGATATTTATTTTATCACTGAGCACGCGGTGGAGCCCTTCAACCTTTCGGATGCGAAGCACCCTACTAAGTATTTATGCCGTTAAGCAGTTATAAACCACACCTTTTCTCTCAGCATCTATCGTTGTTTGATAGATATCGAGACGACATCCATAATAAGTAAACTAGTAATGTTTGTGGAATTGGTGACATCACTGACACCAATTCCACAAACATGACTAGATCTTAAAGATATAGAGAGCAAGTATAATTACAAGCTGAGAGCCATTCCATTTTAGAACTCACAGGTAACAACACAAATGCCTTTTTTGTTTACACTTAGTAGCAGATGTGCATAGTATGCAGTCACTATTTGCTAACAGATAGACTGTAAGTTCCTTTGTCATTTTAATTTTATAAAAATAACTCAATAACGACTAAGCAGGGGGCGGTCTTGAGTGACAACTGTAAATCAACACAACACGTGACAACTCTACAAGCGCCTAGCGAGCGACCGATTAAGGCCCATGGTTGAGAAAATGTCGCGCTAGTCTTTATTTGTGCAGTTTTTAGGAGCTGTCTACTTTTTATTAAAAAGATATATCTTTCTTTCTTTTCTTTTCTTTTTTTATTAAAAGCGTTATATCAACTAATAAAAAACAGATTATATTTCTAGATAATCTTGATTCAATAAGAGTCATATCTATTTTTTTTCAAAAGGAATAAATATATACAGCATACAGTAACGGTAACGGTAAACAATTGCAGTTAACGTTTTCATTGGCTCCAGCGTTTTCTCATGTACCAAGCACGTATACCCTAAGCTACCACAGCTATTTTTTTTACCTGATGGTAAGTGGTTGCTGTGACCCATAGACATCTACATTTATCCTCAATAAAGAATCAAAATGCAGACGCGTCGTCACCCGTGAGGACCAAGATGGAATGCTTCTTTTCCAGTAAAATATGTCTCCGCTTCTCTACACTCACCAAACGGAACGCAGCAGCATTAAGCTGCTATTATACGCTGGTATTCTGTGATAGCGTGGTCCTTCTCCGGTCGAGCCGACCCATTCGTGCTACAACTATACTATTAATATAGCTGCAGCATGGCTCTACCATGTAGAAAAAATAAATTTTGTTAGACTATTCACATTTGACCGGGGAAGGACCACGCTCTCACAAAACACCAGCGTAATATAGCAGCATAACACTGCTGTGTTTCGTATGGTGAGTGTTGAGAACCAGAGACCCTTTTTACTGGAAAAGAGGCATTCCAACTTAGTCCTCACGGGTGACAACGCACCTGCATTTTGATTCGCATATCAGGATAAATGTAGATATCTATGGGCCACAGCAACCATTTACCATCAGGTGAACTGTGTGCTCGTTTGTCACCCTATCTTATAAAAAAAAACACTCAAAGTGAATTAACTTAATAGGAAGTAGTCAGTTATTTTGAAATTACAGGCTATACAGAGATACTTTAATCTTATTTATATGAAGGTTTGCTTCATCGATACAGCAAAAGAAGTGGCATATTTACCAGCATCTGACTTTCCATCTTTTTTTTATAGGATAAGGGTGACAAACGAGCACACAGTCCACCTGATGGTAAGTGGTTGCTGCGGCCCATAGACATCTACATCTATCCTCTATTACAAATCAAAATGTAGATGCGTCGTCACCCGTGAGGACTAAGATGGAATGCCTCATTTCTAGTAAAAAGGGCCTCCGGCCACCTGCACTCACCAAGCGAAACACAGAGGTAAACCTCTACTTCACGCTGGTTTTCTGTGAGGTCGTGGTACCACCCCGGTTCGAGCCGGCCCATCCGTGCGATAGCAAAAGCTGCCGCGTGGCTCTATCACTGATTATAAAGTGGGGTGTCTTCAAGGCTTGAGTGGATTATATAAGTTTTTGTTAAGATATGGCTATGGTTTTACCATCTTCGGCTGTATCACCACTTGTGGGTTTTGTAAAACCCTTCCGTAAAGTACACAGGTTTTCTACTATTATACGCCTGTGCTCAACTACTATACTACCTGATCTTAAATTGTGATGCAGCCGAAGATGGTAAACCGCACTGACTTCCTTTTTTATAGGATAAGGGTGACAAACTAGCACACAGTCCGCCTGGTACTGGTAAGTTGTTGCTGTGGCCCATTGACATGAATCTATCCTCGATTACGAATCAAAACGCAGATGCGTTATGACCCGTGAGGACTAAGAGGGAATGCCTCTGTGGCGGCGCTGTCGTCGCGCCAAGAGCGAAAAAACATCGAAGTCTAAATCGCGGTAACAAAGTTCCGAAATTAAAACAGTATATATAGAATAGCTCCGAACTACCACTCGAAGCGTTGGCCGCTCCCCGGGCAGAACAGATCTCCCCTTTTCCTTCCACCCGCCACATTGATGACCCCGACGTGATTTGAACACGCAACCAATAAATCTTCGAAAACTACACCTTTAAAACTTCACCATCCTCAAGTACCCCATTCATTCGCTCCCGAGCAGATATTGTCTGCAGTCTTAACATTCTGTAAGCCATCTAGCTTTACAAAGGTTCATCGCAGCACTGGAATAATAATGCTTCCTGTTCCTTCAAGCTACTCTCTGCGCTGTTCTCTGCCTGTCTCTACAGTGTTCGGCACGACTCTGAGCCTTACTGCTCACCTCTGCCTCACGGCACTCTCGCAGATTACTTGCCTTCTTCTCGACTCACCGCAGACTTACAAGGCAATTCCCTGGCACTTGCAAATTAGTCGATATCTAGACTGCACTATCGACCTCCGGTCTGATCAGGGGGGTGATGTGGCGGCGCTGTCGTCGCACCACAAGCGAAACACATCGAAGTCTAAATCGCGCTAACAAAGGTCTGAAATTAAAGCAATATATATAGAATAGCTCCGAACTACCAATCGAAGCGTTGGCCGATCCCCGGGCAGAACACCTTGCCCGGCGGGAAATCTCCCCTTTTCCTTCCACCCGCCACCACACCTCGTTTTGGGTCTCCGGTTCTCTACACTCACCATACGAAACACAGCAGCATTGAGCTGCTATTTTAATTTAATAATTTTAATTTTTGTGATAAGGTCATCTTTGAAAGATGACCTTATCACAAAAATTGATAAGGGCGTGCTTCGATGGTTTGGGCACGTTGAGCAAATGAGTGAAAACCGAATGGTGAAGATAATATATAGCGCGAAAGTTAATATTAAAAGGTGTCGAGGTAGACCGAGACTAACTTTCGAAGACCATGTGAGCAAATTGCTCGAAGAGAGGAGGGTCAAGAGTACTCGGATACCTAGACGTGCATGTATGAAGAAGATAATGAATCTGAAAGAAGCGAAAGAGGTATGTAGGGATCGTGACACTTGGCGATCTGTTCTCTTTCGCTACCCCGTCAGGGATTGTGCGTGATAAGTAAGTAAGTAAGTAAGTAATCATGTTTCTGTTTTGAAAAACAAAAACATTAGTTTTTAACATTTAACATAATTTTTAATCGATACAAATAATATTTTGGGACATTGTATGTAAATAATGTATTTACCTTACCTTTACGGTGGAAGGAAAAGGGAAGATCTCCCGACGGGCAAGGTGATCTGCCCGGGGAGCGGCCAACGCTCCGAGTGGTAGTTTGGAGCTATTCTATATGTATTGCTTTAATTTCGGAACTTTGTTAGCGCGATTTAGGCTTCGATGTGTTTCGCTTGTGGCGCGACAATAGCGCCGCCACACCTGTTATGTGTTCTCGTTAATTTTATATGTTAATCAATATGATCTAATGAATAAATTAATGAGATCTAAACAGAGAATATTTTTTTTAAATTATTGAAAATTCAGAAAGTAAAAATTGGTAAGTATATTATCATTATTTCTGTCTATTGATAGAGTACAATAAAATAGACAAACTGTTAATTTTATTCCCACTCCAGATTTCAAATTGCTCCCTTAACTGTAGAAATAAATGACTTCCCCAATTTTCGACAAGACTTTGTTTGGAAGAGACTCTTCGCCGAGTTTCACGCCAAGCTTTTTTTTAATAGGATAAGAGTGACAAACGATCACACAGTCCACCTGATGGTAAGTGGTTGCTGCGGCCCATAGACGTCTACATCTATCCTCTATTACAAATCAAAATGTAGATGCGTTGTCACCCGTGAGGACTAAGATGGAATGCCTCATTTCCAGTAAAAAGGGCCTCCGGCCACCTGCACTCACAAAGCGAAACGCAGAGGTAAACCTCTAATTCACGCTGGTTTTCTGTGAGGTCGTGGTACCACTCCGGTTCGAGCCGGCCGATCCGTGCATCAGCAAAACCTGCCGCGTGGCTCTACCACTGTTTATAATTATTCATTGCATTATACGTCATCAAACTACTTTAACAAATTTTAAACCTGAATCCGAATTTACATAATGAATGCTTGTATGGTAAAACTATTTTTACGCAACTAGTATGACTACCTGTGAAACTTGTTTCATTAAAATATTAATGTCTTAAAACCCAGTATCGCTGAAATCAAGGCCCTGTCAGCATCAAAACACACACTGTAGGATCCCAGAGACACTAAATCCGCTGTAGTGCATTAATAAAATGTTGCTTTTATAGGCTCTCCAATGTAGGTTTGCCGTTTCAACGGGTTGAAACCCGCAGAGCGACTAAAACTCACACGTCCACTTAGTGCAGTCACTTTCAAGACAATAGTTTCGGGTCACATACACGATGAAATTAGTGATGTAACATTAGTTTCGTCAAAAAATTGCACAGAGCACGAAAGAGTTTTAATTTCGTGAAATGAATGCACGCGTAATGAAATTAGAGCTTTACACGCGAAACTTCAATTGAAATTATTGTCTTGTAACTAATTTCATGTTACTAGATTCGGAACGTACATACGACTTAAAACAACATTCAATGCATACATGTTTAATAATTTATAACATATACAATAAATCTTACACTTTCAGTACAAAAAAATTATATTCTAATTTGTGTTTACGGTATTACAAAACTATTTAAACGATCGCTATTCCCTTTTTACTATTTTAGTGCAAACATTTTCATGTAAGTATGTTATGATTCATAGCACTGGAATTATAATACTTTAACACTAATAATTCTTACGTCGCTTCTAACAGTTTATTAAGTTATTTTTTACGAGTAAGTGTAATTAAAATGTCATCATAAAACAACATAATTTATAGCTATATTTGTGTTATAAATAATAAAGTACAAGTTTGAATTCCAACATTGTTGGCTAGTAACAGTTTCTTAAGTGTTTACTTCAAAAATGTTGTGCCTAAATGCCCTTGTAGCAGTTTTGGTGTTAATTACAAGAGCAGAGACCTGCAGCACCAAGTTCATAAAAATTCTGTCAGACTTTTCTAATGAGGAAGACGTTACATTCTTTAAAACAACGCTACCATGGATTGTAGAAAATATTGGTTCAAAATTAAGGATCGATTATCACTTCAAAAATCAAGGGAATAATACTGGAATCAAAGAGTGCATTTTGATGCAAATGATAGGGAAGACTTATTTCCAAGCTACCTTTCTTAGCTTAGAAGCTCAGGAAGTACCAACAAATAAAGCTATTTCAAATTTTCCAGTAAACGACAGAAAAATTGCATACTGCTTAAAACGAAGAATTAAATATATAATGAAAACAGCCACTAGAGAGTTCTCGAAAGTACAATCCGAAAAAACGCCTATCATTATTTTACCCGGAAAAAGAAAAATTAGCCAGGTACCGCCAGAAACAATTTTAAAAGAAATTTGTGCCTTGTTTGGCAAACGTCAACCAGAAAGATGTATAATGCCAACTCCTTATCCGAAACAAAGCGGGCCAGTTATAGAAAATGAAGCATCTACATTACCACAAGATGTAACAGAAAATAATATCTCAACATTATTTACAGCGAAGAAAGATTCATCAACAACGCCTATTGACACAGTTACTTCACATAATGATAAAATTACTTTTAAAGAAATGACAGAAACTGATGAAACGGTGTCAGCAACAACTAATTCAGAATCTGCATCACCAAAAAAAGAAGATGAAGTGACGAAAAATTCTACAGAATAAACTGCTAATTTAGGATTGGTGACTTACGCAGAATAAAAATAATCAGTTTAGTATGACGTAATTTTTTTTTTGGGTTAATGTTATTTTAACTATCGCACAATGGCAACTTGCAATATTCAGTTTTTTCTCTTTTTCAAAACAATTATTGGTTTCATTTTTTTCAATAAATTTTATGGAAATGGTTTTTAGGAAGTTCTAGAGTCAGTTTTTCAAAGTTTATAGACATTATACTCCCGATACCATCCACACCATCTGGATGATTGGCGGTCCACCACTGTGCGATTTAGAAGATGTTTTCTTCCGCGCACGACTTCCTTGTGGAATCGATTACCATCAGCGATTTTTCCGGACCGATACGACTTAGGAACCTCCAAAAAAAGAGTGTACTCGTTTTTAAAAGGCCGGCAACGCATCTGCCCTCTCTGGTGTTGCAGTTGTTCATGGGCGGCGGTAGTAACTTACAATCAGGTGAGCCGCATGCTCGTTTGCCCCCTCTCCTATAAAAAAAAATATAATTATAATGTTCTTTTATTAATTCTTTCAGCTGCTGAATTCCATGTGCAATTTTATGTTATTGTGGATCTAGCAGTACATTTTTCTTATTGTTATTGTTATTTTTATAGTCGATCGCAAGTTCTGAATTGATTTCAAGGAAATTACAACTAAAATATTATAAAATATTTACACCCAGGCATACCCATTTCACTATTATCAGATGCTTGTTGCTGCGTAGTGATAGCGTGGGAGGATCCAGCACCAAATATATTATCTAACGGGTATCGTAAGAGGCTACAGAGAAAAACTGAAACATGAGATGTGCAGAGCAGTGTTTTCCTAATTGCAGCTCAAAATAATAAAAATCTGCGGTTGATGTCCCGCCTGCCAACCGTAGCAACTATGGCAAATATGCTTCTTATGGGGTAACCTATTGGGTAAGCTTATATTCAGCAATGGGCTTAGGGCTAGGCAAGAATAAATGAAAGTATAACATAAATGTTAGTTCTTGTTTGCAGTGTATAATTTAAAGCGTAGATTCAAACTTTCCTCAGTGCTGAAATTTCAAACCACAAATTAAAATCATATGAGCATACGTGTAAACACATTTTCGCCCTAATTATCACATAGCGCCATCTTACCTTAGTTAGAAACGTTATACTTTATACTATCATTACTCGAACATGGGGTTAACATTTAAGATAAATTATTATTTGTAACAGATTGTCCTGTTTGTTGTTTTATCGTATATTCAATCTACACATGTTTAAATTAACATAGAACCCCATGAAAAGCACCAGCTTTGAAATAAAAAAAGAATCATCAAAATCGGTTCACCTAGAAAAAAGTTCTGAGGAAACGCACAAAAAAAATACACATAACCATATTTTGTATTCTATATATGAAAATAATTCTATGATTCTATACTTTAAGTGTTATTGATATCTTAGAAATGCTCTAACGATTTGAATAATATATAAACAACATCTAAGAGATAATAAAACATTATCTAAATATAATTTTGGGTATTTAGATAATGTTTTAGTTTTCAAGTTTATCCAGATAAGTTTTATTTCTGTGATAATAATATGTTTACGCCGTGCAATGCTCACTTATCCATGTACTTAATGATTTCTTATATTTACGCGAATACTACACATTCAATAAAACTATATTTACAGATTTTATCGCGTTTTTTCTAGTATCAGATCCCTCTACAAGATGCAGGAGTTTACAAGCTGGATTGTGAATGTGGTCTCTCTTACATATGACAAACAAAAATATCTATAAAACCCGCGTAAAAAAACATATAGTTGACTTGAAGCACCGACGTTCCGGGAAGTCCGCAGTCTGTGAACATGTTCAAGGGCGTCTCCGTCATTATATATTAGATTTGATAGACCACAAATCCTCGCAAACGAACACCGATTTGGACCAAAGATTATTCGCGAAGCTATTGAAATTAAAAAAAACACCCTAATTTCAATAGACAAGATGGATGGGTCCTGCCATCTGTTTGGGATCCCATAATTAATAAAATTAAATCCAAGCCCAATCATACCACTGCAAGATTTCAAGATACTATATGCTCCTTCTGCGTAGATCGTACCAAAAATGAATAGTCAAAAACTGGAGGAAGCTGATCTAATTATGACATCGGTACGTCAAACAACTCAGTCTCCCCGTGAGCATGGGTGTTGTAAGGTACCCGAAACGTCAGGAATTAAAATAAGTAAATTAAACGCGATAAAATCCGTAAATATAGGTTTATTCAATATCCGGGTACTGATAAATTATATTTGCATATTATTATATTATTATAACCATACTAAATAACCATCAATACAAGACACTAAAAATCAAACAAATATAAATTAAATTTTTACATATTTACAGATAATTTATTTCCTTTCTGTAAATTTATAATACACACGTCAATAAAAAAGGCATAATGCGCGCACCCTACTCCCGTTTATTTACCACAGTTACAAGCTTTTAAGTGTGCTTACAGGAAGAGCCTACGTTTTATTCGTTAGAAATATCGTCCTGCCATTAAATAAAAAAGTTATAAAAATCGGAGAACTGGTTTTTTACAGCATTATTTTACGGTTTGCTTAACAGAAATGGATACGGTTGTTAGATATTCTTTTTGGTTTTGAAAAGGAAACGAAATTTGATTCAGTTCAAAAATAATACTACGCAAAACAGTGTTATAATAGGATTTTAATAAAAAAAATTCAGGCCAAAAATTATGTCAGGCCAAAAAAAATCAGTTATTAAGCTTTTCCATCAAAAAATCCTCAGTAGTTTCCCGGAGTTGGGAAGTTGGAGATGTCTCACCCCCGTGCCTCGGAAAGCATGAAAAGCCGTTGGTCCTACACCTGATCTCTCTTCGGTCGTGTCAGTTTCGTCCCATCAGACTATGAGAGTGAGGGAATAGATCACTCACTAGCCAGGTACACTCGGGCACTATAATTCTGTTCTGCGCTGATGGCTTGTCTCCGTTGAGGCTGGCCGCCGTGACCGAAATTCGGTCTGGAGAACATTACATATTATTATTATTATTACATAAATTTAATATTTTTAATATAAATGTTTTTATACAAATTCTAAATTTAATATAAATCTTTAAAACAAATCTAATGGAATTTATTAATTAAAAGTGTTTGCTGAACCACAAAAAAAAATTACAGATATTATAACACCTCTGGTTCTGGTGATGGTTCCCGTAATAAGCTACTTTTGTTTCTAAACAGTTTGCCGATCCGTTGGGCTATGTCGGTTGCTCTGGTTCTACTGCGATTATTCTTAATACATAGCGTAACTCGCAGTTTCTTCGAGTGACTTTTCTCAGGAGTGAAGTTTGACGATATAGTCACTACGTTACATCCAAATGTAACGTAGTGACTATATCGTCAAAAAATCGAAAATAAATGATGAACTCGCCATTCCAGCAGTTTGGAAACAAATTTCAATGCAGTGGTAAAGAGTATTGGGGATAAAAATTTACTTACACCTTTTTGCACTTGGGTAGATTTGTTATTCATTCTGTACTTGGACATTCATCGTTACCTTACTAGATATATACGAGTATTTCGGCACTTCGATATAGCGGGAGTCAATTTGGCATCGCTAAACGGACTGTGGCACTACCCAAATTTCGGCGGAATAAAGGGCTTTCTCATGGCTCACAAACGCAAGACAATATTAAAGATCATAGATGGATTATAAGATTATATTAATCCATGTGAGTTGACCTATGAATCAAAATTGTAAGGTCGTGCAAACACAGTTCAAATTTGCATAACAACCAAAACAAACAGCCCCGATATACACCGATAATTTAATTAACATTAAATACAATGAACATCTTTTCATTTATGGCGTCATTTCATTCCATATATCTATTAATTTATATAAATGTGTACATGTTAACGGAGAGTAACTGGAATTTATTTCACGGTACTGCACCACTAGAATATAAGAATGAAAGCGTTGTATTAATTTGCATGGATGGGAAATATTTTAAAAACAAAAGCCATGATTGTTCCATTATCTACACTTCTGTTACTGCGTCGAAAACAAGAAAAGCGTGGTGAATTGTTTTGATGCGATTAAATACCTAGTAACAACGCATAGATTCTTGGACATAAAATTATTTTCATCGTAACTTACTCGTATTTTCATAAGTCAAAAATAATTTTAAGTTACTTTTTAAATATGCCTACTGATTATATAACAACTTCTTTTTTTTGGCGCATTTCTTCTCTTTCGTCTGCGAAGTTTGCTTTGTTAATTTAATAAATTGGAATAACGTCCAAAATGTTTAAAAAAAAATCTAAATTTGATAGCCGTGACAATTAGGCACTAAACCCTTTCCGCAAATTTCACAGAACTCGAGCAACCGGGTTCGAACCCCACCGGAACAATAAAATTTGTTAATTACAATTTTAAGTGCTTTTTTACCATATTATATTAGTTGGTAAAGGAATACATCGTGAGGACACTTGCAAGTCTCAGAAATTATGAAAACATGAAATCCGGCAACACGATTTGGGTCTACGCAGCGGGCGTTTCCTTGCCCTAAATCTATTTGGAAAACGAGAGAAGGCCTGTGCCCATCTGTGGGACGTATATAATCTGTATTTTTACCTTATTTTTTACAAAGTGTATAATATCGTGATCATACGAATAAACTTAGGGTTTTTTTTAATCTAACAATATTAACAATATTACTTATACTATAACTATATCTACCTATGGTCTTTATCTTCGCTGACGGGCGGGTTATTTTTATAAAACAGTTTAAATTATGAAACTTTCTAAACTGTTTATGCAAGGCAGACTAAAAACATACTTGTTATGGTATCGGGAGCATAGTATACATAACATCAATTACTTACAGTATGTTAACTTCATTGGAAGAACCCTTTCTTTGTTTGTTTTTGCAATAAATTTTTGATATGACATTAACTTCGGAATAACGTCAGTCAACATTGATGATTATTTTTCTATTTAATAAAATAATAATGAAAGATTTTTTATGTTGAAATTACGGTGACCACACACTCCATCAGACGGTAAGTGGATATTGTGGCCCATAGGCACCTACATAGTGAATCTATGCTCGATTAAGAATCAAATAGTTGAGATCTGAACAGGTACAATTCCGAGAACGTTGTCCATTTCTATAGATTCTATAAATTGTTTTATTTATAAGTTACGCAAACTTTCAGTGTACCAGTGTACTTACAGTGTATGTACATTCCAGGTATGTAGAATATTACCAGTATATCATATCTGTGTATTAATAAATAAATAAATAAATAATGCGTTTATTTCGGTAATCTTGTTAACAACATATTGCTTAGACTTCCCAGTGAGTAATCAGGGTATACTCGTGTTGGGAATGACCCGCTAGTACTTCCCTTAAGGATTACAAAAATTAAGATTTAAAAAAGTTTAACCTCTAGAGAATTTATAATTAGTACGTGTATTATTATTTAGAATTATTCAGGAGTGTGTGGATGTGAGTATAAGAGTGTTGTTGTATATATGATGTGAGGGTGTGTGTGTATGTTGGTGGATGAAGAAAACATAAGTAAGAAGACTAGTTGCCTTGCAAAATATAAATTTACTGATCAAATATGAAAGACAGCATAGACATTAGACCTGTACAATTAAGATGTTGGTGAGATAGATTTCAGACAATTATACTTAAAAGATTTTCAACCTCGTTATAAGTAACTGTATACAACCAATGCATTAAAGATTTTTTGCATATATTTTATTACGTAAGATATATTTTAAGTATTTTATTTAATTCATTATATATAAAAGCAGACTGACATGGGTACTGTCTAATAGCAAAGACAGTACGTACAAGAGGAATGGGGGCCACATCCTATTTATCCTATGATTTAAGCAACTTCTATGGCGCCTGACGTTCGTTCTAATCTTTACCCTTTTATCCACGAAGCTGACATAACTACAGCAACGACAATTCCAAACGTCGTTTCTACCGAAAGTTTTACAGTATCTGTCTGTCCACCCGATTATAGTGTGGGTGTCTTCAAGGCAAGAGTAAATAGGCTTTTGTTAAGTCAGTGCGCTTCACCATCTTAAGCTACATCACCACTTACCATCAGGTGGGATGGTACATAAGCGCTGGCTTAGTAGAATATACAAAAAATAAAAAAGTTAGCAGTCATCTTTTGGTAGGATTTTTACGAGTATTACAAGAACTGTCAGATTTTAAAAAATCTAGACCTAGGTCGCCCTAATTGGTAACTAATACCAGTAGTCTATTAGTAGTCTAATAGGTACGAAGATCAATAGCTCGACGCGTCTAAAATATTATCACCACTTCGACTGCCCGCATAGCATTTTTTCGAAATCTCTCAACTTATACTAAGCCTATATATATCCTCGAGTTGATGACAGGCTAATAGGAAATAAATTGTCTACTATATAATTTTACTTTTTGAGGTGAAAATTTATTTAGAATCATTGCGGTGTGAAACTCGATGAAACAAAAAAGCTGTATTATTGCCAGTAGAATAGAATAGAATAGAATAGTATAATTTTTTTATTCAGTATAGATCACATGTGTAATTCTTATTGAAAGTCATTTTTTACTTTACCACTGGTTCGAAAAAAAAACCTCCGTCCTGGGAAGAACCATCAAGAAACCCAGCGGGACTTTTTTTTTAAAGCAAATTTTAAATAATGGTTATACAAACTATATAAGTACAAAATTTATTTTAGAAACAGCTTGGAAGCGATCACCTCATTGCCAGAGGTTATTATCAACCATTTATTCATTTATACTATAATAACCCTTTTTATACAGTTTCAACTTAACAAAACATTTAAACTTGCTAATAGAGAGAGCCTGTACACTTTCTGGGACCTTGTTGTAATAGCGTATACATTGCCCCAAGAATGAATTACTGACTCTGTGGAGTCAAGAAACTGGTATCACTGGCTTGTGTTTGTTCCTAGTGTTTACAGAATGCACATCACTTTTTTTACTAAAACTACCTTTGTTTTTGTGAACATACATTAAATTTTCGTAAAAATACTGAGAGGCCAATGTTAATATATTTATTTCTTTAACTTATCTAAGAGACTCTCTCGGTTTTAGGTTGTAAATAGCTCTAATGGCCCTCTTCTGTAAAACAAAAATAGTTTCTGAATCAGCCGCATTTCCCCTTAGCAAAATCTCATAAGATATTATGCTATGGAAATAACTGAAATAAACTAATCTAGCTGTCTCGACTCTAGTGAGACCTCTAATCTTTTTTACAGCATAGGCTGCAGAACTTAGTCTGCTTGCTAGTTTGGATATATGGGGGCCCCACTGAAGCTTTGCGTCGAGAGTGATGCCAAGAAAAACAGTGGATTCAACAGGGCTCAGTTCTTCCCCATTTAAAAACACATTGGTACTCAGATTTTTAACATTCGTTGTTGTAAATTTAATACATTTAGTTTTATTTCCGTTTAAATGTAGATTATTAACGTTAAACCAATGTACTAATTTTGATATAGCATTATTCACTTCGTCACATTTAAATGATTGACGTTTAAGTTTAAAAATCAAGGAAGTATCATCAGCAAATAATACTATATCATGATTATCCTCTACAATAGAAGGTAAGTCATTAATATACACTAGAAACAGGAATGGGCCGAGAATTGAGCCCTGAGGGACACCTATTAGTACAGGTGAGCCGGAAGAACTTTTACCATTAATAATAACTTTCTGCATTCTATTACTTAAATATGAAATAATAAGTTTAAGCGCTGTGTTCTTGACACCATTGTACTGTAGCTTCCTGATTAATGTCTCATGGTGAACGCAGTCGAAGGCCTTGGAAAGGTCACAAAATATACCCAAAGCATCCTCTGAATTCTCCCATGCACAAAAAATATTTTTAATAAGCTCAACACCAGCGTCAGTTGTCGAGCGACCCCTTGTAAAACCGAATTGATTTCTATGTAGCAATTTATTAATATTAAAGAAACTTTACATCTGATCTAAAATTATTTTTTTTTAAATTTTACTAAATGTTGGTAGTACAGAAATTGGTCTAAAATTGGCGGGGTCTAATGTACTACCAGATTTAAATAAAGGTATGACTTTACTATGTTTCATCAAATCAGGAAACACACCAGATTCGACGCTTGTATTAAATATAGTGGCTAGATAAGGTGCTATTATATCTATTATAGATAAAAAACTTTAACGGAAATCCCCCATAAATCTGCCGTTTTCTTAACATCAATAGTTTTAAAATATTTAACGATATCTTTTGGCAGTACTCTATGGAATTTAAAAGTATTTGAACAAGCCTTACATTTTGTTTGAGCAATGATTCGGCGACAGTAGGAGAAGAGTTTAATGATTTAATTGTCAAAAAAGGAACATCAGTAAAATGTTTCTCAAAAGCCATAGCAACTTCTTGATCAGATCAGGTTAAATAATTGTTAATATTCAATTGAAAATCCGAGTTGCGCGGTTTGACCTTGCCCGTTTCACTATTTATTATTTATTTATTTATTTATTTCATACATATTATATTAATTTGTTACAAATTACATTACGGTACAATCATAAGTTTGTAGAAACTTTACCGTGCACTGATATCGCCGACAATAATAAAAATGAGGGTGAAGTAAAAAAATTCACTTATTATTTATTAAGTGCGTGATCTGCTATTGCAAGATGCAATGCTCATGGATTGTATATACAGGACGTTTGTTTTAAAGCGTTATCGCAATATTTATTGGTAATACATATTATGTATTATTTAAATTATTTATGATGAAATCTATAAAGTAGTTTTTTAATTTTAATTTAATATTTTTTTGAGTCAGTTCGGATTTTACAGATCCTGGTAGCTGGTTAATTAGGTTAGGGATCATATATTCTAAAGTACGTTTACCATATAAATTATTATATTTAGGTAAGGCTAATTTAGGTTTTCCCGAGCTGCGAGTTTTGGAGTAATCACGGGTAACGGTAATTTTTAACTGTTCATGAAAAAAATCTTCTACAAGAAGGGTAAACTTTACTTTTTCGTGTATCGGTATAATTTCACAATGGCTAAAAAGGTTATGGTAATCTGATTCTTTATATTGTTTTTTAATATTATCCGGAACTATAGTTTTTAGAATACGTGACTGCAGTAAATAAATATGTTCTAAATGTGATTTGTACGTTCTGCCATAACTAGACAAGCCGTGTGTTACTTTTGACTCCACCAGTGATTTATACAGCTGTATAAGAATTTTATATGGAATTTTATATTTAATTACGGAAAATTTTGCAAGCATACCACGAAGTTTATCACACACGTGCTCAATATGTTCTTTCCAATTTAGTCGACTATCTATGACGAGTCCTAAGTAGGCCTGTGATTCTACTAGGTCTATGGCTTCGCAGTTACATATAGTTGGGACCTGTCCTCTGTGTAGGCATTGGTGATCATGCGCAATGAGCCTAGGTATAACCTTACTCCTATTTTGACTAGAGCTAATATACATTAACTTAGTCTTAGCAGGATTTAAGACTAATCCTTTATCATGTGACCACTTCATAAGAATATTAAAATCGTCTTGTAGGAGGTTGAGAGTGTCGTTAATATTGCTCCCAGCCGCGACCAAACAAGTATCATCAGCATACTGGTAAATTTCACATTGCTTGATAATATTAACCAAACTATTAACATAGGTAATGTAGTGTAAAGGTCCTATTACCGAACCTTGTGCTGTACCCACAGATATGTTTACTAAGTTGCTCATTGAATCTCCAGGTCATTTTAATTTTGTTAGATGCAGTTTTAATTTTGTTACTTAAATGTAAAGCCTTAGCTATGGCGTGCACTTTTTTAAATATTTTAGAATATGTTTTTACATAATCTCTAAATATGACACTTTTTTATCTTATTATTTGATTTATTAAATGATCTTTAATTATAAAGCTCGTATAACTTTCGCCTACTCTTATAAATTTCTACTGTCGCCCATTCATTAAATGATTTGCGACTGTTAAAAGAGGAAGTTTTAGAAGTAAATATCCTACTAAATTCGCAAGTTACAATTTGAAATAACGTACCATACAAATAATTAGCACTGTTTTTAAATGAAAGTGATGGAAGTCTTTTTATTATATTACTTCTAAACCACTCCAAGCGATGTTCATTTATTGGAACAAACACAACTTTCTTATTTTTCTGTTTCTTTTGTATGTAAGGCAATGATACCAACTGTCCACAGTGATCTGAACTTAAATTTTGAATAATTGATTTATGCAAGGGCTTAACATCTGTAAAAATATTATCTATACAGGTCGGACTAGGCCCAGCAATACGTGTTGGTTCTAAGAATAAATTAACAAGATTATACGATTTAAACAATGAGCTAAACTTAATACTAGAAGAAGTTTCAAGGAGATTGATGTTAAAGTCTCCACATATTGCAACAGACTTGTTCTGTTTACTAAGTTTGAGCAAAACTTCTTCCACAATCCTTTCAAAATAGTCATAAGTAGCACATGGGGGTCTGTAAACACTTACAACAATGAGGTGCTCGAGTTCGACACAAGCCATTTCTACAGTTCGCTCAACGGAGAGGCTCACTATATCCTTACGTTCTTTATATAATAATGATTTATCTGCTAGTATTAAGGAGCCACCACGTAAACTTTTTTCTCTATTGAAGGGACTGACCACCTGGTGATTTCTGAAATTAAACATTAAATTATAACCTTTTAGCCAATGTTCAGTAATTCAAAGGATATGTATGTTGTTACTATTTAAAAACAATTCAACTTCAAATTTTTTGCCCATCATGCCTTGTATATTTTGATACACCAGGTGTAAACAATTTTTATTACTTATTTGTGAGCTGCATTCAAAATTAATTAAACTCTTATTATTGCTAGAGATTGCCTCTATTGTCGCATTTACTAATTTAAAATAGTTGGAACTGATTCCAAATTAATTGTCAAATAATTATCCTGCCCAATAAAAGCAGTCTTGGTAGCCAAAAACTTGGCTGAGTTAAAAAGTAAATAATGAGATAGCACATTGGCTATCAGTCTTAAATTATATTTGGATAGGTAATACCTATCTTTTGTCCAAAACTTTTTTATTAAATTATTTATGTCAATTACATGAAATTTGTCATTATTATCATTACAATTATATGTCAAATTTAAATTATTGTTTATTCATTTGTATATTTAAATTATGTCTTAGATTATTTTCCTGTGGCAATCCCTGCATGTAAGGCAATGTGAACAAGACAATTTTGTGTACATTTAAGTTATTAAGTTGTTCAATATATCTTAATAACTGTTTGTTGTTTACACTGCCTCTTCTACGAACAAAAATTATTATTGTACTAAGTATTTTTAGGTGCCTACTATCTAGTATTTTAAGTGCCTACATGATTGTAATTTAGGGGTAAAAATTGTAAATTTTTTGACTCAAGGATTAACTTGATTGGGTACATTCAAAGTTCAGTCAAAAAATTTAAAATTTAATACCTTAAACGAATAGTTCAAAAGGAAAAGGATAAATATAAAAACAGCTGTTGTTATTACAAACCATTCGTTCGGAAACTTAAGATAACTTATGATGCTATGGTATAATGCGACTTACAATAAAACTATCATTGTCTTGTCGAAGATAGTCGCTTTTAACATATATTTGAATAATAAATAACTAAAAAAATATATAAAATATATTATTAAAGAAAAATATTACTTTGGAATCCTACATCTCAGTATATTTACGAAAATTAAATACACAAAAAGAAAATCATTTTATTAAAAATAGTGATTTACATTCTGTAAACAGTAGGAAACAATATGACATTATAATACCAATTACTCGGCTTCAAGGAATCAGCAATCCATTCATTGGGAAATTATACGTTTACGAAAATGTACGCTCTTAATATAGTCTCTTTTAATGTAGAAAATATGCAGGTCCTATCTGTCCAAAAGTTTAAAATTTATTCTGAACAAAAGCTATATAGAAAGGCTTATTAAAATGTTATAGAATATGACTGATAATATCCCTAAGGAATGAGGTGATTACTACCATGTTGTTTCTAACGTATAGTTAAATTGTATTACACATTGTAAATTGTGATAAATTATTATTTAAAAAGAGAACAGCTACGTTTTTTGATGAATCTTCCCAGGGCAGAACTTTATTCCGGAACAGAGGTAAAAGAATAAATGAGTTTTAGCGGTTCGTATTTTAACTCTTCGACAAGAGAGTCGAAGAACTTGGATCTGATTATGTTGTGATCGTAACCGTGTTTTTGACACATAGTTTATGCGGTTCATCATGCCCATATACTCGTACAAGTCATATGAGAAAGTGCTTTTTTGTAATAAACAAAGAACGTTTTTAATTTCTCAGCTCCACAAAACCTTTCCTTTAGGTATATTAAAATCTTTTTTTTACCTTCTTTAGTTCTTTAAGTCAAGTTTTAGAACTCTTTACCATTGTCTACTAAACGCGCACAAATAAAAGGTTTCTTCTCTGTATATCTCTCTCTCCTCTTTTCTTTTCATATCCTTTCATAATTACTGGCATTTTAAGTATGCTGTATTTATAGGACAGAACATTAAATTATATAATATTTATTATTAAAAAACTAAGGCTGAATATCTAAATTGTACAAGAACGCTGGCTGCATTCTCTCGCTGAATGACTATACGTAATCTTTGAACGACAAAAGAACCAGCCCTCTTTTCACCAGCGGCGACGACTAGTCACGAATACAACTCCTTAAGGAACTTGACCTCACGCGGACCCCCAACCGATAGTCTCTACTGCAAATGGCACAAATATTCATCATCCCTCAGAGACTCATACTTTTGCTTCTATTTGTTATAAACAATTTATTTTCTTTCTTCTGCAGTACACAGTATTGTATTGAATTGTATCTTCTGCGTAGTTGTGGGTATTTACCGCCGTGGTCAAAATTAGTTCAAAGATCACGCTTTAATTTGTAAGTATAATAGTGCTACCATAATTTTTTGTTGTTAAATGACAAATATTGTATGTTTTCACGATTAAAACACAGAAACCGTGCTAACTAAAAAGCCTTTAATATGTCAGACGAAAAGAAATAGCATATGTACAATCAACAGTTGTGTCGTTCATTACTGTATATAACTCTTCGTAATTATGAACACTGCACTACTTTTTGAAAGCTATTCATGACGAGAACACGCCACGAACTTTATAAGGGTGTTTCGATTTCAGATGCGTTTTTATTTTGAACCTCTGTAATGTATACCTAATACTTTCGGTAAAATTATAGCACGGAATGTATACCATTTATATTTTATTCACTTTGAATTAAAAGAGGAAAGTAAGATAATAAATAGCATACAGTACTTACGTATTGCAGCCTATTTATTATCGGGAGACCTGTATCCTAGATACAGTCGAGAATCAAAATGCAGATTGCACTAAGGTGGGTTACTTCGTTACCAGTAAGGGACTCTGGTTCTCTACACTCACCATACAGTACAATACAGCAGCATTATTTTTCTGTTTTATGCTGGTATTCTGTGAAAACGTGATCATACTCCGATCGAGCTGACCCATTCATGCTACAGCATAGCTACAGAGTGACAATATCACGTAAAAAAATTATACATAATCTATACAAATAAATAAAATTGAAGTATCTTTTTGTAATGTCAAAATTACAGCTTTTACTAAATAAATAAGAAAGTATATAGGATACTAATAACGAAAATACAATTTTTAAAATTTTGTCTGTCTATCTATCTGTCTTTCCGTCTGTCTATCTGTTTGTTCTGAATAATCTCCGAAACAGCTAGACCCATTTTGACGGGATTTTCACAGACAGATAGCTGATGTCACAAGTAATAACTTAGGCTACTTGTATTTTAGAAAAAGAATTAGGGTGCCGCGAAAAAAAAATGAAAACCTCAAATAATACGCGGGTGAAGTCACGGGGAACAGCTAGTCTTTATATATAAAAATTACGTGACACATTGTTTGTCCGCGATGAACTCGCGCGAAGATCAAATCACTACTATCAGGTCGTTCCAAGTCGACCTACAGTATCTACGACACAAAGGCCTTCCACCACACCATCAGATGTTCATCGCTCCTGAACGACTGACAAGTAAATCGCAGTTACAACAATGCACCAATTCGTGCAATGTGACCAAATAGTAATAACTACTAAGATTAAGAGTATGAACGCTTTCAAATACCTCCGGCAACTTCTTCTTATTATCACTAAATAAAACGGCCAAGAACCAAAAGCTTTTTAATCTTTCGTTACCCAACAAATGTATACTACAGTTCATTTTATTATTACGAAATGTGTGTGTGTGTGTGTGTATCTATATATCGCAGACGTGTGACTGTCAACACGCATTGGGGCAGCGCGCAGAATTTCCTCAGAATTTTAATTCTGTTTAAATCCCTCACTTGGACAGTAGTAGATAAATACTTTTTATATAACAAACAGGTGTAATACATTTTCGGTACTGGTGATAAACGGAAACCGTAAATCACAGTCATGTGACGTCATATTTAATCACGCCTATGAAAAACGGGAAATTCATGACAACCGCGTATGTGCAAGCAACTTGGGAATTTTCACGTTTGATATAAATGACACAGTATGATCTATATTTTATTAAATTGCAGAACGATTTAATTCCCACAACTACTATTTCTAGAGTTACTAAGATCAATATTATCAATCAATACCAATTCCATATTACAAGCTTTACAAATTTTTCAAATTCCATCTTGACGGGAAAACCGTTTTGAAATTATAGTTTAATTTCATTTTTATAACCTTCATTGGTCATAACAAAGAACTCAAACGGATAGAGTATAAAATATAGAAAATATTATTATTAATATTTTGTATATTTTATAGTCTATCTATAAATTGTAATATTGCATAAATACACACAGTATTATAACAAATAGTAGAACTTGGATTATTACTATTGCTTTAAATAATTGGGTTTTTCTATCTGCATAATATCAGTGTAATGAATTACAATAACCAAAAACTCTTTTGAAAACAAACTTAGGCGTCGTCCCTTCATTTCAAAAAGTACAAAACCCTTTAATAAAACTCAAAACCTGAAAAACTCCTGTAAATTATTACTCAGCGTTTGCTCGTTCCTTCATTGTTTTTATGCAAATGGAGTTTCAAATAACAATTAAATCTACTAAGAATGGTTACGTCGTTACTATATCACACAATGCGGTGGTTTTAACACATGTACGTTTTATTTTTGTCGTTAAGCCTCACATTGTTACTCGTTTAATTAATAATTCAGGTACAATACATGAAATTATTTATATATTCCTTGGTGATAAAAAATTTATGAAACCAGAAATTGATGAAACGAAGCGTTTTATTGTTAAATTGAAAGACAATAAAATAAACAAGCAGTTGCGACGTAAGGATATATTTAGTATAGTATAAATATATCTATAATATAAAAATGAATCGCTGAATGTGTTGCTAAGCGCAAATCTCGAGAGCAGCTGAACCGATTTCGCTAATTCTTTTTTTATAATATTCCTTGAAGTACGAAGATGATTCTTACGGAGGGAAAAATTTAAAAAATTGCCTGAAAATGTCTAAAAACAAGACTTTTCTAAATTCTCAAACAAAAGATTCGTAATAATACTTAAAAGTCAATTTGAACTTCAATACCATACCATAATGTTTAAGTTTTAGTGGAGGGGTTCCGGGAAGGCTAAACAATTAAGTGACATTAGTATCGTATAAATATTAATGTCAATATTTGTCAATATTTATACGATGGTGACATTACTCAAAAACAAAATAAGTGTTCCGCGCAAAAAATTGATATCCATGAAATCGTAGTAAATTCCACGCGAGCGAAGTCGCGGGGCACAGCTAGTATAGAATATATATCATCCACTATGCCTTATCGTCCCATGAGTGTCGTAACAGGCGATAGAAGAAATCAAATTAGGGAACAGAAAGGAGTGTCTTTCCAATAACAACCTAGAAAAAACTGCAATTGCCCACCCGCCTGCCAAGCGTGGCAACTATAGCAAATATACCCCTTATGTGACAAATTATATTAAGCAGTGAACTTTGACAAGTTCTTATAAATAAAAGTATAATTATAGCCAATATTTTACTGTTGGGCACAGACCTGCTCTTAACTTTGAAAGCGTTTTGTAATTCAAAATTTAAGTCCGGAAAAGGACTGCTCTAATGATTGTTAGCGGACTTTACACATTTTTCTGCTAGCTTCCTTCATAATGTGTTGCATGTCTAAAACATTAAAAAAGCACGATTTTAGTTTCTCCGCACTATTGATGAATTCTATCCCATTCCATACATAATGCTATTTCTCCAGGCAAATTTAAATAGACAGCTTCTAGCCTAGTGCATCCTAATTTATTTGATTTTTTTTATCTATTATAAGCCAGTGCTTGACCACAATCCCATGTAGTGTTATGCTACTTACTTATCATTTTACATTATTTTAAATCCATTTTTCCATTCTGTTTCGATTTTCTGCATTCACTTCAAAACTGGATATTTTACATCACCTTTATTTCCATAGGATCCTGTAACGATTTTAAACCATAAGAACACAATCACAAATCATTTCTACTTCGTATTTTCACATTTTCAGCACTTTTAAATTGGTGTCAATGAAGTCTACCTTTTTTCGATCTTTTAGTTAGTTTTCCGTAACTCTACAATTTCGGGCTTTGTGTGGGTAGTTGCGCTACCTTTTTTTCCTATTTCAATAATATCTCCTTTTCCACTTAAATCTTTCCATTTTCTTATAACAAGCCTAAAACTAAAATTTGACATGTTCTGTTACTGATGTTTATTTGGTCTCCATAGAAATTATATTCAAATTTGTTACCGGTCTGTAGTTTCTATTTCGATAATTCCACATAAATACTTTTTCCTCTTGACCATTTACAAAAAATTTGCGTTTAATTTAAATAATTTTTCCGTTCTCTCTAGAAAGATATAAAAGCCGAACAATCGGTGAAGAAATTGAGTCTTGCTTCAGTTCTCGTATCGGAAGCAGCTTCTAAAGGCCTTATCCCGGGGCCGCTCAGCCCCGGGATCCTGCAAGCCTCTATCCTGCCTGAAGCCACTGGACTCTACGATCCGTTGCTCTGCCTGAAGTCGCCGGATGCTACAAAACGTTGCTCTGCCTGAAGTCGCCGAGATCCCACAAGTCTCTACTCTACCTGGAGTCGCCGGAACCTACAAACCTCTGTTCCACCCGAAATCACCGGAACCTACAAACCTCTGTTCCGCCTGCAGTCACCGGATCCTGCAGGCCACTGCGCTGTCTGAAGTCGCTGAGGATCCTGCAAGCTCCTGTCTGGGCTGAAGTCGCCGATCCTGCAATCGCCGCATTCACCTGAGGTCGTCGCCAAGAGACGCCCACGCCTACCCACCTACGCCGTGCGTGCTCGTTCCAGGCGCTGAGAGCACGCTTGGGATCTTCGGACTCAGCTACGACATAAATCTTTTTTTTATTACCTTTTTTTTAAATATAGTTTGTAAATCACATCATCCATCATCTTCATATTTCATTTTTTTTTATAAAATTGTAAATACTCTTTTAAAAACTTAAATATATTATTGTCTTGGTCTATTTGGTTGTTTTGCTGATCGTAGGTTAGGTTTTCCTTCTCTTTTAATTGTCGCTTCACGACAGTTTGGCGCCCAACGTAAAAGTCCTCTTTCTCTCTTAATTCTTCACCTTTACTGCGCCTTGTCTAGTTCCTTTTGATTTAATTGCTTTCCCTTTTGTTCTTAACTTACTATTCATTATTCATTTACACATCCTTTTCATACCTTCAAAATTCTAAAACAAAACTTCTTCTAGTTTTTCAACTTATCTGGATTGTATTTAGGCCTTCATATAACACTTCATTTACATTCATCACTCTAAGTTACATTCATCACTCTAATATTTTTTTATTCTAGATAACTTAGAGGTACGATTTTTAATAATATTTTTATTTCTTAAACTTAACTTTACACTTTGCACTTTATATAAAATTGTTTTTGAAAGCTGAAGCGAAACAAACCATAACTTTTCTAAACATTTATTAACTGTTAAATACTTTTCATATGTATAAATATTACTGTTAATTTGTATATATGTATAAATATCACCGTTTTCACCTTATTATTTTCTTTTAATTTGTTTGTTTGTTTGATGATCCAGTGTTCTTCAACACATCTGCTTTAGGACCTCGAACTTTCGTTGGTTAATCGTCACTTTTTATTTTTATTTCAGACACATCTCGTTGGTGATGTTGCTGATCTCTGGCTTTGAGCCCTACCGCTCTGGCCGTTCTTAATCTTTACTTAAGTCATAGCGACTAAAGCTTACTTGAGGTATTTCTTTATCTTTATCTTCACTTGGGAGCGGCTGTCTACTCCCTTAATTCTCTTTACCTTTATCTTCACTTGGGAGCAGCTGACTACTCCCTTAATTTTTATCTTCACTTAGGAGCGGTTGACAACTCCTTAAATAAGCCTGAATGTCCTTTTGAAAACACACTTCTAAGAGTGGTGTTTCTTCGACAAATTTTTTTTTCCCACACAGGAGCGGATGACTACTCCTTAAATAAGCCTTAATGTCATTTTGAAAACACACTTTTAGAGTGGTAGTCATTGAATTTGAACTCCACCCTTACCTGAATGCAGATGATGAATGTAAGAGATAGTATATCTGATTTTGACTGGTGATGTCTGTTTCTGCAAAGCTGTGTTTTTATGGTTTATTTTAGAATGTATATATCAAAATTTTTGCTGAGTCAAAAATTTTCCAGGGTCGGGGGGAAAATGTAGTGTTATGCTACTTACTTATCATTTTACATTATTTTAAATCCATTTTTCCATTCTGTTTCGATTTTCTGCATTCACTTCAAAACTGGATATTTTACATCACCTTTATTTCCATAGGATCCTGTAACGATTTTAAACCATAAGAACACAATCACAAATCATTTCTACTTCGTATTTTCACATTTTCAGCACTTTTAAATTGGTGTCAATGAAGTCTACCTTTTTTCGATCTTTTAGTTAGTTTTCCGTAACTCTACAATTTCGGGCTTTGTGTGGGTAGTTGCGCTACCTTTTTTTCCTATTTCAATAATATCTCCTTTTCCACTTAAATCTTTCCATTTTCTTATAACAAGCCTAAAACTAAAATTTGACATGTTCTGTTACTGATGTTTATTTGGTCTCCATGGAAATTATATTCAAATTTGTTACCGGTCTGTAGTTTCTATTTCGATAATTCCACATAAATACTTTTTCCTCTTGACCATTTACAAAAAATTTGCGTTTAATTTAAATAATTTTTCCGTTCTCTCTAGAAAGATATAAAAGCCGAACAATCGGTGAAGAAATTGAGTCTTGCTTCAGTTCTCGTATCGGAAGCATCTTCTAAAGGCCTTATCCCGGGGCCGCTCAGCCCCGGGATCCTGCAAGCCTCTATCCTGTCTGAAGCCACTGGACTCTACGATCCGTTGCTCTGCCTGAAGTCGCCGGATCCTACAAAACGTTGCTCTGCCTGAAGTCGCCGAGATCCCACAAGTCTCTACTCTACCTGGAGTCGCCGGAACCTACAAACCTCTGTTCCGCCCGAAATCACCGGAACCTACAAACCTCTGTTCCGCCTGCAGTCACCGGATCCTGCAGGCCACTGCGCTGTCTGAAGTCGCTGAGGATCCTGCAAGCTCCTGTCTGGGCTGAAGTCGCCGATCCTGCAATCGCCGCATTCACCTGAGGTCGTCGCCTAGAGACGCCCACGCCTACCCACCTACGCCGTGCGTGCTCGTTCCAGGCGCTGAGAGCACGCTTGGGATCTTCGGACTCAGCTACGACATAAATCTTTTTTTTATTACCTTTTTTTTAAATATAGTTTGTAAATCACATCATCCATCATCTTCATATTTCATTTTTTTTTTATAAAATTGTAAATACTCTTTTAAAAACTTAAATATATTATTGTCTTGGTCTATTTGGTTGTTTTGCTGGTCGTAGGTTAGGTTTTCCTTCTCTTTTAATTGTCGCTTAACGACACCCACCTTGTGGTAAGTGGTGCTGTAGCCTTAGATGGTAAATCGCACTGTCTTATCGTAATAAAAGACTATTCACTCTTGCCTTGAAGACGCCCAGATTGCACTCGGACGGGAAGATGGACGCCGGCCAATTATTCCACTCCTTTGTTGTACGCATTACAAAAGACGAAGCAAACCGTTTGGTTCTAATGCGTGGAATATCGACTACAAAGGGATGAAGACCCGCCGACCACCTGGATGTCCGATGGTGGAAAGGAGAGGGAGGAATTAAAGCGTGTAATTCCTGCGCACTCTCACCGAAATGCATCCTATAGAATACCGAGAGACTAGCTACTCTGCGCCTGTGCTCGAGGCTGACAAGAGTGGTTTCAACCTAATCAAGGTCACCAATGAGCCTCTTAGCACGTCTCTCCACTGGGTCCAATGCTGCCAGGTGGTATTTTGCAGCACCAGCCCATATGTGATAGCAGTATTCCATATAAGAAGCTACCCCGGCGTGGAGTACCGCCGCACCCTTGAAAGGACACCAAGTTTCCTTGCAGCTGCTTTGATTCTGAACTCAATGAACCGCCCATAGTTTAGGTTCGGAGAAAATTCAATCCCCAACAACTGAAGGCGGTTAGTCTACTCCAAGGATACATTCCGGAAAGTGGGAGCCAAGGTGAGAGAACGGACCGTGAGGAACACCGGCGTTAGCCGCCACAGTACCGGATGAGCAGCCATCGACAACGACCGGAGAGATCGTTCACTCAAAAAGTCCTTCACTCAGGCAATCAGGCCAGGCGATAAGCCGTACGCTGAAAGCTTGCCCAATAGACTAGCGTGCCAAACCCTGTCAAAGGCTTTCGAAACATCGAGGGAAACAGCAAGTGCTTCACCGTTGTTCTTGAGGGCTTCGCCCCATATGTGAGTGGCATACGCTAGAAGGTCCCCAGTTGATCGATCATAACAATTATCTTTTAAATATTGAAAAACGTTACGGTCTCTGTTCTCATTATTATGTACATGTTGCATACAATCGGTGTCCTTGATATTAAATTTAAATCATTTTCAGATTATCTTTCGACGAGATCATTCTGTCAACATCTCAGCAGTTTTGAGCTCCGACTTAATGGGTACACATAGTGTCCCGCAAAGTAGCATCCTAGGTCCTACTCCTTTCCTAATTTACGTAAATGAACTGTGTCTGGTCTCAATCTTTAAGAGATATGTTCTTGAACCAATGCTACTTAAGGGTATTATTATTGCAATTAGCAATATGTTAATTAATCACGACGATTAATAACGATTTGGGGCGCAACTCCAAAAAATATATATAACGTGTAGAAGCGGATCAACGAGCAGTTCTAAAAGAGTATAATTTTAAGCCCTACCTATATCCTACTTCATTCTTATGCGAATGCTGTGAGTTACTAAGCGTCAGAAAACTTTTTATTTTAGCTACTGTTATTCAAAAACATGGCGAAAGTATATATGATCCAGTAAGTTTGCATAGATGTAGAAAAAACATTGCTTGCAAACGAGTTCGTAGTTGCCGAAACGCCAAACTTTCTATGGCTTTCTGGGAATTTATTATTGTCTTTCAAAATAAGGAGAAATATAAATATATATGTACAAAAGGAGTTCACCTTCTGCTTTCCCTTGATTTTGATAGAACTGAGGAACTGGGCACAACTGTATCTCAAAAATATTTGAGTCGCCGTATCTACAGATCTTCGTTATGGCTATTGGCTTTTTCTAATATTGATCAAATCTTGAATTTTAGGTAAATTTAGCCAGTAAAGTTAATAAATTTATAACAATACAACTTTATTAACAATTTTTGAAAGTAAACAATTTATTTATTTAAATGACGCCTTGAATTTAATCCTCGCTATCCGCTCCCTGATTTCGCTAGGGCAACAACGGGAGCGCGGCTTTTGGTTAATACCAACCGTCTCACAGATTATAAGGCTGGTGAGAGCTTAAATACAAAGTCACCCGTCAACCTAATCTTACTGCTTACGACTGAAACACTCAAACTGACTAAACATCCAATAATACAACTATAAAAAACTTTTAAACCAAGAATTCCATCTGGGTCGATAAGAGAGGTGGTTTTTTCTTACTTCAACTACCAATCAGCGATACACCTAAAGCTGTAATCTAATTTGAAGTATAAAGAGCAAAATGCTGCTGTGTTTCGTATAATGAGTGACGAGAACTGAGACCCTTTTAACTGGTAAGGACGCATTTCATCTTAATTGTCAGGGGTAACAACGAATCTGCATTTTGAATCTTATATATCATATATACAGTAAAACTTGGTTAAGTGGGAACTGAATAAGTGAGAAACCTCCATAGCTAGAACTCATGCTTAGGTCCCGACACTTTAGTACTGAATTACCTCTGTTAGCGGGATAAAACAAACCTCTATATCTAGGATTAGTTCTTTCGATTTTATCTTCATAATTACCTCTATAATTGAGACAGCGAGTGTATTTTACCTCTTTTACTGAGACTATGATTTGAGGGATTAGTTCTTTCGATTTTATTTATCATAATTACCTCTTTAATTGAGATAGTGAGTATATTTTACCTCTTTTACTAAGACTAGGTTTTGTGTACCGTTTTGTATACTAATTCTTATTCTACCCGCAAATTCCGCACTTGGCTAATTGTGTAAAAGTGACCTCCAATTTTAGTTTGGTTTTGTTATCGTCCGGATGTTTATGTTTCAAAGGTTTTAAAACTTTGCCTGTGAATTACCAAAATAATAAAAAGGTTGGATGACATCTACTATTCTTGCCGATTGGATGAACAATTTAAATTAAGTAATGAAGTCCCACAAATGAAAAATTTTGATGTTTGTTGACAATCGTACAGTTCACAATAATATAAAATAAATAATAAAAAACATATTAGAGCTGATACTTCCAAAAGACAAACTAAAATAATAGATTTTTTTGATTGACGCATTCTGTATGCATTTTTGTATTGTTTATAAAAAATATTATTGTTTAATAGCTTTTTTTGATTGTTTATATAGATTACAACTCATGTATAATGTTTACAAAATACGTTATATTATTTAATAATCGCACCTCTATAACTGGAATGACCTCTATTCTCACCTCCAATAATGGAACCCTTTGTAAATGAGACAGATATTTATTTATATATTTGTCTCATTTAGAGGATATCTGAGACACTGGGTAAGTAGAATACCTCTTTATGTAAGACAAATATGCAGGTCCCAGTTATCCAGGTTTCACTGTATATCCTAAGTATCTATAGGCCGCAGCATTCAATTGCCATCAGGTGAAATGTGTGCTCATTTGTCACCTTTACTTTTATATAAAAAAGAGAACAAATATGCAATAAATACAGGTTGTGGGGATATCATGTTTTTGCTAGGGACGACAATATGTGAGATGCTTTCTTCTTATGAAATCGATTGCGGTTACGCTGCAATTTACGTGTAAAATAAACTGCAATACTTGTACGCATTTTAAATACAAAAACACGAGTGCAGAATCAATGCGAAAAGGAGTTTTACAACGTGATAGAATCATACTGTATCAATATTATGGATGTAGCACGAATGGGTCAGCTCCATCAACGAAATACCTCGCCCTCACAGTAAACCAGCGTATATAGCAGTTTAATGCTGATCTGTTTCGAATGGTGAAAGTGGAGAACCGTTTTTACTGCAAAAGTCTTGAATATATATCTTTGAATAATCTATGAGAAATATTTAGAATTATTTTTGATATTTTGTTGAAACTCTTGACGGTCAATAAATTATTTAATATCGTTTGACAAATAATGACCATATTAGAGAATACTAAAAAGGCCGGCAGGCAGTTTTTAACCCCCGACGAAACAAAGGGGTGTTATATGTTAGTAGTGTGTATGTATATCTATGCATCTGTGTGTATGTGTATATGTGTGTCTGTCTGTGGCATCATATCTCTTGAACGGATGAACCGGTTTTGAATAAGAAACGAAAAGGTTTTACCACCATAGACCACATACATACCCTTCGGCAAATTGTATAGAAGTCCGAGGAGTACAATTTGCCACTATGTCTGGCGTATGTGGACTATGAGAAAGCCTTCGATTCCGTCGAAATTCGGGAGGTGCTGCAGTCCCTTCAGCGGTGCCAAGTTGACTGTCGGTATATCGAAGTGTTGTACAGTAAGGCTACGATGGTTATCCGAGTACAGAACCAGAGTACGAAACCTATCCAATTGCAGAGAGGTGTAAGACAGGGTGACGTCATATCCCCGAAACTCTTCACCGCTGCATTGGAAGACGCTTTCAAGCTTCTGGACAGGAAAGGATACGGTATCAACATCAATGGCGAGTACATCACTCACCTTCGATTTGCTGACGATATAGTCCTTACGGCAGAATCGCTGGAGGACCTAAGCACTATGCTCAATGACCTCAATAGTGTTTCCCAACGGATAGGTCTTAAGATGAACATGGACAAAACAAAGATCATGTTTAATGTCCATGTCACACCTATGCCGGTAGTTGCTAGGAACACTAAGCTCGAAGTTGTTGACGAGTATGTTTACCTGGGACAAATAGTCCGACTAGGTAAGTCCAACTTCGACCGAGAGGTCAATCGACGGATTCAACTCGGTTGGGCAGCGTTCGCGAAATTACGACACATCTTCTCGTCAGGTATACCTCAAAACTTGTAAACGAGTCTGTACACCCAGTGCGGTACACGGTACACGGAACTGAAACGTGGTCCTTCACTGCTGGCCGGATGAAGAAGCTCAAGTTCGCTCAGCGAGCTATGGAGAGGGCTATGCTCGGAGTTTCTCTGCGTGATAAACTCAAAAATGAGGATATCCGCAGTAGAACCAGAGTGACCGACATAGCCCAACGGATTAGTAAGCTGAAGTGGCAATGGGTCGGCCATATAGCTCGAAGAACCGACAATCGATGGGGAGAAAAGTTTCTCAAGTGGCAGCCTCATACCAGCAGGCGAAGTGTAGGGCGTCCCCCCACTAGATGGAGTGACGACCTGGTAAGATATGCAGGAAGTCGATGGATGCAGGTGGCTCAGCACCGTGCTTTGTGGCATTCTTTGGGGGAGGCCTATGTTCAGCAGTGGACTTGTGAAGGGCTGTAATGATGATGATGATGATGAACCAAAGAGGAGATATTTTAGATCATAGTGGTCAATACGACAAAACGCTAATTTCATATGTTAGGACCTAATATTTTGAAGGGGTTTAGAAACCTGACTTTGAAGCAGATGCAAAATCTTCGACAAGAGAGTCGCAGAACTTGGATCTGATATGTTGTGATCGTAGCCGTGTTTTAGACACATAGTGTATGCGGTTCATCGTACAAGTCATATGAATAAGTGCTTTTTTGTAATAAACAAAGAACGTTTTTAATTTCTCAGCTTCACATAACCTTTCCTTTAGGTTTATTAAAATATTTCTTTAACTTCTTTAGTTCTTTAAGTTAAGTTTTAGAACTCTTTACCATTGTCTAGTAAACGCGCACAAATAAAAGATTTCTTCTCTGTATATCTCTCTCTCCTCTTTTCTTTTCAGTGGTAGAGCCATGCGGCAGCTTTTGCTGTCGCACGGATGGGCCGGCTGAACCGGGGTGGTACCACGACCTCACAGAATACCAGCGTGAAGTAGAGGTTTACCTCTGCGTTTCGCTCGGTGAGTGCAGGTGGCCGGAGGCCCTTTTTACTGGAAATGAGGCATTCCATCTTAGTCCTCACGGGTGACAACGCATCTGCATTTTGATTCGCAAACGAGGATAGATGTAGATGTCTCTGAGCCGCAGCAACCACTTACCATCAGGTGGACTGTGTGCTTGTTTGTCACCCTTATCCTATAAAAAAAATATCCTTTCATAATTACTGGCATTTTAAGTATGCTGTATTTATAGAACAGAACATTAAATTATATAATATTTATTATTAAAAAACTAAGGCTGAATATCTAAATTGTACAAGAACGCTGGCTGCGTTCCCTCGCTGAATGACTATACGTAATCTTTGAGCGACAAAAGAACCAGCCCTCTTTTCACCAGCGGCGACGACTAGTCACGAATACAACTCCTTTAGGAACTTGACCTCACGCGGACCCCCAGCCGATAGTCTCTACTGCAAATGGCACAAATATTCATCATCCCTCAGAGACTCATACTTTTGCTTCTATTTGTAATAAACAATTTATTTTCTTTCTTCTGCAGTACACAGTATTGTATTGAATTGTATCTTCTGCGTAGTTGTGGGTATTTACCGCCGTGGTCAAAATTAGTTCAAAGATCACGCTTTAATTTGTAAGTATAATAGTGCTACCATAATTTTTTGTTGTTAAATGACAAATATTGTATGTTTTCACGATTAAAACACAGAAACCGTGCTAACTAAAAAGCCTTTAATATGTCAGACGAAAAGAAATAGCATATGTACAATCAACAGTTGTGTCGTTCATTACTGTATATAACTCTTCGTAATTATGAACACTGCACTACTTTTTGAAAGCTATTCATGACGAGAACACGCCATGAACTTTATAAGGGTCTTTCGATTTCAGATGCGTTTTTATTTTGAACCTCTGTAATGTATACCTAATACTTTCGGTAAAATTACAGCACGGAATGTATATCATTTATATTTTATTCACTTTGAATTAAAAGAGGAAAGTAAGATAATAAATAGCATACAGTACTTACGTATTGCAGCCTATTTATTATCGGGAGACCTGTATCCTAGATACAGTCGAGAATCAAAATGCAGATTGCACTAAGGTGGGGTACCTCGTTACCAATAAAGAACTCTGGTTCTCTACACTCTCCATATAATACAATACAGCAGCATTATTTTTCTGTTTAATGTTGGTATTCTGTAAGAACGTGATCCTACTCCGATGGAGCTGACCCATTCATGCTACAGCATAGCTACAGAGTGACAATACCACGTAAAAAAATTATACATAATCTATACAAATAAATAAAATTGAAGTATCTTTTTGTAATGTCAAAATTACAGCTTTTTAATAAATAAATAAGAAAGTATATACGATACTAATAACAAAAATACAATTTTTAAAGTTTTTGTCTGTCTGTCTATCTGTCTTTCCGTCCGTCTGTCTGTTTCTTCTGGCTAATCTCCGAAACGGCTGGACCCATTTTGACGGGATTTTCACAGACAGATAGCTGATGTCACAAGGAATAACTTAGGCTACTTGTATTTTAGAAAAAGAATTAGGGTGCCACGCAAATAAAAATGAAAATCTCAAATAACACGCGGGTGAAGTCGCGGGGAACAGCTAGTCTTTATATATAAAAATTACGTGACACATTGTTTGTCCGCGATGAACTCGCGCGAAGATGAAATCACTACTATCAGGTCGTTCCGAGTCGACCTACAGTATCTACGACACAAAGGCCTTCCACCACACCATCAGATGTTCATCGCTCCTGAATGACTGACAAGTAAATCGAAGTTACAACAATGCACCAATTCGTGCAATGTGACCAAATAGTAATAACTACTAAGATTAAGAGTATGAACGCTTTCAAATACCTCCGGCAACTTCTTCTTATTATCACTAAATAAAACGGCCAAGAACCATAAGCTTTTTAATCTTTCGTTACGCAACAAATGTATACTACAGTTCATTTTATTTTTACGAGCATTAATCTCTATGTTCAGTCCTCCCCGTAACGTCTCAACGACGACTAAACTAGGTCTCTGCAAAACTGCCCCCACGATACTGGTGTTTTAAAAAAAATATGTGTGTGTGTGTGTGTGTGTGTGTGTGTGTGTGTGTGTGTGTGTGTGTGTGTGTGTGTGTGTGTGTGTGTGTCTATATATCGCAGACGTGTGACTGTCAACACGCATTGGGGCAGCGCTCAGAATTTCCTCAGAATTTTAATTCTGTTTAAATCCCTCACTTGGACAGTAGTAGATAAATACTTTTTATATAACAAACAGTTGTAATACATTTTCGGTACTGGTGATAAACGGAAACCGTAAATCACAGTCATGTGACGTCATATTTAATCACGCCTATGAAAAACGGGAAATTCATGACAACCGCGTATGTGCAAGCAACTTGGGAATTTTCACGTTTGCTATAAATGACACAGTATGATCTATATTTTATTAAATTGCAGAACGATTTAATTCCCACAACTACTATTTCTAGAGTTACCAAGATCAATATTATCAATCAATACCAATTCCATATTACAAGCTTTACAAATTTTTCAAATTCCATCTTGACGGGAAAACCGTTTTGAAATTATAGTTTAATTTCATTTTTATAACCTTCATTGGTCGTAACAAAGAACTTAAACGGATAGAGTATAAAATATAGAAAATATTATTATTAATATTTTGTATATTTTATACTCTATCTATAAATTGTTATATTGCATAAATACACACAGTATTATAACAAATAGTAGAACGTGGATTATTTCTATTGCTTTAAATAATTGGGTTTTTCTATCTGCATAATATCAGTGTAATGAATTACAATAACCAAAAACTCTTTCGAAAACAAACTTAAACGTCGTCCCTTCATTTCATAAAGTACAAAACCCTTTAATAAAACTCAAAACCTGAAAAACTCCTGTAAATTATTACTCAGCGTTTGCTCGTTCCTTCATTGTTTTTATGCAAATGGAGTTTCAAATAACAATTAAATCTACTAAGAATGGTTACGTCGTTACTATATCACACAATGCGGTGGTTTTAACACATGTACGTTTTATTTTTGTCGTTAAGCCTCACATTGTTACTCGTTTAATTAATAATTCAGGTACAATACATGAAATTATTTATATATTCCTTGGTGATAAAAAATTTATGAAACCAGAAATTGATGAAACGAAGCGTTTTATTGTTAAATTGAAAGACAATAAAATAAGCAAGCAGTTGCGATGTAAGGATATATATAGTGTAGTATAAATATATCTATAATATAAAACTGAATCGCTGAATGTGTTGCTAAGCGCAAATCTCGAGAGCAGCTGAACCGATTTCGCTAATTCTTTTTTTATAATATTCCTTGAAGTACGAAGATGATTCTTACGGAGGGAAAAATTTAAAAAATTGCCTGAAAATGTCTAAAAACATGACTTTTCTATATTCTCGTACAAAATATTCGTAATAATACTTAAAAGTAAATTTGAACTTTAATACCATACCATAAAGTTTAGTCTTAGTGGAGGGGTTCCGGGAAGGCTAAACAATTGAGTGACATTAGTATCGTATAAATATTAATGTCAATATTTGTCAATATTTAAACGATGCTAACATTACTGAAAAACAAAATTAGTGTTCCGCGCAAAAAATTGATATCCATGAAATCGTAGTAAATTCTACGCGAGCGAAGTCGCGGGGCACAGCTAGTATAGAATATATATCATCCACTATGCCTTATCGTCCCATGAGTGTCGTAACAGGCGATAGAAGAAATCAAATTAGGGAACAGAAAGCAGTGTCTTTCCAATAACAACCTAGAAAAAACTGCAATTGCCAACCCGCCTGCCAAGCGTGGCAACTATACCAAATATACCACTTATGTGACAAATTATATTAAACAGTGAACTTTGACAAGTTCTTATAAATAAAAGTATAATTATAGCCAATATTTTAGTGTTGGGCTCTTGGTTTAGCTCTTACTTTTGAAAGCGTTTTGTGATTCAAAACTAAAGTCCGGAAAAGGACTGCTCTAATGATTGTTAGCGGATTTTACACATTTTTCTGCTAGCTTCCTTCATAATGTGTTGCATGTCTAAAACATTAAAAAAGCACGATTTAAGTTTCTTCGCATTATTGCTGAATTCTTTCCCATTCCATACATAATGCTATTTCTCCAGGAAAATTTAAATAGACAGCTTCTAGCCTAGTGCATGATCCTAATTTATTTGATTTTTTTTTATCTATAATAAGCCAGTGCTTGACCACAATCCCACCTGGTGGTAAGTGGTGATGTAGCCTTAGATGGTAAATCGCACTGTCTTATCGTAACAAAATCCTATTCACTCTTGCCTTGAAGACGCCCAGATTGTATTCGGACGGGAAGATGGACGCCGGCCAATTATTCCACTCCTTTGTTGTACGCATTACAAAAGACGAAGCAAATCGTTTGGTTTAATGCGTGGAATATCGACTACAAAGGGATGAAGACCCGCCGACCACCTGGATGTCCGATGGTGGAAAGGAGAGGGAGGAATTAAAGCGTGTAATTCCTGCGCACTCTCACCGAAATGCACCCTATAGAATACCGAGAGACTAGCTACTCTGCGCCTGTGCTCGAGGCTGACAAGAGTGGTTTCAACCTAATCAAGGTCACCAATGAGCCTCTTAGCACGTCTCTCCACTGGGTCCAATGCTGCCAGGTGGTATTTTGCAGCACCAGCCCATATGTGATAGCAGTATTCCATATAAGAAGCTACCCCCGCGTGGAGTACCGCCGCACCCTTGCAAGGACACCAAGTTTCCTTGCAGCTGCTTTGATTCTGAACTCAATGAACCGCTCATAGTTTAGGTTCGGAGAAAATTCAATCTCCAACAACTGAAGGCGGTTAGTCTACTCCAAGGATACATTCCGGAAAGTGGGAGCCAAGGTGAGAGAACGGACCCCTGAGGAACACCGGCGTTAGCCGCCACAGTACCGGATGAGCAGCCATCGACAACGACCGGAGAGATCGTTCACTCAAAAAGTCCTTCACTCAGGCAATCAGGCCAGGCGATAAGCCGTACGCTGAAAGCTTGCCCAATAGACTAGCGTGCCAAACCCTGTCAAAGGCCTTCGAAACATCGAGGGAAACAGCAAGTGCTTCACCGTTGTTCTTGAGGGCTTCGCCCCATATGTGAGTGGCATACGCTAGAAGGTCCCCAGTTGATCGATCATAACAATTATCTTTTAAATATTGAAAAACGTTACGGTCTCTGTTCTCATTCTTATGTACATGTTGCATACAATCGGTGTCCTTGATATTAAATTTAAATCATTTTCAGATTATCTTTCGACGAGATCATTCTGTCGACATCTCAGCAGTTTTGAGCTCCGACTTAATGGGTACACATAGTGTCCCGCAAAGTAGCATCCTAGGTCCTACTCCTTTCCTAATTTACGTAAATGAACTGTGTCTGGTCTCAATCTTTAAGAGATATGTTCTTGAACCAATGCTACTTAAGGGTATTATTATTGCAATTAGCAATATGTTAATTAATCACGACGATTAATAACGATTTGGGGCGCAACTCCAAAAAATATATATAACGTGTAGAAGCGGATCAACGAGCAGTTCTAAAAGAGTATAATTTTAAGCCCTACCTATATCCTACTTCATTCTTATGCGAATGCTGTGAGTAACTAAGCGTCAGAAAACTTTTTATTTTAGCTACTGTTGTTCAGAAACATGGCGAAAGTATATATGATCCAGTAAGTTTGCATAGATGTAGAAAAGACATTGCTTGCAAACGAGTTCGTAGTTGCCGAAACGCCAAACTTTCTATGGCTTTCTGGGAATTCTTTCAAAATAAGGAGAAATATAAATATATATGTACAAAAGGAGTTCACCTTCTGCTTTCCCTTGATTTTGATAGAACTGAGGAACTGGGCACAACTGTATCTCAAAAATATTTGAGTCGCCGTATCTACAGATCTTCGTTATGGCTATTGGCTTTTTCTAATATTGATCAAATCTTGAATTTTAGGTAAATTTAGCCAGTAAAGTTAATTAATTTATAACAATACAACTTTATTAACAATTTTTGAAAGTAAACAATTTATTTATTTAAATGACGCCTTGAATTTAATCCTCGCTATCCGCTCCCTGATTTCGCTAGGGCAACAACGGGAGCGCGGCTTTTGGTTAATACCAACCGTCTCACAGATTATTAAGCTGGTGAGAGCTTAAATACAAAGTCACCCGTCAACCTAATCTTACTGCTTACGACTGAAACACTCAAACTGACTAAACATCCAATAATACAACTATAAAAAACTTTTAAACCAAGAATTCCATCTGGATCGATAAGAGAGGTGGTTTCTTCTTACTTCAACTACCAATCAGCGATACAACTAAAGCTGTAATCTAATTTGAAGTATAAATAGCAAAATGCTGCTGTGTTTCGTATAATGAGTGACGAGAACTGAGACCCTTTTAACTGGTAAGGACGCATTTCATCTTAATTGTCAGGGGTAACAACGAATCTGCATTTTGATTCTTATATATCATATATACAGTAAAACTTGGTTAAGTGGGCACTGAATAAGTGAGAAACCTCCATAGCTAGAACTCATGCTTAGGTCCCGACACTTTAGTACTGAATTACCTCTGTTAGCGGGATAAAACAAACCTCTATATCTAGGATTAGTTCTTTCGATTTTATCTTCATAATTACCTCTATAATAGAGACAGTGAGTATATTTTACCTCTTTTACTAAGACTAGGTTTTGTGTACCGTTTTGTATACTAATTCTTATTCTACCCGCAAATTCCGCACTTGGCTAATTGTGTAAAAGTGACCTCCAATTTTAGTTTGGTTTTGTTATCGTCCGAATGTTTATGTTTCAACGGTTTTAAAACTTTGCCTGTGAATTACCAAAATAATAAAAAAGGTTGGATGACATCTACTATTCTTGCCGATTGGATGAACAATTTAAATTAAGTAATGAAGTCCCACAAATGAAAAATTTTGATGTTTGTTGACAATCGTACAGTTCACAATAATATGCCCGATCTAAATTTATAATAATAAAAAACATATTAGAGCTGATACTTCCAAAAGACAAACTAAAATAATAGATTTTTTTGATTGACGCATTCTGTATGCATTTTTGTATTGTTTATAAAAAATATTATTGTTTAATAGCTTTTTTGATTGTTAATATAGATTACAACTCATGTATAATGTTTACAAAATACGTTATATTATTTAATAATCGCACCTTTATAACTTTAATGACCTCTATTCTCACCTCCATTAATGGAACCCTCTGTAAATGAGACAGATATTTATTTATATTTTTGTCTCTTTACAGGATATCTGAGATACTGGGTAAGTAGAATACCTCTTTAAGTGAGACAAATTTGCAGGTCCCTTAAGGTCCCAGTTATCCAGGTTTCACTGTATATCCTAAGTATCTATAAGCCGCAGCATTCAATTGCCATTAGGTGAAATGTGTGCTCGTTTGTCATCTTTACTTTTATATAAAAAAGAGAACCAATATGCAATAAATACAGGTTGTGGGGATATCATGTTTTTGCTAGGGACGACAACATGTGAAATGCTTTCTTCTTATGAAATGGACTATGGTTACGCTGCAATTTACATGTAAAATAAACTGCAATACTTGTACGCATTTTAAATACAAAAATACGAGTGCAGAATCAATGCGAAAAGGAGTTTAACAACGTGGTAGAGTCATGCTGTATCAATATTATGGATGTAGCTCCATAAACGAAACACCTCGCCGTCACAGTAAACCAGCGTATATAGCAGTTTAATGCTGATCCGTTTCAAATGGTGAAAGTGGAGAACCGAAAACCCCTTTTTACTGCAAATGTCTTGAACTATATATCTATTTATCTTTGAATAATCTATGAGAAATATTTAGAATTATTTTTGATATTTTGTTGAAACTCTTGACGGTCAATAAATTATTTAATATCGTTTGACAAATAATGACCGTATTAGAGAATACTAAAAAGGCCGGCAGGCAGTTTTTAACCCCCCACGAAACAGAGGGGTGTTATATGTTAGTAGTGTGTATCTATGTACATCTATGTCTCTGTGTGTCTGTGTATATGTGTGTATGTCTGTGGCATCATAGCTCTTGAACGGATGAACCTGTTTTGAATAAGTTTTTTTTTCGTTTAAAAGGTGTCTTAATCGAGTGTTCTTAGCTATGTTTCGAGAAAATCTATTCAGTCGTTTGAAGATCATCAGCTCTTTTAGTTTCGAGAATTTTAAAATTTAATTTTTTGTGATTGTTTCTTCTGTAATTTCTTTTTCCAAATATTTTAATGTTAGTTTTCTTCTTAACATTTTAAATTCTTATAGGCTTGAGATGACTCACAGCAAAATTATTGAACAATTTGATCACATTCATTTTTTATGCACTTTTATTTCATTATCGTTGTTCTATACATAGGGTGATAACCAAGTACACAGGCAGAAAAAGCAATAACATAAGGCAATCTTTGAGGCTTACTTCAAGAGAAACAGAATAATATGCACTAAATTACAACAACGATGTAAAAATAATCTATGAAATACAAACATATTAATTTGACAGTAGCTATGACATGGTAAACAATAATTAACAAATCAATAATAATGTAGGTACTCGTATTTCTTTACGATTTTTGTTTAAGTTAACATTAAAATCGGATGTAACAAACTTTTTTAAAGTTATTATTGTATTAAAAGCGATTTATCCCGTTAAAACTTCAAAGAAATTGCATTAGTATAAACATCATTTACGCATAGAATCTTAAAAAGCACTCCTTTAAGATGATTTGCAAGGAAAAATCATATGATTTGAACATTGTTGCTTAAAGTTTAAGGTATGTTTTTCTATGAACGAATGGTAACACTGCTGAAAGGAATTTGTCTCTTCTTCTTTGAAGAACTCTTTAGTTGTATGCGGCCCTTTCTGTCAATGCTTAATGGTTACACTCTTCGCTTAACGTAAGAGGTGGATGAAAAGTACAAGGAACATTTCCGCCTCATCAGTATACAATGACAAAAGGTCTTCTTACGTTATGTTGAAACAGTAGGATAAATAACAATTGTTTTGGATACTATGTTTATTTATTCATTTATTAATTAATTACAGACTACAACAAGTCTACTGCTGAACATAGGCCTGTCCCATAGATTGTTTCGTAGGGGGATATTTGTTTAAATTGCCAGGTTTAGCAGGCGGGTTTTTTATTATTTTGAATTAGCGGTCAGCCACCGTAATCTACATCACCTGAGGATGTCACGTTTAGAGGCAAACACGTGTCATATTATCGACGGCGGTGTGACTTTCCTAGTGTAGTGGTGCTGGGATTAGTGGTGACGGGCATAGTGCACGCAATTGAAGGAGGGAGGAAGGTGATCTTCAAAGTAGGTTTTTTTTTCATTTATTACCCATAAAAATTGTACAATTATTAATACATATTGAACACAGCGCAAACCACTGAGGTTTAGTTGCTGGGCTTACGTTTGCTATGCTTAAAAAAAAAGAAGAAACAAAGTTACTATACTTATTCATATAACTATTCGATCCTTGCTGTCCAAAGAACTCACTAGAAAAATCTTTAGTTTGTTTTTTATATTTTTTTTCATTAATAGAGTTCCTAAAACTCAGGATCCAATTGATTTATGATATTTCATATATCATTTTATTTTATTACTCGGATCTTATCTAATTAATTTTTAACATCTTTAATTATTTTTAAATGTTATCATTTTCTTTGTTGATTCTTACAACACCCACGTGATGTCATTGGATATGGCGATTGATCATTTATACAGTTAAAACATAGAACAAGGTTATTATTATACTAGCTCGCCATGCAGACGTTGTTTTGCCCTTTCCAACGACCCTTCTTATAAAAATCCTTAAATTCGGAATAACAAATTTTGAGGGTCATTTAGCGGTATTAAAAACTATCCTATCTTTTAAGTGGGACTAAAATGCACAGAGTGTGCAAAATTACATTGAAATCAGTTAAGTAGTTTAGGAGTCCATCGCGGACATACAACGTGACACGTAAATTTTATATATAAAGATTGTTCAACTTGTAAAGCGCAGCAGTACAATACAAGTTCAATACAGTACAATAAAAGCATACAAGTTATACAATTAATACGATAATTCTATATGTCGCAAATGTCGAAAAGAAAAAAAAACAGAAAAATCCCAGAATGTCAGAATAACAGTTGTGGAATAACCACTTAAAAAATTCCGTGTGTGAAATGGCAGGTTTTCTTTTTTCTTGTAGAAGTAAGTGTGACAAACGAGCACACAGCCCACCTTATGATAAGTGGATCTTCGGTTTTGAATCAAATTGCAAATGAGTTGACACCCCTAAAAGGATGGAATGGATCTTTACTAGTAAAAATGGTCTCCGTTTCTCATCACTTAACATACGAAACACAATAACGTTATACAGCGTTTTAGGTCTATATTCTGCATGTAAGTGGTCCTTCCCCGGTCGAGCCGACGCATTCGTGCTGCAACTATACTACTAATATAGCTGCAGCATGGCTCTACCACGTGAGAAACAATAAATAACCATTATTAATATTATAATACCACGTTTTTTCATTAAAATATTCAAACTTGCGATTAACAAAACAAACAACGTGCGTCGCACTAACCCTGAGATTGTTGCCCAGTGGCTGTGCTAGCGTAACCGGTTTTTTCCAGTCACGCCGCGTACGCGACAAGCGTCCAGTGGTCACGCATACATGCCCCGCGTACTTGTAGTAACGCAACCGATTCGCGCGGTTGTATGCAGCTTTATCTGTGTTCCGTTTATTTACTTACGTGACACAAATAATATACATGCTATTGATGCTAAATCAGCCACCCTAACGATAGTTTAGTCAATATGTTGTCGTATCTGTGAATATCGGCACTATGTGGTCATCATCACTACTCGTAGATACTGCGATCGCAAATGCAGAACTCATTCTAGTATTCAGCGTTGTAAATAATGAATTGCTTGGTCACAGATCGCTACGAACAATGGTTTACGTCTAGTTTTATTGTAATTTAGCGATTCACCACGGCTTCACACAGGTGATATCTGGATATCGAAAACAGCGCCACCAACTGGGTTGAAATGTGAATTTAAACTATCAACCATTCAATGACACAGGTTTTTTTTTAATTATAATAATCGGTCGGGCCCATTGAGTTATATGTACTACGTACTAGAGAAGCCCTTCCGAACATTGATTATGTTCAACTGAACTGTAGTGCAGTCCCTGCAGTCCATACAAACTAAATATTGTGTAAATTGAAGATTTGTGAATTCCATAAAATAATTATTATTACATTTTATTTAGAAATATGTTTGTTTAGATTATAATAAGATATTTTATATTAAATTCTTATATTTATTTTATATTAATATCTTATTTTATAACAAATTAAAGTCTTCACGCATTCGCGACTGCTACTCCCGCGCATGCGCGACGACATAGAGTAGGACACAATTTTTGTTTGGAAGGGCTTCTCTAGTACGTAGTACATATAACTCAATGGTCGGGCCAGTTTTGAGTTTTGGCGTGACTAACGGACATGAATTGATTTTTATATTTAGAAAACGGATAAAAGGTTAGTACATACGTTTGATTACAATTTCTACATTATTTTGTGCTATTGTGATTGTGTTACGTTTCCTTAACAATATCAATGACAAATTTAACAAAATTATTTATGTATAATTTACTCTATTAAGACCTAAGATGTTTTTAAAAGTATAGATACGACATACTCGCTCTAAAATGGCAATACGAAAGTCAGGTAATTGCCCGACTCGCATTCAGTCGGGCACGTTCTCGTGTCGCGGCTATACTTTCGCTACAACGCGTAAATCTTCTAGTTATTCGTGGCAAAAATTCCTTCCTGTGTTTTTAAGTGGTGCACAAATTACACGGCAACTGTTAGAGACAAGAAAAACGTCTCATTAATATTTTGAATATAGATGTTTTCTTAATTGGTTTTATTATTTCAACACTAACCGCTAGTGTAGTCTTTGCCGCTAGCTAATGTGTTCTTTTCCATATCGGTATGTCACGCGCTCGCGCCAATGAGCGCTCGGCAGGAATCAATACGCAACTAATAATGTATATTCATCTTTTTCTAACGATAGGTATACCCTATCATTCGTCTCTTTTTGTTAGCGCAACGTGTCATAATAAATAGCTGTACGTAGATATAGTACCGCCAGCGCCACTTTAAAATACAATAATGTTAGTGTATAACCTGTCTATCTTTTTAATACGTCTTTGATTAAGACATAGTTGATGAATGATTTTGACAAAGAAGATTTATATCCTATGGAATACTTTTCATATGTTACATTTACATGATTAAATAACATACCATCCATCTATACTTTATATTAAAATAACATTAATTAAGATTAGTGTTAATATAATAAAACTAAACTGTATAAAAACATTTTTCATAAATGTATACAGTAATGTTTTTGCATTTTATTATTTATATATTATTATTATACTATTTTACCTTTCCAATCAACCAGTATACTCGCACATTGACCAAGTTTTATAATTATGCAGCCTGAATGGGTCGTATGAGGAAGCTCAAAGTTGCTCAGAGAGAAATAATGCTTGAAATTTCTTGAGCTGAAAAAATTACTTTGTAATGGGGATATAAAATATACGACGAAGGTGGAAAACTACGGGGCTTTGGTCGGTACGAATCCGCCATAATCCATCCTTGCCGCCGCAAGGCGAACGCAAGTTATTTGTAGGCATTTCTCATGTAAAAAAGGGCGACCCCTCTAGATGGACTGTTGACCTGGTAAGAGGAGCAGGAAGTCGATGAATACAGAAGGCTTAGGACAGTGTTTTGTGGCATTCCTCCCTTTTGTGGCCTATGTTCAGCAGAGGACCTGAGAAAAGCTGTAATGATAATAATGGTAATGGTGAACTGAATAACGTCGCTTGGCTTTCTACATTCTGCAAAATACATTAACGATTAATTCTTTAAGCTATATTTAAGCCGCTGTGGATAAAGGTATTTCCTAATTTCGACAATAATGTATAAATTACGAACATAGAACCGACATTGTATTGTATTTTTTGCAGGTATTGTAGATCAGAAATGATTAATGTGTTGTACTGTATAACATATTTTTACGTCAACTGATAAACACACATAGTGCTACATATATAGATAAATAATATGTAATTAGGTTATGAAGTAATCAGACCGCTGCTCTAGTTCGAAATGTTTAGTAGAATTAAAATTTCTACGAAACATCATACATTTATGTTTCCCCACGATGTTTTCTTCATCGACACGCACTTAGCAAATATGCACCTTAAAACTCGAGTCACTCAATACACTATAAAATAAACGGCGATCACGCAGCTCCTGAGCTACTACGATTCCTATAGTGAGAATCAAAACATCTTTGTATTTTTATTCTAAAAGATACACTCCAACCAAAACACTGTTAATTTTTCACCTATAAACAAACACACAACACTGCTTGTTTGTTTCAAAGGTGCTCCGCAAATCATAAAAAAGCGAAAATACGAATCTCGGTCAAACTTCTGGCACTGCAGGAAAAGAAACCCTGCCTACACGAGGCTCTTAAAACTAGACAGTAATGAGAGCGCGTGGAGTATTCACATTTCGCTAAAGAGCAAAGAAAAAAATGTCGACCTTACCGTTCTTTTCACTTTTTATGATAATAACTATTCGTAAATAGCGTTTGCTTTTGTTTATAAATTAGATTAGGACAAGACTGTCACTATCACTGTCGTGTTCACCCACACGGCAAATAATTATTTAAACGTCGTTTTTACCTTGATGTGGGCCGGACTGAAATCCGACCGAGGCCGATACAACTCTTGGTATGTATATAAGAAATAATAGTAAGAAAAATTTTGTTAGGCCTGGGATATAATCAATATTATCAAAAATTAGTTTAATTCTCTTGCTTTTAATTATTTCTTATTTTTTGAGAGAGAGTCAATATACCAGTGCCAAAAATGAAGTAAAAATAATAAGAATTGCATTACTACACACAAAGGGAATGTAAGAAAGTATATAGAGAAGAAACAAACCAGGAGATGGGAAGCAGTGACTTTCTCATAACAAGCTAACCCGCCGCCAAAGGTACTATAGCAAACATGATGCAATCTATGGGGAGGTATGTTCAGCAGTAGACTTTGATAGGCCGTAAGGAATGAATGATATATTACGATAAAGAGGCCGCGATAATACTTATATATTTAAATTTATTAGTAACAATAGAAAAAATTATGTGTAAACTTATAAAGCAAAATATTAACATTTTTAAAGATAATACATATTATGAAGAAAAAAACTTAAAACATCAAGCATACTCTCATTAAAATCAATCAGATAGAATAAGAAGAAATTTTAGCCCAGCCAACTTAAGCCAAGAAGGGTTATAAAATTGAATCGATAAAAAACACAGAAGAAAATTAGAGGTAACATCGCACGAGCGAAAATATCTATTCAAATATTTATTTGGTTTTGAGATAAGGGCAGAAGTAAGATAGTTTGAATAAGCACCTAGTACCAGCAATACATACGTTTGTCATTAAAACCCTTAACATAATAATCACATACAGTAAATTAAAGGTGAAGCAGAGTAAAGGGTAAGGTAAAAATGTTAATTGAATTGATTTTTTATTAGCCACGACGAAACGGAGAAGGTGTAAGCGTGAAAAAAAAACGAATGTTGTCATTTATGTACAAAACGGTTTTAGTAAAGGGTTTATGATTCATCATCCATGGTTCTTGGCTCGCTGTTAGCGATAAATATTGTTCGCTCGTTGAAATGACTTTCAGCGCATTTTTCCCCAAGACCGCTAGACTGATTTAGATGCGGTTTTTTCTGAAGTGTTTGAGACTTATTTGCAACGATTCTTCGATAGGTTTGATGTTGCCAAACCAGTGACTATTCACCAGGCGCTGATACTTTTTTGTAAAGAGTTTGAGATTTCGGTCCCTCTTGATGGGAGGTCGGTGAGAAGCATCTGTATATGAACTGCTGAGGGTATAATGATGAAGGTGAGCAACATCGTGGAAAACTCTGTAAAGGCTATTTGTTTGTCGGCGCTTCTATAAAATACGTGATCGAGAGTGAGCGAGAGGTTGCGTCAGTCTAGCAGAGCGTCATTTCGATGGTGGCGAGGTCGAATTGAAGGTATGTCGATAAACCTCCCACTGGTTTGTGCAGTATAAAGTTCACTATAGGTGTAATGCGCGAGAGATTTCGTCTAAGTCTTTCTACAAGTGAAGTTAGCTATAAGTGCTAAGACTCGTAAAATATCCCTCACGTTATACTGTTGTGTAATTATGACGGGGACATATTATGGTATCTCAGGTACTCTATATCTATACTGAATACATATTTCAGTGCGCTGTTTTATTACCAATAATGATTAATTACGTAAGCAGAAGATCAAGTTGAACATCCGCTCTCACACTAATATTATTGTTAACAAATAACCTTCTGATGTATTCCCAGTAATTCCAATATATTGAATCTTTATTGAACCTTACAAATAATATAAAATATAGGACAGGTGGACTTAATGCTAAAAGCATTCTCTACTAGGCAACCTTGGGGCAGTGATAACAGTACAAAATTGGTTACAGAAAACATAAAAAATATAAACAGTAAACTTATACACACATATCTAAATATAGTAAACCCCAAGAATTATTCTCTTGAATGAATTACGATAATATATACACATAGAAAACGCACATGCATTTTCTTTTTTTTTACCTTTTTTTATAGGATAAGGGTGACAAACGAGCACACAGTCCACCTGATGGTAAGTGGTTGCTGCGGCCCATAGACATCTACATCTATCCTCTATTACAAATCAAAATGTAGATGCGTTATCACCCGTGAGGACTAGGATAGAATGCCTCATTTCCAGTAAAAAGGGCCTCCGGCCACCTGCACTCACCAAGCGAAACGCAGAGGTGAACCTCTACTTCACGCTGGTATTCTGTGAGGTCGTGGTACCACCCCGGTTCGAGCCAGCCCATCCGTGCGACAGCAAAAGCTGCTGCGTGGCTCTACCACTGTTAAAAAGCATAAGCATAATAAGCATATAAACATATACACAAATATATATTAAGTATATTATAAGACAATATAATATAAAACGAAAAATCTTTATATATTGTTTATTGAGTAGGTCCTGTGTATGAACCGCTGAGGGACTGATAATAGAACAGAAAACCTTCGTAAGAAACCATTACGTAGTTATTGAATCATCTTTAGGCTCTTTTTTATAGGGTTATCATGTCACATAGTGTTCTTAGAATAATCACTATGGTAATGTCATAACAATGCAAGACATCAAACATACAGGAATATTGTTATTTAGACACTAATATAAAAATTCACTAAAAAGTTTAAAATAATAATAGTGATGCGTTGTAAAATCAAAATTAAAAATATTAACAAAAGCCATGACTGATGTAAATAAATGTTACAATTAAAATACAATTTTTAATAAACCCTAACAAAAGAAATGGAAGTGTGTTACGAAAGAAAACTAATAATTTTAAAAAGAGTTGAGTTGTCGCGAGGTCTCTTATATAAATAATTAATTATAACTTTCCTTAGTAATTCTTACCTTTGAGTGCCTCTTGTTTGTTGAAGACACAGACAGCAATAATATCAAATATAGTTACTACATTTACCTATTAATATAATAACAAAAGCCAAGAAATCTGAAATAAAACTAAGATTTTCAGTTTTATGAGTTTGTGACGAATTGAAATTACGTTAGCGCCGTAAATAAATATATTCCCTAATTAATATAAATTGCCGCGTCTCTGCGAGATACATAATAGCTTTGATATACAGATACATTTTAATTGAAACTTGGAACAGAGATGGCAAGTTTAAAGACACTCAGGAAGCTGTGCTCGGGATTTCTATGCGCAAAAAAAATTTAATGACGAAATTCGCAGAAAATAAGGATAACTGACGGCCAAGCGGATGAGTAAGCTAAAATTATAATGAGTCATGTAGCCCGTCAAAACCAATTCCGACAAGGAAAGACAGGATTTTGGAAGTGGCAGCTTCATATTACCAATGCAGCGGCCCTCCTCAAAGATTAAACTTGTAGGATCAATCATGTCGATAAATTCGTCAATGTCGTGATCGATTCAATAAATCAATTCAACATATTAATTCATTTTTTAATTCTTGTTATCATATATGTATATATATATATATATATATATATATATATATATATATATACAAAAAAATTCTATCCCGAACGGTTCGGGGTCTACGCCATGTTTTATAAAATTCTGAAAATTCGTACTTCTGCTCACATTTGTGGTCATCACGTCCGCAGTTTAATGGCTAGATCGGATTTTTTTCTTTTAATGTGTTTTCTAATAATGGTGTTTCTAAATAACCCTTAAAAGTTTTCAACTACTATGGGTAGTATTTTACAGGACTGCATTAAACATAAGTTTAAATTTTTTACTTTATTTAACTGCTAACTTTGAACACCTGTGGTGAAAAAAATCATTAGAATTGGTCCAAACAAGGCGAACAGGTAGTAAAGTAAAATTTTCAAGGGCGAAAAATGTACTTACCTAATAAAGATATGCAATGTTAAAAAAAACTATCTGCCAATAATTTTGTAATTTTGTAATGAAATGCCTACTTTTACACATTAACGGCTATAGCTCAGTAAGTAATGACATTAAGTACATAGTATGTTAATGTTTTAGAATCCTTATGATATAGGCAAACTTTTTAAATGGTTAGCCACACAGATTCTGTACGTTTTTTTTTTCACCACAAGTGCTCAAACTTAGCAGTTAAATAAAGTAAAAAATTTAAACTTATGTTTAGTGCAGTCCTGTAAAATACTACCCATAGTAGTTGAAAACTTTTAAGGGTTATTTAGAAACACCATTATTAGGGAACACATTAAAGGAAAAAAATCCGATGTAGCCATTAAACTGCAGACGTGATAACCACAAATGTGAGCAGAAGTACGAATTTTCAGAATTTTATAAAACATGGCGTAGACCCCGAACCGTTCGGGATAGATTTTTTTTTAGGGAACCGACGCCATCTCCCCCCTGCCCGAACACGTACGTACCAGATTATCCACCATTACTGGGACAATCTGTATATATGACGAGGTTGAAATATCTTTTACTAATTTCAGAAATACATTGTAGTACGATAATTAATTTCAGAACACTTTGTACTGTGGTTTTAAATGGACATTAATTAATTTACAAACGTGTTGCGAATATTCCCTTTCAGAACGTTACTGATGGTATTTCCAAATAGCACAACATTCCGGGGAAAACTCATCATATAGAAATGCGTGACGAAATTTTCCCTGTCGCAGAAATATTCGCAATGAATGACGATATCAACGGAGAATTGTACACAATTCGTGATACTTCGTACAAATTATACCTACATTGTTAATTCCAAGAGGCTTCGGAGAATCAAGAAAAAAAACGCGTGAAATATTTAATGAAGTAATTTTTTTATTCCTCATTAGACAAAAGATACAAAGTACTTAATGTCTTTCAGTTTTGTCTGCCGGTCAACTCACGGAGTGGGGCAGTTTGGTGCAGATGTAGCAATACCGGAGAAAAAACATGAAATTTAATTGTGTGGTGGTAGGAATACTTTTCTGCCTAAAAGTCCATCTGGGTCACTGTTTTTACCATCAAAGTCTTTCCACTGCTGTAATATGATCTGGTAGCTAAAAAGAGCCAGTATAAATACAAGCATTCCATCTTAGTCCTCAGTGATGACAATGCATCTATTGTCTTCTTTATTTAAAGTTAGTTACAGATGTCCATGAGATGTAGCAGCCACTTATCATCAGGTGGACTGTGTGCTCGCTCGTTAACCTTATTCTATTAAAATAAAATAAAAAAGAATCTGAATTTACTCTGTCTACATCTATCCTCAATTAAAAATCAAAATACAAATGCTTTGTCAGTCCCGAAGACCAAGATGGAATATCACGTTTCCAGTAAAAAGGGTCTTCGGTGCTCTACACATAACATACAAAATCAGCGTTAAGCTGGTATTCTGTGTGATAGTATAGAGTATACGATAACTAGGTTTTCTCCGCGCTGACCGGTTTGCGGAACAGTACCAACGGTATCCTTGGGGTATTCGTTGATCGGTGGGACTTAGCACTTCTATAAGCGTGGGTGCGGGTCCACACAGAAGCATAACAGTGTAATATGTATGATATGCAGTATAATATGTATGTATATGTTGTTGTGTAGATATGTATTTTTCAATAACCCTAGCTATAATTAAAAAATATATAAAAGTCTTTGGTGATCAACATTTTTATTTCACAACCAGTTTTTAAGGCCATCGACAAAAATAAATACAGACTAATTTTTAACCAAGTTTTTCCATCTGTGCGCAGTTTGCGGCGACCTCAAATACTACCAATTACTGTAAACCCATTTCACCGCAATGTTTACCTATGTTTTCATTCAATTAAATTATTTTAAGCAATTTCAATAATTGAAAGAATTAAAATTACTACCCATTGACTAAATGGTCAGCCAGATTTAATATAGAAAAAAGGAAAGATTTATATTATACATACATTTTGATATTAGTTATTAAATCCCTTTTTAAATTATTATAAACTAGTGTTTGACTATTATCCCAACTGATGGTACGTATCAGTGTAGCCGAAAATGATACAGTGCAATGATTTAGCATACAAAAACCTAGCTTGACACCCATTGTCTTCGGGTAACAAGACCGTAGCTGGCAAATTATTCCAATTGATTGCTGTACGTATCACGAATGACAACGCCAACCATTTGGTTCAAGTGTGTGTTAAGGCGACAACAAAATGGTAGACTGGCCGAGCGTTTAGAAGCCTGATAGTACATAGGAAAGAAACGAAATAAAGCAATGCCTGCGCATACTCTCAATAATGTATCATGTACGGCACCGAAAGGCTTGGATATTATGTTGTTGTTTTTTATTATCTCATAGACTTTGTAGGCTTAGTGTGAACTGTTCCTGTGTTGAACATTTATGTATATGAACACTACCCCAAGTCATCCTGTAGGTGTCTTAAAAGGCAACAGAGGGAAACTGAAACTGGAAATGTGCAGAAATATCTTCTTGACAATAGTTTAATTATAATAAAAACCCGCTCATTAAGCGTGACTGTATGGGGGAGGCCTATGTTCAGTTGTGCACTTTTGATAAATTGTAATGAATGAATGGATGAACGAATGAATAATGTAAATTAGCAATGCTTGCATCTACTGCCTTAACAACGTTCGTCGGGTTAATTAATCGACGATTGCTTGAGAGAAAACAGTACATAGAAGCCATCTTACGTAATCCCTTTCGATTGTAATACCTCGATAATTTAACAAGTTATTTTAATAGAACAAAAAATGGTACAACAGTTATTAGAGTTTAAGGCTTATCTCGTACAAAAATACAGCCCCCAGTCCCCGGCGGCCCCGTTATTCCTGGCGAATGGTGGCGACCATGGTAACGGCGGGGCAGGAGAAGAATCACCAGAATAACCATAAGAATCTCCAGTGGAGGTTCGGTTGCCACTTAAGACGACTCGACCTGGTGACATTTAACGCACGCACCCTGAGGACTGACGAGAAGATCCTGGAGATGGAAGACGAGATAGACAAGTTACGCTTTTTTTATAGGATAGGGTGATAAACGAGCACACAGTCCACCAGATGGTAAGTGTTTGCTGTGACCCATAGACATCTACATTTATCCTCAATATATAATCAAAATGCAGATGCGTCGTCACCCGTGAGGACTAAAATGGAATGCCTCTTTTCCAGTAAAATGGGTCTCCGGTTCTCTACACTCACCATACGAAACACAGCAGTGTCAATCTGCCATTTTACGCTGGTATTCTGTGAGAGCGTGGTCCTTTCCCAGTCGAGCCGACCCATTCGTGCTACAACTATTAACAACTATATTCAACTATACTACTAATATAGCTGCAGCATAGCTCTACCACGTACAAATACGATATATTATGCTGGGATATATTATAAGATTATCTGAGGTCCGAAGAGGATACGGTAATCCTCGAATCCATCAACTTGTTCTATCACCGGGAGGGTGACCATCTGTCCCAAGGTGATGTAGGATTTATCGTCCACAAGTCTCTCGTTAACAACGTAGTAAATATTGTGAGTGTGTCGACGAGGATTGTGTACCTTATACTCAGAATCAGCAAACTGTATTCGTTGAAGTGAAGACTATACAGATTTACACACCAACCTCGGCACATCCTAATGAGGAGGTGGAGAAAATGTATTAGGATATCTCTAAAGCCAAGTATTCCTCCAAAACCCACTATACGGTGTTAATGGGAGACTTCAACGCAAAACTAGGCAAAAGATAGGACGGCGAGCTAAAGGAAGGGAAATTTGAAATAGGGCAACGGAACCCAAGGGGCCACCAGCCAGCCGACTTCATGGAGAAAGAGGGGCTCTTTATGATGAACTCTTCCTTCCAGAAGCGACGCCACAGGAAGTGGACCTGGTCGAGGCCCGACGGTTAGATAAAAAATGAGATTGACTTCATTATGACGACTAGACGGCAACTGTTCAGTGATATCTCAGCGATCGCGAGGGTGAAAACTGGTAGCAATCACCGAATGGTGAGATGCACACAGAACTTATATGTTAAGTTGGAGAGGTGTCGCCTAATGAAGTCAACACTCCGTCCCATTAGTGCCCTAATCCAAGGTGCCGAAACCCTTCACCTCGAGTTACAAAACCGTTTTCAGGGCCTAGAAGATTACAATGCAGTGGACAATATGAATGACAAGCTCGTGGAAACTGTGCATGCGGTCGGAGCTAAATTTTGCAAGATCTGCCACAGAAGAACATAATAGCTCTCCGATCACACTCTTAATCTCATCGGAACGTCAGACGGGAAATCTTCAGCAGATTTGACAGCATACAGACAACTGAACAGACAGATCCCCAAATGTATGCGACGGACTTTCGCAACTTTAATACTGCTCGTATTGAAGGAGCGATCGAGCAGAACCAGGGCTCCAAAGTCTTTGCTAGAGATCTGTAGGCCAGAAAAAGCCAACAGTTGCTGGAGCTGAAATCCGAATGTAGCAGAATCGTTTCCGTGACACCTGAGATTTTGAGTGAGATTGAGAGGTTCCATGAGCAGCTGTACACATCATCGTTGGAGCCATACAAAAGTGTGAGTAACAATACAAAAGCAAGTCTTATCCGACACAATTCAGCACCTTAAAAACGGCAAGTTCCCGGGCAAGGATGGAATCACAGCGGAGCTTCTGAAAACGGGTGGAAAACCGGTACTTGAATCCCTTCAGAAGCTTTTTAATTCCTTCCTCCATAGTGGCACTACTCCAGAGGCGTGGAGCAGAATTGCGGTGGTCTTGTTCTTCAAGAAAGGCGGCAATGCTCTCTTGAAGAAATACAGACCGATTTCTCTTTTGAGCCGCATCTACGTGCTGTTTTTGAAAGTCATTACGCATCGTCTTGCGCCTCCCGAACAAGCTGATTTCCGAAAACACATACATACCCTTCGGCGAATTGTACAGAAGACGGACGAGTACAATTTGCCACTATGTGTTACGTATGTGGACAGTGAGTCCCTTAAGCGGTGCCAAGTTGACTGTTGGTATATCGAAGTGCTGAAGTATTTGTACAGTAGGGCTACGATGGTTATTCGAGTACACAACCAGAGTATGAAACCTATTCAACTGCAGAGAGGTGTAAGACGGGGTGACGTTATATCCTCCGAAACTCGTCATCGCAGCATTGGAAGACGTTTTCAAGCTACTGGACTGGAAAGGTTACGGTATTAACATCAATGGCGAGTACATTACTCACCTTCAATTTGCCGACGATATAGTCCTTATAGCAAAATCGCTGGAGGACCTAAGCACTATGCTCAATGACCTCAATTGTGTCTCCCAACGGATAGGTCTTAAGATGAACATGGACAAAACAAAGATCATGTATAACTTCCGTGTCACACCTATGCCGGTAGTTGTTGAGAGCACTAAGCTCAAAGTTGTTGACGAGTATATTTACATGGAAAAAATAGTCCGACTAGGTAAGTCCAACTTCGACCGAGAGGTCAATCGACGGGTTCAACTCGGCTGTGCGGCGTTCGGGAAATTACGACACATCTTTTCTTCAGGTATACCTCAAAACTTGAAAACTAGACTGTACAACAAGGGCGTGTTGCTAGTGATAGCTTATGGAACTGAGATGTGATACTTTACTGCTGGCCGTATGAGGAAGCTCAAGGTCACTCAGCGAGCTATGGAGAGGACTATGCTCGGGGTTTCACTGCGTGATAAACTTTGAAATGAGGATATCCGCAATAGAACCAGAGAGATCGACTTAGCCCTATACCGGTAGGCGAAGTGTATGGCAACCCCCCACGAGATGGAGTGACAACTTTCTTTACATAACTCTATCGATTGATTTCTATAACTTGGACTCGTTTGAAAGTTATAGAAATCGACAAAATGGATACTTTTCAAACTTTCAAAATTAGAAATAATTAGAAATGTGCATACATGACGTTTTCATACACTTTGATTACCTTATCAACAATGCAATTATATCGGCACAAAAATTTAATTCGTTCCAAATTAAAATGTAAAGAAATTACGTGGTAGAAAACAAAACGTTACGCTATTTATTAGTCTATAAAAACAACGGTTGATTGCACTTGAACAGCTATTTATTTTTAAAATGGCTTACTTTAATACTTTATTCACAGGTATCATATTTACGACAGTGTCGTTAATTCATGGTACAAGATTAATAACCATTTTTTCAGATTTTACTAACCCAAATGACTTAATATTTTTTCAAAGTATATTTCCGTGGATTGTTGAAAACATAGGATTGGATATTAGGGTCGATTATCAATTTAAAGATAGTGGAATGGCATCGGGACCCAGAAAGTGTGTTCTTTCACAAATGAATGGGAACACTTTCCTGCAAGCAGCCTATCTAAAGCACGAAGCACAAGGAAGACCAAGAGAAAATTTCCTCAACAAATTTCCAATTGATTCTAAAAAATATTCGAATTGCTTGTTAAAAAATGTTAACCGTTATGTAAAAGAAGCCCAAAGAAAATTTAGCAAATTAAGATCTACCGAGACTCCAGTAGTTCTTCTACCAAGAAATAACGAAATAAGCGGTCTATATTCAGACTTTCTTCTGGATAGTTTGTGCCAACAATTTGGTAGAATAAAACCTAAAGGTTGCATTAATCCTCAGCCTTTTATGGGAAAACTTTTCTTTTGAGCGAACAGAATAACATTATAATAAAGAAATATATATAATAAAGACTTAAAACATATTTTATTTATTTATTTAAAAATCTTTATTGCACTTAAGATGTACAATTGGCGGACTTAATGCCTTTAGGCATTCTCTACCAGTCAACCACGAGCTAAGCAGAGAAACTTAAGCAGGTGCCATAAAAACTTGAGAATATATACGTGAATGTAAATATAAACATATACATACTATACTTGTAAATACAAAAACAAATATATATAACTACAAATAACATAAATAATATACTCTATACATGATACATAAACATAGATAATTTTAAACAATACATAATACATACATTTTAAGCATACTTACATACAAACATATTATACAAAAACAACTTAAGTAATTTATAATACACTTATACAGAAACATTTAAATAAGAAGGTCAATTGCTGAAAGAAGAAAGGTAGTGATCAGTCACAATTCTTTTAAAGGCTGCAACAGAAGTCGGTTTCCTGATATGAGGAGGTAATTTATTCCATATCCTTATGGCCTCAGCGGTGAAAGACTGGGACATAAATTTAGTACGGCGAGGAAAAACACATAAAGTAGTTCCCTCGGAGGATCTCAGGTTACGATCGTGGGAAGAACCCAAATACTGAAACTTGCATTTCAGGTATTGAGGAGTGCATAGATCATATAGGATTGAAAATAGCGTGCGAAGAATTCTGATGCATCTACGCTTATGGATAGGGAGCCATTTAAGCTTAGAACGATATAAGGATACATGATCGTATTTACGAAGGCCAAAAATAAAACGGATGCAATTATTTAACAAACGATCCAATTTGCACAGAAGTATTTGACTCACATCAGGGTAACACACATCAGCATAATCAATGACCGGTAAAACGAGTGTTCGCACCGACATAGCCTTAGTCTCGGTTGGAAGGAAATTCTTGAACCGATAAAGGCCACGCAGGGTGATTGTCACTCTCCGGCTTATTTCAGCTACCTGAGATTGCCAACTTAAATTAGCATCAATCATTAGCCCAAGGTCTTTAACTACATGTCTAAGAGGAATATTTGTGCTATTGTAAACAATAGGCTCCAGTGAATTGAAGTCTAATTTAGTTAGACGACGAGGGCTACCGAGAATTATGGCTTGACATTTAGCAGGATTGACAGCAATTCCATAACTTGTGCACCAGTCGCAGATAGCCTGAAGATCTATATTTAAAATTTCAATCGCAGAGTTAACCTCTGCTGGATCAATCTGAGCGTACAGCTGTAAATCGTTAGCATACAGATGGTAGGAGCATTTGAAATTTACAATTATGAGATTTATAAAAATAGAAAATAATAAAGGAGAAAGAATTACGCCTTGTGGAACGCCAGTAGCAAGATCAGACCAATCAGACAAAGACTGTTGATTGACCTTAACTCTTTGCTGGCGACCACGAAGATAAGTTGATAACCAATCCAAAACAGACGATGAGAAACCCATGTATTTACAGATAGCAAGAAGAATGTCATGATCGACTGTACAGAAAGCATTAGAGAAGTCAATTAATACGAGAACTACTACTTTTGACTCCTCCATACCCTCTCGTACGTCCTCGAGAACTTTAAGGAGAGCTGTGGTTGTACTATGTCCGGGACGAAAACCAGATTGTAAGGGACTAAGAAGTTTATTTTTATATATGTAGCTGGATAACTGTTTGTGTGCAGCTGATTCTAAAATCTTTGAAAGAAAGGGAAGTATAGAAATTGGTCTAAAATGGCTTAAAGAAGTGGAATTATTTAACTTGGGGAGAGGAAGAACAAATGCTTTACGCCAGAAAGATGGAAAAACCCCAGTAGAAAAAGAAAAATTAATGATGTGGTTAATGATTGGGAGAATGTAATCAATTACGGGAATAATCATATTTCTACTCACATCATCATAGCCAGCTGCTTTAGATTTAACGGAAAAAATAATTTTACGAACATCTTCATCAGTTATTGGAGAAAAAGCAAAGCAGTTTGCATCGATTCTAGGAAGGGATGAGATGAGTGAAATGGTTTTATATTTAGTTGAGTTGTCGACTATAGGTGCCGAGGAGAAGTGCTTATTAAGATCATTGAGAGATATTGCCCCTATATCAGGGCAATTCCTTTGTTTACCTAACCCAAGTGAATTGAGAAACTTCCAAATCCCGGCTGGCGAAGAGTTTAAAATGTTCTTATTAATATGTCGGCGTTTTGCAGCTCGAACCATCTGATTGCATTTGTTTCTGGTAGCTTTATATATATTCCAGTTGGCATCACAGCGATTGTTTTTAAATCTTACAAAAGCCCGATCACGTTTTGCCATTGTTTTACGGATATCACTGTCCATCCACGGTGCTGGAGGGCGCTTGACCTTTACATTGCGTATCGGGGCTACTGCATCGAATAACTGAAGGATATTACTAGTCAGTGTCTCTACCATATGATTTACATCAGATGTATAAAAAATATCTGACCAGTCAATTGAGGCAGCCTTCCGTTTCAATAACTCCACATCCATAGTCGCAAAGCTACGCAGGCGCAAAACAGGTGCGGTAACTTTTGGCGATTTGATTCGATAGGTAATAAATAAAAAATCATGCCGCGAGAAGCCAGAAGCCGGAAACTGCCCATGATTTACAACATGTTCAGTAGACGAAACGATTATCAAATCTAACCATGAATCAGCAGTGTTAATATTAGAATGCGTGGGCCCAAGCGGGAGAATAGAGAAATTTACTGAATTCATGATCATTCGTAGTTCTCGCGATCTAGAGGAGCTGTGCAAAAGGTCGGTATTGAAATTGCCCATAATTATATGATGTGCGTACTCAAATGCAATTTTCGAGAGAGCGGACTCAAGGTCATGAAAGTAGTTAACTGAGGGCGGAGAATACACAACTCCAAGAATAATTTTGTTTCCATTTAGGAGAACTTCTACAAAGAGATACTCAAGAGATCCAGACGCTATAGAGGGAGAAGATGCAATAACTTTATAAGCACACAGCACAGCGAAGGTAGATCGCCACTCCACCACCTCGATTTCCTAATCTATCATTACGTAATAGCACGAACCCGGGCATACTAAAAGAAGTCGAGAGTAAAGAAGGTTTGAGCCAGGTTTCGGAGATTAGAATAGATTGGATCGTATCAGTAAAAATATGCAAAAGTTCTGAGAAATGTTGTGGTAGGCTCTGCGCATTGATGTGACAAACATTGAAATGTTTATAGGAATTTGTTATTTGTTGAGCAATAAATGTGTTTAGGCTAACCGATTCTATTACCGAATCTTCAGTGGACTTGAATGATAAATCTGAGTCAGAAACTGAGTAAAAGGAACCATCGTCAGACTTTGTATTGTATAACGAATTAATGTAATGTATGTAAAATAGATAGGAAATATAAAAATATATAAATTAAAAATATATAAATATAACATATATGGAATATTAAAAAAAAATATGGAAAATAAACAATTGTTGCAGAAATAGAATTACCCAAAAAGATTAAAGAATCTATTTAAATATAAGGGAAAAGTATTTTTATGAATTGTAAATTATCCAGCTGATAAAATTTATTTTTCCGTAAGATCATATTATTTTTGTTCAATTTAAAATGCTAATAAATGTATAATAAACTCATGCGTCTGTGTGTGTTTTCCGTGTGTCTGCGGCTTTAGAATCCTGCGACCCTCTCTCTTCCCGTGGGTGTCGTACGAGGCGACTCAGGGAGAAAGGCCAAAGTAAAAAAAAACAAGCGTTGGCATCCGACGGATGGCGGGATAACCATCTCAATTCTTATGTGAGGCCAAATATATCCAGACCTGTGATGGGCTGCAGCGTCGCAGATGCGAAGTGTCTGACACTGCAATCGCCAACCCGCTTGCTCAGCGTGGGGATTAGGGGATTACCTCGCCATGGTAAGCACCAAAAACACACGACCCCCAATTCCCGTCCGTGCGTATGTAGCTGGTGGTGATCATGGTAACAATGGAACAGGGGGTGCTAAAAATCCCCGGGAGAGGGCAGTATACCACCACAAACTGGTCCTGGAAACTTATATTGGATGAACTCTGCGGCATGACGAGAAAATTAGAAGTAGATTTAAAAATGTAAGATGGTACATTCTGGGGTTGAGTTAAGTTTGAAGAGAAGGAGAGGACACACTAATCCTAAAATCAGGCCACCTACTCTACTATCACGAGTGACATGGTCTTACCCGGCATGAATGGGCTTTCTCGTCAATAAAGTTCTCCGTGACAAGATTTTGGAAAACTCTAGTGTGTCGACGAGGGTAGCGTATCTTTTTTTAAACTAACTGAAGAATATACTGTAAATGTTGTACAAGTTTACATACCAACTTCGACACACTCGGACGATGAAGTTGAAGCTATGTATGAAGACATAGTGAAGGCTTCACACAACAACACTAAAGCCCACTTTAAAGTCGTCATGGGGGACCTCAACGCCAAAGTTGGGAAGCATACAGGTGTTGAACAGATTATGGGACTGCTTGGTTTATAAAGCAGAAACCACAGGGGGCAAATGCTGATTAACTTTCTCGAAAGAGAGAGGCTTCATTTAATGAATACCTATTTTCAAAATAAAGCCCCAAAGAAAGTGGATCTGGCGCAGGCCCGACAACATGACGAAAAATGGGATCGACTTCATCGAACAAAAACAAAAACAAAATATTCAGAGATGTCTCAGTGATCAATAGGTTTAATACAGGAAGCGATCACCGACTTGTTCAACGCACTTTGAATATCGTTTGAAAAAGCCCGTCTGGTAAAGTTCACGCTTTTCATTTTCTTTCTTTCTTTCATTCAGTAGCAGGATCCCAACGATTCCAGTTGGAACTGCGGAAACGATTCGATTTAGGGCATCGAATCGTTTCCGGACACTAACATTGGACATTGACGAGTATCTCACTAGTGTGGTCAAAATGTGGCGAATAGGTTACATCAACCAGCCACTTTACCAACGAGCTGCCAGAAAATCCGGAGGACGAAGAGGTTGAGTTGGCCCTCGGGCAACTTAAAAATGGAAAAGCCCCAGGAGAGGACGGAGTTACAACAGAGGTATTGATAGCGGGGGGACAATCATTGCTAGAAGAGCTCTGTCAAATTTTTAACTGCGTTTACGAGATGGGAGAACTCCAAAGGCGTGGAGCAAAAGCATCACTGTCTTGTTTTACAAGAAAGGTGACAAGACAATGTTAAAGAATTATAAACCCATCTCCTTTCTGAGCCACGTATATAAGTTGTTTTTAAGGGTCATCACTAATTGACTCGCGCGGAGACATGACGAATTTCAACCACCCGAACAGGCTGGGTTTAGAAGAGACTATGACATCATAGATCACATTCATACAATGAGGCAAATTATGGAGAAGGCAAAAGAGTATAATCAGCCTCTTTGTATGATTTTGTCTTTGTGGACTATAACAAAGCCTTTGACTCCATCGAAACTTGAGCTGTTATGTTTAGATGTCTTGAGACATTTAAACACCACAAGCTTGATTTCCGTCCAAGTACTGGGTGGTCTTACAAAACCTATCCAGTAGCAGTTAGTTGGCGGCGGAGCCAGAGACCAGATGCGCCGCTGGGGTCGGGAAAGCGGGTGCTACTGAGCGCTCGATTTAGGGGTCCGATACGCAGGTGAAGTTGGAGGCTGTGGAGGGGGGCGTACTTTGTGTTCCTGGTGCGCCTTGCCTGAGAAGGAGAATGGGGAGGAGAGATCCTCCCCCGATAAGGGGCTGCCATGGGGCCGCAGATGTGTGCGAAAGCATTCCCGTGGCCCTGCCAATATGCGGCAAAGGTGGAACACCATGGGGTTTTAGTCGGTGCGAGTCCGACATAACCCGTCCTTGCCCCCGCGAGGTGGGTAAGCGTAGGCATTTCCCCATGTAAAAAAAGGCATGTCATAGAAATGAGACCGCGTTTAGGTAAACGTAGTATGGGACGCCCCCTGACTAGATCCTCACTAGCTGGAGAGATCATCGCTCGCGCGATCGCGCAATGCGGCTGACAGCAACTGGATGAGTGTAGCCGAAGATTGGGCTAAGTAGAGCGCCTTGGGAGATGCCTATGTCCAGCAGTGGACTGCTGCAGGCTGATGGTGAATCTCATATATTTTTATTTTATTTAGATCCGCTGTCCAAAAAATCCTTCTATATCAGATGATTATTTTTAATGTGAGGAAAGATATAGGTGGACATAGTAACAGCCTGTGGAAAAGATATTATTCAAAAATTTTAACTTACTATTTATAAAATTGTAAATACCAATAATATGGAGTGAAAATTTTTAGTATTTATCTAGGACAGATACAAGGTCAACATACATACATACATACTTATAATCACGCCTCTTTCCCGTAGGGGTAGGCAGAGACCACTTCTTTCCACTTGCTACGATCATTACATACTTGTTTCACTTCGTCCACTTTCATTATTCCCGTCATACATGCTCTTCGGTTTAGGATACTCTTGACCTGGCCTTTTTTCAAGACGTCGCTGTTTTTGATCTAGAAACGTCCGCCTAGGTCTACCCCTTCCAACACTTTCATTCACACTCGCCTTATACACCTGTTTCGTCAATCGTTCTTCATTCATTCTCTCGACATGACCAAACCATCTCAGCAAGGTCAAGTTCAAGGTCAAGGACGTTACAAATTCATTAATACTACAAATGTTAGTGTTAAATAGGGTACACATGATTCAAATTTCTTTATTATTTATCGATTTATTAATTGTTTCAAAATTAAAAAGGTTACCTTTAAAAGAAAATTTAATAAATACAGGCTAAGGTTTTTACGTCCTTTACCCATTGGATCTTAACATATTTACTTTATTACAAAATGAGCTAAAAAATTTAGGAACATGTCCTTTCGGAATGGTAATTTTATAAAGAGATAGTAACAATTAAATTTTGTATGTGCATCACAATCTTTTATTCTTTTCCTCAATATGTAGATAGAAGACGAAGAAATTTTTAACATTCCTACTAACATAACTTCTTACTCCAAGTTCATAAAAATTATCTATAAATTGTCTCAAAAATAAAATTAATAAGAGAAATAGGTCTCGTCAACATTATTTTATTACAATCATCAGCACTTTTTTTCTATTATTTAATTATTTTGTTTCTATGTATCATATAATAGCAAAGCACAAGCTAGTACTTTCTTCTTTATTAACAGCGACCGTGACTTACGTTACTTAGATTTGAAATAATCAACAAAATCTACAAGATTATCGAATAAAATATAGCCTACATACTTCCTGGCATTGCTCTCTATGTGTTCGTTAAGTTTCATCGTAGTCGAATTAGCAATTCCGGAGATCTACCCGTTGTTTTTGTCTCAATAGCATGAAAATAACCCCTGAGTTTAATAGAAACGTGTTATTTCAATATTACAGACAGACACTTCAATTTTATTTATATGTATAGACAGAATTTGTAATTTTGATTATGAAACATAATTGAGCGTTTTAAAGTGACCAACGATAGAAAAAAAACCGTATATCGATAACAACCGGATCGACACCAAAGGTCAAACGGTTTAATCGTCATTAAATCGTCACAAGCGTACGACTCGACTAAACAGTTTGATCGATTTAACAATTTGGTCGGTAGGTCTCGGCTACTATCGCTTATAGCCACCTCAAACTATTTAAAAAGGTTTCCTCTACAATAATATTTAATAGTATGAATACAATTTTAAATATTACATTCTTTTCCAACCCTTTTGTAAAATAGTAAAAGTTATTATAGCCACACACGCAAAGATTGAATAAATTGTAATTCCACATGAAATAACTTTTACCTAACAATCTAACTAATGCAAGTTCGCATAATTCGTTTATATTTGAAGATGAAGTAGACCCTCGTGAAAATAGTTATAAATAATACCCTTTGGAGCGTGATTTAATTTCAAGAGACAGTAGTTATAATCCTCTACTAATATTATAAATGTGAAACTGTGTTATTTGTTTCTCCTTATTTCACGCAGCAACGGATGGACATAAATAGAATAGAATATAATATTTTTATTAAAAAGATATTATGTATAATATTGCATACAGGATCGAGGAAAAAGTTTCTTCGTATTTTATATACCAATTCAAGGTTTTTTTTTAAGTTTAATTACATTAAATTACAATATATATGTGCCATTTTGTTCAATAACTTGTTGCCATATTGTAGGTAGTGACATAATCCTGTTGCTGTAGATATCTTGGGATTTTTGATTAAAAAAAATACGACAAGTAATTTTGACAGTCCTCTCTTGATGTTAACCTAACACTACCCAAAGAATTCTGAAGAGACAGAAACAGGTGAATATCTGAGGGTGCAAAGTCAGTACTATATGCAAAATCTTATAATAAAAATGTCCTTCCAATCCCGCCATACACACGGCATCACATTATTGAGTGTTAATCCGGGTTTCGCTACAGTCTGTGGAGCTTTATTATCCTTAGACCATGACCTTTTTCAGACGTTCTTGTCGTAGGTGATCCACTTTTCATCACCAGTGATCAATTTGAAAATGGTTCGGTTTCATTATGTTTCAACATAGAATCTTCAATTCCTTGTCTATGTCATAACTACTAATATGTCGATCTTGCTCCACTTTTTCAAAAATGGCATCGACTTTATCCGTATGAGGCGATTGGAGTGAGCTGCATCTTTGACATCAAAATTCCCGGACTGAAAGCGCTTGAAGCTTGAACCAACTTTGCGCTACTCTTACTGACACTGCATTAGGTCCATAAATGTAACAAATTTTTTTCGCGGCTTGAGTCGCATTTTTCCCTTTCTTGTAATAAAACTTCAGAATGTATATAGAATTTCTTCGTTAGATTCACTCATTTTGACGGACAGAAAAACAATTTAAAAATGGCGGGAAAGTATTCTTTACTTTTTTCATTTTCTTAATGTGCTATATGTATTGATATTAAAACCAGCCAGATAGAAACAGTGCAACCAAAGACATTTTTCTTCAATTTTATACAAACAAAATACGAAGAAACTTTTCCCGACCTATATATCTTATTGAAAGTCATATTAGTCAGAGAATACATAGTGTACTTTAATCTCGAAAAAAAAAACACTTTATGTAGGATAGATCTGGAGCGTACTTTTGTAATTAATGCTTAATACTGTCTTAGGTCTTCGAATAACACATTGACTGTGAGTTTTTGGAATGATGTTTCCGACCTCTACGCCGGCAAAATCGTAGGGGAAAGCTAGTACAACATAATACGTACCTCTCGGTTAGAATATATAAATTTTAAATTCTTATTTGTTATATATTATGTAAGGCTCTTCTTTTTTACAAATTATTCATAATAAATATAAAGTTTAAAGGCCTACATACTAGGAATACATAAAAGGCAATTACTGGACATGGGGATCTCCCATTGTAGGGAGGATTTATCCTAATCACTGCGAATGGTAGGCAGATACACCTTCGGAGTACCCGACGTTAGGCACCTTTGACGTTGCTGTCTGTCGCCTGTCTGATTTTTTTTACTTTTTTACATTTCCCGTCTCTTAGGACACTTCCTGGACAAAATGAAGTGATGAATTCTCTTAGACTGCTATGACTTGGCAATCTTAAACCATTATTAAGAGTGAATCGGAGCCAAAATAAATTCACTCTGCAGCTGTATTAAGGAATGAAGTACGAAAGAGTAAGCTCGTCGCTGGTAACAATGCGTCTGCATTTTGATCCTTAATCGTTGATAAATGTAGATATCTATAATCACTCACCATCAGATGGACTTTATACGCGTTTGTCACACTTATATGTATAAAGATAGAAAGAAATTGGACGATGTCACGAAAGTAGCACGAAGTAATAAGTACGCATGTACTTTTTTAGGATTCCAAGCCCGAAGGGTACGAGACAACGGGACCCCATTATTAAGCCTCCGATGTCTGTCCGTCTGTCTGTCAGCGGGCTGTATCTCATTATCCGAAATAGATTGACAGTTAAAATTTTCACATTATGTGTATTTCTATTTCCGCTATAAGAACAAATAATAAAAAATGTAAGGAGCTCTCTTACTAGAAACGTGTTTTTTTAATTATATAGTATTTAATCTTGTACGATGGTACGGTGGTACCCTTCATGCACGAGTTCGACTCGCACTTGGCCGGTATTTTTCCTTCTCTTAAACAATGTTACCACCACTTTAGGATTTTCTCATGTATCTTGGAGGCAGTTTAGTTATAAATATAAATTGCACAAAGACAAACATCTAGACTCGGAACAATTATTAGTAGGCCATACAAATACTTGTTCCAAGTGTGATTTGAAGGCCACGAAGCCGTTGTGTTGTTTAAATATACGTTGAAATATATTGCTTTAATACTTTAACATAATGAAAGGTAATTAACTTCATTCCATACAAGCTTGGGCCCGGCGTGAACAAAGTTCAAATATGTCTTATTTTGAAGATTTAAGCATTTTCACGAGGTAAAGCCATGCTACAGCTATATTATGGTTGTAGCACGAATGGGTCGGCTCGACTGGGGAAGGACCACGCTCTCACAAAATACCAGCTTCAAATAGCAGCTTAAGGCTGCTGTGTTTCGTATGGTGAGTGTAGAGAACCGGAGACCCTTTTTTATAGACACGAGGCATTCTATCTTAGTCCTCACGGGTGACAACGCATCTGCATGTCTATGGGCCACAGCAACCACTTACCATCAGGTGGACTGTGTGCTCGTTTGTCACCCTTATCCTATAAAAAAAATTGCTATTTATGTCAAAAAATCATAATTTTGCAGGACCTGGGGTTTTGTATTTATTATATGTTTTATGATGTGTAGGTTATGTAATAAAATCACTCGTTCTTCTGATGTTTTTTTGAATAAATTGAAAAGGACACAAAAGAATGCAGTTCTGTAGTTATTATTTAATAAAATTAAGTTCAACTCAGTGTATTTTAATTGTTTCGTTATTTTTCGCAATAATTAATGATAAATATTCATCTAGAAAGCAGCTGGAGTCTGTACATTGTCTGTTCTATTCCTCTCATTACCCAAGTACATGTTATTGTCATTATGTGGGCGCAACAGCCTACTGTCCTGTAACCCGAGAGAAAATCCAAGGGTCAAAACACAAAATCTATCCACACACACAGGCACAATGCCGAATTCACATGTCAAATTGAAACTCTAAGTTACCAAGACTGCTTCGGAACAGGCAATGATCAATTCGGAACAGCCTATTCAGTCGCGTCAGATAATATTCAAATGTTTTTTTAGTATAGTAATATTCAATATTTTTTCTAAATATATATATATATATATATATATATATTATCTTTACAGATTCGCCTCAATGTTTGAATACTATGATTCATTTGATAATGAAGGCTATTTTATCATAAAAATAGACTTCATTATCTATTACCATAGACAAAATACAGAAAAATATTTAACAGTTTCGTTTTTGCTATAATAAAAGCATTAGCTTTCGTTTTTCAGTTAAAAAATGTTTTTATGACTGTCCCTTGTATTACAGAAATAAAAACCATTTATTTATGCTTTTAAGTTATTGTTTTATTACCTACATATTTTGAATAAATAACAACGATAACAACGAGCGATGGCAATCACCCAATTTCATACATCTCCTTTACATTAACAAAATACATAAAAAATTGAGCCGTGAGTTTGCGGAGGAAGAATTTTACCCATTTCATCCGTGTCTGCATAGGAAAATCGACGACTTAAGGAAATGCCCGAAAGATTTATATATTACGATGTGAAAAAACATACGTTCCAAACTATCCAGAATAAGACTAACAATATGTGAAACAAATATCGTAGACAATGAGGTTAATGGGATTTTCGGTTCCCTAACCTTTTCGAGAACGGTCTAATGGTTTCACTTTACGTTAGTGTCGTACGATAGTGTAGAAACATCGATTTATTTATTCAATATATTATAATAGCTATGTGTGGAATTTTATTTGTATTACAAAAACAGAAACCTCTTATGGAAGAATTTCCTCAATGACATACACTTTTATTACATAATATATAGTATCAAATAAGCCTTTGTACATAACAATAGCACCTCTAAGTATTACATTTTATTAGCTATGGGAAACTGTGATCTATGTTCATCAGTGATCATATAATTTGCCATAATAATTTTCATACATATATTTTAAAGTTTGAAATGGTCAGTTACATCATAAATTTTCTAAGCAATACACAAAAATTGGTTTGAAGTAGTTCAAATGCTAGCCAAAATAATATATAAGAATTTTCGAAAAAGTAAGTTTTTAAAATTCTAAATCATATTTCACAGAATGTTTGAGAGGTTAGTGGTTTCATCGATAATCGTATTAGATAAGGAACTCTATCGGTTCCGGAAGATAAATTGATCGTACTCGCTCCAATAGAGATGAATTTGTTGAAATAACTGTTCGAAAATACGGAGCAATTGATAACTCCCCAGATAAGCTTGAATTTCAATTTCCTTATCTTTGATTTCCTACCTTTTATTAAAAGTAAGTTATCGTAACATTTTAAATGTCTGTCATACGGTCACAGGGAAAGATCTCTAAAACTATTTGACCTTTGAATTTTTAAATTTGATAATCTTTTTTTTACGTTGGTTTTGATAATAGTAAATGGTGTAAAACTCCCGGTGCTGCGATAGTCTATCCCCTTTCTAAACGTGACGATAGCAAATACTTCCTGCAACGAGAGAATAAAATTCTAGCTGTAAACTTTTGAGCTGAAAAAAAAGTAAAACAAGGGTAAGTAATACATGGGACGTATTAAGGTTGTGTAGTGATGGGTAAAAATATCCACTACCCCATATCTTGCCGTGGGTGTTGCAAGAGGCGACAGAGGGAAACTGAGGCAGAAGATGGGCAGCAGAATCTTTTTGATAACTGCAAATAACAATAAAAAAACAACTATAGCAATGGGGGGTATCCCCGTGAATAAATAAAGTTACGAAGAGACGGCTCCGAGTCCCCGGCAGCCCCACTATTTCTGGCAACGGTGGCGACCATGGTAACGGTGGGGCAGGGTATGCTAAGAATCTTCGATAAAGGTTCGGTTGCCACCTCAAATGACTCGATCTGGCAACTTATAACGCACGCACCATGAGGACTGAGGAGAAAACCCTGGAGCTAGAAGAAGAGATAGACAAGTTGCGCTAGAATATTGTAGGGTTATCCGAGGTTCGAAGAGAGGGGGAGCACACGGTGATTATTGAATCCGGCAACTTGTTCCATCACCGGGAGGACGACCATCCGTTCCAAGGAGATGTCGGATTTATCGTCCACAAGTCTCTCGTTGACAACGTTTTTAAAATTGGGAGTGTATCGACGAAGCTTCCGTACCTTATACTCAGAATCACCAAACGATATTCGTTGAAGGTCATACAGGTTTACGCACCAACCTCAGCACATCCCGACGAAGATGTGGAGGAAATGTATGACGATATATAGCCATGTATTCCTATAAAACCCACTATACGGTGTTAATAGGAGACTTCAACGCAAAACTAGGCACAAGAGAGAACGGTGAGCTGAAGGTAGTGAAATTTGGAATAGGGAACGAAATTCAATGGGCCAAGAAGAATCCAGCTAGCCGACTTCATGGAGAAAGAGGGACTCTTTATGATGAACTCTTTCTTCCAGAAGGCGGCATCACAGGAAGTGGACCTGTGTGCCTAGTGCCAGATTTTGTTTATTTACGCGTTCGATATCGAGAAGTTAAAGCTGGCTTTTCACTATGGGATATAATATATATTATATCCCGAAATATAAATTATATCCCGTGATTGGCTTTCACACTGTGAGATATATCTTTTAACCAGTGTGCATTCGTCATTGGTCATTGGATTACCCCCCTTTACCCCGTACACCGTCTGCGGGGGCACGGAACGGTGTGCGGGGTACAAGGGGAGAAATATAAAATGAAAATATCGCTCGGTCGATCGAAAAAATATTTATAGCTTGAGATGTAATATATATTTTAGCACAGTGTAAACGGTTCCATATAAAATGTATGGTGAGCGATATTAATTTATATCTCGAGATGTAATATATATTATACTAGCTGTGCCCCGCGGTTTCACCCGCGTCATCACGTGTCGGTGGTGCGCGACATACCCTAAAGCATATTTTATTTGATAGCAATGGATGGAAAAATTGGCATAATTAATGGAGTACTTTTATCTGTCGGCATATTATGTATGATGTAGAGCGAAGTTAAGTTTTATCCACTTTTCCTCCCCCTCCCGGTTGAGCGTCCCCCCCCCCCCCCACGACACAGAAAGTGTCACGAAGCGCGGTTTTTTCCAGTTTTAAAGAAATCCGTACTCGATTACATGAGAAGTGTGTAGGCATGAAATGATTCTTGAGCTATCAAACTCTTATACTTTATATAAATTTAATTTAAATATTAATCAATTAAATTTTCAAAAAACGATAGCAACGTGAAATGAAAGAGTTCAGAAATAAAGATGTAACTAATCATTGTCATAAAAGTACACAATTAATTTTCAATTTATTTTAGCTATAACGATTGAACTAACCACGCTCTTAGAAGCTTTCTATACTGGCTTCTCACAGTTCTTACCGGGCGGCTAGGGTTTATGCGTAGTTCGCGCGCCCAGCCAAGTATTGAATTATTTTAATTTTACATTATCTCTTAAACTATACGTCCAAATAACATGGTATAAAGAACAATGTTTATCTACATAAAATTGTCTTCATGATCTTTCATTCGTAAGGATAAATAGGCCACGCCTAATAATAACGCTCATAAATCACTTTTAAATTTTCAATATTTTTTGTCACCAAATACCTAATTATGGCTTATGTATAAGAAATAGACATATGGTATCACGGACTTTTTTTTAGACGGAGTAAAGATCTATATTTTTCTAGAACATTGTATTTACCTATCCCTAACGATAACACCAGTGTACGCGGATAAATCATTTCGGGAGTGCTTTTTCTTCTGACTTGCTTAACAAATATCCATATTTAAGGCTAGCTGAGTGATATAGCGTAATGCTAGATAGCCTATACTATTCCACATGAATTTGGCTATAATATACATAAAGAATTTTTGAAATCGGACTGGTAGTTCCAGAGATTAGCGCGTTTAAACAAACAAAAAAACAAAAAACTGTTCCGTTCTATTATATTAGTATAGATTATATCCCGTAGTGAAAAGCGGGCTTAACTACGATTTGTATAGAATAAAATCCACGCCAGCTAGTGGCAATAATCGGAATCACAATTCATTATTAGCTATTTGTTTATGTTTCATAATTTGATCAAGGTTTCGTCAGTTTGTGTTAGTATTATGAGATTCAGAATTAGCCATTTTATTTTGATGTTAATTATTGAAAGTATTAAATTGAAAGCAAAAAACATGAAGGTGTTTTCATTCTAATATGATTTTATGTTGACATTTATGGAGCAGTAAATGTAATTTAGTTACTTAGTGTTAAGTGAACTTATGATACTTACTACTGACTTAATTATTAAATATTGATGTTAGGAACTTGGATTTATCAAACGCTATTTACACAAAAACTTGAATACTTTCTTGGAAAAGGTGATATCTATCCTTAAATTACCTACCTGTCATTGGGGTGTAACAACGGACTAAAATATGCACAAGCTCTTGCTTCAGCACTGGCTTTATAATAATAGTCATCTATTATTATTAGTTATTAATGTCTTCGTGGCTGCAAACATCCTCCTAACGAAAAAAATATGCCTGCCTAAATTATATATCGTTCTCACAAAATGAAATAAAATTAACTCTTCAACAATTATTCTCACTCTTCTATCTCACTGTAAAAATTTAGGTGAAAACTTGTTCGATATCGACCGCGTAAAATTTTACGTCTCGATTCTCGAATGATCGAAATTGCCACTCCAACCAATCACGTGCGTTTAACGTTCTCACTGACGAATGAGAGTCAATGCTCGATGGTGATTCCAATTATTGCCACTAGTTGGCGCTGATTTTATTCCATATAAATTGTAGTTAACTTTCTCGTTATCGAGCGCGTAAATCAACATCTCGCACTAGGCACTCTGGTCGAGCTTAACCGTTCGACAAAACATGAATGAAATGAATGAATGAAAATTATATTTATTTCTTCACCACAAAAGTATATAGATAAGTCTACTAACAAAACTTAAGAAATATTAAATATTTTAACATATTTTTTTTGCGGTGGAATGGAGCCTACACTAGGGTATCCCTGTATTTCGGACTCCAGGTCACTCGGTCGCTGACTACTTCCGAGTTTGTCGGAAAGTGTGTGTGTGTGTGTGTGTGTGTGTGTGTGTGTGTGTGTGTTGTGTGTGTGTGTGTTGTGTGTGTGTGTGTGTTGTGTGTGTGTGTGTGAGAGAGAGAATGAGTGTATGTGCGTGCGTGCGTGAGTATTAGATTACAATAGCAACAAATGATTCAGTGTCGTCATAACAAATCTTTGAAAGATATTTTTTTAAGAAAACTTACATTCATACAAAGTTTGTGGAATAAGGGGTAATAGAAAGAAGGCAGTACTATGTCTCATTATACTACATATTCTATTGTTTCTTCGCTGGTTATCAATAATTTTAGGTCATAGGTTATTTCTTTGTGCTTACGCAAAGTTAGGTTTAATATGAATAGTTGTCTTACAGTCAGTAATTTACTTTCTTTGTACAGACTGAATGTTGAGTATCGGAATGCTTTCTTAGCATTACTTTAAACAGAGATCTCTGTGCGCATTCCACCTTAATAATTCTAGTTTTGCACGCTCCACCACAAATAGAGATGCAGTAGCTTAAGATCGACTGAGCTAGAGCATATTAAACCGTTTTCAGTAATGTTAGTTTGAGTACATTTCTAAGCTTTTTAAAGATCTATATTAGCTTACGTGTTCTTGCAGATAGAAGATCTAAGTGTGAAGTCCAAGAAAATGTTTTATCGAGTTGAACATGAAGATATTTAATACAGCGAGTTTTTTGTAATGGTAGACAAGAGCAAGTTAAAGAGTTTACGTTATCACAATCATGCAGTTTTAGATTTAAGTTATTACTGTTTGGTTGTTTGGATTTGTTTATAGAAAATGTTATATAACTAGATTTATGAATGTTAAGCGTTAATAGGTTCTTATTTAGCCATAGGTAAGTCTGATGAAGCCCTTTTTTAGCAGTTGAATGTGTTTCGACCCAAGTCGCTCCTTGGAATATGATTGCAGTGTCATCTGCGTACGAAAATCTTTTTCCATTAGGTGGTATATACTGTCAGAGTTCATCAATGTAAATCAAGAAGAAACTTGGGCCAAGGACACTACCCTGCGGTACACCGCAGGTGATGGGTAAGGGACTGCTAACATAATTACCTATTTTTACGGATTGAAATCTATTATTTAGATAGTCTTTGAAAATTTGAAGGAGTAAGCCACGTATACCAATTAACTCCAATTTCTTTATTAAAACGTTAGCAGAGACTGTGTCGAACGCTTTAGCTAAGTCCAAAAAGCACCAATGCATTTAAGGCCAGTATTTAAGTTTTCTGCAACATAACTGGTGAGATGTGCAACTGCATCTTCTGTAGATTTGTTGTGTTGAAAACTATATTGCGATTCGACGAGGATCTTTTCTTGCGTAAGATATTTCATTAGACGAGTGTTGATAAGCTTTTCAGGTACTTTTGACAACGCAATCGAAACGGAGATTGGGCGATAATTTTCGACACAGTCTCTGTCAGACCAGTCTCTGTCACAGTCAGAGTGGGGTGTATGATTGAAAATTTAAAACTGTCGGAAAAAACGTCTTTGTTTAAATAAAGATTAAATATGTGTGTAAATATAGGACAAATGTCGTCTTTTATGCGTTTTAGGAAAGCTACACGTATATTGTCTCCTCTAGAAGCTGAATCGTTTCTTAAGTTAAGGAGTAGTGCCTCGACTTCCGCTGTGTCAGTATCGATCAGGACGAACGATTTTTAATAAGAGGAACTATTAATATTGCATTTTATTTTACTTACGTCAGTAGCTTCGTGTATTTTGTCAGCGAGCCTTTGGCCAGTCTTGGCGAAGTACTCATTGAATTTATTTACTGATAACAATGCATTACCTGGATATACATTCAAGAGTTCATTGACATGATTTTTATTTTCTACGGTATCGGTGATTTTACGAATTGCTTTCCAGGTTTGTTTACGGTTCTTACATTTGGAAATCTCCGAGATTTCGTACTTTTATTTAAGATTGTGTAATAGGTTGTTACAGAAATTTCTGTATATGCTGTACGAGATATTTAGTACTTCGTCAGTCGGCGAGGCTTTTTGCTTTTTGTAAAGAGCGTCACTATGTGAGATGCATCTAAGTACGCCTACAGTTATCCAAGGCTTTAAGACATATTTCCTTTTAGGGTCTTTACGAACTACAGTACTTGCATTTAAAGATTCTTTTATATATTTTACAAGTAATTCATTAGCTACATTAGGATCGTTAATATCTAAATTGAGAGCTAGATATTGACTTCATTATGACGACTAGATGGCAACTGTTCGTGCGTGTTTCAATGATCGCGAGGGTGAAAACTGGCAGCGATCACCAAATGGTTAGTGGCACACTGAACCTAAGCATTAAGTTGTAAAGATCTCGTCTAAAGTGAAGTCAACGCTCTCGTCTCGTGCTCCAATCCAAAATCTCGAAACCTTTCAGCTCGAGTTACAAAACCGTTTTCTGTGCCTAGAAAACTGTCCATGCAGTCGGAGCTAAGTTTTGCAAGATCTACCGCAGAAGAACACAAAAATGCTCCTAAGCCGCTGCTCTACATGCTGTTTTCGAGAGTCATTACAAATCGTCTCGCACGCAGACTTTTTTTTATAGAATAGGAGGCAAACGAGGATGTGGCTCACCTGATGGTAAGTGACTACCGCCGCCCATGAACAGCCGCAACACCAGGGGAATTGCAGATGCGTTGCCGGCCTTTTAGAAAGGTGTAAGCTCTTTTCTTGAAGGTTCCTAAGTCGTATCGGTCCGGAAAATTCGCTAGTGGTAATTGATTCCACAAGGAAGTTGTGCGAGGGAGAAAACTTCTTCTAAATCGCACAGCGGTGGACCGCCAATCATCCAGATGGTATGGATGGTAACGCGAGTTTTGTCGCGATGTGCGATGGTGAAATTGAGCGGCTGAAATTAGTCCGAACAATTCCTCAGAGCACTCCCCGTGGTAGATGCGATAAAATACGCAAAGAGATGCAACATCTCTACGCAGTGCCAGTGTATCGAGCCGATCAAAAAGAACTCGGTCGTCGACGATTCGAGCCGCTCTGCGCTGGATGCGGTCAAGTGGAAGAAGCTGGCACTGGGGTGCCCCGGCCCAGAGATGAGAACATTATTCCATGTGGGGTCGAACTTGCGCTTTGTAAAGTTGCAAGCGATGTGCCGGCATGAAATACTGTCTCGCTCTGCTGAGCACACCAAGCATTTTAGAGGCCAATTTGGCCTTCCCTTCCAAGTGACCACGAAACTGCACACTATTCGATATGTCGACGCCAAGGATTCCGATACTAGCTGAGGCAGCAAGGGGAGTGCCTTGAAACTGAGGAGATATGACAAAGGGGTTCTTTTTAGCGGTAAACGTGCAAACTTGTGTCTTCTGGGGATTGAACTGGACTAGATTTAGTCGGCCCCAATCCGAGACATTGTTAAGCAAAGACTCGATTTCAGACACAAGTTTGTCCCGGTACTCGGCGACGTTTTCCCGAGAAATATTGGCACGGCCGGTATATAAGGCATCACCAATGCTGTCGTCTGCATAGCAATAAATGCTACCAGTTAGCAACATATCATTGATATGCAGGAGAAACAGCGTTGGTGATAGCACGCAGCCTTGTGGAACACCAGCGTTGATAGGCTTGAAATCAGAGCATGCACCGTCTACTACGACCTTGATGCTCCTATCAGCAAGAAAACTGGTGATCCATTTGCACAATTTCTCGGGAAGCCCATAGGAAGAAAGCTTCGAAAGAAGCGCTTTGTGCTAGACCCGATCGAAGTCCTTCGCTATGTCCAAACTAACGGCCAATGCCTCCCCCTTCGACTCTACTGCCTCCGCCCATCTATGAGTTAAGTAGACTAGAAGATCACCAGCTGATCGACCCCGACAAAAACCGTACTGGCGGTCACTAATCAGCTGGTGATCCTCAAGGTACCTCATGATCTGGCAGTTTATAATGGATTCCATTACTTTGGAGAACAAGGAGGTGATGGCAATAGGCCTGTAGTTGGACGGGTCTGAGCGGTCGCCTTTTTTAGGGATCGGATGGACCAAAGCTGTCTTCCATGAATTAGGGACTACGCCTTGGAAGTAGGAGTACCGGAAAAGACGCGTTAAAACCGTTGCCAACCCCGGAGCACACGTCTTCAGCACAATAGTAGGGACTCCATCGGGCCCACTCGACTTGCTGACGTCCAGGGAAAAGAGTGCTTTGCGAACCGAGCGCTGTGTAAGTCGCACATCCGGCATGGAGCACTCACATCGCGGGATGGTCGGCGGTGTGTTCCCCCCGTCATCTAAAGTCGAGTTGGACGCAAAGAGAGAGCTCAACAGATCGGCTTTCTCCTTTGTGGCATGGACCAGTGAGTTGTCCTCTCTGTGCAGAGATGGAAGAGATGGCTGACAGAAGTTCCCTTGGACAGCCTTGGCAAGAGACCAGAATGCACGGGTTCCTGAAGGAAGGCGAACTAGCTTCTCGCCAATTCTGCCGATGTGCTCAGACCTTGCCTTGGCAATGACGTTTTTGAAGGACCTGGAGGTGGAATTATACTTCTTTTTAAGTACGCTGGTGTTTACATCCCGAGACGTTGATGCGTCAGCCCAGGCCCGATAGCACTCCTGCTTATAGCGTGATGCTATTTTACAGGAGCGACCAAATCATGGCTGGGATCTGCCTCCGATGGGCACCACAGAGGATGGAATAAAAAGTTCCATACCCTGAAGTACCACATCAGCAAAAGAATCGGCAACAACGCTGGGATCTTTCGACGAGAAGCCCGTCCCGTCCCAATCAGCTGTCCTATAGTGCCAAACACGGCGGCAAGCTGCAGATCCCAAATGCGATTGGGTGTGAGTGGCACCGTACTCCGGATCAGACAATGGTCCGAAGAAAAGGCATCGACGGAGACCTTATATCCGTCCGGATGAGAGGTCAGCAGAAGGTCCAACAGGGAATGTACATGGTCTTCCACATCTGGGATCCGCGTAGGCGAAGTAACCAGTTGTGTTAGACCATATACCAAAGCAAAGTCATAGACAGATCTACCCGCATGTCGGTTAAACGAGAACCAAGCCATTCAGCGTGGTGGGCGTTGAAATCACCAAGTATCACGATATCTGCGGATGGGACCTGTTGTAGCACGGAGTCTGCAGCCATTTGGACGTGGTCGATGAGTCGGTCTGTGTCGGCATTACCGCTATGGGACCTATAGAGGCACCCGTAGACGCGGGGATGGTCGTCGCTGTCCATAGGATGGACAGGTCCGTACCTTCAAGACTGCCGAGGCGTCGAAAACAGATGTCCTCTCTGACGTATACGCAAACTCCAGCCCGGGGCACAAAGGAGTGTTCCAATTTGTACCCCGGGTAGGAGAGATATGAAGTATCAGCCGGAGAGGACACCTGAGTCTCGGTTAAAAAGACTCAACGACTTCCAGCCTGCCGAACATGCCGGTTTCCAAAATGACATGTTTAACATGTTTAACACCACAGACCACATACACACCCTTCAGCAAATTTTACGGAAGACCGAGGATTACAATTTGCCACTAAGTCTTGCGTATGTGGACTATGAGAAAGCTTTTGATTCCGTCGAAATTTGGGCAGTGCTGCAGTCCCGTCAGCGATATCAATTTGACTGTCGGTATATCGAGGTGCTAAAGTGTTTATACAGTAGGGCTACGATGGCTATTCGAGTACAGAACAAGAGTACGAAACCTAACCAACTGCAGAGAGGTGTAAGACATGGTGACGTTATATCCCCAAAACTCCTAACCGCTGCATTGGAAGACGTTTTCAAGCTGGACTGGCAAGGATATGGTATTAACACTAATAACGTCATCAGTCATCAATATCACTTACCTTCGATTTGACAATGATATAGTCCTTATGACAGAATCGCTGGAGGACCTAAGCAGTGTGCTCAATAACATCAATGGTGCCTCCCAACGGATAAGTCTTAAGATTTTTTTCTCTTTATTTATTTAGGGATTTTTGTTTGTTAACATGTCAATCCCATTATAACGAACTTAAAATCTATACATTTACTATTAATCTGCATATACTCAATTCAATATCCGATGTTGGGCATCTGGAATGTCTTGCGCACTAACCATATTGTACACATTTATATTACATGTCCTTATCAATAATTCCCTTGCCCCTCGGTTCGGCCTACATTCCATTAAATGATGTAAGTCTTCTATTACTCCACAAGTTTCACAATAAGGTGAATCAGTTATTTTCATCAGATAGGAAATTTTTTTGGTGGAATGTGACCTGTTCTTATTCTAAATATTACTTTAATAATATTTCTACTTAATTTCGTATCTATAAATCAAGGAATTCGGGGCGGTTAACTCTGTATCGTTTTGTAACCAAACACCTTTCGTTTTAGAGCGTTCATTGAGAAACTCTTTCCATTTGAGGTCTTATGATGAACATAGATAAAACAAAGATCATGTTTAATGTCCATGTCACACCTAAGCCGGTAGTTGTTGGGAGCACTAGGCTCGAAGTTGACAAGTATATTTACCTGGGACAATTAGTTCGACTAGGTAAGTCCAACTACAGTCCATCGACAGATTGAACTCGGCTAGGCAACGTTCGGAAAAATACGACACATCTTCTCGTCAGGTATACCTCAAAATTTGTAAACCAGATTGAACAACCAGTGCGTGTACCCAGTGATTACTTATGGAACTGAGACATGGTCCTTCACTGCTGGCCATAAGCTCAAGATCACTCAGCAACCTATGGAAAGGGGGGCTTGGGGTTTATCTGCGTGATAAACTTAGAAATATGTCCTATACAGTTGATAGGTTCCGACAGTAACCATTTAGAAGTAAAATTTTCTGATTTATAAATAAAAGAAACCGAAGGAATAAAATAAATAAATTAGTCCATTACTGCCTATAAAAGTCCAATATTGAATATAGCGTCATAGTTTCTTTTATATAGAATAAGGGTGACAAACGAGCACACAATACACCTGATGGTAAATGGTTGCTGTGGCCCATAGACATATACATCTATCTTCGTTTGCGAATTAAAATGCAGATTCGTTGTCAGCCGTGAGGACTAAGATAGAATGCCTCTTTTCCAGTAAAAAATGGTCTCCGGTTTGATGTTATTATTGGTGCGCAAAATTTCCTATAGTTTATATATGTAGGATTAAGGATAATTTTATCGGGAAACCATAGCCTCTCGTCCCTCGATCTCCGCACAGAGTGGACGTATCGAAACTTACAGAATAGTATTTTATTTTAAAATTAAAATCCACTTCTTAAATAGGCAAAAGTGATAATATTACATACCAGGAGTCTATGTATGAGCAGAGCGAAATCAACGCAACGGTAGCGCGTGAGTAAGACAGATAATTTAAAAAAACGAGATAATCATAATCTTATTGCATCTTCTAAAATCAGGCCCAACCCATTAACTAATAAAAACACTGGACAGCTAAGGCCTTTGACTTTAAGTGATTAACAGGCCCACTTTGTTTCCTTGCTCACTCGCACCGGCACTCGCTTTTTTCCTACAATTGCACTGCCCGAATTAATTACCGATGGCACATTTAGGCCTAAACAGAATATTGCGCTTCGAAAAAATGCCGCTCCCTAAGTCTCCGAACGCTGGAACTTCCATTATTACACAGTATAACTCGGACCCTTCCCTTAATACATCCTTTGTTCATGATAAGGAACAGGTTACAAATACAAAGGTAGCCAGGAGACAAATAAGGTAGTGTATGAAATCTCCCATACACGGGGATATTGTAAACAAGGTCTATAGCTCGGAAAAAATATTATCTATTATAAAATTATATCTATAACCGCTGAAATTAAGGAAATATTTAAAACGCTCCAATCTCAACAAACTGCAAAATTCTTTGCTCTCGATGCGGCCATCCAAACTGTTGTTCAACAAAACCAGGACATTCAAAAATCGGTTGATTTCATGTCAAAACAGTACGATGAATTGCTACAACGTATGACTGTGCTCGAACAAGAAAATCCCCACTATAAGAAATAGGTTCAAGAATTAGAAAACAAACTTGATTATCTTGAAAAGTTTTCTCGATCAACAACCTTAGAAATGCGTAATATCCCTAAGCCAGACAATGAGAAACGCCAAACATTATTAGATATCTCAAAAAAAGTTGGTTCCATCATTCAGTTTTTTTTTTTTATAGGATTAGGGTGACAAACGAGCGCACAGTCCACCTGATGGTAAGTGGTTGCTGCGCCCCATAGACATCTACATCTATCCTCGTTTGCGAATCAAAATGCAGATGCGTTTTCACCCGTGAGGACTAGGATGGAATGCCTCATTTCCAGTAAAAAGGGCCTCCGGCCACCTGCACTCACCAAGCGAAACGCAGAGGTAAACCTCTACTTCACGCTGGTATTCTGTGAGGTCGTGGTACCACCTCGGTTCGAGCCAGCCCATCCGTGCGACAGCAAAAGCTGCCGCCTGGCTCTACCACTGTTAACAGTTAGAACCTAATTTATAAGACGCGGAAATAAGAGATATATATCGTACTAAAACACAAACTATCGTCATCGATTACATGTCTACAAGTCGTAAAGAAGATTTTCTTTAAAAAATTAAGGAATACAATAAAACAAAGAAAGAAAATAATGAACTTCAACTAAATACGTTGAACATATTTATAAACGGAGTGCAAAAAAATATTTATGTTACAGAATTTTTGACATCCAAAGCCAGGCGTTTACACTACTTAGCAAGAGAGTTACATAGGTCGAAAAAATTTGTTGGTTGTTGGACGGCATTTGGAAAGGTGTACGCACGTAAAGAAGAAGGAAAGGATAAGAATCGAAAAAGAAGAAGACTTACATAGATTAATTAAATGACTAGATTTAATTTTTCTACTAGTTTTTTATCTATATACCACATTTAAATATTATAGTAAGCGCTTACACTATTTAATACAAACTCATAATATTCTCATACAATGTCACAATCATACTATATCACACAAAAATCTTCTCTTTTGTTTGTTAAGCCGAAAGCACACTAAAAAAAATACATTTGTATGCTACTTTTATGTATTTATCAAGTAAAAGTACAAGAAATGAATAATTACAATCAAAAACACATAGTGATTATTGTCTATAGTATACATAATATCATACTTGAACTTAAATTGCGAATCACATACCCTACTTTTACTACATTTTTTTTTTAATTTTATTACATTTTTTAATTACATTTGAATTTAAACACTTCTATTCGCCCATTTCTTGTAAATAATAAGCGTATAATTTTCAGAATTAAACAAAATATTAATAATATAAATGCTGCTTCTCTATATCCTATATATTTAAATAATATTATCATCCTACATACAACTTTCAAAATAAGTATTTTTCGTTACCTTATATAAGATATAAATTTTTGTGGTTTCTATGTTCCGTAATATATATAGTTTTTATCAATAACATTCAATCATTTTAAAAAAATAAATAATGACTTAGATAATTTGGCTGTAGCTAGTTCCTTCATACTTGATAATATAGAAGACTGTCGGTGTCCAATACCCAACTCTAATTTTCCATTAAAATATAAGAAGTATTCAACGACACATGTCAAACTTTCTCACACTACTTGCCATTTAAGCAACGTAAATTACGATATTATTGTTTTAACGGAATGTTGGCTTTCTCATTCGCCCACCATAAATGGTTATCTTTCCTGTAACTCTTTAAATAATAATTCACAAAATGAAGGTAAAGTCATGTACTATAAAAAAATCTTAATATAACAGTGGAAGAGCCTGAGTTACTTGATGCAAACTGTCTGAATATAATGTTAAATTCAAAAATTGTTATCTTGGCAATTTATAGGCCACAGTCAAATTATAATATAGACAGGTTTATAACAACTTTAAATAATTGTTTAGAGCAATGTGCATCGTTTGGTAGTATTGTTATTACGGGAGATATAAACATTGATATTGCAGAATTTAATAATGACAATCGATGTGAATCGTATCTCAATCTTTTGGCGTCTCATGGCCTTGTTCCAGCGCATAATCTACCCACACACTCCCGCACCTATCTTGATCACTTTTTAATAAAATCTAAAGGGAAGTCATATTGTTATGTTATAAGAACATCAATTACAGATCACTTTAATACCATTCTTTACTTCGATACTAATTTAACAACTAGCCCAAGGCCCAAAACAATTAACAAAATAGATTACAATTCTTTAGCAAAAATTATTAAATATATTGATTTTAGTCCAATTTTTAATACAACAGATGTAGCAATACAACAGTTGTAATACAACAGATGCAGCAAATTATTTAATCGATACCTTAAGTAACGTCATAAAAACCAACAACAAAACTATTAAAATTTCTAATCGTAAACAAATCATAAAACCATGGATAACACCAGGACTTTTGACATGTATGAGAAACAGGGACAAACTACATAAAAAATTTAAAAACAATATGGAAAACTAAGTTTTAAAAGTAACATATAAATATATAGGAATTACTACAATAAGATACTGAGGAGACTTAAAACGGAATACGATAAAGCTGATTTGCAAAAGGCAAAAATGAATAATAAAAAAATATGGGAAACGATCAAAATTATAACAAACACCAAAAAACAAATAGTGCCCCCATCTGAGTTAATAAATGTTGCAAACCCAATAGATTTTTTTTATAGAATAAGGGTGAAAAACGAGCACACAGTCCACCTGGATGGTAAGTGGTTTCTGCGGCCCATAGACATCTACATCTATCCTCTATTACAAATCAAAATGTAGATGCGTTGTCACCCGTGAGGACCAAGATGGAATGCCTCATTTCCAGTAAAAAGGGCCTCCGGCCACCTGCACTCACCAAGCGAAACGCAGAGGTAAACCTCTACTTCACGCTGGTATTCTGTGAGGTTGTGGTACCACCCCGATTCGAGCCGGCCCATCCGTGCGACAGCAAACGCTGCCGCGTGGCTCTACCACTGTTAAAATGCTGTAAACACAAGTTTTATAAAGACCTTCAAGAATATACTAGTCCCACCCATTACTTACATCTGTAATCTTTCCTTTACAACAGCTGTCTTTCCCATGGCGTTTAAAAAATAACTGATCCATCCCATCTTCAAAGCTGGCGACAGAAACTGTGTCTGTAACTACAGGCCAATATCCATTCTTCCAGCTTTGTCCAAAATTCTTGAGCGCCTTATGAACACCAGATTGATAAAATACCTAGAAACAAACGGACTAATATCTTGTAACCAATTTGGGTTTAGGACGGGCAAAATCCGCTGAAACTGCCATTCATAACGTAACCAATTTTGTTGTCACCAAGTTGGATGCTAGGAAAAAAGTACTGATCGTCTTCCTTGATCTAGCCAAAGCGTTTGACACAGTCTCATTGCCCATACTGATAAAAAAACTAGAAAGCCTTGGCATTCATGATCTCCAGCTAAAACTTTTCTGGGATTATTTGCAGAAAAGAACTCAGTGTGTCAAGGTGCAAGACTACGTGAGTAAAGAGTTGCCTGTTAGTTTTGGTGTACCACAAGGCAGTATACTAAACCCTACACTCTTTTTAACTTACATAAATGACTTATGCAATCTAAATCTTCCAAATGGACAAATAATTACCTTTGCTGATGACACGGCACTTCTCTTTGATGGTGATTCCTGGCCCCAGACATTTAGTAATGCTCAAAAAGGATTAAATATTGTTGTGAACTGGCTAAACAAGAACGTACTTACCTTAAATATTGAAAAAACTAAATTTTTAACTTTTTCCATCAGAGCACAAGATCAGCCTTCACTGGATCACCTCCATTTAAAAGTGCACTCCTGTTTTGCCTGTAACTCTTACCTTACCAACTCTCAGATTGCCTCAGACTCGATTATGCATTGTACCTGTCCAACTATCGAGAAATCTGAGTACGTTAAACATCTAGATGTTATAATAGATAACCACTTAACGTTTGAAAAACACACTGGCGTCTAGATTGAGAAAGTTGATCTATGTTTTTAAATACCTTAGAAATGCTTCGGATACAAAAGTGATCAAAACTGTTTATTTTGCTTTTGTGCAATCTCTTTTGCTGTACGGTATAACTTCATGGGGTGGTGCAGCAAAAACCCCTCTTATAGGGTTGGAACGCACGCAAAGAGCCATTCTAAAAGTTGAGTTTTCATTGCCATTTTTATTTCCAACGGCTGAACTATACAAACGTTGCAGGGTACTTACTGTTAGGCAAATGTTTATTTTACAAACTATTCTAAAAAACTTCGCTACCATACAATAGCATGTCTTTTCCAATCTCGGGAAGAGGTAGGATAGTTTGTAAAAGTCAAAAATGTAATACAAATTTTTCTCGTAAATTCTTCTGTTATCTTGATAGTTTTCTTTACAACAGGATAAATAAGGCTATTCCAATATATTGTATGAATAAATATTCCTTAAAAACAAAGAGTAACGGAATGGCTTTTGGGCTTAAACTACATCGAAACAGAATCCCTGTTAACTCCCATTATTTAAAATATTATACAAACATACACACACATACACACACACACACACACACACACACACACACACACACAGACACACACACACACACACACACACACACACACACAGCGCTCACGTAAGTGTAAATTAGTTTTTAGTTTTTAAAATTGTATTAATTTTTTTTATTCTTTCTCCTTTATTGTAACTTTAATTACAGAAACTGCAATTATAAATCATATTGTCCCACGAAGTGTACTAAAGTTAAAGGTATGTTGACTAATGTTACATTAAGGGATGTGAGTCTGGTGATTAGTTATACAGGTATTTCCTAGTACTAACACCAGGCTCTCACAAATTAAAATGGTTATACCTCCAATATTATTAAAAGGCAAAGTAAACTTGTGAGAGCAAATAAAGTAAACATTATTATTATATTATTATATACGATAGCGAGCAAATATCAAATTGCAGACAGTCTAACTTAACGCTGCCAAACACACGTGTTTATTCATCTAAAAAGCAACCTTTTACTGGCTGCAACTTTTTAAATAAACATACTGCGCTACCAAGCCGTCTGTTACCGGGCCAGTTAATTTTACTAACGAAGGATGCATAAACACATAATATGAGATACAAACGTGATCGCGATCTGGTCAGTATTACAATTAGTAATGAAATAGATATAATGTTTTGTGTTTTATATTTTTTTAAATGTAATACATATTCTAACCAGTTCTACTTATTTGTCTTTTGAAACTATAATGAATTGCAAAGTCAATTCTCCATAGAAAAAATATTCAAGTTCTTTCAAGTCATACATGCGAAGTAATTCCCTAATGGTATATTGCAGCTAGAACCACAATTTTTGTACAGCAATTTTTTTCTTTATTTGAGGGTTAACCCACTAAAATATTTGAAAACTGTGTATGAAAGAAAATTCCTTCATCGAAAGAGTCGATAATTTTTTTATAGATTTTTTTCTCAGAAAAGAGTCACCGCATTCGTGGTACCCCAATACGTGTTAACAAATCTTAGAAAACCTCAAAATATTTTAATTTCTCAGACATGCAGATTTTCTCACGATGTTTTCCTTCACCATCGAACACGTGTGAAAAAGTTAAAGTTGACAAAGAATATTTTAATTTGTACCGGTGGGGATCAAACTCGGATTGCACGCGATTATGAAATTTTAAACTGCACGCTTACCCAGGGTCCTATGCCTCGTGCCGTTTATTGGCGACAAAAGAGAATTCACTACCCCAAATCACCCCGTAAGTGTCGTAAGAGGCGACACAGGGAAATCGAAACAGGAGATGAGCAGCAGCATCTTCGTGATAACAACTTACCGTTACCGTTATAGCCTATTAAAGGCAACTACAGCTTTTTTATCTTTGGTCGTTATTAGGGGGACGCTGCTGACCATTTCTTGATTTGTTTCCCTCTGTCGCCTCTTACAACACCGACGGGATGATATGGGGTATTGGTTATTCTTACACCGCCAATAGAATAGAATAATTTTTATGCAATATTGATTACAAGTAATTCTTATTGAAAGTCATTTTTTTACATAACCACTGGTCCGAAAAATCTCCTCTGTCCTTGGAAGAACTAGCAAGAAACCCAACGGGACTTTTTTTTAAATACAATATTAAAATTTACAATATAAATGATCACAAACTATTTACAAAATTTATTTTAGAAACAGCTTAGAAGCGACCACCTCATTCTCAGGGGTTATTATCAACCATGTATTCATTTATATTATAATAACCCTTTGTATACAGTTTTTGTTTAATTAAATATTTAAACTTGGTAATAAAGAGACCTTGTATATTTTCTGGGACTTTGTTGTAATAACTTGTTGCGTATACATTGCCCCAAGAATGAATTACTGATTCTGTGGAGTCGAGAAACTGGTATCACCAGTTTGTGTTTGTTCCTGGTATTTACAGAGTGCTTATCACTTTATTTACTAAAATTATCTTTGCTTTTGTGAACATACATAAAATTTTCGTAAATATACTGAGAGGCCATAGTTAGTATATTTATTTGTTAAAATGTTTCTCTAAGAGACTCGGTTTAAGGTTGTAAATAGCTCTTATGGCCCTGTTCTACAACACAAAAATAGTTTTAAATCAGCCGCATTTCCCCTTTGCAAAATCCCATAAGACATTATGCTATGGAAATAACTGAAATAAACTAATCTAGCAGTCTCAGCACTAGTGAGATCACTAATATTTTTTACAGCATAAACTGCAGAGCTATATATAAAGATATTAAAATATTTATTTTATATATTAACGTTAAACCAATGCACTAATTTTGATATAGCATTATTCACTTCATCGCATTTAAATGATAGACGTTTAAGTTTAAAAATCAAGGAAGTATCGGCAGCAAATAATACTATATCACGATTATCCTCTACAAGGTAGGTCTTTAATATACACTAAAAATAGGAACGGGCCAAGAATCGAGTCCTGAGGAACACCCATCTTTGCGGACGACCCGGAAAAACTTTTACCATTGATAATAACTTTCAGCATTCTATTACATAAAAATGAAATAATAAGTTTAAGTGTTGTGTTCTTGACACCATAGTACTGTAGCTTCCTGAGTTCCTGATATAATACTCGGTACTGATAACAAATTAACAATAATAAAACAAAACTGCGGTTCCCAGCCCGAGTGCCAAGCATGTTAACTATGGCAAATATCCTCGCTATGTGTCAATACACACAGACTGTAATGATTAGACGTGTTTCCCCTACATACTAGATTGTCGATAAAGAATAACCGTTACGGTCTATTAAAGTCCACTGCTGAACATAGACGTCCCCCATACATTGCCTCATAGAGAAAATATTTGCCAAAGTTGTCACGCTTGGCAAGCGGATTGGCAACCGCAGTTTTTTTTTATTCGTTATTAGGAAGACGCTGCTGCTCATCTCCTGATTTATTTCCCTCCGTCGTCACTACACGGTGTAGGAATAAAGTATAAAAACAGCAATATTATTCTTTCAATTATTTATTTATACTTTTATTTATTGCGTTTTGTAAGGCATATAAAATTTATTCAGCGGCTTCTTCGAAATTAAATTACATCATAATGTAACTCGAGAAGCTAAAACAACTTTACAGTGATCAGTCTATTCCTTTCTCACTTGTTTCGTTCATCATGTGCGGGCGTTACCCAAAGGAATTCACACAAATTTCTCGGTAACGTATTGTTGTGGGAAATGAGTTTAGATGTCGACATTTTTTTATATCGTACAATAAATATATAATTTTCTATATTGTTACAGAAATAAAAAATTTAATTAATTTTCTTTTAAGTTTTTATATATATCATAAAAAATCCAGAATAAACGAGATAATAATACCGCTGGCTATCAAAAGCTATAATATTTATTGACAGATCATATTCTAATCGTTTCTTTTTAGGAAGTGGGGCGCCTGCTACTCTGTATTATTTAGTTTCTGGAATTTGTGATATACTTGTTGCGACACTTGTTACTGCCATAAGATTTGCTTGGAACATCTTTCAATACCACCATCAAGCACACGTGTTAAATATATAAATGTACTAACATCACCATCTTTTGTAAAATAGACTACTTAAAATACGGGAATCTATTATGGTGAGATATTTGTTTTATATGGTATGGCTCCGTTTTTGTTTGAAAACTGATTTATATAATGATTGCGATGATTAACACATATATATATATATATATATATATATATATATATATATATATATATATATATATATATATAGCGAACACAATGGTCGAACAGGTGTCCCTGGATTGTAGTAATCACTTGCCAATCAAGTGAACAGTAAGCTCGTTTGTCTTAAAAAAGAAGGATTTATAAGTAAAATATCAGTAGAGTACTACCAAATACCTAATCGTACAACTATCGGCAACTATATGAAATGTCAGAAAGATCTAATGGTTCCTGATGCATAATATTGTAACGTATCGTTTACCGTTATCGTTACAGTCTATGAAAAGTTCACTGCTGAGCATGGGTCTCCCTCATAAATTGCGATATTGGCCAATTTGCCTGCTAAAGGAGGCGATTATGACAAATCATCCTAAAACAGATCCATCCTAGATAACAGATACCGAAATCTACATAAGAAGAATAAATCAAACGAAAAGAATACTGCAGTTATAGTACTTTAAAAGTACCTAAAAGTGCACCGAAACGTAAGTAAAAGTAAGATTTATGAATAAAAATTTCCGTATATCATTTTCATATTAACTGTGCCCATTGCATAAAATAATGTTATGGTAGTAAAACACGCGAAAAGAGAATAAATTATTACTCAATATGGAATAAGTTCTACTTAGACGACTGATTAATGTCCAGAATAACTATATTATGTTAAGTGAAGAAACTCAATGACCGTAAAGCGTGAAGCGGGGCGGTGCGTTTAGCGTGCAAGGGGAATGCTCATCTTCTCTGTTTCGTTCCAGTACGAAATTGTTATACAAGCCAGAGTAAAGTTTATGATACTCTTAATTTAGAACAATATTTTCATGCTAAACATCCTAGTCGACCCAACAAAAGCATTGCAACTACTGTACTCTAAAGACCTTTTTGGACAGCGCAGTGGACCAAAATTATTTTTATCGCCTATCATAGTTCAATCACTGACATATAATAGTTAAAAAGCTGATGATAATGATGACGAATAAATAAATAGCATTTTTGTACTAATAAATGTAAAGACAACTAGTAAAGATTAATAACGTGACGAATATAATGACATTACGTGTTATTAGCTGCAGGAATGTTATTGCTGAATCTAGAATGGCTGTTATTCCCTGAGAGCGTAGTCCTTTCCTGGTTAACTACGCTCTCACAGAATACCAGCTTCTCGGTCGACTACGCTCTCACAGAATACCATCTTCCCGGTCGACTACGCTCTCACAGAATACCATCTTCCCGGTCGACTACGCTCTCACAGAATACCAGCTTCCCGGTCGACTACGCTCTCCACAGAAAACCAGCTACCCGGTCGACTACGATTTCACAGAATACCAGCTTCCTGGTCAACTACGCACTCACAGCTTATTCGTGCTCCTGTATACCTATATTTTAATCGTGTAGTGGCGGTGTCATAATATCCACTACCCTATCATGCCCCGTGAGTTTAGTAAGAGGCGACAGAGGTAAACAATAACAGAAAATGAGCGGCGACATCTTCCTGATAGCAAAAAAAACTGTGGTTGCCGCCCCGCCAGCCAAGCGTGGTAACTGTAGCAAAAACCTTCCAATGAGGCAATTTATGAGAGAGGCCTATGTTCAGCAGTGGACTTTTATAGACTTAATCGAGAAAAGATCAATCAATCACGGCATCCACTTACCATCAGGTAGACTGTTTGCACGTTTGTTATCTTTATTCTATAAAGAAATTAATAATTGAGTATTAATCATTTATTTTTGTAGAAAGAATTCAGATAACCAAAGGTAAAAGTAACTGCCATGATATATATCATGGCAGTTACTTTTACATACTTTTTTTATATACTTTTTGGTAACTGTACAAAATACGAATATAGAGAAGTAGAAATCCGCAAGGGAGTAACATAAGTAAGAAAACAGATATAGACTGACATTTTAGCTATCAACCTCAATTCTAAATAACATCCTTGCCGTACTTTGTACACGTACACGAAAACAATTGTAAAATTTTTTAAATTCTTTGTCGCTATTCTTTTCTTCCAGTCACTACTCATAATTTATTTTAAAATAATTGTTACGACCATTTGATTCGGGGTCTAGATGGTATCCTTTATGATATTTTATGTGCTTGTTATATTTAAGCAATTCTTATGAAAACAAGCTTACATACAGTCCACAGATGGCATTACAACCACTTTGATGCGTTGTCACCCCTGAGGACTAAGATGAAATGCCTCGTTTCCAGTAAAACATGGCAGCATTGAACAGCTATTTTACGCTGATATTCAGTGAAAGTGTGGTCCTTTTCTAGTCAAGCCGAGTCATTCGTGCTACAATCTTAATATAGCTACAACATGGCTCTATCACGTATAAGTGACTTAGCTCAAAAAAAACCTATTCGCTCTTGTCGTGAAGACACCCACATTGTTATAAAAATAAATAACGTAACCATTCACATTTCGTAGTTATTTAATCGTAGCTCTTTGGATTCCTATTTAAATTATTTAAGTTACTTAGTTTCCTTATAAAATACTAAGTACGAAAGCTAAAAAGAAAAATGATAATAATGTCAATAAAACTTGAAAAAATATGAAAAATGTTGAACAAAATATGAAATGTTACAAAATTGGATTAAATGTCACCGAAATAGGATTAAAAAAATTATGACGTCGGCAATCCCCTAGTCGCATTATCTTAAGGCACCAAACCATTAACTGATATCACATACTGTTGTGGAACTTCTTTCCTTCATATATTCGACTGCTTAGTCCCTTTTTTCGTTCAAAAGTGTACACCTTCTCCATTCGCAATTCGTTGTAAACAATAGTTCTTTGCGCAAAAACGTTGTCTGAAAGAAGTCGCTTCCACAGCGATAAGACTGCCTGTTGTACTTTCTATATAAAAAAATATAATATACTAGCTTTTGCTCCAGAATTCGTCCGCGTAGATATTATAAACCATAGGTGATCTATCAATAATCGCACTTTCATAGTAAATTTCAATCACCCTCGTTAGAGATGATTTTCGTGATCAAAGCAATCCTATTTCCTTCCCCGGGATTTAAACTATCTCTATACAAAATTTTATCTAAATCGGTTCAGCGGTTTAAGCGTGAAGAGGTACATTTGCTCACGCGGTGCGATGTTTTCCCCACCTCGCCCGCAGTACGCCCGACCGGCCTACGCGCTCCGGACCACACAATTTTATATCGTCATTAATTTTAAAATAATGACCAAATTACGTATTTTAAAAAAAATCTTATTTACTTTGAACATCAGAAGGGATTAAAGTATTTATTTTGATATAATCCATTTGTTACTGCAAAATTTGCATTGGAAATATAGTATCAAATTTTATTGTGTTTATGGTTGACTATTTTGGTAATAATACCTTACACATAAAAGATAGATACTGTAGTGGACTGTTTTGTAGAACTATTTAGGAGAAACAATTCCACCATACATTTTATTTGTGTAACTTACAGTTTTTGCATAGCTCACAGATGACAGATTTTTTCCGACTTACTTAACACTTATCATTATCCAATTTACACACTATCTTTATTAATTATAGCCTATGTGTTGTTCTGATTTATGAGCTATATTATTGTAAAATTTCATTAAAATACGTTCTTTACTTTTTGCAGGGAAGATTAACTAACAACCATATATCAGCACAAACTTTTACGTTTATATTATTAGTAGGATAGAACTAGTAGGATTAGTAGGAAGTAGGAAGTAGGATAGGATATAAAAAAAATATCCTAAATATTCTAGAATATTCAATATTCCAATAAAATTTAATATCCCTATATCAAGAAAAATAATTCCTAATAAAACGTTCGTATTCTTTACATTCCTATAATCATATTTCCTACTTTAATACAGTAGTATCATGTGTAACGAGCCTAACGCGATCGTAAATAAAATGCATTAAGGTATCAGGTAAGGCTAATACGTTTTGGAAGCCGCTGTGGAATTAAATATTGAGTAAAGCTATTTCCAAGAGGGCTACGTTCCCTTTATCCTCTCGTTCTGCCCTGATCGAATCATCTAAAAGAGCTTTGCGAAAATTTATTTTCTTTCTCTCTATTAAATCGTATTATTTATCTAAAACTCCAAACACTAAAAATTTAATTATCTACAGATAACAGATTAATCAACAGTAATATTTATTTAATCTACTTTTTCTTAATTCCAGTGTATTCATACAATACCATTTTCAAACTGAAAATTTTATATTACTTTTATTGTAATGAAAATAAATATATTTTCAAAGTAATTTAAATCTCATACAGAAAAAAGATTATTAATTGTGAGCTACATGGAAGAAAAAAAGAAGAAACTTAATAGGTATATCCACCCGTGATATTAAATAATATATTTAGCGCATTAAATCTTTTAAGCCCCCACAGTGTACACCCAAATCAAATAATGATAAATAAATCATGTATCATACATTACCTCGGAAGAGCAAAACGATTTACAATGTTGTATTAAAGAAACCGGTTTATGTATCAAAACTTACTTTCAACATCGGTGCTATAAATCCAAACAGTTTGTAGATCTGAAGTTTCCGCTGTAGACTGTAAACTTTTGCTTGCATTTTTGATAGCGCAACACAAAACTTCGGAACAAATATTTCGGATCGCAAAGCCATCATATAAAACTTCGTAATACTTGGGGCTTAGGGCATTTACATTACTTTATTTTTTTATATATTTTGGCGAAGTACTTTAAACTTTTTGTCTATTATTTAGTATTTTCGACAAAATTGTTTAAAAATGCACATTTACAGTACAGTACATAAAAATGTATAGCTTTAATTGTCAGGATCAGCCCGTAAACAGTTTCCTGAGAAACATTGACCTCTTCCGCAATTGGAATGACTTTCAAAATCGCATCACAATCCCAATAAATGTCTGATACATACTTTTTGAAATTAAATTAGATCAGAATTGTTGTCAACCAAATTATTTGTATTAATTTTTTACAAACACAAATTGCGCAACATGTCCAAACACACAAACCGGTACAATTATTTGTAGGCCATGTAAATACTTGTTCCGTAAGGAATCCAAACCTGCGACCCGCAGTGCCGAAAACAAACGCTTATTCACTGGGTAACTGAGCCGTTATGTATAGTTCGAAGAAAAATATTATTCATATTTTTTTGTATAAAATGGAAGAAAAATCTCTTTGGTTGTTTTGTTTATATCTGGCTGGTTTTAGTGTCAATACATATATGAAATTAAGAAAAATAAAAATAAAAGTTAAAAAACACTTTCCCGCCATTTTTCAATTGTTTTTCTGTCCGTCAAAAATGAAAAGTCAAAAGTAAATTAACGAAGAAATTCGAAACATTATGAAGTTTTATTACAAAAAAGGGAAAAATGCGACTCAAGGCGCAAAAAAATCTTTGACGTTTATGGACCTAATGCAGTATCAGTAAGGGTAGCACAAAATTGGATCAAGCGTTTTCAGTCCGGGAATTTTAATATCAAAGATGCAGCTCGCTCTGGACGCGCTCATACGGATAAAGTCGATGATATTTTTGAAAAAGTGGAGCAAGATCCTCATATTAGTAGTTAGAACACAGACAAGAAATTGAGAATTGACCACAATACAGTTTTGACACATTTGAAAAGTCTGGCTATACCAAAAAGCTCGATATTTGGGTACCACACGAGCTCACGGAAAGAAACCTAATGAATTGTGTACTCATTTGTGACTGTATTTAAATGTAATAAAACCGAACCATTTTTTAAAAGATTTATGAGAAAGATGAAAAATGGATGACCTACAAGTACGTGTGAAAAGGATCATGGTTAAACGGTAGTCAAGCTCAACAGACTGTAGCGAAACACGGATTAACACGGTGACAATGCTCTCTTGAAGAACTACAGACCGATTTCCCTTCTGAGCCGCGTCTACGTGCTGTTTTCGAGAGTCATTACGAATCGTCTCGCGCGCAGACTTGACGACTTCCAGCCTCCCGAACAAGCCGGTTTCCGAAAGGGCTTTAGCACCATAGACCACATACATAACCTACGGCAAATTGTACAGAAGTCCGAAGAGTACAATTTGCCACTATGTCTTGCGTATGTGGACTATGAGAAAGCCTTTGATTCCGTCGAAATTTGGGCGATGCTGCAGTCCCTTCAGCGGTGCCAAGTTGACTGTCGGTATATCGAAGTGCTGAAGTGTTTGTACAGTAGAGCTACGATGGCTATCCGAGTACAGAACCAGAGTACGAAACCTATCCAATTGCAGAGAGGTGTAAGACAGGGTGACGTTATATCCCCGAAACTCTTCACCGCTGCATTGGAAGACGTTTTCAAGCTTCCGGACTGGAAAGGATACGGAATTAACATCAATGGCGAGTACATCACTCACCTTCGATTTGCCGACGATATAGTCCTCATGGCAGAATCGCTGGAGGAACTAAGCACTATGCTCAATGACCTCAATAGTGTCTCCCAACGGATAGGTCTTAAGATGAACATGGACAAAACAAAGATTATGTTTAATGTCCATGTCACACCTATGCCGGTAGTTGTTGGGAGCACTAAGTCCAACTTCGACCGAGAGGTCAATCGACGGATTCAACTCGGCTGGGCAGCGTTCGGGAAGCTACGACACATCTTCTCGTCAGAAATACCTCAAAACCTTAAAACAAAATTGTACAACCAGTGCGTGTTGCCAGTGATGACTTACGGAACTGAGACGTGGTCCTTCACTGCTGGCCGTATGAGGAAGCTCAAGGTCGCTCAGCGAGCTATGGAGAGGGCTATGCTCGGAGTTTCACTGCGTGATAAACTTAGGAATGAGGATATCCGCAGTAGAACCAGAGTAACCGACATAGCCCAACGGATTAGTAAGCTGAAGTGGCAGTGGGCCGGCCATATAGCTCGAAGAACCGACAACCGATGGGGAAGAAAGGTTCTCGAGTGGCAGCCTCGTACCGGTAGGCGAAGTGTAGGGCGTCCCCCCACAAGATGGAGTGACGACCTGGTAAGACATGCAGGAAGTCGATGGATGCAGGTGGCTCAGGACCGTGCTTTGTGGCATTCTTTGGGGGAGGCCTATGTTCAGCAGTGGACTTGTGAAGGGCTGTAATGATGATGATGATGAAGGTGATGCTGTGTATGGTGGGATTGGAAAGGCATTGATTATTACTAGCTTATACCGCCGGGCAAAACCATCGATTCGGGTCTCTACTGCCAACAACTAATGAGACTCAAGCAAGACATTGAGAAAAAATGGCCGGAATTGATCAACAGGAAAGGAACTGTCTTTCATCATGATAACGCCAGACCATACACATATTTGGTCACTCAGTAAAAATTGAGAGAGCTTGGTTGGGAAGTGTTAATGCATCTACCATGTAGTACTGACCTTGCTCCTTCAAATTTTTACCTGGTTCGGTCTCTTCAGAATTATTTGAGTAGTGTTACATTAACATCAAGAGAGGACTATCAAATCTATTTGTCGCATTTTTTTAATCAAAAATACCAAGATTTCTGCAGCAACGGGGTTATGTCACTACTTATAAGTTATCAAACAAAATCACACATATATATTTAATTAAATGTAATTAAACTTTAATTGTAATTAAACCCTATATTTTATTTTAGACAATCACAGAACGGATACACCACGATAATACGAAAAACCTGTTTTTGGATTTCATATGTTTTGCGTTTTTTGGCTTATTGTCAGAATTGCTGTAAGAATCTGGAACCCTGAAAGACAATCAGCGAGGAATGGAGGCAGCCCTCGTATAGCTCGGAATTTCTGGCTTGCTGAAATTGACACTTACATCGCACTGTAGTGTTGTATGCTATTTATAATTTTTAATATGGCTGCTTATAATATTTAACATTACTATTAAAAATATTTAATATTGTTAATTACAATAAATTACTTACTTACTTACTTATCTTCACGCACAATCCCTGACGGGGTAGCCAGGGAGAACAGATCGCCAAGTGTCACGATCCTTACATACCTCTTTCGCTTCTTTCAGATTCATTATCTTCTTCATACATGCACGTCTAGGTATCCGAGTACTCTTGACCCTCCCCTCTTCGAGCAGTTTGCTCACATGGTCTTCGAAAGTTAGTCTCGGTCTACCTCGACACCTTTTATTATTAATTTCGCGCTATATATTTTCTTCACCATTCGGTCTTCACTCATTCGCTCAACGTGCCCAAACCATCGAAGCACGCCCTTATCAATTTTTGTGATAAGGTCATCTTTCAAACCTGCTATATTGCGAATCTCTTCGATTCACTTTCGGTCGGCCATGGTAACGCCGCACATTTTACGAAGAGATCGCATCTCCACTGCATTCAACTTGCTTTTATGCTTCATCTGGCATACCCAGGTTTCGTACAATTTCATTTACCTGTTCTAGACATAACTGTGTATTCTAAAATCTTTCATTTATTTGTATCTACCGAATATCAATTATAGCTCATCTGTAGTATAGTACAAACTAATTTAATCTATTAAACTTCATGCAATCAGTAAACTGTTCAACACTAGCCTCTGATCGTAGGTTATGTACCTAGCCAGCCAGAATTCCCAGTCATTCCTTTCACTTTGGGTTTTACGACCAGAGTCTTACTTCCGAGAGGTGGTGACTCCTGGAACTCCATGGGTCCTTACCCTCGCTACCCAGGGTATAGCGAGGTATAAGTCGAGGGCCGCCACAATGCCTTAGCCGAACTTGACTAGCCGCCCCGCGCTCTACGACCCAGACCAACTAGACGGGCAGCTAAGATATTTTTACTCGAGAATGGTACCTACCTCCACTACCAACTGCGTTTTATAGGTACAGGTCCAGCGTTAATGAGGCATAGGCCTGTAACCCCGACCTTGCCGTGGCCACTTGTAATTCTAATTTTATAAAGCTACGTTTCTGTGACACTCTAAAAAGTACTAATTTATTTAACTACCTAAGCCTAACACGTCATAAGCACCTATTAATCGTGATTTACAAGGCATTTCAGACTGGTCACAGCGCTTTGGTATAACGGTAAATATCAATAAATGCCAAACTATCGTCATTGGTGGTCGCCGGTTGCTATCACAAGTTAATATATCTTAACTACCATCTATTCAGTACGAACATTGCGTAATATTTACTGTTAGCATTCATTTAATTTCATCATGACAACCTAACTGCCCATAACCTACTCTCTGTTCTTCCCGAGGTAAGCTGATAGAAAATGTTTGCCTTTTAAAAATAATTTGTTACATACAATAATGAATAAATAAATAAACAAAAATAATTATCCATGATAAAAGTATAAAATTATTTTTGAAACAGATTTATTTAGAACTCCTTTGGAATAAAAAATATTCTAATCTATTCTGCGTGATATCCGTAATGGGGATATCCGCAGAACATGAGTAACTGACATAGCGCAATGAATCAGTATGCTAAAGTGTCAATGGGCCGACCATATAGTGAGTGTGATGAGTTTGAGTTTGTCGCTCAGTGAGCAAAGTTAAGGTGTGCCACTTGTAGCGACACGACGACGCGGACGTAAACTTACTTTCATTAATTATTTAATAATTCTAAAGCATATACATGATTGTACTTTTGAAATGCCACGCCCCTGTTTTACAATAGATTATTTAAAAAAAAACATATGTAAGGTTTAGAATTCATCATACGATAAAACGAAATAATAGACTAGGTACTGAAAACCAAGCAAAACACTAACAAAAAATATTGAGAGTTGAAAATTTGTAGAAATATATAATTATAAATTCTAATAGATATTTAATTGTTTGAATAAAATATTTTGATATTAATATTTTTAATCATTTCTAACAATAAAATATGGGTACCTACTTAAATTTAAACAAATTTCTAATAACATAATAATAACCATTTCGTCTTTCAAAGCTATCTACACTATTTTTTATGGTCCGTACCTAAATTGGAAAATGGAAAACTTATGAGACTTCAGTTACAGTGCCTGTCCATCTGTCCACACGTCCGTGCTCATTGCTGAATCCCGACTCGCACTTGCCCGGTTTTTGTTTTCAATAACCAGTGACAGCCCTATGAAAGTAGGTAAGAATTTTAAACTCTCTTGGAAGTTTTCATTCTGCTCGGTTTTATATCCTTGTGGTAGTGAGTAAGTAGAATGGGTCGGATCGACCTGGTACAACTGCGCACGCACAGAATGCCATCGTAAAATTATAGCATAACGGTGCTGTATGATGTATGGGAAGTGGCGAATACCACATTAACATAGTAAAAACACTTAAAAGCGTCAGTAGCCTTATGGCAGAGTGCAAACCACAAACTCAAAAGGTTGTGGGTTTGAATCCGCCATTTGACTTCTGTCGTGAACCACTCCTAACACAAGCATTTTAAGCTTATCAGGAGTAGTTAAAGGGAACGTTACGATAGAAGGATACGTTGTACGCATTGCTAATATTTTTTTATAAAAAAAAAACTAAATAAAACCACTGTATTATTTTTGTTTTAAAGCGTCCTCACACAATGAAGTCTTCATATTCACTACGTCTCATTTGACATAGTTCATTTGTTTAAAATATTAGACTCCAACCGAAATTAATTTTAAAACAAACATGAACACCGGTATGTGATTTTTGTACAAACAGATGACAGTTAGGATGAGTTTAATTAAAATATCCAGATCGGCGAAAGGCAGCAGCGTCTAATGCCTCCTGCAGTTACGTTTTTTTAATGGAATAGGGGTGACAAACGAGCACCCAGCCACCTGATGATAAGTGATGCAGTGGCCCATAGACATCCACATTTATCTTCGATTAAGAATAAAAATGCAGATGCGTTGTCATCCCTAAGGACTTAGATGGAATGCATCGTTTCCAGTAGATAGGGTCTCCGGTTCTGTATACTCACCATACGAAACACAGCAGCATTAAGCTGTTATTTTACGCTGGTATTCTATGAGAGCGTGGTCCTACCCCGGTCAAGCCGGCACATTCCTATTACAATGAAAATGATAGCTGCACTGTGGCTCTATCACGTATACAACATATAAAACGTTTTTTGATAGAAATAAAGGTGACAAACGAGCACACAGTCTTCCTAAGGGTAAGTGAAATTTTTTTCTACATTTAAACCTCGAATAAAAATCAAATTGGAGATGCGTTATTAACTCTGAGAAGTAAGATGAAATGCCCTTAAACCAGTACAAAGAGTCGTTCATTCGAACCAATATAAAATTTTAATGTATTCACAAAACCGTTCAAAGTGATTTTTTCATAACACTATCTAATAATTTGCGTCTCCAGTCATTTGAAGTCCTGTATTATACTACAGCATTCAAAGGATTTTCAGCGTCATTTACTTTGTATTCAATTATTCAGTGCTCGTTGATTTCACAAAAATAATAACTTTCCACGCCATTTCTTTAGGATATCTATCTTTAACAGATTAACTGGAAACAATTGTGTCAATTGTTTAGTATTAAAAGAAATTTGAATAGTTTAGTGTTGTTAATTGCAATTTTAAGTGCTTTTAAACCACGTGCTACGCGATGAAGGACTACATCGTGACGAAAGCTGCATGTCAGACATGCAATATGGTATTAAATATTATGTGAGGCTGAAACGTGGCATACTAAGTGTTCCATAAAGATCTGAGCCCAACAGTGAAACTTATTCATGTTCCACTGCTGGGCTCACTTCACATTACTTTATTTTCAATATTATGAATATATTATAGTGAACCGTAGTAATTCACAATTTAAATTTGATATTACACGGGGCTATAAATTTGATATTACGCGAGTAACTCACGTTCGACTACATAACGCTGCCGTTGAAATTGTAAATTAAAATTTTACACGCTAACTTACAACTTGCGCACCAGAAAAGGAAAACAAGGTTACTAAGTCAAGTATATATCCAGTCATTATGCATCAAAGTCTCATTAATATGAGGAAACCTGTGCCCAACAGTGGAACCTTTAAAGACTCCTCCTCTACTATTTAAATTTTAAATATTAATAAAAAGACGTTTTCGTTCTGAAATAAATTTATACAAAATAGCAATTACAAAACGTATTACCTGCTTCCGTCATGTTATAATTAATAACCGACAAATTGCTACGGAGCATTTTCAGCTTCGCAACCAGTTTTTGACATCCCTCCGCATTTGTACAAAGCGTTTTGTTCCCTCATTTTATAGCAGACTACAAAGGGATGTAAATTCTCTGCCAGCGTGCTCATTCGCCGACCAAAATAACGTGTGTTTTTTTTTTAAGAAAAACGTAAAAAAAAGGTGAAGTCATCTTAAGCCAAAATTTAATGTTACTTTTATCATTACGTACGACTGAAAAGTAAAAGGACAATCTACCTAATGGTATGTGGCTATCGAGTTCATGGACTCCTGCAACAGCTTGGTCTTATTTTTCGTACTTTGATTTCTAACTTTAATGTTTGCTTTTCGTGCTATGTTTAGCCTTGAAAAAATTTATATGATCATACAATTTAACGTGTCTATGTTACAACTGTTCATAATATCAATGAAAGTTCCGAATAACAACCAGCTATGGTAACACCACAGATTACTCACTGAGACATGATCCTATTTCAATTACCAACAAATATTGATTCTTTATATTAACCTTTGTCAACTATTTATTTAAAAAAAAGTTAAACAAAGGTTTATATTTTTCTTTTTTTTTAATTGAGATACAAATTTATCATTAATCACGCGTCGAAAACACGGCCTCGTTACACATTTAATAACGACAAATGGCGGTACATTCATCTCATTTTTGCTGAAACTGTGTTAGAGACTTATACATACTCGTAAGTACAGCAAAGTACAAAAACTACGTTTTTAACAACTGGGTTTAATTTAAAATTATGAACTTTGTAATTTATTTCTATTTTAATATAATTTTTCGAAAGCTTTGTTTTTTACTTCATAAACCTCTCTACTAAAAAAGTACAAAAGTAATTTCTTTCAAAACTGGTGAGAGTGACAGATAGTACTTGTGTGTTGTGATAAGGATTAAGAAAGAAATGCTTTGGTGGTTTTCATACGTAGTAAAGAATGAATGCGGATATTGACAAAGCAAACTGGCAAGAGTGGCAGTGTCGGCTAAGAATACTCTAGACTGAAGTTCATCAACCAAATTGGCTTTATATTGAAGATGGGCCAAATTAATCGTACTAATCCAAGAGCATGTATGCTTAGATAAATGGGTGTGAAAGAAGCCAGAGAAGTGTATCAGGATCGTGTTGAATGGAAGTCCATAGAGTCTGCCTACGCCCGAGGTGAAGTACGCCCTAGGAGGCGTAAGATTTCATATTTATGTTTTTTAAAGAGTCACGAACGAGCACAAAGTCTACATGATGTGCAAGTGGATGCTGTGCATTTTACGCATTTAATTTACGCTGAAAGTCTGTAGGAGCGTTGTACCATTCCCGTTTAAACTGATCCGGTCATGCTGCAGCCACAGTAAGGCTAAAACGTGGCTACATCACGTTTAAAATAAAAATGCCATATGCAAACTCAAATAACTAATAACAAGTCTGCGGATAAAACTAACCAAAGACGCCTCAGTCGCAACTGACAACCGCATCCGAGTACTTAATTAAAAGTAGTTGCATGACGTGCAGTGCGGTGGCAGTGAAAGACGAGCTATCAATTCCCCTTTATCTATGTTCATTATGGCACAGAATTGAACTGGATCATTCTGACATCAGAGTATTTAAAATAATGAATATTTTATAAAGTTGGAAATATTTACTTTGGCAATATCCGCTCAATATTATGAAAAAAAATCCAAGTTTAATATAAAGGATTTCCGCAAAGTAACGCCTGATTCTATTAATTATAGAATATTTTATGTTTAAGATGGCAAATGAGAAGACTGATTTGAAATTAAAAAGTCCCATTCAGAGTCCGGTCTGTCTCATCTTGTCTTTTTAACGTGGTAAAGCCACACTAACTATTCAATAGTTGCAGCATGAGTAGGTCGGCGTGATCGTGGTAGCACCATGCACTCACAGAATACCAGCGTATATGTAAAGTAGCTATTTAATGTTGCCGTGTTTCGTATGATGAATGCAGAGAACCCAAGACCCATTTTACTAAGTATGCATAATGACCATATCGTAGACCATCAGGGGTGACAAAAAATCTATATTTTGATTCTAAAACGAGGATAGATATAATATCTATGGGCCACAGTATTTACTAGTCATCAGAAGGACTGTGTATACACTTGCAACATTTATTCTATTAAAATAGAAACGTGAAGATAAAAATGCATGAGTTCTTCATTCCCATTGAACTAATACTCAGAGCCTAGAGTATCTAGCAACTGATGTAGAGTCAAATCCCAGCCTGACCCAAAATTTGTGAATTTTCGGAATGGTTGCTTCATTATTATCTCCGACCTTTTTACATATTAGATAAGAATTACATTCGTTACAGGTAGGTAAGGGCGAGTGAGAGCCTCAGTATCTCCAACTGATAGCTTTCAACTACTCGGAAGTTGTCATCTTAAAAAAATCAGCCGGTAAGACAATATTATTTTAATATATTAAACTGCATAGGTCAGTATAGAATTTAAAGCAATCACTTTTGAGTCGTATCAGTATTGCGATTTGATTCTGTTAGAGGATAAATAAAAAATATTATCAATATTTCCATGGCAAAACATACGGTGCCATACATTCATACCATTAACGATGACATCGCTGCCAAATTAAAAAAATCTAAATGTAACTTGGTTTTAATAACGACTAGCTTTCCCACTGGAACATGAAAAAAGCGTGCTAAAAATAAGTAAAGTCAGGAAAATAATTTTGACAGTAAGATTACCAGAATTATACTGCAATACGTCTCTACAAACGACATTTCTAGACTTGCCTACCTGAAGACGAAGTTTTCGTGTTTTCCCGTGGGAATAAGTTATTTTACCGCGGTAAAAAGTATCATATGTGATATTCCAGGTTATATTCTATCTGTGTACCAAATTTCATCCAAATCCGTCAAGCCGTTTGAGCGTGAAGAGGTAACAAACATACATTTATAACAAATCAAAACAATTTTTAAAATTTTTGTCTGTCTGTCTGTCTGTTTGTTCCGGCTAATCTCCGAAACGGTTGGACCGATTTTGACAGGATTTCCACTGGCAGATAGCTAATGTTATAAGGAGTAACTTCGGCTACTTCTAATTAAGTAAAAGAATTAGGATTCCGCGCAAAAAAAAAATTAAAACACATGAAAACCAATAGTAACGCGGGCGAAGTCGCGGGGAATAGCTAGTTATATATAAATTTCTTAAGGACAAACATTCAGACCCGGAACAATTACTTGTAGGCCATACAAATACATGCTCCGTGCGGAATTCGAACCCTGCTAAGCTACTGTGTCCCGGAGCCGTCAAGCTTAGTTTTTATTTTATAACAAGCTGTTCGCCGCGACTTCGCCCGCGCGTAATTTATTAAGATTTCATGGGTTTTAATTTTTCGCGCGGAACCCTAATTATTTTTCTAAAATAAAAGTAGCCTAAGTTACTTCTTATAACATCAGCTATCTGTCAGTGAAGTCCAGTTAAAATCGGCCATTTCGGAAATTAGCCGGAACAAACAGACATACAGACAGACAGAGAGACAGACAGACAAAAATTTTACGTGGTTTTGTTACAAGTGCCGTATACACTTTCATATGCATATAGTGAAAAGCTGTTATTTCAACATTAAAAACAGACACTTCAATTTTATTTATTTGCATAGATTTGTATCTTTCTTTTAAATCTAAAATCCCTTTTTAATCGATTTTGTCACCTAGTAGGTTGCAAAAAGAAATACAAAATATCTGCTAATCTAAACCGGGATTAGTCTCCATCCCAAAGCGATTTATTTGATAACTTACAGGAAACGGCTTCACAATGAAGACCCATTTGTCGTCTCACCCCTATTGAAGTCTTTATAAATGGGAAGATTTGAAGATATAGTATTCGAATAGGTACTTCGAGCATTCAAAATCTCGTGAGATTAATGTTTCTAATATCGAACAAGAAGGTAGTTTTAAAGACAATATTTGTTGCGTGGGCTGTCTACACATATAAAAAATTATGTCTCTTTGTATAGTTCTTTGTTTTTTATGCGTTCTTTATACCATTCATCCGACTACGACAACATTTAGGTGAGTTGCGTTTCACGTACAGTGAGTGTTGCCAGTGATGACCTATGGAACTGAGACGTGGTCCTTCACTGCTGGCTGGAAGGAAGCTCAAAGTTGCTCAGCGAGCTATGAAGAGGGCTATGCTCGGAGTTTCTCTGCGTGATAAACTTAGAAATGAGGATACCCGCAGTAGAACCAGGGTGACCGACATAGCCCAACGGATTAGTAAGCTGAAGTGGAATTGGATCGGCCATATAGCTCGAAGAACCGACAACCGATGGGGAAAAAAGGTTCTCGAGTGGCGGCCTCGTACCGGCGGATGAAATTTAGGGCGTCCCCTCACTATATGAAGTAACGACCTGGTAAGACATGCAGGAAGTCGATGGATGAAAGTGGCTCAGGACCATGTTTTGTGAAATTCCTTGGGGGAGGCCTATGTTCATCAGTGGACTTGTGAAGGGCTGTAATGATGATGATGTTTCGCGTCCGCGTATGTTTCTTACAAAAACAAGGCAGAAGGCAAGAATAGAAGTTATGTTTTTTAATTATCCATTTTAAAAGGCAAGGCAAATTTGCGCATGCGGTTCTTCTCGGCACTTTGAATCCACTGCTTGACATTTACTCTGGAATTCGTAGTCAATATAGCGCTGTGTAGAGGAAAGCAACCGCTAGTTTGACAGATGTCAAAAGTTAGTTGCTGACTCTTAACTGCCCGAATTTCGTCAACCAAACAATGTCTGAGCTTTAAACACAGTGATGTGAAGTTAGAAGCTAAAGCTTAGCTTATAACTTCATATCAAGATATGGACATTAAAAAAATTATGGGGAAAAGGCAATAAAAATGTAAAATCAGCTTTAAAATCGCTAATTAATCGGGGACACCTTGCATAACTTCTTTTCTTCTGGAATAAATTTTATATTTGCTGTCGCCAAATGATTTGTAAAATATGTAGTATAATAAATAATAAATATATAATTTTTATAATAATAGACGTTGTAGATGTTGCGTGAAGTTATATTTATTTTAGAGATACTTTAGTAGTTGTTTATGAAAAACAACAAAGGTTCATTCGACATTCAACCTCTAGGTAAATGACGAATAATGGATTTCGGGAGACTGTTCACCCTTCTACTATGAATTCCAGGATTGTTACAATATAGAAGGTTTGCCTATCACTCAGTTCATATTTTTATTAAACAAATACTTTATAACAAGGGCTATGATAATATTAATAAGTACATGGTTAATAACAATCCCTGAGGTAGAAGTGATAGCTGTTTCGAAAATAAATTTGATAATATATGTATTTCATTCTGAAATGTTACTTTGAAAATTGTCCCGAGTATCTTGCCGATTCTTCCAAGGTCATAACGTCGAACCAATAGCAAAAGTAAACATTACTCACTAATAAGTTTTATTTATAATCTATGTTTAGTAAAAATCCAAACACTTGAAAAATGAACTCGCCGCCATTTTGCAAAATTTAAATATCGAAATTTTTATCAGTAAATAAAATTCGGTACTATTAACTGACATGTAAGCTTGTTTTAGCATCAAGAACGCTTTAATCTGACCGCAATTTTAAAAACAAAAAGCCAAATCAGGGAAAGTTGCATAAGTTATGAAGTAATTGAAAAGAGCGTTTTAATATTACGATCGAAAATGAATTTTCATTTATTTTCTTTTATTTATACCCAGAAAGATCGGGACCTAAGAGTACTGTTTAAATATTAAAGCCAACGCTTTAGCAAATAAATGTAGGGAAGAAAATGGAACGCTGTAATAAAGTACTTTCGAAGTTAATAAAAGTCTAAAGGAGTTTTTTTGTTTTATAAATGGTATTTTTCTTTTAATTTAAATCATGCCAAATGAAATACAAAATTAATTTATTTCCAATTATAGCGTAAGTTTCTGAATTTGACTTATTTATAAATTTTCGGTACCTATTTGAGACTCAAGAATTGTTTAGTTGCTTACACTCGCTAAGTTACAGGCACTCCCTAAGTATGCTTGACTCGTGGGCACTGACAATAAAGTTTACCAATAAGTCAAATCAGTTTCGCAGATGGCAAGGCCTTGCGCGTGTCAGTCTGTCATTTACAAAATAGTACGATTAATATGGAGTATTAGCAGTATTTCAATAAATTACGTTTATTTTAATGACAGATATAGATTTTTAAAAAATCAAAATAAACATTCATTTTACATGTGTAATATTCGCGTAAATATAGCAACATTAAAATTAAAATTTAATATGCCTAGATACAAATAATCGAAAGCAATTAATTTAAACGAAAACATAAACCCGTTCACTTGTCTTAACGAGCTAATGTCAAATTTAATACATTAAACGATGCGATCAACGGTTAGTTTGGATGTCAGTGTCAGAAATACGGGGGCGGGAGCGGGGCGGGGGATAACGTAACCCGACCCGTGAATCATATACCTAATTACTTTTGTACACCCCGACTGAATTTCGAACCTAGAAAGTACGACGTACTCCTCTGGTCACGCAGGGGTCGCCAATCATAATAACATTTTTTTTAAAGGTAACAAACGAGTACCATGACACATGGTGGGATAATAAATACCAACATCTCTTTTCGGTTAAGAGCCTAAATGAAAATATTTTTTGTATAATAAGGGTAACATGAGTCCACTTAATAGTACATACATCTACCCTCGAATAAAATTCAAAATGTAGATGCATTATCACTCTTTAGGACTAAGATAGAATACCTCGTTACCAGTAAATAGGGTCTAGACCTCCGGTTCTCTACAATCACCATATGAAACACAATATTTTGTGAAGTCATGGTACTTCCCTGCTGGAGCTGCACCCATTAGCGCTGCAGCCATAAAATAGCTAGAGCGTAGCTCTACCACGTTGTCACACCTGCGGACTACGATGGAATGGCTTGCTGCCATTAAAAATATAGGATAAAGTGACAAACGAGCACACCGTCCACCTGATGGTAAGTGCTTGCTGTGACTTGTGACCTCATCCTTCTTATCCTTATTCTCGTTTGTTTGCGTTGTCACCCGTGAGGACTAAAATGGAATGCCTCTTTTCCAGTAAAAACAGTCTCGGGCTCTCTACACTCACCATTCGAAACACAGCAGCGTTAAGCTGCTATTTTACGCTGGTAATCTGTGAGAGCGTGGTCCTTCCCCGGTTGAGCCGACCCATTTGTGCTACAACTATACTACTAATATAGCTGCAGCATGACTCTACCAAGTATAAATACTCTTACCCACTCATAATGAAATAAGAGCGTAGCCCTATCAAGCCGACTCATTCTTGCTTCGGCTATAATATGGTGCAGCGTGTTCTACTTCATGATTATAATAATCTCCTTATCGGAATTATTTGAATTCACTGCTTAACTTTTAATTCGAATTTTACTACAAAATTTTTACTACAAGGTGTACAAGCTTCATTTTGAAAGTGAGCTCTCTTACATAAGACAAACAAATAGATCGATAAAAACCCGCATCAATGAAAATTATTTAACACATGTGTAGCACAGACGCTTCTCGAAGTCTGCTGCCTGTAAATATGTACAAGATGTTCCCTGCCATTCACAAATCCTCGCAAAAGAGAATCGATTCCTACCGAGGATAACTCACGAGAGTAGATGCCTGTGTTCTACTCTCTGCTTGAGATTCCATAATAAATAAAGTTAAATCCATACCTAAACATAACATTGCAAGACTTTAAGGTTCTTTAAGTTGGTTCTGTAAAGATCAGACCAAAAATTAATATTCATAATTTGAATTCTACACAAATAATATGAAGGTCGTATGGAGTTCCGTAGGGGATTTGAACTCACTGCCCCGCAGTAATGCAGCCTTGCAACCATGAAATTTGTAGAAGTTGGTATCGATGATACGAATCATAATCGAGGCATATTTTCCAGACAATTACTCTTAGCGGCCGCATTATTAACACAAAATGTCCCCTTCACCCAGACATAGGTTATACGCATATGTATTTATGGTAATCACACACGGGAGAAATTAATATATTTCTTTATATAGCAACACTGGTTAATTGGATAAATTTCACCCAACCTTTGTTGCTTCATTTACGAAACAGTTTGGTATTCACATTTGTAAATGTTTACCTTATGGAGAATAACAAATAAGTTGACGTAATAAACAACGTGCTCTACAAAATGCATGAATTCGATTCGAGCCCATCCTCTGTCCTTTTTCCGATCGTAACGATAATGTAAGGACACAATCACATTGGCAACTGCACAGGAAATATTGCGATTCTCCAAATGATATACTTCTTGTGTGTATGTATAGTGTATACCTATATATATAAACATATGTATATACGAGTACATGTTTAAATGAAATTAGTTTCTCGGAAACGGCTCTGACGATTTGGTAAAATTTATAATACCATACGAAACACAACAGTGTTAAGCTGCTATTTTACGCTGTTGTTCACTGAGAGCGTGGTCCTTCCCCGGTCGGGTCGATAGCTGCAGCATGGCTCTACCACGTGTTTTCCTTGATTAGTAATTATTTGTTTCGATATAGAGTGACACTATCATATAGTGACAGTGTAAGAACATTTACTACCCCATATAGTCCCATGCGTATCGTAGAAAGCGAGAGAGGGAAACATACCAGGATATTTATAGGCAGCAGCGTCTCTGATAAGTAACAACTAAAAAATAAAAAGTGCAGTAGGCAACCAGTCTGCTAAGTGTAGCAACTCTGACAAAAATTTCGCCTATAAGGTACCTATAACTACCGGTAACCTATGGGGGAGGCGTCTGTTCAAGAGTGGACTTTTCATATGCTGAAAAGTTAACAATATACAAATTGTTATTTTAATTGATAATGTACCTTAAAAGGCACCCACAAAATGGTGTTTAATTTCTATATCTCTTAAGTATTTAGCTTATATACGTGGTAGAGCCATGTTGCAACTAAACTCAAACTCAAACTCAAACTTTTATTGCTAAACCATAATGTACACAAGATGTTATAAAATAATGTGAGTGTTATGGACCCTGTTGGGCACGCAATTTAGGGGCTAGGAGAGAGGAAGCTTATTTAACTACTTATAAGAATGTCATGGTGACTTATTGAGATAGAATTCAATTTAAATTAGTGATCATTTTGTAAAACCTATATAAGTATTACATATTTGTAAAATATTCATTAGTACTATAGTAACATTTATTAGTACTGTTTTAATTTTTTTGTAAATATGATGTCATTATTTTCATTTTTTAATATATCAGGTAGTTTATTATATAATTTTATGGAAAAACTTAATGTGCTAGAACTGTTTAGTTTTAATCGGGAAGTTGGCAATACTAATTTATTTTTGTGTCGTAACATGTATTTGCATGGTAAATCTTCACGTTTTATATAAAATTGCTTATTTTTTCGAACAAATTTACACATCTCCAATATATATAAGCTGGGTAAAGTTAATATTTTATATTTAAAAAAGAACGGTCTGCAACTATCAGTCTGATCTATATTTGCTATAATCCGGATTAATTTCTTTTGAAGGGTGAATAGAGAGGCTGCATCCGTGCTGTTGTCCCACAAAATGATGCCGTAACTCAGCTAAGCGTGCGCATACGCATAGTAGGTTGTTATGGCCGTTTCTATGTTGGTACTTTTTTTAATTTCGCGTAATGCATATGAAAAGCTCGAAAGTTTAGACCTCAGTCTATGGACTTGGACTCTATAGACGAGTTTTTTGATGGGGATGAAAAGTTAATATTTTAGTTTTAGAAAAATTTATTTTTAGATTATGATCATTCAACCAGTCTGAAGTTTTGGTAATAAGTAAATGAAGTTTTTCATAAATATCAGTATCGTTTTGGCATGAAGTTAATAGCGATATATCATCGGCAAACAAGACAGACGTTTCTTCTATAGCTTTAGGAAGGTCATTGATGTAAATCAAAAATAAAAGACATCCAACGACACTTCCTTGAGGTATTGATGCATTAATTACCTTGCAATCGGAGCGCACGTATGAAATATTTTTGGTAGTGGTATCAAAGTGTTCGATCTCAACGAATTGCTGCCTATCCTTCAAGTACGAAGCAAACCATTTATGAGCGGGGCCACGAATACCTAACTCGTATAATTTATTTAATAGTATATTATGTTGCACCCTATCGTCATATCTAAGAGGATACCTACACCGTATTGTTTACTATCTAAAATGTTTACAACTTCATTAATATATTTATACACTGCTAAAACTGTGGATCGGTTTTTTCGAAAGCCGTTCTGGCAATCATCAAATATCTGGTATTTTTCACAAAATCTAGTAACACGGTTACAAATGGCCTTCTCAAAAATTTTTGACACAGTCGGCAAAAGGGCAATAGGGCGATAATTACTTGGATCGGTTTTTTTTTTCTTTTTTATGAACAGGTTTTATAATTGTATTTTTTAGTTGTATTGGAGAGGTGCCTTCGTTAAAGGATTGATTTATTAATATTGTCAACGGTATGGTTAATTCGGCTGCACATTCTTTGATTAAATGAGGAGAAAGTTCATCTATGCCGTGGCTTCTTTTATTCTTTAAGCTTTTAACAATTTTATACACCTCGGGACAGTCGACTGGGCTCAGATACAGTGTTTTGTGTCAGTTGGAGAACAGGGCGGCCGCGAACGCCGCTGCCTGTTGCTGGATCAGGGTTGAACTCACCAATCGACGCGAAAAAGTTATTGAATGCGTTTGCGACTTGTTTTGGGTCTGAACTTATCGCATCATTTACTTTTAATTTTATATTGCGCTTTTCCTTTGCATTTGTTTTATTTGTTCTCTCATTTATTATTTGCCACATAGTTTTGATTTTGTTATCTGAATGTTTTAATTTATTAATATATTGAATTTTTTTAGCATTATTTATAGTTTTTTTTAACGTTTTTGCATATTTTTTATAATGTAGTTTCAGTATTGGGTCATTCGTTTTTGTTGTAAGTATTTTTAGTAATCTTTTATGTTTACACGATTTCCTTATTCCTACTGTTAACCAATATTTTTTTGGTTTTGATTTTATTTTGATTCGTCGTTTTGGAATGATTTGGTTCAATAAAGTTATTAGCTTATCGAGGAATTTATCGTAATTTTCATTTATGTTTTTGTGTTCGTCTATTATTTCGTTCCAATCTTTTAACTGTAATTTTGTTTTAAACTGTGTTATTGCACTTTTGTTATAAATACGTTTTTCCGTGTACCATTGTAGTTGTTTAATTTGTCGGGGTATTTTCAGATGAATAATAGTTGCCGAGTGAAAAGAAAACCCTAGTTCTTCTACGGTAGCATTTAAATATTTATTATTAAAGTTCGTAAATATGAGGTCTAGACACGTAAATGTGGTTCCCATTGTATGAGTTGGTGTTTTGATATGTTGGCGGAATTTATATTCTGACATTAAGTTAAGAAAACCAGATATTTTATTATTAGGTTTTAATATATCCATGTTGAAATCCCCATCTATGACAATATTATATTTATTGTATTTATTGTTTAAGTATTTTAAAATTTGTTGTAATTGGCTCAACAACACCTCTTCCTCGCTTCTATTCCAATACATAACTAAAATTAACATATTTTCTTTACATATTTCTACCGCAGTTATTTCTAATATATATTCTAAGGACATTCTTGTAATATCTTTCTTCTCCACGTATTCTATATGCTCTTGTAAAAGTATGCAAACACCTCCTCCAATCCGGGTTTTCTTGCAAAATGAGGCTGCAACTTTGTAACCGTTAAACTGTATTAAATTTAACTTTTTTTCCGTCAACCATGTTTCAGATATGCACACAGCTTCGTATAAGGGGTTATCGTGTAAAAATGCTTCTATTGTATGTTGTTTGTTGAACATGCTCTGCATATTTTGATAAAGTATATTAAATTGATGTTGCGTTTTTCCGAAAGGAATGGTCATGGACATTTTTATGTATACTCTGTTGATTCTTTCCAGGTGTTAATTTCTCTTTTTCTGTATTATTGAGTAGGTCCGATGCATCGCTAGAGTCAGGGTATTCATTGATATTTATTATTTTTCCTTCTATGTGTAATTGTTTGTTTCGTAGTACTGCAGGAAGTCCATTTTTTCGAGCCAAAAGCATTTTCTCACGTAAGGCTTTTCTTTTCAGTCGTGAAGGCCTATCTAAGAATTCTGAAATCGATAGGCCAGTTTTATATAAGTAACTACTTTTGCTAATTTAGAACTTTAACATTGTCTTGCTAGTCAATTCCACAACCAAAGGCCTGTTTTCATTTCTATTGTATCGGCCTATACGATAGGTATCTTCAATGTATCCACGCAGATCCACTTGCATCAAATTCCGGAACAGTCGATGTATTCTATCATACAAATTGCATTCTGGTTCTTTATAATATTCTTCTAGGCCAAATAAGACGAATTTTTTGCAATCATTTTCATTGTTCCTGTTATCACTGGAAGATATACGACTTTGTGTTTTAAAACCGTTCATATCTTTTTTCAGTAAATCAGTCTCCTTTCGCATTTCATCAATTTTTTTTATTAAGCTGTTGTATTTCTTTTATTCTGTTTTTATTTTGTTCATTTACAATACATATATCTTGTTGAAATTCTGCTCTTAATAATTGTATCGCTTTCTGTACTTCTGTTTGTATTGTGTTCTGTAGCTGCTCTATAATCTTTTTGTTATTTTCTTGAAGGCTTTGAGTTATCACGTTGGTTACGCTTTGCAGAGTCAATTCAGTTTGCTCGTGAGATTGCGTATTTTCTGGACAGATAGTATCGCCTAATAATGATATGTCCTCAGAGCCTAACGTGTCGTTATTTCGAGAAGTCGTATTTTTTCTAAGGGTCACGTTACTTGTTTCAGGTGATTTGCAAAGCTCTTCATCATTATTGTTATTTCTAAATGCTATCGGTTCATCTATGTTTCCAGTTTTTGGTGTTTTACAGCAGCAGGCTGGGCATTTCCACCGTTTTCTATGCTCCGAGGTCATTATGTTATAAAAACGCTTACTGGATACGTTGCCATATTCCAGGTCATATGTATTGTTACAGTGTAAGCAAGTGAGGAATTCTCTTTTTGGTAGCTTTGAGTGGCATCTAGCACATAATGAAATTGGAGGCATTGTTTTCTGAATTATAGTATTTCAAAGTATTGAATATTCCAAATAACGCTCTCCAGTGGCCAGTAGTCAATACACCTAATATAGTTTTTGCTTTTCTACATATGCAATCGTTAATAGCTTTTCCAAGTAAGAGTTTAAAGCTATTATGGCTATGTTTTGCACTATTAGTTTTAATTATTATCACTAATTTTTAGTTTAGCACGGCGGTAACTTGAAATTTAACGATATTAACACTTCTAAATTTTACTCACTTTGTTTCTTATTTAATGTTTGGATCTAAAAGATAACACTAATACACACGAGTTGTTGTTATTTTAACACTTTGGACTAGTATTTTCACGATATAAAAAAAAATTATTTGGAGAAAATTTTGCAAACACGTTTGACACAATATTAGTAGTATAGTTGTAGCACGAATGAGTCGGCTCGACCGGGGAAGGACCACGCTCTCACAGAATACCAATGTAAAATAGCAACTTAATACTGCTGTGTTTCGTATGGTGAGTGTAGAGAACCGGAGACCCTTTTTACTGGAAAAGAGGCATTCCAACTTAGTCCTCACGGGTGACAACGCATCTGCATTTTGGTTCACAAACGAGGATAAATGTAGATGTCTATGGGTCACAGCAACCACTTACCAACAGGAGGACTGTATGCTCGTTTGTCACCCTATTCCTATTTAAAAAAAAGTAGCATATTACTAGGCCCAACCATTTCAAACTGCTTATCAGAAAATCGATGTATGTTTATAAATCTATGTAATATAAACATATAACTGCCACTTATTTTGTTATTTTTAATATCACCCTACGTTTTATAAATTAAAACGTAAATAGCAAGAACGTTCGCGAACCGTAAAAGTGAAGAGTGAAGTGCAAGCAGCAATTTAAATTAAGTTTTTCTTTTCTGGTTTGAAATTTACGATTCTCAAGTATTAAAACTCAAGTCTCGTGTGCCTTTGGTAATAAAAGAAGCCAGTATGACAACCTATTATAACCGATATCTTTATTATTTTACAAATGAAAAAAATAAATGTCGAAAAAATTTCTTAAATCAGCGCGTAATAACTTAGTGCTGGATATGAACTTCTTCCATTTATATACAAAAATGTATTAAAGTATTAAAATGCTAACGAACGAATAGTCCACCTGAATCTCTTCAGTACCTCAAGAAAGTGCACACAGATCAGTGCGCTCTTGTGTCAGTAATAGAAAAGAGGTAGTAAATTTTTGAAATGAAATGATTTTTTTTTTATTTTTTATCGAAAGAAATAAAAATTTCTATTGTCAACTATTTTGATGCAAAACTGTCTGTCATTTTTTGCGGGGAGAAGTCTGTGCACGCAAAAACAATCGTCTGTCTCTACGAAACTTACGTAAAACAAAACAATAAACTAACAATTTCACACACACATAGATACATTATAACAGTACCGCACGGTGAGAGCGACAAATCGGATACAGACTCGGGACAGTTTCTCGACCTATCTGCATATTGTATGAGAGGGAGTGGCTTGTGTTGGTAAGCAAATCCGAAACAACATGACCGCTATTATTGTAATTTTCATGTTTAGAAAGAAGTAAATTTTACGTGATAGAGCCTTACTGCAGATATATTATGTTTGTAGCACGAATGGACCGGCTAGACTGAGGACCACAATCTAACAGAATACCAACGTAAAATAGCAGCTTAATGTTACTGTGTTTCTTATGGTGAGTATAGAGAAACGGAGACCCTTTTTATTTGGAAACGAGGCATTCCATCGAAGTCCTCAGGGTTGACGACGCATCTGCATTTTGATTAATAATAATCGAAGATAAATGTAGATGTCTATGGGTCACAGCATCCACTTACTATCAAATAGACTGTGTGCCAGTTTATCGCCCCAATTCTATAAAAAAAATAGCAATAATTTCATTAAAAATTACTTTTATATGAAAGGTGTCACCATTTTTTAGCAAATTTGACGCGGCAAATCTCTTTTTGCAGCAAAAAACAACTGAACAATTCGGTATTTTTGCAGGGCATCGATTCAGCCGCGCAGCTAGATTTAATCTAGTGAGCAGTATGGCTGCAACTAGATTTATTGTATGCATAGGACCTCGTGGACTTATACTTTAACACAGAGGAATGCTTGCATATGGCTAGTCCACTCCGAATGGTTGGTGGCCCATGTTGCTCCATGATTGTTAAATGTCAATGTGATTTTCTTTAATTTACTTGTTTCAAATTTTGATTTCTCTGACCGGCGAAGAATCACCGAAACAAACTGCAGGTATCTTTTTATGCCATTTTTTAAATGGCAATAATATATTTTAATCAAAAATGAAAAAGAGTAGACCCATAAAAATTTATCATAATATATTGATTATAAATATATTAAGAATATTACTACCATCTAGATACTAAGTGTGCTAAGTTAATCGTATATTTTCAACATAGACTAACCATCCGCGCATGACAGAGTGTAGAGAACCGGAGACCCGTTTTATTGGAAAGAAGGCATTTCATCTTAGTCCTCGGGGGTGACAACGTAACTGCATTTTGATTCTTAATCGAGAATAAATCTAAATGTCTATTAGCCGCAGCATCCACTTGCCATTACGTGTATTTGTGTTCTCGTTAGTTGTTCTTATTCTATAAATAAAATGTTGCGAACCTCAGCGGACCAGGCACCACAAGCTGCACCTGTTTAAAGGTGTGACGTATGTGGCAGCTATCAACCTCTATATCATTTTAAGGGAAATGGAAAACCCCTCTCGCAACGCCATCGCAATCAAACTTTGACATATTCTGAGTCTACCATCTTCAGATTGATTATTGTCAATCTTAATACCTTCACTACCTTGAGTACCTAGACTTGCAATTCTCTTATTCAACTCTTATAATGTACAAGAAGGACATGCATGATTTATTTTAACAAGCTATCATAAGGAAAAAAAGAAAATTAAAGTAGGTACTATCTCTATATTTATTATATTTTAAAAGACAACGTAAGGGATTGTCGATATTATATGATAACCATTTCAGTACACAATTTTCAATAAGGTACGGAGAATATTATAAATCATTTGAATAAATCACGATAACAAACTTTGGAAACCCATCGTAATTTAACGAAATTCACCAAGTGTATTTGACAGCGGTATTAAAAATTGGATTATAAAATAAGGTAAGGTATATTAGATATGTTATGTGGAGTTATGTTATTATGATTTAAGTGGATACTAGAACTTCAGAATTTTCATTTTTCAGATTAAAGATTTAAACAACAAATCGAAACATTAGCCTATCGCGTCCGCTTTTTAATATGTACCTACCTATGTACCTAACTATGAACCATTGTCTCGACATATTGAGGTCGAGGCGATGGTTCATAGCTATGCTAGGATTCAATAGGCATTGTTGTCAAGTTACTAACAAATACTATATTCACGGAACGAAATAACTCGTATTCACAGTATATGTTCGGTTTGTGCCAAAATTTGGACTTAATAAGATGCGCTGTGATCGAGTATTAAAGAAATTTTATATTTACACTGTAAAAAGTACGGATGTTTGTAGTGAATTTGTAGTGAAATACATCACGCCACCTACCGAAAAGGGCAGAACGTCTGCCGGGCCTCAAGTGTAAGTATTACGTTATACAGACTTGTTTACTAGGCTACAGTGCTCTCCTGGGCACAGGCCTCCTTCTATTTCTGAGAGGTTTTAGGGTAAGCAAGTGTCCACCGCGCTGCCCCAATGCGTAACATTATTTACATGTTTGCTAATTTCTTTTTTAGCTTTCCAGACATGCAAATTTCCTCACAATGTTTTCATTCACCGCTGAGCACGTGGTAAATCAGCACTTAAAATTGCAATTAACAATTTCATCAGCGTGAATGGGGATCGAACTCGGGTTGGTCGCATACTGTGAAATTTACGTCTAGCGCTTGGCTTCTGAGGTACCACGGCTCGTTTCTTATACCGATAACTCGTTTACTTATAAAGGAAGTTTGTCAAGGTCATGTAGTTTTTTTTAATAATTAAATATTTCACAATTAAATTGTCATTTATTGAATTATCTGATAGCTCGGAACACTTACATGATCGTGTATTGTCAGTGTTAGTATTATATCCACTACCCTATATCGTAACGTGGGTGCTGTAAGAGGCGACTGAGGGAAACAAATCAGGAGATGGGCAGCAGCGTCTTCCTAATAACGACTAAAAATAAAAACCTCTCGCCAAGCGTCGCAACTATGACAAATATACCCTCTATAAGGCAATATATGGGGGAAGCTTATCTTCAGCAGTGGACGTTAAGAGGCTGTTAAGGTAACGGAACACTTATATGCAATTTGATGTTTTATAATAAACAAAATCCAATAAGTATTTTAATTTATCATAGCTCTATAATATCCTACTAATGTACACGTGTTTGAAAATATACAGTTAACTTAGCACACTTGGTATGTAGATGGTAATACCAAACACACAGATTTTCAGCTTTGTCCTATTTTTATAGGATAGGGTGACAAACGAGCATACAGTCCACCTGATGGATAAGTGGTTGTTGTGGCCCATAGACATCTACATTTATCCTCGTTTGTGAATCAAAATGCAGATGCGTTGTCATCCGTGAGGACTAAGATAGAATGCATATTTTCCAGTAAAAAGGGTATCCGGTTCTCTACACTCACCATACGAAACATAGCAGTGTTAAGCTGCTATTTCACGCTGGTATTCTGTGAGAGCGTGGTCCTTCCCCGGTCGAGCCGACCCATTCGTGTTACAACTATACTACTAATATAGCTGCAGCACGACTCTACCACGTATATAATGGTCTAATAACGAGAAAGAGATTTCTTATTTACTGGTAACGGAGCGTTCTACCTTAATCCTCAATGATGACAACACATCATGCATCATGCACACACATCTGCATTTTTATTTTTTATACAGGATCGATGTTGGTGTATAAAAGACCACAGCATCCACTTACCATCAGGTGAATGTCATCTTTAGTTATATAAAAAACGAGCCTTGATCTATTTCGCGTTAGTCGTCTATAAAAATTATCTTTAGAAATGAATTGCTTATTCCAATATATTTCGAATGCCAATTATCTTACAGTTCCTCTTAATCAGCTGATATGACTATCATAAATCGAAAATGAAATGATGGATTATTTTCCTAGTTAATCTTCAATACTGCATTCGACGCTTCACATGCTTATTAGACATGATTCTTAATGGAGGTTTGATGTGCTACAGTATTCACTTACTATCAGATGGCCTGGATGCTCGTTTATCACACTCATTCTTTAAAAAAAAGGGAAATGGTAGGAGCAGTGCTTCTCTCGGTACTGTAGAATGCAACATAATTTTGTGCAGACGAAGATTTCGACAATAATAGGATCTACGTGGTCAAAAGTGCTATAAATAGTAAATCGTAAAGTAATCTTCCACGTACGTCCTACTGACTTTTACTGTTCGCAGACCGCTACTGCATAATTCCTGAGTGTATTTTAGGGTAGGGGAGAATTCGTCGCATTACTCCAATGTGTGATGTTTTCATTACGTGCACGTTTTTTTACGAAATTCAAGTGACATGCAAACTTACAGTTCACCAGATAATAAGTAGCTACAGCAGTAAATCAACACTTGCGATAACCAATTTTAGTGATACTGACGGTGATCAGGATAGAACTCAGTTTGTATGCCAAATGAGAAATTTAAGGTCACCAAGCTAAAAAAAATTGTGTATATCTCTATATATAAAAATCAATTGCTGTCCGTTAGTCTTGCTTAAACTCGAAAATGGCTCGACTGATTTTGATGAATTTTTTGTGCTTGTTTGAGTGAGTGGGCAGTTTAGATTCACAAACACTGTTGCATATATCCAGAAATCACCCGTGCGAAGCCGGTGCGGATCGCTATTAAAAATATAATTAAGGTGTGTGACAGATAATAATTTAAAATTTAAAATTTTGTACAACCGACTTCAATATAAATTATTAAGAATAACTCAAAAACGATTGGTCAGACTTTGATCGACCACATGAAAAGCACCAGCTTTCAAATAAAAAAGAATCATCGAAATAGGTTCACCCAAAAAAGTTTTAAGGTAACACATATAAAAAAAACAATAAATACATACAGGCGAATTAAGTACTGCCTCTTTTTTGAAGTCGGTAGAAAACTTAGAAGGTTCCTAATTCTTAATTGATGCTCGGCCTTAGATGTACAAAATATAAGACAAAAGGCATGTTTTCCTTGTGATGGTTTCGCCCCATAGGTAACGTAAGAGTCTAAGGGCTATGCCAGCAAGATCTTATGGCTTCTGATAGATGGTGTGACCATATCGTTTAAGCCAGAGGTAAAATACCCGGAGCAGCAACAAGTAACATCGTCAAAAGCACGAGGCTTTGCAATCGTCGCTCAACTTTTTAACGGTGGTAGAGCCACGTAGCAGTTTTTGCTGTTGCACGTATGGGCCGTCTCGAGCCGGGTTGGTACCACGACCTCACAGAATACCGGCGTGAAGTAGAAGCTCTGCTTCTGCGTTTCGTCTGGTGAGTGCAGGTGGCCGGAGGCCCAATCCCCCCCCCCCCCTTCAACATGGTAGCGGAATTACACGATAGACTACCCCAGGAGGTTACCAGTACCTCTGGAGAATCCTTCGCTGAGCATCCACGACCATGTTATTCCAATCTTGAGCGTAGGTGCTCAGGCTGCCCCGCGTAACTGCTCGGGGCAAACTGAGCAACAATACCAAGGCGACCCCTGCCACGCTATCAGTGAATTTCTGCAACATCAGGGGACTTCACTCTAACCCAAACGCCGTCCACTACCATCTTGAGACGGCGAAGCCGGCCTTGCTCTTCCTGACCGAGACGCAGGTTTCCTCTCCGGCTGATATTTCGTATCTCTCTTACCCGGGGTACAAATTGGAGCACTCCTTTGTGCCTTGGGCTGGAGTTTGCGTGTATGTCAGAGAGGACATCTGTTCTCGACGCCTCGGCAGTCTTGAAGGTTCGGACCTGTCCATCCTTTGGCTACGCGTAGACAGCGACGACCATCCGCGCGTCTACGGGTGCCGCTATAGGTCCCATAGCGGTAATGCCGAAACAGACCGACTCATCTACCACGTCCAAATGGCTACAGATTCCTTGCTACAACAGGTCCCATCCGCAGAGATCGTGATCCTTGGCGATTTTAACGCCCACCATACCGAATGGCTCGGTTCACGTTTAACCGATCATGCGGGGAGATCTGTTTATGACTTTGCCTTGGCATATGGTCTGATACAACTGGTTACTTCGCCTACGCGGATTCCAGATGTGGAGGATCATACACCTTTCCTGTTGGACCTTCTGCTGACCTCTCATCCGGACGGATATCAGGTTTCCGTCGATGCCCCTCTCGGCTCTTCGGACCACTGTCTGATCCGGAGTATGGTGCCACTCACGCTCCCTTCGCGGTTGCGTTCTGCAGGTTGCCGCCGTGTTTGTAATTACAGGTCGGCGGATTGGGACGGAATGCGGTCTTTCTTTGCATCCTACCCATGGGGGCGGGTTTGCTTCTCGCCGGATGATCCCAGCGCTGTTGCTAACTCTGTCACTGATGTGGTGCTACAGGGAATGGAACTATTTATTCCATCATCTGTGGTACCCATCGGAGGCAGATCTCAGCCTTGGTTTTGTCGCTCCTGTAAGACTGCATTACGCAGTAAGCAGGAGTATTATCAAACCTGGTCTGCGGCTTTGGCGACTCGGGATGTAAACATCAGCATACTTAAAAAGAAGTATAACTTCGCCTCCAGGTCCTTCAAAAGAGTTATTGCCAAGGCATAGTCAGAGCACATAGGCAGAATTGGCGAGAAACTAGTTCGCCTTCCTTCGGGAACCCGTGCATTTTGGTCTCTCGCCAAGGCTGTCCAAGGGAATTTCCGTAAGCCATCACTACCATCTCTGCACAGGGAGGACGACTCACTGGCCCAAGACGCAAAAGACAAAGCCGACCTATTAGGCTCCCTTTTTGCGTCCAACTCGACTCTTGATGACGGGGGGAAAATACCGCCGACCATCCCGTGGTGTGAGTGCTCCATGCCGGATGTTCTGTTCTCACAGCGCTCGGTTCGCAAAGCACTTCTCTCCCTGGACATCCAGAAGTCGAGTGGGCCTGACGGAATCCCCCCAATTGTGCTGAGGACGTGTGCTCCGGAGTTGGCACCGGTCCTAACGCGTCTTTTCCGGTACTCTTACTCCCAAGGCGTAGTCCCGAATTCATGGAAGACAGCTTTTGTCCACCAGATCCCTAAAAAAGGCGACCGCTCAGACCCGTCCAACTATAGGCCTATCGCGATCACCTCCTTGTTCTCCAAAATAATGGAATCCATTATTAACTGCAAGCTCATCCGGTACCTTGAGGATCACCAGCTGATTAGTGACCGCCAATATGGTTTTAGTCGGGGTCGATCAGCTGGTGATCTTCTGGTCTACCTGATCCATAGATAGGCGGAGGCAGTAGAGTCCAAGGGGGAGGCGTTGGCCGTTAGTCTGGACATTGCGAACGCCTTCGATCGGGTTTGGCACAAAGCGCTTCTTTCGAAGCTCTCTTTCTATGGGCTTCCCGAGAAATTATGCAATTGGATCACCAGCTTCCTTGCAGATCGGAGCATCAAGGTCGTTGTAGACCGGGCATGTTCTGACTACAAGCCTATTAACGCTGGTGTTCCACAAGGCTGTGTGCTATCACCAACGCTGTTTCTTCTGCATATCAATGATATGAAGCTAAGTGGTAACATTGATTGCTATGCGGATGACAGCACTGGTGATGCTCTATGCACCGGCCGTGCCAATATTTATCGGGAAAACGTCGCCGAATACCGGAACAAACTTGTGTCTGAAGTCGAGTCTTTGCTGGACAAAGTCTCGGACTAGGGGCGACTAAATCTAGTCCAGTTTAATCCTCAGAAGACAAAAGTTTGCGCGTTTACCGCTAAAAAGAACCCCTTTGTCGTATCTCCTCAGTTTCAAGGCTCTCCCCTAGTTGCCTCAGCCAGTATCGGAATACTCGGCGTCGACATATCGAGTGACGTGCAGTTTCGTGGTCACTTAGAAGAGATGGCCAAATTGGCCTCTAAAAAGCTTGGCGTGCTCAGCAGTGCGGGACAGTATTTCATGCCGGCACACCGCCTGCAAATTTACAAGGCGCAGGTTCGGCCTCACATGGAATACTGTTCCCATCTCTGGGCACCAGTGCCAGCTCCTTCCACTTGACCGAATCCACCGCAGAGCGGCTCGAATCGTCGACGACCGAGCCATTTCCGATCGGCTTGATTCATTGGCTCTGCGAAGAGATGTTGCATCCCTTTGCATTTTCTTTCGCATCTACCATGAGGAGTGTTCTGAGGAATTGTTCGGATTAATCCCAGCCGCCAAATTTCACGAACGCACATCGCGGCAGAACTCTCGATACCATCCACACCATCTGGATGATTGGCGGTCCACCACTGTGCGATTTAGAAGATGTTTTCTTCCTCGCACGACTTTCTTATGGAATCGATTACCATCAGCGATTTTTCCGGACCGATACGACTGAGGGACCTTCAAGAAAAGAGCGTACTCCTTTTTAAAAGACCGGCAACGCATCTGCAATTCCCTCCCTGGTGTTGCAGTTGTTCATGGGCGGCGGTAGTCACTTACCATCAGGTGAGCCGCATGCTCGTTTGCCCCCTCTCCTATAAAAAAAAACTTACCGAGCGTGACGATTTAGGCAAATCCTTCATACAAAGAAAGAGGCACATATTTAACAGTGGACGTTTGCGGGCTGATAAGGAAGAACAACATAAAATAATATGCAGCAGCAGTAAATAGTATAATGGAGCAGATTTAATAGTAAATAATTGAAAAGTATAACAGACAAACAATTATAAAATATTTTTATATTTTTTTGGCACCGCTTGCTATGTAACAGTATGTCTTCTAGCAATTTATAGTATAACAGAGCTAACATAATAAAGGAGAGTTAATAGTATAGCAATTAATAGTATAATAGACAAATGGTTTTAAAACATTTCGCTAAAGTGTATGAGTTAGGAAAGACATAGTAAGTCTTCTCGGTTGCTGGTAGTTGTTGGGAGCCTTCCCGTTATTGGCACCGATTACTGTGTTACTATTTACTGCACAAATAGAATAGCAGTTAATAGTATAACAGACAACTAGTTTTAAAATATTCTACTAAAGTTTATGAGTTAGGTAAGACATAGTAAGTCTTCTCGGTTGCTGGTTGATGGAGCCTTCTAGTTATTGACACCGATTGCTGTGTTACTAGTTACTGCACAATTGGGAAGATTTGAAAATTTTTTTAACAGTGGTAGAGCCACGCGGCAGCGTTTGCTGTCGCACGGATGGGCCGGCTCGAACCGGGGTGGTACCACGACCTCACAGAAAACCAGCGTGAAGTAGAGGTTTACCTCTGCGTTTCGCTTGGTGAGTGCAGGTGGCCGAAGGCCCTTTTTACTGGAAATGAGGCATTCCATCTTAGTCCTCTTGGGTGACAACGCATCTACATTTTGATTTGTAATAGAGGATAGATGTAGATGTCTATGGGCCGCAGCAACCACTTACCATCAGGTGGACTGTGTCCTCGTTTGTCACCCTTATCCTATAAAAAAATTAAAGAAAACAGCAGTAGTAAATTAGGTAAATTTCCTTCAAATACTTCTTTTAAATCTCTTAATGATATTTTTGTCTTAAAGGCGTTACTCCACACTAAAATTTACTCCTGTATCGTGGAGACAGATTACAAACATAAATTGCACGAGGACAAACATCAAGATCATACAAATACTTGTTTCGTGCGTCATTCAAACTCGGGCCCCTTAGCCGTCGTTTTCATTAAATATTATAATAAGATTTACGTAGTGTAAGTATTTGAACTTTGAAGTTATCCTAGTGGGTCGCCGCGAAGAAAAAACAAACCTGAACAGCAAAGAAACTTGGATTAGATTTTAAATGGAAAACTTCTTAAGTAAATATTAGGTCCCCGCATTTACTTTTCTCTGTTGTAAGTTGGAATTATTTTTTCAGGATTCCATCCAATCATCCACAATAGCTCATAAAACTCCTCTGCTGAATATAGGCCTCCCTCATAGATTGCGATATATTATTATTTTGCCACAGTTGCCACAATTTGCAAAATCCACATAGTAAATGATATTACAATCATTATTTAGACTATTAAAATCAACCATAACATATCATTTTCATACGTGGTAGAGCCCTGCTGCAGCTATATTAGTAGTATAGTTGTAGCACGAATGGATCGGATCGACCGGGGAAGGACCACGCTCTCACAGAATATCAGCGTAAAATAGCAGCTTAACACTGCTGTGTTTCGTATGGTGAGTGTAGAGAACCAAATCAAAAAGTAAAATGTAAAAAGGGTCTCTTTTACTGGAAAAGTGGCATTCCACCTTAGTCCTCACGGGTGACAACGCATCTGCATTTTGATTCGCAAATGAGGATAAATGTAGATATCTATGGGCCACAGCAACCACTTACCATCAGGTGGACTGCGTGCTCGTTTGTCACCCCATCCTATAAAAAAAATTAAGTCTCCATAAAAATAAATTTACAAGTTACGACTCAAACAAAAAAAAGCAGATATATGACTAAAAGGCTTTTCTTTTTTACTATTCTTAAAAATTATAGTCTTTAATAAACATCCAACGTAACAAAATAAACTTACAATTGTTTTTTCATGTGACATTTATCAATAAAATTTGGTAGTTCCTATTTACTAGTTTTCTTTTTCTAATTTCGATCCTAAAGCAATAAACGTTGAACAATAGGATCGGTTCAGATTACGTGAGGAACGAACTACTTTGTGAACGATTGGCTCGGCTTACAGTCCATTTCGTTCCTATTTATTGCGTTATTTGTTTATTTTTATTACGCGCCATCTTAAATTACGTATCATATATTGGAATACTGAAGCATGTTCAACACGGTGCATGTTAGAAATAAATTTTAATATTATATATTTAAGGTCAAATAAGCATGTTCAGACCGCAGCAGTCCACACAGTGGCTGGTTTCGGCAGATTTTAGATAACGCCACAAAGATGAGTTTTTCTTTTTTTCTTCAAAACTTGAGAAACGGCAGTCGATGGGGAAGTTTCTCAAGGCCCTGAATCAAGGCTACTGAATTTACCTTTACCTTTACCTGGTACGAAATACCACCGCGAGTCCTGACAACATATCAAAATTATTAAATACCACCGCGGTATTTAATAATTTTGATATGTTGTCAGGACGATGCTGCTACCATATTCACCACCTTAGCATTTCTGCTGCCAAGCAGTAGGTAGTGCGTGTACTACTGTGTTCCGCTCTAAAGGGTAGAGACCCAGTATTAATACAGGCTGTGAGGTATTTCATCTTGGTCCTCAGAGGTGACAACGCATCTGTAGCCTTCCTTGCTCAAAGTTAAAGTATTTTTTTATAGGTTAGGGTGACTAACGAGCACACAGTCCACCCGTTGGTAAGTGGTTGCTGTGGCCCATAGACTATATATCATATACATCTATCCTCGTTTTTTGTGCGTTGTCGCGCCATGGATTTATAAATAAAAGATATCCTCTTTTCATAAATCTGTTGCAACGGGAACACTTGACGCTGTGCCTCCCCCGAAACGCACCATTTAACCGGGCTCTAAATACCTAGCCTTTTTATTAAAGTTGATAACACTTACCTGCGTACATCCACTCGATAAAATAAAATGATGTGTCTTACCTAGTTTGAAGGGCATCTTCAGCCATCCCTCAATTGCACAACCCTAATTAAGAGTCTTAGCGGTCAGTCACCGCAGAGTCTACATCACCTGAAGATGCCTCGTGTAGCGGCGAAACACGTGTCGTAATGTCGTCAGTGGTGTGTCTTTCCTAGTGTAGTAGTGTTGGGAGTAGTGATTCTGGGTTTAGTGGTGACAGGGATAGTGCACGCAATTGAAGGAAGGAGGAAGGTGCTCTTCAAACTTGGTACGACACATCATTTTATTTTATCGAACGATGTATGCAAGGTAATTTTTCTGCCGACTTCCAAAAAGGAGACGGTACTCAATTCGGGTGTATGTTTTTTTTTATGTGTGTTACCTCATAACTTTGTACTGGGCGAACCGATTTCGATGATTCTTTTTTTATATGAAAGCTGATAGTTCTCGTGTGGTCCCCTATGAATTTGGTCAAGGTCAGACCAATGGTTATTGAGTTATTCTTAAATAACCTATATTGAAGTCACTTATATTGAAGTCGGCTGTACAAAATTTTTAATTTTAAATTATACCAACTTTAATATAATGGATTTCCGCCTGATTCTACACCGTTGTTTTACAAAAGCGTGTATTTATCGTGTCGTGCACGCCGTACCGCTTCCTACTCAGGCATTACCCTTATAAGCTTTAACTTCATTATAAAAAATTAAATACTTAAATGGAACTCATTAACAAAAGGACTTGTGCGTGACCACGATAAAGGCGACTAAGACTTCACAGAAATAAATTCTGCCTATTAATTTCCTACAACAAATTTCTAATATGATTTACATGAATGTTAGAAGTATTATAGCAATTTATAAACCAACAAATTTGGCATTATCAGCCTAACAATATCGGTAGTAGGTTTTTTAACATAGTGCTAGAAATAAGAAACCATAATTTATCGAAATTTTGTACAACCGACTTCAATATAAATTATTAAGGATAACTCAAAAACTACTGGTCAGACCTTGATCAAATTTATATGGGATTACATGAAGTGCACCAGATTTTAAATAAATAAAGAAAAGAAAAAATTATGAGGAAACACACTTAAAAAAGCATACAGTCGAATTAAGTACCTCCTCCTTTTTGAAGTCGGTTAAGAAGTAAATAAAATGAAATCTCATAGGAAATGCACAAAATAATGATTATATTAAACTATAAGTATACGTATATCACCTGCAAATCACTGCCTACTTCCATCCCTTCATCTATTTATAAGCCTATAAACGTCCACATAGATTGTCTTATAGTAATTTGACCTAATTGCCGCGCTTGGCCGACGGTGAAACCGCAGTTCCTTTTCTGCCGACTTCCAAAAAGGAGACGGTACTCAATTCGAGTGTATGTTTTTTTTGTTTTCTTTTTTATGTGTGTTACCTCATAACTTTGTACTGGGCGAACCGATTTCGATGATTTTTTTTAAATGAAAGCTGATAGTTCTCGTGTGGTCCCATATGAATTTGATCAAGGTCAGACCAATGGTTATTGAGTTATTCTTTAATAACCTATTTTGAAGTCGGCTGTACAAAATTTTTAATTTTTAATTATTATTATTTTGAATTGTCGTCAGAAAGATGCTGCTGCCAATCTCCTGTTTCAGTTTTCTTTTTTTCGCCTTTTAGGGAACCCATCCTCTAATGAGGTATAACAGGCTGCCAGCTCGTTAGTACCTTCTGTAACTTATAGACACGAAAATGCAGGCAATCAAAATGCATATGCGTTATCACCCCATACATTACGGTGAAAATATATCATAACCTATAACTATACTGGTTCTCTTACAGTTCAAACACGGCATTGTTATTTTGCAGCAGAAATAGGTAAAGAAGGTGGTACCAACCCGGACGATCTTCTAAGTAAAATCCTGTTTCAACGATACTACGAGTACCTTGCTTCAACGATAGAGAATTTAATTATAGTCTATTATCTATGGGCACTAGGATCATCAAAGTAAAATACTTCACGTCCAGGGTAGGTCAGCTACATGAGGTTTTATACAACTTTTCGTCATGTCGTCCAATAGTAAAATGGAGATGAAGCACCCTAAACATATATTATAAAGGGTTATTTTGCAATAACAGGCCAAATATGCAAAGAAGGTTCAGAATAATTAGTATAGGTAAATGGTGAAGAAAAATTTATTTTAAAACATTTCAAATATTCTGTCCTTTTTATCTCTTAAATTCAAACAGCGTGTTAACGCATTATTTTAACTGATTGCCATTCATAAATATCTAACGCCTACTATTTTATTACGTACGCACACATTCGTAAGGGTCGATCGGTCGGCAAAAAAGTTATGAATTGAGTCGCACACAGAGAAGTGCGCATACGCGTAGTTGTTGCCCATAAATCACATTCAATTTAGGATAATCTATACAAATAAATAAAATTCAAGTTTCTGTTTGTAATGTCAAAATAACAGTTTTTTACTAAATGCATGTGAAAGTTTATACGGTACTTATAACAAAAACACAATTTTTTTAATTTTTGTCCGTTTTTCTCTCTGTCTGTTTGTTACGGCTAATCTCAGAAACGGCTGCACCAATTTTGAATTAGGCTACTTTTAATTTAGAAAAGGAATTAGGGTTCAGCGCAAAAAGATTAAAAGCCATAAAATCCAATCCTAATAAATTCCACGCGGGCAAAGTCACAGGGAACAGCTAGTTCCAAATAAAAGTCTTACTTATTACTTATTTTCAAAAACTGCAATAACGGTATATCATAATAATAATCATAATCATAATCATTTATTTCGTGGATCATAGGTATTACATAGATGTTAGATACATTATTTATATATTTGAACTAAGTTTAAAATTTAGCTACTCTCTCACTAGCTGGTACCCGGTACGTTGCTGCCACAGAATAAATGTGTTAATATCGTTTTAAATTTGGAACAGTTATATTGTTTAATTACAAATGATAATACATTTATTGAAATTTAGTTATATATAACTTTCAAATGAATTATCGGTACGTTACGCGCGCCATCTGCTGTAAGTTAATTGTACTATGTCTATAACCTTCCCGCAAGTGCAAGCAATAAGTTGACAAAATTTTACCGCTATCTGATAAACGATATGGCAGCACATAAAAAAAAACAAACAAAATTATCCTTTATATATTAGATTAAATATATATGAATACATAACACACGTCCCGGATAACACTGCAATCGCTAACAGACGAGTAAAGAAAAGACTAATTGTAACCTCCCCATATCTGCTCAATCTACGGTTAACAATTTCGCTAGCAACGGCAAGGATCGAAATTGGATTGCTCATGCACTACGAAATAAAAGGAAAGCGCCTCATGTTCAAGCTACCGCGTTTCATAAATGCTGAACTCGATTAAAAAATTCAGATTCGCTTTTTCTTTTGTCGTGATTTAAAAAATATAGGTATATATTATTTTAAAATAATTCACCCATACATTTCTAAATGATTATTGTCCAAGCCTAACTCGAATGGTTTAGGGCTTTTTACATTGCATAATTAGAAAGGTGAAAATTAGTAGTTAATGTTATTATTATTTATACTTTATTGTACACCACAAAAAACTATAAAAAAAAGAACAAATTACAAGGAGTAAAACTTAAGAGGTATGTACAATAAAGCGGTCTATCGCTAATAAGCGATCTCTTCCAGACAACCTTAAGATGAGGAGAAAGTTGTTCTATTGGACAGTGGGAGGTGGTGTATATTATAGTAAACTTACATACTAATACCTAAATAAACGAAACTGATACATAATAAAAAAATATTTAATACACTAATATATACATTCAAAATATAATAGACATACATAAGATTAAATAGGCAAATATACATAAAAATTACATAAATAAATACAGACAGGATACAAAAAATACATGTCGCAAATGATGACCAGTAGTTGTATGAAACTAAACGATAACGCATATCTGCGTTTACATTCTTAATCGAAAATAGATGTAGATGTCTATGGGCCACACACATCCACTTAACACCATGTGAACTGTATGCTATGCTTGCTTGTCCTTCTTATTCTGTAAAAAAAAGCGGCCAATTGCGAGTCGGACTCGCCCATGAAGAGTTCCGTAGCAGCAAGTAACATAATTTACGATTTATGACGTATTAAAATAAAAACTACGTACTAGATCTCGTTCAAACCAATTTTCGGTGGAAGTTTACATGGCAATGTACATCATATATTCTTTTTACTTTTATCATTCTCTTATTTTAGAAGATACATGGGGGGGGGGGGGGACTTCAATTTTACCACTTTGGAAATGCCTCTCGCGCAAACTATTCAGTTTAGAAAAAAATTATATAGAAAACCTCAATATCATTTTTAAAGACCTATCCATAGATACCCCACACGTACGGGTTTGATGAAAAAAAAATTTTTTATAGTTTCAGTTCTAAGTATGGGGAACCCTCAAAAGTTATTGTTTTTTTTCTATTTTTGTGTGAAAATCTTAATGCAGTTCACAGAATACAACTACTTACTACGTTTCAACAGCATAGTTCTTATAGTTTCGGAGCAAAATGGCTGTGACTTACGGACGGACAGACAGACAGACATGACGAATCTATAAGGGTTCCGTTTTTTGTCATTTGGCTACGGAACCCTAAAAACGGTCTAATCACAAAATTTATAGTATCAGGATTAAAGAAGAGAATAATCACGAAATAAATCCCTTGGCCGCGGCGCTAGTCTTTGTGAAATCCGACTGTCAAATTCCATAATTTTAATTCGCATATTTTCACGGAACTTCTTTATTAAAAAAGACTAGTTTAAATCTGAGACTTGTTATAATCTACTTTTGTATATGAAAATAGTTTATATACATTGTATTAGAGTCGACTGCTTCTTTAATCTAGTTGTCGTAAATGCGGTGTACGGGAAATGCGGGTTCGAATCCCGGGTCGGGTCAAAGTCATGTTACTGTTCTCAGTAAGGAAGCAGTTGCCCAGATTCAAGAAGTCCTTACGTGGTTGAGCCATGCTGTAGTTATATTACTGGTGTAATTGTAGCACGAATGGGTTGGCTCGACCGGGGAAGATCCACGCTCTCACAGAATACCAGCGTAAAACAGCAGCTTATCGCTGCTGTGTTTCGTATGGTGAGTGTAGAGAACCGGAGGCTCTTTTTACTGGAAACGAGGCATTTCATCTCAGTTCTCACGAGTAACAACGCATCTGCAATTTTGATTCATCATCGAGGATAGATGTTGATGTCAATGGACCACAGCAACTACTTACTATCCGGTGGACTGTGTGCTCGTTTATCCCCCCTATCCTATGAAAATAAAATTGGTGGTGTTTCACCCACATACGTGTCTTGGAAAGCACGTAAAGCCTCTGTTCCTGCAACTGATTTCTCTCCAGTCGAGTCGATTTGCCGTCCTATCGGACTATAAGAGTGAATAGAGAGTGCACCTGTGCTTGCGCATAGACTTGGGCACTATAATCTTGACCTGTACAGATGGTTAACCTCCTTTGAAAAGGGCCGCCGTGACTGTAATTTGGTCTGGAGAACATTATTATTATTATTACAGCTGATGATTCACTGTATTGTGATAACATTATTATAAGTAACACAATTTTACAGCTAGAAGTTTTAATACTATCAAATACCATAAAGAAAGAACAACAGGTCCGTAAATAGTTAGTTCAGGTTACAATAGGCTTTGCCTTTTTTCTTCTAAAATTGTCTTCGCTATACGAGTACAGCTAAGGGCGTGTCAGCTTTCAAAGGTAAAATTGTGCTTTTATTTGAAAGTGTTATTTCTAAGTAGTATATATTATTTAATATCTTCACACTTTATTTACACTATGATTCTCATATCATTATTTGAAAATACTTCTACTTTATATAGGTTTAATAATACTACTTAGTAATACTTAAAAGTAACCGTTTGATTTTTTTATAGGATAAGGGTGACAAACGAGCACACAGTCCACCTAATGGTAAGTGGTTGCTGCGGCCCATAGACATCTACATCTATCCTCTATTACAATTCAAAATGTAGATGCGTTGTCACCCGTGAGGACTGAGATGGATTGCCTCATTTCCAGTAAAAAGGGCCTCCGGCCACCTGCACTCACCAAGCGAAACGCAGAGGTAAACCTCTACTTCACGCTGGTATTCTGTGAGGTCGTGGTACCACCCCGGTTCGAGCCGGCCTATCCGTGCGACAGCAAACGCTGCCGCGTGGCTCTACCACTGTTAAAGATTGCATGAAACGTTAACCAAGTTTAAAAATATAAATTAAATTTACATGCCAATTTGACCATTTAGAACTTTAGAAAGAAAGATCACATAAATATAAAACACTATCAAAGAAGTTAGTTTTTTCCTTCTATTTTCTATAGTTTAGATGCTAAACACAAATAAAAAAATATAATTTAATTATTGTTTAGACTTCCACGTGGACTTCCTTTTCTTAAAGAACCCCATAAATACCTATGTCAATCCTATACTGCACAATTTGCATTTCACTCATGTGAATAAAGATGGAATGCTTCGTTACGGGTAAAAAGAATCTCCGGTCCTTGTCACATAAACATGCAAGATTATTAAGTGAGGTCAATGCTACTGCATATTTGCTCTGCTGCGTAAAAATAATATTATATATTTTTTAAATCGTTTTAAACACTTTTTTAATTTTAGCTTTCAGTTTTTTTTAATGCAACAAAACTAAACAAATTACAAGGAAATTATGTAGAAAAATATAATATCAATTTTATTCGAGTTTCAAAAAAGTTTCTATATTTGACGCCTATGAAGTATATTCACCGAAATTTCGGAAACAGCTGAACCGGAATATATTTCATGGATGATCAAATAAAACATTTAAGAATATTAACCTTTAAATAGAAAACAGGGAATAAAGTTTTTAATGTTGTATTAGCACCGACTTCAGAAGCTATTATGTGGGAATTATTTTATTCTTTTTTGTTTGTAAAGTCGGTTTACTTTTATATATTTAAATAATTTAATAATAAATAATCCTCGTGAAATCTGCTTGAGATAAAAGAGGTAATATACCTCAATGAGGTATCATTGAGGTATATTACCTCAATCATTTTTCATTTTACGTTTTTCATTCTACATTTTTATTTTCATTTTTATATGTATTCGAGTTAAACTGACACTTAGCTAAAACGAGATATTAAAATCTTTATTTGTCTGTAACCCGCCTCGGTGATAGACAATCAAGGAGCCGCCGTTGATCTCGAGTGGGATTGCGGCCACTAAATCTTTTCTTAGGAGCTCTTTAACAAGGTTATATAATCCCGCATCTTAATTAAGAAAATAAGCTTATCGACTCTCTAGTCTTGAAAGGCTAACACTGGACTAGGCAAAGTATTTTGCCGATCTTCCAACACATAGGCTCTCCTACAAGTTACTTACACAATTATTACATTTTATTACAGAGGCCTGTTCCTGTGCCAGTTACGACATAGTGGTAATGATGGTGAATGATAAATGAAATAGAATATGTATTAATCAAAGAAAGATTTTAAATTAGTTCTTGAAAGTCAGTTATGATGTAGCCACTGCTTTTTAAATGAACAAATGGCAAGAAACAGCAAGAAACCCAGGACTTTATTTTTCCAAAATAGTAATTTACTATATTGTATGCTTAGTTCATCGTCATCGTCATCAGTCTGTTATATTTTGGATGATTTTTCTCTACATACTATGAAAGAAAGTCGGTTCCCACCATCTGTACGCACAGATCTTTTAAAGTAAGCAACGGATTTTGATGCGATTTTCATCAATAGACAGAATGATTCATGAGAAATGTGTATATGTATAATACATGCATATATATATATATATATATATATATATATATATATATATATATCATTCCTCATTACAGCCCTTGACAAGTCCACTGCTGAACATAGGCCTCCCCAAAGGAATGCCACAAAGCACGGTCCTGAGCCACCTGTATCCGTCGACTTCCTGCATGTCTTACCAGGTCGTCACTCCATCTAGTGGGGGACGTCCTACACTTCGCCGCCGGTATGGGGCCACCACTCAAGAACCTTTTTTCCCCATCGGTTATCGGTTCTTAGAACTATATGGCTGGCCCATTGTCACTTAAGCTTACTAATCTGTTGGGCTATGTCGGTCACTCTGGTGCGACTGCGGATATCCTCATTGCTAAGTTTATCACGCAGAGAAACTCCGAGCATAGCCCTCTCCATAGCTCGCTGAGCGACCATGAGCTTCCTCATCCTACCAGCAGTAAAGGACCACATCTCAGTTCCATAGATCAGCACTGGCAACACGCACTGGTTGTACAGTCTCGTTTTCAGGAATACCTGACAAGAAGATGTGCCGTAATTTCCCGAACGCTGCCCAGCCGAGTTGAATCCGTCGATAGACCTCTCTGTCGAAGTTGGGCTTACCTAGTCGGACTATTTGTCTCAGGTAAACGTACTCGTCAACAACTTTGAGCTTAGTGCTCCCAACAACTACCGGCATAGGTGTGACATGGACATTAAACATGACCTTTGTTTTGTCCATGTTCATCTTAAGACCCGTATCCGTCGGGAGGCACCATTGAGGTCATTGAGCATAGTGCTTAGGTCCTCTAGCGATTCTGCCATAAAGACTATTTCGTCGGCAAAGCGAAGGTGAGTGATGTACTCGCCGTTGATGTTAATACCGTATCCTTTCCAGTCTAGAAGCTTGAAAACATCTTCCAATGCAGTGGTGAAGAGTTTCGGGGATATAACGTCACCCTGTCTTACACCTCTCTCCAGTTGGATAGGTTTCGTACTCTGATTCCGTACTCGGATAGCCATTGTAGCCCTACTGTACACACTTCAGCACTTTGATATACCGACAGTCAACTTGGCACCGCTGAAGGGACTGCAGTACCACCCAAATTTCGACGAAATGAAAGGCTTTCTCATAATCCACATCCGCCAGACATAGTGGCAAATTGTACTCCTCAGACTTCTGTACAATTTGCTGAAGGATATGTATGTGGTCTATGATGCTAAAGTATTTCAAAGCATAAATAAGCAAGAAATCAGCTGTTGGTAAGGCTGGAAGTCGTCGAGTCTGCATGGGAGACTATTCGTAATGACTGTCGAAAATAGCATGTAGACGCGGCTCAGAAAGGAAATCGGTCTGTAGTTTTTCAAAACAGCGTTGTCACCTTTCTTGAAAAACAAGACCACCGCACTTCTGCTCAACGTCTGCGGTGTAGTGCCACCATGGAGGACGGAATTGAAGAGCTTCTGAAGGACTTCATGTACCGGTTTTCCACCCGCTTTCAGAAGCTCCGCTGTAATTCCATCCTCGCCTGGGGCCTTGCCATTTTTAAAATGCTGGAGAGCCATTCTAATCTCACACAGACTGATGTCCGGAATATCATCGGAATAGTCTCAAATAAGACTTGCTCTTGGATTGTTACTCATACTTGCGTGTGGCTTCAACGATGATGTGTACAGCTGCCTATAAAACCTCTCAATCTCATTCAAAATCTCAGGTGTCCCGGAAACGACGCTGCCACACTCGGTCTTCAGCTTCGACAGTTGGCTATTTCAGACAGATCTCTAGCAAAGACTTTGGAGGATATATATATATATATATATATATATATATATATATATATATATATATATATATTTCTTGTATGTATGTAACTGAACTCCTCCTAAACGAATGGACCGATTTTGATGGAGTTTTGTGTGGATGATTAAGTTGATTCGATAATGGTTTAGGTACGTGGCGTTGTTGTCGAGATCCAGAAATCGACCGTGAGAAGCCGGGGCGAATCGCTAGTTTCTTATTAGCACATTATTCCTTCTAGAAGTATATTCCATGTTATGGCGGCATAAGATAATTTATAACCCCATTTCATCCCGTGGGTGACGTATGAAGCGAGTATGGCATATGCCAAAAAACCGTTATGGCTTCCAATAAATGGCGGTTTAACCATCTTGTTTAGCTTTTTCGATCGCAAAAGTCCTTTTACATAAGGATATATTTTGGTAATAACTTATGTTTATTTTGTCTCAAAAATTGGGAGACGCCCATGTCTAGCAGTGACCTAATAAGGTATGATAAAAAGAAGAAGAAAAAAAGGAAACGTTTTCTTTACTTTTTTTACTAAACTTTTGCATTTTTAGTCTGTGGACATCAAAGATAAGCATTTTTTGTGTTATCATTTTAGTATAGTTTACTAAGATGGTTTACTTTGGTTATTTATATTTGGTAAATATAAATAACCAAAGTAATAATAATAACATTTTTAAACGTTAACAAAAATTTTATTTGTTATATTCAAATTAGTTTAATTCAAATTAGACGGCTCTTTGGCGCAGTGACTTAGCAATGAGTTGCTGCGCTGGGGGCCACGGGTTCGAATCCCGCACGGAACAAGTATTTGTATGGCCTACAAATAATTGTTCCGGGTCTGATGTTTGTCCTTGTGCAATGTGTGTTTATAAACTGCCTCTACGATACAGGAGAAAATCCTAGTGTGGAGGTAACGTTTTTTAAAAAAAAACAATAAAAAGTCAAAAGAAAATGGACAAAATCACGGAATGAAATATTTACAATTGCGCAAAGAGGCAAATAATATAAGTAGGTGAACTAGATGGGAAAGCAGACGAAGAAATACCTGGCGTGCTTTTTGAGTTCTGTCGTTGACATATTTACCGGCAATTTTGAATTTGAAACTGCTCAATATTCAAATTTGTTTAAAGTCAGAATCTCAAAATAATTGAAAATATGAGGATTAATGCTATTGTTTAGTCACATAGCTGTTTTGAATCTGTCAGGTCACGTATGAAAATGAATCTTACTAAGGATAACTTAAAATAAAAATTTTGTCTTCAATATATATTATGTCGTGAAGCGACAATTAAAAGAGAAGGAAAACCTAACCTACGATCAGCAAAACAACCAAATAGACCAAGACAATAATATATTTAAGTTTTTAAAAGAGTATTTACAATTTTATAAAAAAAATGAAATATGAAGATGATGGATGATGTGATTTACAAATTATATTTAAAAAAAAGGTAATAAAAAAAGATTTATGTCGTAGCTGAGTCCGAAGATCCCAAGCGTGCTCTCAGCGCCTGGAACGAGCACGCACGGCGTAGGTGGGTAGGCGTGGGCGTCGACCTCAGGTGAATGCGGCGATTGCAGGATCGGCGACTTCAGCCCAGACAGGAGCTTGCAGGATCCTCAGCGACTTCAGACAGCGCAGTGGCCTGCAGGATCCGGTGACTGCAGGCGGGACAGAGGTTTGTAGGTTCCGGTGATTTCGGGCGGAACAGAGGTTTGTAGGTTCCGGCGACTCCAGGTAGAGTAGAGACTTGTGGGATCTCGGCGACTTCAGGCAGAGCAACGTTTTGTAGGATCCGGCGACTTCAGGCAGAGCAACGGATCGTAGAGTCCAGTGGCTTCAGGCAGGATAGAGGCTTGCAGGATCCCGGGGCTGAGCGGCCCCGGGATAAGGCCTTTAGAAGATGCTTCCGATACGAGAACTGAAGCAAGACTGAATTTCTTCACCGATTGTTCGGCTTTTATATCTTTCTAGAGAGAACGGAAAAATTATTTAAATTAAACGCAAATTTTTTGTAAATGGTCAAGAGGAAAAAGTATTTATGTGGAATTATCGAAATAGAAATTACAGACCGGTAACAAATTTGAATATAATTTCCATGGAGACCAAATAAACATCAGTAACAGAACATGTCAAATTTTAGTTTTAGGCTAGGTTTAGGCTAGGTTATAAGAAAATGGAAAGATTTAAGTGGAAAAGGAGATATTATTGAAATAGGAAAAAAAGTAGCGCAACTACCCACACAAAGCCCGAAATTGTAGAGTTACGGAAAACTAACTAAAAGATCGAAAAAAGGTAGACTTCATTGACACCAATTTAAAAGTGCTGATAATGTGGAAATACGAAGTAGAAATGATTTGTGATTGTGTTCTTATGGTTTGAAATCGTTACAGGATCCTATGGAAATAAAGGTGATGTAAAATATCCCGATTTGAAGTGAATGCAGAGAATTGAAACAGAATGGAAAAATGGATTTAAATTAATGTAAAATGATAAGTAAGTAGCATAACACTACATTTTCCCCCCGACCCTGGAAAATTTTTGACTCAGCAAAAATTTTGATATATACATTCTAAAATAAACCATAAAAACACAGCTTTGCAGAAACAGACATCACCAGTCAAAATCAGATATACTATCTCTTACATTCATCATCTGCATTCAGGTAAGGGTGGAGTTCACATTCAATGACTACCACTCTAAAAGTGTGTTTTCAAAATGACATTAAGGCTTATTTAAGGAGTAGTCATCCGCTCCTGCGTGGGAAAAAAAATTAGTCGAAGAAACACCACTCTTAGAAGTGTGTTTTCAAAAGGACATTCAGGCTTATTTAAGGAGTTGTCAACCGCTCCTAAGTGAAGATAAAAATTAAGGGAGTAGTCAGCTGCTCCCAAGTGAAGATAAAGGTAAAGAGAATTAAGGGAGTAGACAGCCGCTCCCAAGTGAAGATAAAGATAAAGAAATACCTCAAGTAAGCTTTAGTCGCTATGACTTAAGTAAAGATTAAGAACGGCCAGAGCGGTAGGGCTCAAAGCCAGAGATCAGCAACATCACCAACGAGATGTGTCTGAAATAAAAATAAAAAGTGACGATTAACCAACGAAAGTTCGAGGTCCTAAAGCAAGATGTGTTGAGGAACACTGGATCATCAAACAAACAAACAAATTAAAAGAAAATAATAAGGTGAAAATGGTGATATTTATACATATATACAAATTAACAGTTATATTTATACATATATACAAATTAACAGTTAATAAATGTTTAGAAAAGTATTTAACAGTTAATAAATGTTTAGAAAAGTTATGGTTTGTTTCGCTTCAGCTTTCAAAAACAATTTTATATAAAGTGCAAAGTGTAAAGTTAAGTTTAAGAAATAAAAATATTATTAAAAATCGTACCTCTAAGTTATCTAGAATAAAAAATATTAGAGTGATGAATGTAACTTAGAGTGATGAATGTAAATGAAGTGTTATATGAAGGCCTAAATACAATCCAGATAAGTTGAAAAACTAGAAGAAGTTTTGTTTTAGAATTTTGAAGGTATGAAAAGGATGTGTAAATGAATGATGAATAGTAAGTTAAGAACAAAAGGGAAAGCAATTAAATCAAAAGGAACTAGACAAGGCGCAGTAAAGGTGAAGAATTAAGAGAGAAAGAGGACTTTTACGTTGGGCGCCAAACTGTCGTGAAGCGACAATTAAAAGAGAAGGAAAACCTAACCTACGATCAGCAAAACAACCAAATAGACCAAGACAATAATATATTTAAGTTTTTAAAAGAGTATTTACAATTTTATAAAAAAAATGAAATATGAAGATGATGGATGATGTGATTTACAAATTATATTTAAAAAAAAAAGGTAATAAAAAAAAGATTTATGTCGTAGCTGAGTCCGAAGATCCCAAGCGTGCTCTCAGCGCCTGGAACGAGCACGCACGGCGTAGGTGGGTAGGCGTGGGCGTCGACCTCAGGTGAATGCGGCGATTGCAGGATCGGCGACTTCAGCCCAGACAGGAGCTTGCAGGATCCTCAGCGACTTCAGACAGCGCAGTGGCCTGCAGGATCCGGTGACTGCAGGCGGGACAGAGGTTTGTAGGTTCCGGTGATTTCGGGCGGAACAGAGGTTTGTAGGTTCCGGCGACTCCAGGTAGAGTAGAGACTTGTGGGATCTCGGCGACTTCAGGCAGAGCAACGTTTTGTAGGATCCGGCGACTTCAGGCAGAGCAACGGATCGTAGAGTCCAGTGGCTTCAGGCAGGATAGAGGCTTGCAGGATCCCGGGGCTGAGCGGCCCCGGGATAAGGCCTTTAGAAGATGCTTCCGATACGAGAACTGAAGCAAGACTGAATTTCTTCACCGATTGTTCGGCTTTTATATCTTTCTAGAGAGAACGGAAAAATTATTTAAATTAAACGCAAATTTTTTGTAAATGGTCAAGAGGAAAAAGTATTTATGTGGAATTATCGAAATAGAAATTACAGACCGGTAACAAATTTGAATATAATTTCCATGGAGACCAAATAAACATCAGTAACAGAACATGTCAAATTTTAGTTTTAGGCTAGGTTTAGGCTAGGTTATAAGAAAATGGAAAGATTTAAGTGGAAAAGGAGATATTATTGAAATAGGAAAAAAAGTAGCGCAACTACCCACACAAAGCCCGAAATTGTAGAGTTACGGAAAACTAACTAAAAGATCGAAAAAAGGTAGACTTCATTGACACCAATTTAAAAGTGCTGATAATGTGGAAATACGAAGTAGAAATGATTTGTGATTGTGTTCTTATGGTTTGAAATCGTTACAGGATCCTATGGAAATAAAGGTGATGTAAAATATCCCGATTTGAAGTGAATGCAGAGAATTGAAACAGAATGGAAAAATGGATTTAAATTAATGTAAAATGATAAGTAAGTAGCATAACACTACATTTTCCCCCCGACCCTGGAAAATTTTTGACTCAGCAAAAATTTTGATATATACATTCTAAAATAAACCATAAAAACACAGCTTTGCAGAAACAGACATCACCAGTCAAAATCAGATATACTATCTCTTACATTCATCATCTGCATTCAGGTAAGGGTGGAGTTCACATTCAATGACTACCACTCTAAAAGTGTGTTTTCAAAATGACATTAAGGCTTATTTAAGGAGTAGTCATCCGCTCCTGCGTGGGAAAAAAAATTAGTCGAAGAAACACCACTCTTAGAAGTGTGTTTTCAAAAGGACATTCAGGCTTATTTAAGGAGTTGTCAACCGCTCCTAAGTGAAGATAAAAATTAAGGGAGTAGTCAGCTGCTCCCAAGTGAAGATAAAGGTAAAGAGAATTAAGGGAGTAGACAGCCGCTCCCAAGTGAAGATAAAGATAAAGAAATACCTCAAGTAAGCTTTAGTCGCTATGACTTAAGTAAAGATTAAGAACGGCCAGAGCGGTAGGGCTCAAAGCCAGAGATCAGCAACATCACCAACGAGATGTGTCTGAAATAAAAATAAAAAGTGACGATTAACCAACGAAAGTTCGAGGTCCTAAAGCAAGATGTGTTGAGGAACACTGGATCATCAAACAAACAAACAAATTAAAAGAAAATAATAAGGTGAAAATGGTGATATTTATACATATATACAAATTAACAGTTATATTTATACATATATACAAATTAACAGTTAATAAATGTTTAGAAAAGTATTTAACAGTTAATAAATGTTTAGAAAAGTTATGGTTTGTTTCGCTTCAGCTTTCAAAAACAATTTTATATAAAGTGCAAAGTGTAAAGTTAAGTTTAAGAAATAAAAATATTATTAAAAATCGTACCTCTAAGTTATCTAGAATAAAAAATATTAGAGTGATGAATGTAACTTAGAGTGATGAATGTAAATGAAGTGTTATATGAAGGCCTAAATACAATCCAGATAAGTTGAAAAACTAGAAGAAGTTTTGTTTTAGAATTTTGAAGGTATGAAAAGGATGTGTAAATGAATGATGAATAGTAAGTTAAGAACAAAAGGGAAAGCAATTAAATCAAAAGGAACTAGACAAGGCGCAGTAAAGGTGAAGAATTAAGAGAGAAAGAGGACTTTTACGTTGGGCGCCAAACTGTCGTGAAGCGACAATTAAAAGAGAAGGAAAACCTAACCTACGATCAGCAAAACAACCAAATAGACCAAGACAATAATATATTTAAGTTTTTAAAAGAGTATTTACAATTTTATAAAAAAAATGAAATATGAAGATGATGGATGATGTGATTTACAAATTATATTTAAAAAAAAAAGGTAATAAAAAAAAGATTTATGTCGTAGCTGAGTCCGAAGATCCCAAGCGTGCTCTCAGCGCCTGGAACGAGCACGCACGGCGTAGGTGGGTAGGCGTGGGCGTCGACCTCAGGTGAATGCGGCGATTGCAGGATCGGCGACTTCAGCCCAGACAGGAGCTTGCAGGATCCTCAGCGACTTCAGACAGCGCAGTGGCCTGCAGGATCCGGTGACTGCAGGCGGGACAGAGGTTTGTAGGTTCCGGTGATTTCGGGCGGAACAGAGGTTTGTAGGTTCCGGCGACTCCAGGTAGAGTAGAGACTTGTGGGATCTCGGCGACTTCAGGCAGAGCAACGTTTTGTAGGATCCGGCGACTTCAGGCAGAGCAACGGATCGTAGAGTCCAGTGGCTTCAGGCAGGATAGAGGCTTGCAGGATCCCGGGGCTGAGCGGCCCCGGGATAAGGCCTTTAGAAGATGCTTCCGATACGAGAACTGAAGCAAGACTGAATTTCTTCACCGATTGTTCGGCTTTTATATCTTTCTAGAGAGAACGGAAAAATTATTTAAATTAAACGCAAATTTTTTGTAAATGGTCAAGAGGAAAAAGTATTTATGTGGAATTATCGAAATAGAAATTACAGACCGGTAACAAATTTGAATATAATTTCCATGGAGACCAAATAAACATCAGTAACAGAACATGTCAAATTTTAGTTTTAGGCTAGGTTTAGGCTAGGTTATAAGAAAATGGAAAGATTTAAGTGGAAAAGGAGATATTATTGAAATAGGAAAAAAAGTAGCGCAACTACCCACACAAAGCCCGAAATTGTAGAGTTACGGAAAACTAACTAAAAGATCGAAAAAAGGTAGACTTCATTGACACCAATTTAAAAGTGCTGATAATGTGGAAATACGAAGTAGAAATGATTTGTGATTGTGTTCTTATGGTTTGAAATCGTTACAGGATCCTATGGAAATAAAGGTGATGTAAAATATCCCGATTTGAAGTGAATGCAGAGAATTGAAACAGAATGGAAAAATGGATTTAAATTAATGTAAAATGATAAGTAAGTAGCATAACACTACATTTTCCCCCCGACCCTGGAAAATTTTTGACTCAGCAAAAATTTTGATATATACATTCTAAAATAAACCATAAAAACACAGCTTTGCAGAAACAGACATCACCAGTCAAAATCAGATATACTATCTCTTACATTCATCATCTGCATTCAGGTAAGGGTGGAGTTCACATTCAATGACTACCACTCTAAAAGTGTGTTTTCAAAATGACATTAAGGCTTATTTAAGGAGTAGTCATCCGCTCCTGCGTGGGAAAAAAAATTAGTCGAAGAAACACCACTCTTAGAAGTGTGTTTTCAAAAGGACATTCAGGCTTATTTAAGGAGTTGTCAACCGCTCCTAAGTGAAGATAAAAATTAAGGGAGTAGTCAGCTGCTCCCAAGTGAAGATAAAGGTAAAGAGAATTAAGGGAGTAGACAGCCGCTCCCAAGTGAAGATAAAGATAAAGAAATACCTCAAGTAAGCTTTAGTCGCTATGACTTAAGTAAAGATTAAGAACGGCCAGAGCGGTAGGGCTCAAAGCCAGAGATCAGCAACATCACCAACGAGATGTGTCTGAAATAAAAATAAAAAGTGACGATTAACCAACGAAAGTTCGAGGTCCTAAAGCAAGATGTGTTGAGGAACACTGGATCATCAAACAAACAAACAAATTAAAAGAAAATAATAAGGTGAAAATGGTGATATTTATACATATATACAAATTAACAGTTATATTTATACATATATACAAATTAACAGTTAATAAATGTTTAGAAAAGTATTTAACAGTTAATAAATGTTTAGAAAAGTTATGGTTTGTTTCGCTTCAGCTTTCAAAAACAATTTTATATAAAGTGCAAAGTGTAAAGTTAAGTTTAAGAAATAAAAATATTATTAAAAATCGTACCTCTAAGTTATCTAGAATAAAAAATATTAGAGTGATGAATGTAACTTAGAGTGATGAATGTCAATGAAGTGTTATATGAAGGCCTAAATACAATCCAGATAAGTTGAAAAACTAGAAGAAGTTTTGTTTTAGAATTTTGAAGGTATGAAAAGGATGTGTAAATGAATGATGAATAGTAAGTTAAGAACAAAAGGGAAAGCAATTAAATCAAAAGGAACTAGACAAGGCGCAGTAAAGGTGAAGAATTAAGAGAGAAAGAGGACTTTTACGTTGGGCGCCAAACTGTCGTGAAGCGACAATTAAAAGAGAAGGAAAACCTAACCTACGATCAGCAAAACAACCAAATAGACCAAGACAATAATATATTTAAGTTTTTAAAAGAGTATTTACAATTTTATAAAAAAAATGAAATATGAAGATGATGGATGATGTGATTTACAAATTATATTTAAAAAAAAAGGTAATAAAAAAAAGATTTATGTCGTAGCTGAGTCCGAAGATCCCAAGCGTGCTCTCAGCGCCTGGAACGAGCACGCACGGCGTAGGTGGGTAGGCGTGGGCGTCGACCTCAGGTGAATGCGGCGATTGCAGGATCGGCGACTTCAGCCCAGACAGGAGCTTGCAGGATCCTCAGCGACTTCAGACAGCGCAGTGGCCTGCAGGATCCGGTGACTGCAGGCGGGACAGAGGTTTGTAGGTTCCGGTGATTTCGGGCGGAACAGAGGTTTGTAGGTTCCGGCGACTCCAGGTAGAGTAGAGACTTGTGGGATCTCGGCGACTTCAGGCAGAGCAACGTTTTGTAGGATCCGGCGACTTCAGGCAGAGCAACGGATCGTAGAGTCCAGTGGCTTCAGGCAGGATAGAGGCTTGCAGGATCCCGGGGCTGAGCGGCCCCGGGATAAGGCCTTTAGAAGATGCTTCCGATACGAGAACTGAAGCAAGACTGAATTTCTTCACCGATTGTTCGGCTTTTATATCTTTCTAGAGAGAACGGAAAAATTATTTAAATTAAACGCAAATTTTTTGTAAATGGTCAAGAGGAAAAAGTATTTATGTGGAATTATCGAAATAGAAATTACAGACCGGTAACAAATTTGAATATAATTTCCATGGAGACCAAATAAACATCAGTAACAGAACATGTCAAATTTTAGTTTTAGGCTAGGTTTAGGCTAGGTTATAAGAAAATGGAAAGATTTAAGTGGAAAAGGAGATATTATTGAAATAGGAAAAAAAGTAGCGCAACTACCCACACAAAGCCCGAAATTGTAGAGTTACGGAAAACTAACTAAAAGATCGAAAAAAGGTAGACTTCATTGACACCAATTTAAAAGTGCTGATAATGTGGAAATACGAAGTAGAAATGATTTGTGATTGTGTTCTTATGGTTTGAAATCGTTACAGGATCCTATGGAAATAAAGGTGATGTAAAATATCCCGAATTGAAGTGAATGCAGAGAATTGAAACAGAATGGAAAAATGGATTTAAATTAATAAAATAAAATAAAATAAAATAAAATGATAAGTAAGTAGCATAACACTACAATTATTAAGGATTACTCAAAAACTATTGGTTAGACCTTGATCAAATTTATATACGACTACATGAGAAGCACCAGCTTCCAAATAAAAAAGAATCATCGAAATAGGTTAACGTAGAAGTAACGAGGTAACACACATAAAAAAACATACAGTCGAATTTAGTACCTCCTCCTTTTTGATGTCGGTAGAAAATATCCGTGCAATAATTTTCTACAACTTTTGAAGAGGTCTAACACGGCGTCAGTGTTTCGAAGAGCTAACTTATGTGATGAAGCCCCATATCTGAGGACTGTTGAATGCTGTTATTTAGAATTCTAGCGCGGCCATACCAATCTTAGTGACAAATCCCGTGAAGGACATCCATAATCCGCCTTCACTGAAGATAACATTGTTGCTGTGAGCAAACTAATTCTCAGAGATCGTCATAGCCTGAGAGCTGGCGACGAATTTTGAGAAGGTCCTTTGGGCAAGTTGAAATTGTGAAAAAATATGATTTCGTCAATTGGCAAATCCAGTCCCGCGAGTCTGGCTGAGCGTTTGCGGTTATTTTGCTACTGCGCAGTATACAACATTTGCAAAAAAAAATCCTAAAATATGTTTTTTTGGCAACTTGATTTCTTTTTTATCTTTTAATTTAGTTTTTATATAATTCAAAAAAAAATAATCCCAGACGTTTTTGTCGATTATAAAGTATTACCAGACCTCTCCAAAAATGATTTTTTTTATTCCAAAAAAATATACTTTTGGCAATCTCAAATTTTAATCACGTATTTATTGAGTAATTTTTAATAACACCTGCAAATCGCCAGATGAATTTAGCGCTTGTAAACAATTGCCAGACGTGAATAAAGTTTACCAACTAATACGACAAAAAAGTCTTATGCGTAGCCATATGTGCGAGATAGATAGCTTAACAAAGCATGCCGCAAGTATTACCAGAGTAATACTTTATAACCGACAAAAACGTCTGGGATTATTTTTTAATTATATAAAAACTAAATTAAAAGATAAAAAAGAAATCAAGTTGCCAAAAAAACATATTTTAGGATTTTTATTGGCAAATTTTATATAATGCGCATTAGCAAATTAACCGCAAACGCTAAGCCGGACTCGCGGGACTGGATTCGCTAATTGACGAAATTATACTTTTTCATAATTTCAACTTGCCCAAAGGACCTTCCCAAAATTCGTCGCCAGCTCTCAGTCTATCATGTGACATATCGAGAGATAGAGGCGTTTTTATGCATCTCAGGGACAGTCATTCAGAAGATTCAGTGAGAAAGCTAATTTGCCGTTGGATCCTTATTTGCTATTTGCTTATTTGGTAATAAGACCTTATTTGCTTTCCGACGCTCACTAGGCGACCCGCATCAGAGGTGTAAGAAAACTTTTCAAAGGTTCAACCGAGGAGAGTCAAATCACGTCTACAACAATATCAGTGGTGACGGATTTTGTATTTATGCCTATGATCCCGATTCTAAACAACAATCTACAATCTGGGTCTTCCAAGACGAATACAAGCTGACTAAAGTTGTTAGCTCTCGAAGCACTTGAAAGAAAATAGTGGCCACTTACATTGCGAAAACCAGCCACGCTGCGACGATTGTACTTTAAAATCATATAACGGTTAATGCAGAGTGATATACTACACTTTACTTACCAGAAGTTATCGCCAAACTTCGGAAATTTAACCCAAAGCGACGCATCATCCTACACCACGACAACGCAAGATCACACAGCGCTGGTCAAACGATTGAGTATTTGAAGCAGAAAAACGTAGAAATTCTTGACCATCCTCCATACAGTCCTGACCTAAACCCTAACAATTTCGTTACATATCCTAAAATGAAGAAAAATCTTCGTGGACAAAGGTTCCAGTCCGGTGAAGAAGCAGTCCATGCTTTCAAAACTGCCATATTGAACACTCTCATTTGGAGTGGAATAAATGCTTAGATAACTGGTTCAAGCGAATGGAAATGTGTATAAAACTACGTGGTGAATACGTCGAAAAACAATATTTTTATTGTACTTTTGTACTATAAGGTTCTAGTTGTATTTTTGGTCAAACGGCAAAACTTAAAAGGCATGCTCGTAAAGCATTTTTAAATTTGCAATACCTGATAACGTGATAAATATTTTATTTTTATTTTTAAAACTCATAAAGCTCTTAACATAAAAATAAAATGAATTTAGAGTTACCTGCTGCTTCTTAATCAAGACTGAACTTTTTTTCTGCTTTCGCCATTCCATTTTTATTAGTGTGATGATTACGGAAATTATTACATACAAAAAATAGTAGTTCCTTGCATACATTGTTATACATGCAGATATTTTTATCACCTTCAACTCTCATATTTTTATTTGCTTCAAATATGGACTTTTTAAATCACTATCGTGAATATTAATAATTTTATTTGAAATGCACAGCTTTCTCTACATTTCTATACCCAGGTCTACTGCCCTTAATAAAGAAAGAAAGAAAAATCAAATTCATGCAAGAGGAAGATATGGCAATGTAAAAAGAAATAGGTGATGAAGTTAGCAAACCCAAATTAGAGCAGCGTGGAGGAATCAACCAGTCCAAAACCTTACAAATGGGAAGAGAAGGAAAGTGTGACATTAAATATTTTTCTTTTCTAACCATAAATCAAGCAATCAGAGGTAGATTCATTGTTCAAGAACCAGACCATCCCGAAACTGTTCTAAAATTTTATAATCATTTTGTATGATAAATTAAATGCCCAGCCATGGAGGCAAATATCATTAGAATATGTGAAATATATGCCGTGTTTTAAACTCCTTCCGCTAGATTACGCACGTCTCTTTATTACAATGCCTAAAGGTTTCTTTTTGCCGTCACTGTATTTCATATTTTTATGGGATCATAAAAATTGTTTCGGAAAATTCGGTCTTCACCAAATTTGTTCTAATATCTTGGTCATTATGGCACGAGTTTAACGATTTCCAATGCTCATAAAACAGTAATTCTAGTCGTGGCTAGCGCCATCAGGTGTCCGGTAATTAATAACTTTACGAACTGATTGTTTGCACTTCCAAATACAATGTCCAATTAATTGAAACTTTCGGATTGTTTCGTTGCGATTCCCCACTGGATTTGTGCTCGGTAACTGTGTCGGCTCACGTGTAACAAATAGTTTTAAGACAAAGACATCTCTAACATTATTTTTTTTAATTTTTAATGAAGTTGAGGCTGGGTTCGTTACGGAAGAAGTTTTAGTTTTCACACTTTTCAATCTCTACTTGTACGCGTTTTGTTCATCTCTTTTTAAGCTTCACAAAGAAGATATGTAATTAATATGTATAAATCAATATTTTCTTTAATTATTTTTTGAAGTGAAAACTTCTTTAGCGGCGTTGTGCACTTTTTTTGAAATGGGTAAAAAATGTTAAACTCGCGTCAGGTCACGTGTCCTGATTGAAAATTCGTAATACGGACGGAGAGTAGACAGCCGGCGCGGCGTAGGAGAGGAAGTAAGTTAGGTTTAATTAATTTTCATTTACTAATTAATATAATTTTATTATTAAGATTAGGTTTCGATCGAGTCTACTGTACTGCTTGACGAAATTATTAATATAGATACATATGTACTTAAACATTATAGATGTAATATTTGTAATATGTTTATACTTTATAGCATTAACCTATATTTTCATAACATCACAATGTGCTTTGTAAGTTTACCAAACAAATAATTTCGAATGAAAATAAATGAAATAAGATAATAATAAATAATTTCCGCCATTCCAAAATATCAAAAATGTACAACGTTAATATTTATTTAAGTTTTCACTTCTGCCGGCACTCCCGGGGTGCAACCCGTCGTTTTTTCATTATATAAATCTTCACTTAATAATTTTAAAACATAAAATAAAATCGGTAAATTTGGAGAGTTATTAACTGACAATGCTTTACTAAAACTAGAAAATTCAATCATATTTCTAATAATCCTATAGACCAGTAGCCTGTACAAGAACATTTAAAAAAAACTGCAACAAGATAAAAATTAAAAAAAAAAACACTTTAAGTAAAACATCCAGCTAAATATATTATATTAGCTCTACCATTTTTTCGTGAACATTGCTCCACAAATAAAATGAATTTATGTTTGTCAAACACGCAAGAACCGAATAAATTATAGTTGTATAGACACATTTTACAAAAAGACTGATTGGTGATCAAATTACGACACAACCTATTCTTTGCTTCTTTATGAAGCTAATGTGATGAACAAACTTACGGTCGATCTGGATGGTAATTGGCTATGGTCCGTATATAGTCCATAGACACCTCCAGCCAACATCAAATAAAGCATGCTATAGATGCAGCGTCACCTCTGAGGACTAAGACGGAATGCTTTGCAGCCTGTAATTAAAATGGCTTTCTATACCCTCCAGACTCGAACACAACTATGCAATTTTGCTTTAACGTGGTAGAGCCACGCTGCAGCTATATTACGGTTGTAGCACGAATAGGTTGGCTCGACCTGTGGAGGACCGAACTCTCACAGAATATCAGAGTAAAATAGCAGCTTAGCGCTGCTGTGTTTAGTATGGTGAGTGTAGAGAACCGGAGATCCTTTTTACTGGAAATGAGGGATTTCATCTTAGTCCTCAACGGTGACAACGCATATGCATTTTAATTCTTAATCGAAGACAAATGTAGATGTCTATGGGCCACAGCATCCACCTACCATCAGGTGGACTCTGTACGCTTGTCACCTAAGGATGACATATTCCAATAAAAATGTAATTTTTTGCTGAAATTCAAGAGGGTGATACCTACCTAAAAAATTAAAAGCCTCATTATCTGAATAGGATATCCGAAGTTAATTATAGACATAAATCATCACTACCATTAAATATAATTTTGAATCAACTTATTAACTAACAGACTCTTTAAAAACAGTAAGAAACATACATCAACTTTATAAATGCAGACTCTTCTGCTCGCAGTACCTTTGACTAACTAGCAGAAAAAGCCATCGAAAAAAGCGCTATATGCTTTCAAAAACGCTAAAACTAAATTTTACAGATCGTTAGTGGGAAGCACCAAAATGAAGATTGCGATGACCAATGTTCGAAAACATGGCTGAAGCGGCATGAAGCAAGACCTATACAGCTCAAGGTTTTTTATATATTAAGGGCTAAGGTTAACTTATATGAAAAGAAATAGAAGCCGTATTCTCATTAAATGCCTGTAAATGAACAAAATTCGGATACACGCAAATATTGAATTGAATATGTAAACTTTTGAAATAGGCTACTAGAACTTATATTTCAAAGGAACAGTAATAGGTGGAACTAGTTCCTAACTTTACCTAGTGTAGCCCCCGCCGTGATGAGTATGGTAGGATAATTCAACTGTTCTAATATTTTATAATCATTTTGTATGATAAATTAAATGCCCAGCCATGGAGGCAAATATCATTAGAACATGTGAAATATATGCCGTGATTTAAACTCCTTCCGCTAGATTACGCACGTCTCTTTATTACAATGCCTAAAGGTTTCTTTTTGCCGTCACTGTATTTCATATTTTTATGGGATCATAAAAATTGTTTCGGAAAATTCGGTCTTCACCAAATTTGTTCTAATATCTTGGTCATTATGGCACGAGTTTAACGATTTCCAATGCTCATAAAACAGTAATTCTAGTCGTGGCTAGCGCCATCAGGTGTCCGGTAATTAATAACTTTACGAACTGATTGTTTGCACTTCCAAATACAATGTCCAATTAATTGAAACTTTCGGATTGTTTCGTTGCGATTCCCCACTGGATTTGTGCTCGGTAACTGTGTCGGCTCACGTGTAACAAATAGTTTTAAGACAAAGACATCTCTAACATTATTTTTTTATTTTTAATGAAGTTGAGGCTGGGTTCGTTACGGAAGAAGTTTTAGTTTTCACACTCTTCAATCTCTACATGTACGCGTTTTGTTCATCTCTTTTTAAGCTTCACAAAGAAGATATGTAATTAATATATATATATATATATATATCAATATTTTATTTAATTATTTTTTTGAAGTGAAAACTTCTTTAGCGGCGTTGTGCACTTTTTTGTAATGGGTAAAAAATGTTAAACTCGCGTCAGGTCACGTGTCCTGATTGAAAATTCGTAAGACGGACGGAGAGTAGACAGCCGGCGCGGCGTAGGAGAGGAAGTAAGTTAGGTTTAATTAATTTTCATTTACTAATTAATATAATTACATTATTAAGATTAGGTTTCGATCGAGTCTACTGTACTGCTTGACGAAATTATTAATATAGATACATATGTACTTACACATTATAGATGTAATATTTGTAATATGTTTATACTTTATAGCATTAACCTATATTTTCATAACATCACAATAAGCACATGTGCTTTGTAAGTTTACCAAACAAATAATTTCGAATGAAAATGAATGAAATAAGATAATAATAAATAAAAATATCAAAAATGCACAACGTTAATAATTATTTAAGTTTTCACTTCTGCCGGCACTCCCGGGGTGCAACCGGTTGTTTTTTTCATTATATAAATCTTCACTAAATAATTTTAAAACATAAAATAAAATCGGTAAATTTGGAGAGTTATCTCTCTTACAAAGCAATAAGGACCGTGGCCGAGCTCACTTGACTACTCTAGCGCCATCTATTATCTATCTACGGAAGCGGTTGCGATGTATATCGATATGAAAATTTGACGCGCTAAATACATCGTTCTTTATTTAATACATTTCCATAGATGTCGCTACATGGTACCGCTAAGTAAGATTGACGAAGTCATTGGGCTCTAGTTAACTGACAATGCTTTACTAAAACTAGAAAATTCAATCATATTTCTAATAATCCTATAGACCAGTAGCCTGTAGAACATTTAAGAAAACTGCAACAAGATAAAAATAAAAAAAAAACACTTTAAGTAAAACATCCAGCTAAATATATTAGCTCTACCATTTTTTCGTGAACATTGCTCCACAAATAAAATGAATTTATGTTTGTCAAACACGCAAGAACCAAATAAATTATAGTTCTATAGACACATTTTACAAAAAGACTGATTGGTGATCAAATTACGACACAACCTATTCTTTGCTTCTTTATGAAGCTAATGTGACGAACAAACTTACGGTCGATCTGGATGGTAATTGGCTATGGTCCGTATATAGTCGATAGACACCTCCAGCCAACATCAAATAAAGCATGCTTTAGATGCAGCGTCACCTCTGAGGACTAAGATGGAATGCCTTGCAGCCTGTAATTAAAATGGCTTTCTATACCCTCCGGACTCAAACACAACTATGCAATTTTGCTTTAACGTGGTAGAGCCACGCTGCAGCTATATTACGTTTGTAGCACGAATGGGTTGGCTCGATCGGGGAAGGACCACGCTCTCACAGAATACGCTTACGCTGCTTACGCTGGTAAAATGGCAGCTTGACACTGCTGTGTTTAGTATGGTGAGTGTAGAGAACCGGAGACCCTTTTTACTGGAAATGAGGGATTCCATGTTAGTCCTCAAGGGTGACAACGCATATGCATTTTAATTCTTAATCGAAGTCAAATGTAGATGTCTACGGGCCACAGCATCCACTTACCATCAGGTGGACTGTGTTTGACACCTAAGGATGACATATTCTATTAAAAATGCACTGGATTTTTCTTCCTATATATGTCGCTTCGATATCCAAAAAAAAATTACTGCTCAGCAGTAAATTTTTGCTGAAATTCAAGAGGGTGATACCAACCTAAAAAGACTCATTCTCTTAATAGGATATCTGAAGTTAATTATAGACAAATCATCACTACCAATAAATATAATTATGAATCAACTTATTAACTAACAGACTTTAAAAACAGTAAGAAACATACATCAACTTTATAAATGCAGACTCTTCGGCTCGCAGTACCCCTGGCTAAATAGCGGAAAAATCCATCGAATAAAACGCTATAAGCTTTCAAAAACGCTAAAACCAAATTTTACAAATCGTTAGTGTGAAGCAGCAAAATGAGAATTTCGATGACCAATGTTCGAAAACATGGCTGAAGCGGCATGGAGCAAGACCTATATAGCTCAAGGTTTTTTATATATTAAGGGGTAAGGTTAACTTATATGAAAAGAAATAGAAGCCGTATTCTCATTAAATGCCTGTAAATGAACAAAATTCGGATACACGCAAATATTGAATTGAATATGTAAACTTTTGAAATAGGCTACTAGAACTGATATTTCAAAGGAACAGTAATAGGTGGAACTAGTTCCTTACTTTACCTAGTGTAGCCCCCACCGTGATGAGTATGGTAGGATAATTCAAATGATATACTAAACCCTTGATGCATCCATATTATGGTATGTATTTACCGTGTAGTGGTGTTGTAAGAATATCCACTACCCCATATTATCCCCTGGGTGTCGTAAGAGGCGACAATGGGAAACAAATAAGTAGATGGGTCGCAGCGTCTTCCTAATAACGACTAAAAATAAAAAACTGCGGTTGCCAACCGACTTTCCATGCGTGGCAACTGTGGCAAATATCCCTCCTATAAAGTAATCTATGGGGGAGGTCCATGTTCAGCAGTGGAGTTTTATAGGCTGTAATGGATGGATGTATGGAGGATAATCTACCAAGAGCACATGACCCACTGAGAGCTGAAATTTCAAATCAACAGCAACATTAAAACTACAGCAAATATCCCCCCTATGAGGCAATCTATGGGGTAGGCCTACGTTCAGCAGTGGAGTTTTATAGGCTGTAATGGATGAATGTATGGAAGATAAGCTACCAGGAGCACATGACCCACTGAGAGTTGACATTTTCAAATCAACAGCAACATTAAAACTACGGTAAATATCTCCCCTATGAGGCAATCTATGGGGTAGGCCTATATTCAGTAGTGGAGTTTTATAGGATGTAATGGATGGATGTATGAAAGATAATCAATCTACCAGGAGCACATGACTTACTGAGAACTGAAATTTTCGATCTACAGTAACATTAAAACTATTGCAATTATCCCTCCTATGAAGCAATCTATGGGCGAGGCCTGTCTTCAGCAGTGGACTTTAATAGGTTGTAACATTAACAGTAACGGTATAAATGGGTCAACGGAAAGATCACGTTCACACAGAGTACCATAAAACATCAGCGTAGGTAATGGCTCTTGTATTTCGTATGGTAAGTGATGGGAACCGAATACCTTTTACTGGTAATAGTATCCGCTATTATCCATTTAAACAGCGTATCTGCTTTTGAATTCTTAATCAAATATAGATTTTAGTATCTATGGGTTATCTATTTGTCCTAAATAGACTGTGAACTCGTTTATCACGACCATTTATATTAAATATCATATTATGCCAATTGAAGCGTTCTTGAAAAGGCCTACATTTAGCTGTTAATTAATAAAAAACTGACAAAGAAGGATAATAACCAAAATTGAAAGAGAATTTCTCAATTCAACAATAAAGAAATACCTGAACTGCTCTGAAACTACGAATAAATAGATACTTTTCGCCTAAAATTCGGTATATACTCGTATTAATCTTCAAAGATATCAATAAGTTATTTGACGGTAATCAAAGTTAGTTGCTTTATACTTGTTCGGTTAAATCAGTTTCGTGAGAAGCCTTATAATGTTTTAGCTTGATAAAGTAGATGCCTACTAAATCAGTACAAAGATCTACATTTTATGCTGACTTAAAAAAAAGAGGATCTCAATGCAACTTGACGTTTTCTTTTATACGTATGTTATACGATATATTCATCATTTCTGATCCGATTTGAAGACTATTATTTCAATAAAATAATATTTCAAGAAATGTTCGCATATAAATTTTAAGAATGAGGGCTAATAATTTTCTGCTCACCAGATGTCGCTAGTTGACACTGAGGTAAAATTTTTAGCTACACAATGTCATTTAATTGAGAAATTGGTTTTTAATAAATGTTTAGGTAATGGTTTCTAGAGTATTATATTAATACACAAAACAACGCGCCAGTGGTTTGCTCTTTAATTTTTTGCGCATTTTTTTTAAAAAATTCTACTTTTATGATTATATGTGTTTTGGTTTATTTATTTTAAATTTTATTAATATAAAATAATACTAACATTACAGAAAGGAACAATAACCTATACATTTTCCGAACAAATTCACTTTCCCGCTTTGAAATCTGTCAAATATTATACCTCACTTTCTAGTGGCGCCGTTCTGGTGGCAGAAAAAGTCGTGGATACCCTCTTTAATTCTACACTAAAAAGTGAAGAAAAGGGTCTTAATGTAACTACTAAGACGACATTCGATCTTTTGGTATTCCGTAGTTCACTCAAAAGGTTAAAAAATTTGTCTCTCAATAAAAAGTAAGAGGCTACTTCAAATAACTTAAAAAAATCTCTATAATAGCTTATTCGTCGGGGCTTTGATCCTGACACTAAATTTCCACACACTTAGTCTTGGCACCGACTTCTAAAACGATTACGTAGAAATTATTTTATTCCTTTTAATTCTTTGCTTTACGAAGAACATAAATGTGTATTATCAGCACCAACAAACAATTGCTGAACATGGACGGGACGGTACGAAATAATGATATAAAAATATTGTTTAGGGTAGTGAAGACTAAGAGAATGCAAAATTAAAAACGTTACCTCCACACTAGGATATTCTCCTTTATAGTGGGGGCAGTTTACATATACATAAATCTTCATCATAAATCATAATATTACTGGTATATTTGTAGCACGAATGGGTCGGCTCGACCGGGGAAGGACCACGCCCTCACAGAACACCAGCGTAAAATAACAGCTTAACACTGCTGTGTTTCGTATGGTGAGTGTAGAAAACCGGAGACCCTTTTTACTGGAAAAGAGGCACGGGTGACACTGCATCTGCATTTTGATTCGCAAACAAGGATAAATGTAGATGTCTATGGGCCACAACAACCACTTGTCCATCAGGTGGACTGTATGCTCGTTTGTCACCCTATCCCATAAAAAAGAAGGTTTAAGTCGACGTAAAGTCCTCAGACCGACAATGGGCAGCAGCGTGAATTGTACGAGACATCTGGCACTTCGTCTACAATCCGTTTCTCTTGCCAAGAGTGAAGATTATGAAAATTTCACCATATCACGAGAAAGCAGTGAGACTAAAGAGGCTTAATTAATGACCTTTGGACGGGTTCGCTTTCGTTTACATTTAAGCTAAAATACTTTTAAATTATATTTCTCTTTGATATTAAATTAATGACTCTAGTTGGATCACTACTGGATGTACTGCAATTTGGTGACGGAGTCGAGGAATACGCCGGTTCCTACCCAGAAAAATCGCTAAGAGAGAGACAGAGACAAGAGTACACATTTTTTTTGATTAACAACTTATAAACATATTTTGATTTTATTCTACCCACACGTCTCACGTGACCTGAATATTATTATAGACACACACGCAACAAATACATAAATACTGGCTATTAATGTAATAACTTAATGTAATTTACAAATCCGTGAGCAGACTTCGCACACTGTTTGTTTATTTAACGACCGAGCCTAACCTTGATATAACACTTTTATAATGGACTTAATACACATCTAACAGCATTAAATTCTCTACCTAACTAAGTGTTCTTCTTCTTTTTGTTTATAAGCTCCGCTTATTGATGTCGTAACTGGTTTCACAACTGGTTTTTATACGCAGTAGAGCCATGCTGCAGCTACATTATGGTTATAGCACGAATAGGTCAGCCCGACCGGGGTACCACGTTCTCATGGAATACCAGAGTAAAATAGTCGCTAAATGCTGCTGTGTTCTGTATTGTGAGTGAAGAAAACCGGCGACCTTTTTTTACTGGTAAAAAAGATCTTAGTCCTCATGTTTGGCAATGCATCTGCATTTTGATTCTTAATCAAGGATAAATGTAGATATCTACGCGCCACAGCATCCACTTACCATCAGGTAGATTATGTCCTTGTGTGTCACCCCTATACCATTAAGCTGCTATTTAACGCTGGTATTCTGTGAGAGCGTTGTGCTCCCCAGTCGAACCGACCCATTCCTGCTACAACTATACAGTTAATATAGCTGCAGCATGGATCTACCAAAATTAAAAACTAACTTGCTGACCTAATATTTAAAAAAATACCATTTAACTACTTGCCTTTTTTATATACTTTGAAAATAGGGAGAGTATTTAGGGGCAGCACGTTTGTCTATTATGGCCACGGACGACAGCATCTCATGCTCCTCCCCTTTTAGACATAGAATCAAGATCGTAACCACCATTATATATTACATCAGATTTGATACAATCATAAATCAGATTTGAATAAATTTACAAAATAAAAAACAAAATTGGATGAGCAAAGGCCTCAAAATAAGTTGTAAAGCAAAACGAATGTTAAGATTTAAATATTATAAAAATAAAAGTAATGCCAACAGAATACGTTACCTATATTCTATATCTATATCTATATTCTAAGCTCTTAAAAAAATGTGTGTTTAACTTAAAAAAGAATGCTAATATTAAGTTTATAAATAAAAATGATAACAAATGTAAAGCAACATGGACCATTATCAAAAACGAAATATGTAACCCATATGACAAGAAAAATATAGAAAAAATTATAACTAATAATAAAGTTCTTACGAATCCTGTAGATATAGCTTCTGCTTTTAACAATCATTTTATTGATTTGACCTGTGAATCAACAATACACACTACAGCGAAAAATGTAACTATTAACAGCGCGAATATCAACTCTATGTTTCTTAGACCTATGTCTGAAAATGAGGTTACAAGGGAAATAATGCTATTAAAAAATACTAGCTCTGAAGGCTACGATGACATAAACACAAAAATAATTAAAAAATATATAATCGAATTAATTGAAATCTTGACATATTTAATTAATTTTTCATTTTCTTGTGGAATCTTTCCAGATGCATTGAAACTATCATTAGTTAAGCCACTGTTTAAAAAAGGAGAGAAATGTGATATTAATAATTATCGACCCATAACCCTAATATCCGTTATATCAAAAATATATGAAAAATGCATGTATAAAAGACTTATTGAATTTTGTAATAAATATCACATTATATCAAACGAACAGTACGGCTTTCAAAAAGATAAATCTACAACTTTGGCAATTTTTTCACTCATAAAAATAGTACTTTCAAATATCAATAATAATAATTTTACCACGGGACTATTTTTTGACCTATCTAAAGCCTTTGACCTAGTTTCACATGACCTATTGTTACAGAAATTGGAAAAAATTGGAATTAGAGGACCACCACTTCAATGGATTACATCATATCTTTATAATAGGCAACAATGTGTTATTGTTACTAAAGCAGATGTAAATGGGGACATAATGACGTACTCGTCCGAATACAGAAACAATAAATATGGCGTTCCACAGGGAAGTGTTCTCGGTCCAATTCTGTTTTTATTGTACTTAAATGACATTGTCAATATGACGAAGCATAAATGTATTCTATTTGCTGATGACATTTCCATAATCGTGACTTCCAATAAAAAAATTAATAATATGAGTGACCACGAAGCTGACATAAATAATACAATAGATACTTTAATAAATTGGGTTGACATACATAATTTAAAAATTAATTTAGACAAATCTTTATATATACAATTTAATAAATGCACTAATAATAAACATAATCTTAAACTTAACATTCCAAAAATAAAAGCAGCTAGTCATACGAAATTTTTAGGTTTAATTATAGATGACGATATAAATTGGAAACCACATGTAAACGATGTCTCTATCAAAATAAATAAATTCGTGTATGCACTTAAACAAATAAAAAACATAACAAACATAAAAACCGCTGTCATGTCCTACCATGCATACGTAGAATCTTTACTGCGGTATGGTCTTATAATGTGGGGCAACAGCACTAATCAAAATAAAGCATTTGTCGCGCAAAAAAAATGCATTAGAGCTATATGTGGGCTAAAACCGAATGAATCGTGTCGACCAGTGTTTAAAAAACTTGGCTTATTACCACTACCATCACTTTACATCTATGAAGTATGTATGTTTGTACAGAAGCACAAAACGTTGTTTACAACGATAGATGATGTAAATCCCCGCAGTCGTCGAGATCCATATAGACTTATACTAAACGATAATCCTAGAATAAGAAAATATAATAAAAGTTGTTTATTTATGTGTGTTCAGTTATATAATAAGATACCTAATTACTTAAAAATATTAAATACAAGATCATTTAAATTAAAACTATATCAGTGGCTAAATAATTGTAATTTCTATAGTGTTAAGGATTTTTGTAGCCAAAAATATTAATGTAAAAAAAATTTGCATGCTATGAATAACCGTAGCAAAACATGCTGATCTGAAACGTTTTGTAAAATCTATTATATACCATGTTTTATGCAAATAAAATATTATTATTATTATTATTATAAACCACGCATGCTCGCAAAAGAACACCGCCTCCTAACAGGGATAATTCGTGAAGCTATTTAAATAAAAAAAGACATCAAAATTTTAATAGAGAATATAGCTGTGCTACTTGGGATCCTATAATTAATAAAATTAAATCCAAACTCAAACATACCACTGCAAGACTTCAAGATACTGTAAGCTCATTCTGCGTAGATTGGACCAAAACTTAATATTCAACAGCTAAAGCTAGCCCGGGTTAACTAGGATATTTGGACGTCAAATCCTCATTACTCCCGTGATAACGGGTGCTGTACAGCACCCGAAATGTCGGGAATTAAAATAAGTAAAGATAAATTAAGTAAACGCAATAAAATCCGTAAATTTGTTTTATTCGATGCCAATTTAAGAAATCATTTGCATTTTACCGTTTGTAAAGAAATCTTTTGGTTTCCAAAATTTGTTGTAAAGCATTTCTGTTTGACAATACAAACGCAATGCAATGTATTTTCTAAAAACTGAATTTCATACATGTTTTTCTGTTAATGTTTTATCAGTGTCAGCTCTCGATTATGTAGTTTTTTTTTGCATTATAAGGGGTCGCGTAAAAAAATAGGTCAATAGATTGCAAACATTTAAAATAATGAAACAACAATGTTTTAAAATATCCACGTTTACTCTACAGAAGCGGTAAAATAGTTTATGCAAATTCAACGAAGTATATATCTTTTTTACAACTCGCAGTTTTATGACGCTCGTAACCGTAGCAACAAAGCAAAATGTTATTGATCTCTTAGGTCGACCACAACATATTTAAATAAAGAATGAATTTTTACGTTTACTATTCACTAACCGATGGGGGAATGTTCCGGAAAATGCACGTGGTGTATGTGTCGCAGTAAGACAGTTAAAGCCGTGATATAGTAATATCCCAAGTGATATAGCTATATACCGTAATATAGTTATATGAAAACGGTTCATAACTATCTTACTAGACTAATCTAGTGAATAAACTGAATGTACCGGAGGAACAAATTTGGCGACATTGACGTTCATGTGGTGTTGTTGTTCATGTTCCCTTTTTTGACAGTAGGTCTTAACCACCTTAGTGCGACCCGGGTGACCCTTGGGCCACCTTGAAGACATTATACATATTTTTGCTTAGGCATGATTGGGTTCGCTCGACTAAAGAAGGACCACGCTCGCACAGAATAGCGACCAGCGTTAAAAAGCGGCATACAACTGCCAGGACTGCAAGAAACGTAGAACTAAGGCAATCTTAAAGCTCAAAAGTAACAACGCTAAAGGAAAGGCGAGTGTAACTGTAACTTACCATCAGTGCTTTGTTCAGGACTTTGTACTCGTTTGTAACTCTTCCTTCTAAAAATGATTAATGGCAGTATTTTGGAAGAAAATTACGTTTACGTTTACAACCCATTATTATCAACTTGAACTCTTAGACCGTCTACTGGATTACATGGTTCTCTCCAATAGTTTGAAGGGCAACTCATAGCACTACAAGACGTGCATGCTACTCGCATGGCCGATCTAGATCTAGTTATGTATTTTATATGTCATCCCATTTTATATGTAGGAAATGGTTAATCCGCTCTTTTTGGAAGTATTTTCTATGATCTGAGATGCCAATAGATTTTTGATAGGATAATGGATTCCCTTAAGCTTCGATATTAAGACAAAATAAAAGATAAAGATAAGTTAAACTATATCCAAGAGATAAATAATTAATCCTTCTTGTTAATATCTTGTAAAATGATACCTATTATCTGTCCTACCCCGACAAGAGCAGTTGTTGTCTTTTCCTATACCAATAAGGTCCTATATGATAATGCAAGTATTCTTTTAAACATAATTATTTACACACAAATATTTTAAGCTCTAACGCGCAGTTCAAAAGCGATTTTGCGTTCAATAACTGCTTACGACCCAATAATTAATTCGTTGTGTTTACGTTCAGACATTGTTAATCAGTCCTTCTTGATATTATATGATTCTATTTCAATTAACATCGTTAATCAAACGTATATGAGAACTGAGTATAGAGCGTTTAGCGAGCGTACGTCGCGGCGTGTTGGAAACAACACCAGGCTTCTGGCTTCCAGCGGCTCTGAACAATACAATACTAGAACGTGTGTTTTTCATGCACGTCAGATTTAAGTTTTTATTGCGTTCACTCACATCCCATTCCATTGCAGCATACATAATTCCGATGCTGAAAATAGGCATCCCTCATAGATTGCCTCAAAGGGGGGATTCTGACACAGTTGCCACGCTTGGCAGGCAGGTTGGCAACCGCAGTTTTTTTATAATTTTGAGTAGTTATCACAAAGATGCTGCTGCCGATTTCCTATTTCAGTTTCCTTCTGTCGCCTCTTACGACACCCACGGGCAATATTGGGTCACATTCTAAGAAGAAAGTTGGAGTGTGATGTGGTAGTAGATATTCTTACTCCGCCATTACACAATTACACGTTCGCTCAAATACGTGAACGTATTTGTACACTTATATTCGAAAATTTACGTTAGCATCCCACACATTTACAAATGAATACACATTGCCATTTGTATCCACATTTGGGAACCTATAAGCACATAGGTTATTTCATTTATTCCTTTACCAAACGTCGTTTATTACCATTTATGACTATCGTTTCCCTTTTTCCTTCCTTTACATTTAAAAACGTTACTCTTTCACTACGAATTTCTTCTGTATCCTAAAGACATTCTATACACATAAATTGAACTAATATACGTCCAAACCCGGAACTTGAACTGAATTTGTAGGCCATACACATAGTAACAAAATTAATTATTAGAAACACATACATTCTTAACTTATTTTAAAGCAGTAGGGCACATTCTTTCTGCGCACTACCAGTAAGAATCCAAACTTTGGGCGGATCATTGACTCCAGGGCCAAAGCATCTGCAAGAAATTTAGGTATCCTTGCAAAGGCGGCGATACTTTACGCCGGGAGAGTTGCTAACACTATATAAAAGTCCGGTGGTGTATTGAGTATTATTGCCAAATATGAGCTGGTGCTTCATATCATATTCGGTTCCATCACTCTTTACCATCATGTGAGCTTATATTTAAAAAACCATAAAAGAACGCTCTCAGCTCAGATTTTAGGCAATAAGAACAATAGCAAGTTCGCAACATATTGATTATTTTATGCGAATAAATATAGGTATTCATAATCCTTTTGTGAATACTGTGAATTAATCCACGGTATCCGCTGACCTGTCATTAATATAACCTCTAAAGATATTGCTTTCTCTTTGAATATAAAATGAAATTAATCGAGTTGTTCGCTAGTAACCTTTTTGCTTTTGCCTGTTGGAAGTGAACAATTGGTCTATTCTTTAAAAGGTTTAGTGTTTCTACTCATTAATTAAAATTTTATTTTAGAATCATAAATTTAACATATCATGTGAAAACTAATTTTGTACAAAAATATTAGCACTGTATGCGAACGTACGTCCCAATCTCCTCTTTTCTTATTTATCCGGTTTTGAAGGAAGGCGGACTTCACATTTGAAATATTTTTTTATCCTCCAACAGGTTTCAATCGAAATTGCTGACTTGTATGTTTGGACAACTTGTCGAACTAGACAACCCAGCCTGGACCGAGAGGTCAACTCCAACACAACTGGACAGCGTTCGCACAATTACGACACAATTTCTCGTCAAGTATAACCTCAAAATTTGAAAAAAAAATTTGACCTGAGTCGTGCTCATTCACTACTGGCCGTATGAAAACACTCAAGGTCACTAAGCTGGCTATGGAGAAGGCTATGCTCGGATTTTCTCTGCGTAATAAACTTCGTATTGTAGATATTCCTATTAAAACCAGCGTAACTTACATGACTCAATGGATCAGTAAGATTAAGTGGCAATGGGCCGGTCATATATGTAGCTTAAAGAACCGGCCGAAAGGTTTTTGAGTGGCAACCTGAAAGCTGATGGACGCAGGTTGTTAAGAATCACGCATTGTTTCATTCTTTTGGGGAAACCGAAGTTCAGCTGTGGAGTTGTAATGAACTGTAAAGGTGATCAGCACAAATGGATCAGCACGTTCTTCCCCGGACGTGCCGATCTATTTGTAGTGCACCCACAATATAACTGCAATATGGCTGTACTATATTATAAAAATACATGTAGTACAGTAAAATCAGGGTAATGTTTTTAAAGCATAATTAATAAAATAAATAAAAATAAAGGAGCAACCTCACTCATATGACCCCCTCTAAACTTTAACTCTAGATCATCACTTCAGAACCCTAGAAATGACATTTTATTCAACATCATTATCGCTACCATATTGTTTTCAAATATTTTATATTAAATTCGATATGTAAACTATTTTTAATATTTAGTACTTGTATTTTCTTATTCAAATAAAGTAAGTAGTAGTAATGAAGTTAATTTATAATAACCCTTGTGTTGATAATTGCTATGCTACAAGGAACCGTGTTAATTCTAAAATGTAATTTCATTAATTCACAATAACCCTTTATTAATTTTGATTACGAGCAAAGTAAGACATCAAAAAATATGTTCGTATTTTATGAACAAAACAGAGACGTTGACTTTTAGAAACTTAACGTGGCGGATAAGATTTACCGTGTAACAGCGGTGTAAGAACATTTTCTACCACGTATCATCCCGTGGGCATCGTAAGAGGCGACAAAGGGAAACAAATCAGGAGATGGGCAGCAGTGTCTTCCTAAAAACGAATAAAAATAAAAAACTGCGGTTGCCAACCCGCTCGCCACTATGACAAATACCCCCTCTATTTAGCAATCTATAGGTGAGTCCTATATGCAGCAGTAGACTTTAATAGCCCATAACGGTAACGGTAACGGAGATTCATAGCCAGACACGCGAAGTAACAGTTACCAGTTAGTTAATCTTTTCTTAATTGCAGTCAATTACTCTGACCACAAGGTTCCGCGGTCTGAAGGTTTCGGAATAAATTTCATTCATTTATAAAACGAAATTAAAACACCGACTGTTATAAAGTGTTATTTTCGTGGGCCGTACAAAAAAAATGAGAATGTATTACAACCTCTTTGGATTTAAAAAAAATGCAAATGCTGGCTGGTAAATCTTTAACTTCGGCAAGTTATTTATAACATATTCCAAATATTACTAAAAGGAGAGTATGCCAAATATTTTAAATATAATACACATAAAAGTTACCTGTAACATACTCATTCTCGCTTTTTATTGAACAAGAATAAGTAATGGCAAATATTTTGAATATTAGCCCTTTGTGAAATCAACGCAGCTGTATAACTACAAGGACGTACATATCAAAAAATATGTTAAACCTGACGCCGAAAATTTCACAAACCTTTAAGAAAATGCGTAAAGCATCGTTTCAATACTTTCACTGGAGGCATAGTCCCGGAGACAAAGAAATCAAAAAGATTCCTGCCTAAGAAAATACTGCGAGCTTTCAGGAAAATTTTATACCCAAATTTTTTAAATAGCGTTTGGGCGTCTTATCGGATTGCGGATATAAAAATGCGTCCGCAAAAAGCTATTTTCGGTGATGTACCTCAATGTGCTAAAAGTACCTTAAAAAAACTTAGCTAAGCGCGGTCTATTCTTTACGGACTGGATGATGAATTTCTTTGTCGCGTTAGATGAGATGGACGCCGGGGCGATAACAAAAATATGGTGAATTTGTTGATAACGAAAAGTTTTTTAAACTCAAAAGAAAGCGGTTCTAGTATGGTTCACATTTTCCCGAAACACGATTGGTAGTTTACAGGTCATTCCACAAGGTTCAATAGTCGGCCCATTAATGTTGTTAATCTATATTAATAAACAATTATTACAAAATAATTTGGAAAATCCAAAGTGCACGCCTCATGAGCGTGTCATTTAATTTTGATGAAAAAAATTGTATTCCTGACTTTCAAAATATATTATTTACGTGTATTAAATTTAGCGCTGTATTATTTTAATAGGTAGTGTTAACTACGGGAAAAAAATGTTTACCAAAATAAATCGATTATACAAAGTATAAAATCGAGATAGCCTGTATGATAACTTTGCCTTTTGTCTATCAAATGCTAAAAAAATATATATGACCACTTCTGTAAATTTTTAATAGCAATAAAAATTATAAAAGTTGAAAATCATTTTATTAACCAACTACACATACTAGGCTATTGATATGAGATATAAAACCAGTTGATGTATTTCTAAAAATTATTTAATTAAGATTAATAAAAAAAACCCGGTCTCGATCCGTCAATTTTTTTCGGGAGTTATCGTGACCACACACAAAATCAACATCCGGACGTCCACGTAAAATTTTTTCAAACCGTTTTTTGTCAAAGTATCAATATCAAAAACTGAACAAACTAGCAAGTTATTGTTTTATTTTATCTTTTCAAAATAGTGTCAATTTACATCAATACATCGCTGCATCCCATGAAACCACTGAGAAAAGTACTTTGCCCACTAGTCCTTAGGGTCTCTTCGACGGCATTTTGAAACGCAGCCACTGCTTCCTCGGCGTCCATAAAACGTTTTCCTCGAAGTTTTTCTTTTGTTTTCGGAAATAAATAAAATTCGCAAGGTGCGAGGTTGGGGCTATAGGGCGGGTGACACAGTAATTCCACGTCTGACGTCACCAAGTAGTCGATTGTTTGCTTGTGCGCCGAGGCGTTGTCGTGGTAAAGGCGGATCCTACTGCGGGGTCGTTTCTCCTGAACTTTTTTTAAGACAAGTGGCAACCAATTGTTAGTGTACTATTCTGCAATAACAGTTTCTCGATCCTCTAAAACAATTGTTGCGTAATGACCTGTCCTTCCGAAGAACGAGGCCACCATCTTTTTTCTCACGCTTCTACCTCTCTTCACTATATTTGGCCACTCCTCGGAAGGAAACACAGTCTCTTAGTTTCAGTATCATAATAATAAATCCAGCTTTCGTCACCCGTAAGTATGCCGAACACAGCATTTGAGTCACCTCTGTTAAATCTTTGAACCATTTTACGACACCAATCAACACGACGGAGTTTTTGAGCCTTTGTCAAATTATGAGGTATCCACCGGGCACAAAGTTTCCTGACCGCTAAATGTTCATGGAGAATTTTGTGCACTTGACTCATCCCGGGTCCTAAGCTTGTCCGAATCTGCTGATAAGTCACTCTTTTATCAGACTCTATCATACGCTGCACAACACTGATGTTATCTTCAGGCGTCGCCGTAGAAGAATGTCCCTCACGAAGAACATCGGTGAGATTAGTGCGACCACGTTTAAACTCATTAAACCAGTTGTAAGCAGTGGCACGAGATGAGGCTTTATCGTGAAAGGCCAATTGAAGTCTATCGTAACTTTCTTGTTAACTTAAATGACATCAAAATCCATAAAAAATAATTGTACGAAAATTTTCTCGCGTTAAATTCATGCTGATGTAATACAGACAAAGAACATCGGTCACGGCCCGTACATGCTGTGACCTGGCTATAAAATATCGCGAACATGACTAGTGTATAGATTAATCCGTTCCTCCTGGGCATAATCTAAATCCTAAATTGAAAATATATTATTTAAAAGCCGAGAATCATAGAACGTAACACTTATGTATTTCGTCATTTTTGAGGTTACGATGTAACCATGTCTGCAGCCATGACTACAACCTCGGCTAAAACAATTAATATGAAAACTATGCAGTAAAAAACTATACATAACTAAATAAGTCAATTCAATGGCTTAAACCATAAAAATGAATCAATAACCTTTATAATCTTTTCACTCCTAAGTATATAAGTATCTGAAAGAAGCGAAAGAGGTATGTAAGGATCGTGACACTTGGCGATCTGTTCTCTCTGGCTACCCTGTCAGGGATTGTGCGTGAAGATAAATAAAAATAAATAAAAAATACTCCTAAGTATCTAAGACACAGGTGCTTTGACTTTTGCTCACGCTTTGACAGCTCTCGTGTCATAATACCACAGACTGCATAGAAATACTCATAATACGTTCCGTTCTAAGTATAAGTTCATTCAATATTTACTGTCAACCTATCATTTGCAACTTCATTTGGAATACTTTCCATACCCCCATCTAAAATGATATTATTGATAATTCACTACAAAAATAAATAAGAAATCTACAATAAAATCTAGTATTTAAAAAAAGTAAACAAATAATAGTAGTATGACTTTAGTGTTATGATGAAACGTGTACCACAGATAAAAACGGGACAGGTTTAGATGCGTTGAAAACCTATAAAAAGTAGTAAGGAAATAAGGTTTTTCTTTATAATGCTAAATTATTTTACCGGCTCCAATAAAAAAAATTGGACCCCGTGATTTAATATACACCCAAGTCACTACTTTTTGAGTACTTTTATGGTCGAAGTCAATTAAATACGCATTATTAAGGACAACTTAAAAACTACTGGTTAGAAACAATCATCAAAATTGGTTCACTTAGAAAAAAGATATGAGATAACACACATAAATAATATAGTGGAATTGAGTACCTCGTCCTTTTTTAAAGTCGCTTAAAAATGCGACAGTGTTGATGATTTAAAACAAGCCTAAACAATATATTCATTACTTTAAATATTGTGTTGGTTTTATAAGAATACATAAACAGGAAATTAAGTTAATTTATTTATCGCAATCGACAATTAAACCAGCCTAACCTATAAGTATGTAAATAAAAATGTATGTTTAGATAAGGAAGAGCGGGGTTTCCAAACACAAGCATTACTTGCTTAAATGGAGACCCCAATCAACTATCTAATTAATTTAATTTTTGTGAAGAAAAATAAATTATTATTTTTTTTTATTTATGTAATATGCAAAGCTCTTCTTTTTCTTTCTGAGTTCATTAAAACTGAGACTTTTCGGTCCCAAAGGTAAGCTTAATTAGGTAGTATATGATATTATGATTCATTTGGATTTAGAAAGACAATGAAATTAAATATTTTTTTATTTATGTTCCGAATTCAATCTACGCTTTTTTAACTTTAGTAGGTATCTAAAAACTATAGGGAACTATTTTTATAAAGCTTTATTTTAATAATTCACAAACATCAATTTACAAATCCATAAGAAATCATTAAATTTACGAACATTCTAGATTTCAACAATACGTTTTGTTTATGCTTTGACTCGCTATAACCATAATTATTATAAAAAATATAGCTCTAGCTATGACACGGCATGTTGGCAGCAAAAGAAAGGTTTTTATAGGGAATATTTTTATTCAGCAAGTTGACATCAGACGGCGTAACAGTTGGCCGGAGTTGTACAATAAAGTTATATATACCACGTTGTAAAACTACAAAACTTGATTTTATATTTTATTCGTAGATGTAAGTAATATTAAAAATATAATTAATAAATAAAATATATTTAGTGAAAGTACTTATTATTTCTGCTTATACTAATCATACTTTATTGTAATAAGTAGTATACATAGAGGCAGTATACTTAAGCCCTCACCTATTATAATCTAATGATTTATTCTACTCCGATATCTACTGACCGCAGCTTCACCAGCACGGAAACCAAAAAAACATTTAGGTTCAATTTATCACTGTAACTCTTTTTCATGGTAAAAAGCCAGCTCATAAGGTACCTTGAGGATCACCAGCTGATTAGTGACCGCCAATACGGTTTTCATCAGGATCAATCAGCTGGTGATCTTCTGGTCTACCTGACTCATAGATGGGCGGAGGCAGTAGAGTCCAAGGGGGAGGCATTGGCCGTTAGTTTGGACATAGCGAAGGCCTTCGATCGGGTCTGGCACAAAGCGCTTCTTTCAAAGCTCCCTTCCTATGGGCTTCCCGAGAAATGGTGCAATTGGATCACCAGTTTCCTTGCCGATCGGAGCATCAAGGACGTAGTAGACGGTGTATGCTCTGATTACAAGCCTACTAACGCTAGTGTTCCACAAGGATGCGTGCTATCACCAACGCTGTTTCTTTTGCATATCAACAGAACAACCGGCCGTGCTAATATTTCTCAGGAAAACGTCGCCGAGTACTGGGACAAACTTGTGTTTGAAGTCGAGTCTATGCTGAACAAAGTCTCGGATTGGGGGCGACTAAATCTAGTCCAGTTCAATCCCCAGAAGACACAAGTTTGCGCGTTTACCGCTAAAAAGAACCCCTTTACCGTATCTCCTCAGTTCCAAGGCACTCCCCTTGATGCCTCAGCTAGCCTCGGATCCTCAGCGTCGACATATCGAATAGAGTGCAGTTTCGTGGTCACTTAGAAGAGAAGGACAAATTGGCCTCTAAAAAGCTTGGCGTGCTCAGCAGAGCGAGATATTTTTGAAGAAACGTTTGCAGCCCGCACCCACTTAAACGGCTTAGTTTAGGCTATTGTCGAAATGTATAGATTACAATATATTATAACAAAATTGTTAACTTAATGTCACATTGAATTTATAAAAGTGCCAAGTTGAAAAGCATTTTGTTATTATAGTTATAATAGAAAGAATTTTAAGGTACATTAAATAACATGTAACATTTTATATATATTACGATTTATTTTATTTTATTCAATTAATATTATTGTATTTTCGTATTAATTTTATTTATAAAATAGCTGCCAATCTAAACACAAATCTAGACAAAAAACAAAATAGATAAAGAACCCTATAGTGCAATGGTATGTAAAGTATTATTCAAGTAATATTAATCTACAATTTTGCCTCTCTGCTTTGTGTTATTCAACATCTTGTGAAACTCTGTTATCAGATAATATATAATATAATATATATATATATATATATATATATATATATATATATATATATATATATAATATGTATAATTACTAAGTATGTTTGTAAAAAAAATCCGTTGATTTTGTTCATAAAATAAAATAAAATATTTTGTTGGATTATCGTCTGTTTATCTCTGTCTGTTTAGTCACGTAAACATTCGAATGGTTTCTACAAATACATAATGCACTATTTAGAGTTTTAACACCATTTAATTTTATTACATTTCAATAGCTCTTTCAATGCGAAAGTCCGCTTTCATTAACATGCATTTATCAAAACAATGATGCCTACCTAATTTACGTGTCTATATAGATCCAACGGTTGTTATTTCTTTATAAATAATTACTATGTCTAATGAGCAGTGCAACATATATTTTAAAAATGGTACAAGCGATAACGTTGAACGAAAGTTTGCGTGAGAGTAATCTAGTTCGATGTTGCTCGCGACCCACCATCCTTACAATAACATTAAAAAATAAAAATACTAGTGCATAAGATATTTCACATTAAACTAAAATGACATAATTTAAACAGACTTCAATATGTATTATTAAGAATAACTAAAAACTATTGATCAGTCCTTGATCAAATTCATATGGGACCACATGAGAAGCACCGGCTTTCAAAAAAAATCATCGAAATCAGTTCATCCCGAAAAAAATTGTGCAGTAACACACACACAAAAAAATACAGTCGAATTGAGTACCATCTCCTTTTTGAAGTCGATAGAAAAGAACTCACAGTCCAGCTGACGGTAAGTGACTACTGCAGCTCATGAACACCTGCAATCAACTTCTTCAGTCTACAAATGCGTTGTCACCTGAGGTCTAAGATGAAATGCCTTACAGCCTATAATAACACGGGCTTCCTATACCCTTCAGACAGAGACAGAAATAGGTTCTACGCGGACGGTCTCCTAGGCAGAAAAAGGATGCCGCCACCAAGAGGGTTTTGAGATATAGTAAAAATTGTTAAAGACATAAAGTATCCACATGAAGGAGGGAAAGTTGTTTTGTCTAAAATAGTATTCCAAAAATATAATATTGTAGTAATAAATAATAAAAAGTCACAAATTTAAAGCAAACACAAAACATGATGGAAGTTTAGATTTTTATAGAAAGCGACTCAGTTTATACGAGGATACAAGACTTACAGACATTTAGTTTTCTTTTATAGGATAGGGTGACAAACGAACACACAGTCCACATGATGGTAAGTGGTTGCCCGTAAGGACTAAGATGGAATGCCTCATTTCCAGTAAAATGAGTTTCCGGTTTTCTACACTCACCATACGAAACACAGTAGTGTCAAGCTGCCGTTTTACGCTGGTATTCTGTGAGAGCGTGGTCCTTCCCCGATCTAGCCAACCCATTCGCGATACAACTATACTACTAATATAGCTGCAGCATGGCTCTACCACATATTTACTACTAATATATCTACCATATATTATTATTTACGACGGATACAGATGTATATACCCCAATCCCACACATTCTACATTCTACATATCATTCAGTTCAATTTGTCAGTTTTCAGTCAGTTTAAAATTCTCATTCAGTTTGTTCTGCTTAGAAATAAAGCACGGCCTTTACAGTTCTCAGTCGGTTTGTTCCGCTTCACAACCAACAAAGCACGCCGTCAGACGCTATCTCAATGTGACTTGTTTGAAACGACCAGTTCACTACTTTTGTTATTTTTTTTTGTCTCATTTTCATTTTGTTTCAAAGAGAGTAACAGGGCTTATATCTATACTCTTCGCACGAGGTAACGGGTTATTGTAATTCAATTAAGAAAAGTTCAGATCATTCGCTAAATTAAAGTCATTATATTTATCGTTGTTTCTTGATGACTCCATAACTCAAAAATGCCATGGATAGAAATTTGCAGATACAACTACTTTTTACAATAAATTAATACCATATTTTATTTTATCTTCTCACATTTCATACAAAATTATTATTATTTAGCCTTTTTACACAGATAAATAAAATTATTTCAAATTAATATATTACGATTGGTGGAAATGAGAACTTGACCGCAAGAGGATTACTGCTCCTGTATTATCATTAAAATATTAATTGTAAATGAATTCAGGAGATTAAATAAGCTGATGAAGAAATAATATGAAATTCTTAACAAAAAATTAGTATAAAATCTTTGCTGAGGTCATTCTATATCGCTAAAGGCTGAATGATGAATTTTCTTTGTCGTGTGAAACGACAGAAACGCTGGGGTATTCACAAAAATATGTTGGGAACATTACGAATTCTATTGTTGTGAAAGAGAGAATTTGTCTGCAATTTTGTGTTCAAAAGAATCAGGGAACATCTTTTTATATCTTATAATTTTGAAAGCTCTTTCCATACTTTGTATCATTGGAAAAAATTAATAATTTTATTAAATAATAAAATAAACCTAGGCGTCGAATCGCTACCACAATTTTGAGAGTGGTGTTTTTTAAACGTTAAGACAGAATATATCAGATTAAAAAATGTTGTTAATATCGTTGCTCTGTTGATGTCGCTCGATCACCCAAAGTGAGTCGAAGGAGGTTAGCGAAAAAAAAAATAAAGTCCGGTACGTCGGCGGCCAGTGTTGCCTTATGCAAAAGATGTGTCGCCACTATTTTCAAAGTATATTTATCATCAACACTCCATTATATTTGACACTTATATTGTTGGTTATTAAAGTAATATACTTTAGCCATTTTCAGTTTTGCATATTGTTTTTCTATATAAAGATATAGTAAAAAAGTAAGTACCTAACATTATTGTAATTATAACATTCCATTGACATTGAAGTATACTAATTGTCTAAATTTCCCTAAGTATTGTAATATACACTTAAAATAAATGAAAAAAGAACCTGTGACATATGTGAGGTCACAAATGTGTACTATGTGTTACAATAAAATAAAGAATACAACTTTATTTAAATTAAAACCAGTACATTCACAGATATAATTTAAAGACTTACCTGTTATAGCCCATAACTCATTCAAGCACTCCTCACGCGATCTCTGAATAGCCGATCGCTTCTGCACCTCTGGTCCTGATTCTAGATACTCAAACAGCACGGCACCAAGGACCACGTAAATAACCACTACTATAACTAAACCAATTTGAGAGCATGCTGCTCTTGTACACAGAGATAGAGTGCGACGTATAATACTCGGTCTCTCGCGTCCGTCTAAAGACACTTCCGAAGACATTTTATTATTTCTAGTTTAAATTTTTAATGCTAACACATCCATTGTTTTTGTAAAAGTTCGTTTAGCATAACGTTTTCTCTGTTTTTGTTAAGTTTCACATAAATCACAATTTTAATACTCTGTATATTTGTGTATTACAGTACCTACGCGTTTCGGCGACAATTATGTTCTGGAACAAGAGAAAAATAAATTAATATATAAGCAATTTGTGTCTATATTACACATAACATAACATAAACACTCACGCCTGTCACCCAGAGGGGTAGGCAGAGACTATGGACTTCCATTTGGCACGATCCTGACAGACCTCTCTCGCTTCCTCCACATCCATATACCTACGCATACACGCTCGTCGGTTAAAGGTACTCTTGATTTGGCCCATTTTCAATATATCGCCAATTTGGTCGATAAACTTTCGCCTAGGGCGACCCTTCCCGATTCTGCCGTTCACCTCTGCAACATAAATTTGCTTTGTCACTCTTTCCTCATTCATTCTTTCTACATGACCAAACCACCGAAGCATTCCTTTCTTTATCCTGGTCACAACATCATCTTGCAAACCACACTCTTCTCTTATTAAACAATTTCTCACTCTGTCATTCAGATTCATCCCTAACATACTCCTTAATGACCGCATTTCTACAGCATTTATTCTACTCTCGTGCTTCTTCTGCCACACCCAACTTTCACTACCATACATTAAAGTAGGCACTAACACAGCATTGTGAATTGCCATACGTGCCTTTTTGGACACATTCTGACTTTTCACAATAGAGTGTAGAGCCCCATTCACTCTATTTCCTGCATTCACTCGTCGTTCTATATCCTTATCATATCTACCATCCTTGCTAAACACACATCCCAAATACACAAACTCATCTACTTGTTCTACCAACTCCCCTTCTATTCTTATTTCACATATCGTTTTACTTTCTTCTCTTTCAAAAACCATAACTTTCGTCTTACTTGCGTTCACTTTCATTCCCTTTTCTTTTAATGTCCTGTTCATTAATGTAACCATCATTTGCAACTCGGCCGCCGAAGACGCAAGTATGACTTGATCATCGGCGTACAAAAGGCATTTGACGGTTAACTCACCCATTCTTAACCCGCATTCTTCTACTTTCAAATTTTCCAAACAACTGTCCATAAATAGGTTGAACAGCCACACAGCCCTGTCTGACACCTTTATGGATGCCAAACCAGTCCGAGTAAGCCCCGTTGATCCTGACACAGGCATTAGAATCCCTATATAGAGACTTCAATGCCTGTATCAGACCAGCGCTCAACCCAAATGAGGTCAGTGTTTGCCATAACACGTTCCTGTCCACTCTGTCATAGGCCTTTTCCAAGTCCATGAACGCACAAAAAACTTTCTGGTTTTTGGCCAAAAATTTCTCCGCAATCATGCGCATGGAAAAGACTTGATCCGTACACCCCATCCCCTTTCTAAATCCAGCTTGCACATCCCAAATTTTTCCATCAGTTTCTTCCATAACTCTTTCAATTAACACCTTAGCATACAGTCTACCCACAATGCTAAGCAAGCTGATACCACGGTAGTTTTTACAGTCCTGCTGCGACCCCTTTCCCTTATATATTGGGACTATAACGGCTTTGCACCAGTCTTCCGGTACCCGCTTCAGTTCCCAACATAAATTAAACAAGGTGTACAGCAGGCCTGCAACCACACCCTCTCCAGCCAGCCAGCCAGCATTTCGAGTGATATTCTATCATATCCGGCTGCCTTACCTGCTTTCATGCTTTTCATTGCTTTCACTATTTCATCTACACTTATTTCTCTACCTCTCTCTTCTTCCGGAATTTCTATTTCACTTACTTCAGACGACTCTTCACTCTTCACGCTTTCAAAGTATTCCTTCCATCTCTTTAAATTCGAAACTTCATCATTCAGCATGCAGCCATTCTCGTCTCGTATAGCATTCATTCTAGGCTGTTTTTAATTGCCCCTGGCAGTTCTTACGAGCTTCCAGAACATTTTAATATTTGCCTGGAAGTTATCAGATATTCTTCTATCATTCTTATCTGTCCTTTCTTGCTTTTTCCTTTCAACAACTTCTTTTACTCTCTTATTTATACGTCTAAAGTCTGCCTTTTTTCTTTCAATCTCATCATTCATACCGCCAGAATTACCAGCTTTAGTTGCTAGTAAATCTAGCCATGCTTTCTTCTTTGCTTCAACTTCCATCCGTACCTCATCATCCCACCACAACGTATTACTTTTCCTTTCATTCGTTCTCTTACTTACACCACATACTTCGGTGGCTGTATCCACCAAAACTTTTTTAACATTATTCCATACATTCTTCAAGTCTAAATCATTCATACTAAATTCATTCAACACATTTATATTTTCTCTCAGTCTGCATTTATACTTCTCTTTCACACCTTCATCTTGTAGCCTCTCTATTCTTATACGCTGTAACGCAGTGGTAGACACAGATGTCCGATGCCGCCAACGCTTGAATAGACCATTAATTTGGCATAAGACCAAGTAATGATCCGTCCCTACGTTGGACCCCCGGTAAACCCTTGTATCTACCACTGCGCTCCTCATTCTTCCATCCACAATTATGAAATCTATCATGCTTCTATCATCATCTCTTTCCCATGTATACATGTGAATCCTCTTATGGCGAAAGAAAGTGTTCGCCACAAAAAGATTCTTTTCCACACATATGGTGAGGAGGTCTTCACCATTCTCATTTATTCTTTCATCGCCAAACGCTCCTAATATCCTTTCATAACCAGACCTCTTCACTCCAACCCTTCCATTAAAATCTCCTAACATAATAATACTTTCATTTTCCTTGCATTTCGTCAACACCAGCCTTACCATGTCCCAAAACTGCTCTCGCATATAAGTGGGCTTAGACATATCTGGGGCGTACACCCCAAGCACAAACAACTTCTTTAAGCCCGCTTTCATTCGTATCCACAGCAGCCTTGGGCTTACACATTCATACTCTTTCACACATTGACCCATTCTTTCTGAAAGGATGACACCGACTCCCTGGCATGCCCGCTCGGTCTCGTCTACACCAGACCAGTAAGCGGTATACATGCCATGTGCAGTGACATCTCTTCCCTTTCGTTTCGTCTCATTCACACATAACACATCTATTCCTCTATCATTCATCATTTCGCATATTTCATCCATCTTATCATTCATTGCTCCACATACATTCAGCGTAGCCAGACGGGCCTCCGCAATCCACTTTTCGCCCCTCCAGGAGACAGGACGTGACGGGTGGCGAACCTCGTCGCCGGTTTTCCTCCCGGAGATTCTTCGCACCCCTGCCCCATTAAAGGGGCGCCGGGAACTCGGGGCCATTTCATTCAATTGTTGGCTCATGGTGCGACATAAGGGGTGGTAGATTTTACACCGCTACCACACGGCGAGGAGCCGAGTCTGTCGTTTCGGCTTTGTCGCTCGTTTAGCACCACCCGGGGGACACGTGTAGGGTGGGCCTAGGGTTAGGTGGTCGAAGCCTACGGACGCGAGCGACTCATCTATATATATATATATATATACACATATATATATATATATATATATATATATATATATATATATATATATATATATATATATCTATATATATATACACACATATATATATATATATGTGTGTGTGTGTGTGTGTGTATAGGCGAATTGGCAACCGCAATTATTTGTAATATATTAGGTTATTATCAGGAAAAAGCTACTGGCCATCTCCTGCTTTTTTGCCTCTTTCGGCTTTAACCACACCCACCGGACGATATGAAGTTGTGGATATTATTACCGCCACTACATGGTGGTCTCTTACGACTGATAAAGAAGTTTTTTTTAGTTTAATTCAAAAATATTGTATTTTATTTAGTCTCATTTTAAGCTCTTGTTAACGTTCAAATCTGCCAGCGTTTCGAAGAGATAGCCTTCTACCACATTTAAATTATATCTCAATATGACTACCAGACTGCTACTCGAGAACATTTCTATATCACAGGTTATCTTCTTCGAGCTGTGTGGCTGGCTATTGCTTCACTAGATTGAGCGACGACCTAATAAAGCATGCGGAAAATCAGTAGATTTTGGTGGCTCAGGGCCCGGAGGGAAAGCTATATTCGGCAATGGACTTGTGAGGGCATGTAAAGAAGACAATAATGATGATTAGTACTCAGTCAAATTGGAGTAATTTTGGTTGCATTCCATTTATTCTAAAATGAGAACTCTACGATCACAGTTCTTTAATCGCGACACTTATTTTTGTATATATGGGAATCCTTAAGAAAATTAAACGAGCTATTAAGCAAGCTACCATTCAATGTTATAAATTCATCAACACGAAAATGTCTGAATCTAAAATAAAATTACATATCAATTTCTGTAAGCCTCGATGAAACATCAACTCACAAAGTTCTATTATAGAATTTATTTACAGACATTAATTTGTTGAGAGTCTTAATAAAATGCTTAGATTAGTTTGTTACAAATCAAAAACACGTACAATAATTAAACTTAATAAAAGTAAATCCGACTTAAAAAGCAAAAAATTATAATTTCCAGATAATTATTTCTGAGGGCCTCCCTATTTATATTATGTAGAATTTAATTATTATTTTCGTATTTGAAGTCGGTAGCTGACTAAGAAATGTCGCAAGTTCAAGGTAACAACTAAAATAGAAATACATTAAAAATTTCCCTACGGGCGGTCCCTTATAAATTGACCCGTGACGTAAAACCTATTTAATAAAATAAGAATCATTATTATCACATTCAAGAACATACTTGTCGAATTAAGAACATTCTCGTTTTTAAAACTCGGTTGTAAATTAAATACTTGATATTGCTCCACATCTACAGTCGGCTACGCTACGAGCTACGAGCTACGAACTAGAGCTACAAGTGACAACGCCCATAAAATTATTGGAGGCAAAAATCATAGCAATTAATTATTTGCGATGAATCAATAATCATTATTTATTCTACGTTGTATCTTCATATCTAAATAACATAGGAAACTCCTGTTTTATCGTTTACTTAATGGTTTTAAGTGGGTTTTGATACATTAAAGTTATACGATTTTGTGTACTAAATGTCTGCGAATGTGACCTATTAGTGGAAACCACGAAACAAGTGCTTCAAGTTGTTTTGTTCGCTTAGTCGCAATATGAACTTGAGATACTGTCATCATCAACTATCCGTTGGGTTTAGCTGTCGTCGAAATCTCCCAACAAGTTTTCAATGTGGCGCATCGGCATATTGTAAAGAAGATTTTTAAATCCCGAATGAAATGAAAACATGGCTTAAAGGACAAGCATCCCAGCCAAATTTGAATTTATTGTTAAAATAATAATAATCTAAATAACATACATAACATGATTTCTTAAACTGCTGTAAAGTGCCCGAAGCGTCGGGAATTAAAGAAGTTTAAATTAAACGCGATAAAAAAATTATTCAGGTGGAATAAAAGTAATTTTACTTTTGTTCTGCCTAAATAATATTAGGAACATGTTTAATGTTATGCCTAATTTTTACCAGATCCAGCAGTAGACAAGTAACTTTCTGATGAAGAAAAAGAGAACTATTTTTTTAACCTATTGCAATGGAGCAATATTGCAAAAGTGCTGTTATTTATATGAAAGCCTCGTTGACCTAGTTAGTGCGCGCAAGCGTGTTTGCCGAACATATGGTCTTAAGTATGAATCCCAAGTCGAGCCAAGATCAGTTATTAGCCCGAAAAAAGGAAGTTGGCGGCGTATCACCCTCGAGCTTCGGAAAGTGCGTAAAGGCCTTGCAACTGCAACTGATCATTCTGGTCGTATCGGATTGTCGTCCCATCAGATTATGATAGTAAGTGTATAGAAAGTAAGCCTGTGATTGCACACACTCGTGACATAATACTATCCTGTGCAGTATCAGACTAGTAGCAGCTATCCGCAGTTATTATTATCCGTATTATGGTGCTCCGTTGAGATGGCCGCCGTGACCGAAATTCGGTCTGGAGGACATTATGTGTATCTATTTCCTTTTTCTACGGTTACACCTAAACTATTATTTTTTAATTTAACTATGTAATAAGTCAGCATAAACTTAAATATGGCGGACATGAAGTGTCTAATCTAAAATATGTACCTAAAAAATAACTGGCAATATCTGATGGTAAGTGGCTTCATGGATACGTAAAGCCAACTTTAAACAATTAAGGCTATAGATTTTGTCACCGCTGAGGACTATGATAACATCTTACATCCTGTGACTGTAATATCTCTCTATATCTTTCAGATCAGTATACGGCAGTATGAGCACTGCTATTGGGCGAAAGAAATAAGCAGGAGATTGGTACCTACCCAGATGGGCTACTAAGTAGAGCACCACACTAGTAATGATATGTGTGTACATTAATGGGTATGTTTCGCTTAAAAGTGCTCTATACCGTCTTAACAGCCTAAAGAGTCGCTGCGACAAAAATTTAAGGAAATTAATAACTTCGTAATATTTATAACTTTTAAAATTTGTAAACATAACTTAACTTAACTTTGTAAAATTAATAACTTTGGTCTCTCAATACATTTATGGAAATGTAATGTACGTACACAAAAATAAAAGTAGTTTTACATAAAATAAGTGATATTCATTTTGTAAATACTAGATCAGACACAAGCTAGTAGTACCAGTTATTCAACTCCATCGAGTCAGTAATTCATTCTTGGGGCGATGTATACGCTTTTACAATAAAATTCCAGAAAATATACAAAATTAGACCTGCTCAAAGTTTAAAAACTTAATAAACTAAGTTTGTATAAAAAGGGTTATTATAATATTATGGAAATTATGGATGATAATAACCCCTGGAAATGAGGTGATCGCTACCAAGTTATTTCTAATTTTTTGTGTTGTTAATAACATACAAGATTCTAAGCTGTTATTTTTAAAAAAGTCCCGCTGGGTTTCTTGCTGGTTCTTCCCAGGACAAAGGTTTTTCCAACCAGTGGTAATTAAACAAAAGAGTGACTTTCAATGAATATTATTTATAATCTATATTGAATAAAAAAGTTTCTGTTTCGGTTTCTGTTTCAACAATGATATAGTGAATAATATTTTATCCCTACATCATTGTCAGAGACAGATACCAAAATAATGAGAAAACCTTAATAAGCTTATCCATTTGAGATGTCTACAACTGTCAACCATTTAAGTAACAAAGCTCTGGATTTTTTGAGCATTCTTCACATTTTATCTTAGAAATATAACATTTTAGACAATGGTAACAAAAATAAAGAAACAATTACTATAAAATAGAAGATGAAAATCATTTCTACATACTTCATTTTAAAATTCTTTACCCTTTAGTATTTTTAATATAAAACTTTAGGCAATTTAAATGTTATGTTAGAAGTAAGAGCGTCAAAGAGAAAGTTTTAAGCCAACTGTAACTGTTTAAGTTAGCTGGGAACACTTCAGTAACTGTAGATGTCTCGGGTAGAGCAATAAACAAAATACTCCACTTTACGTTAGCTGTACTAAATAGTCACAAACTTATGCAATTATATTGGTATATTTTACGTGCGAATCTGAATCCACGCAAGTACAACCGACCTGCATGAATATTTCGTAAAATTCTATACATTTATTTCTAAACAAGTGTAGCTTAAGAACAAGATACAACCGCATACGTGAATATGCTCAACACTTTCTTACACTCACCACACTGGACAGGCGTGTTGGTGAGCTCAGAGCTGAAACCTTTGCACTGGTGATGCTTCCTGAGACTAAGCTGTGAGATTTGAGCCAAATATTCTACCCGAGATATTATTTATGATTATACTCAAATAAGACTAAAAAGCTATTCTAGATTCCGATCATTGCATAAAAAAACATATATACTTAGCTTCACATTTTGAGAATTTAAAAATTAAAGAAATCATCTAAATTATACGAGGGATAAAAGAGATATAGAATAAACCTCAAACTTTGGAAGCAAGAGTGAAAAACCAGTATGTAATGCTAATGATGACATATGGACTTAAGACGTTGTCCTCCACTGTGAGCCGTATATACTAGGAAACAAAGTCGCACAGCAAGCTATTAAGAAGAGTACCAACAAAGTATAAGAGAAGCGTAAAAGAAGGCAAGAGATACATGAAGCTTATGAATGCAGGTGGCTCAGATCCGTGTCCCATGCTTTGTGGTATCATCCTAATACGCAACCGAATATTTTATACATTTAAAAATATAATTTTTTTATCAATAGGTAAACGCAGTGTGGGACGACACCTGCCTAAATAGAGCCACGATCTGCGCAAGGCGGCGCAAGCATCATTGCAAGCCATAAGCTCATTTTGTTTACATAGGATGACGTCCAAAATATATTTTTCAGTTAAGGCTTTTTCGAAGCTCCCATGAACGTCAAAATACATCACCGGTTAGGGGTTTATCCCTATAAAAAAGAACCGGCGAAACTCTGGGGTTATTTTTCTATTTATTGAGAAAGGGTCATAATTTCATTTTAAATTTATAAAAACTAGACAAGGTGAAAAGGAACATTATCCCCGCCAAAGCTAAATAAGAAACCTTTAGGGTTGGAATGAGGATGCAAAAGATCTAACTTAACGTAATCTTCCAAGATAATAAATAACCGGCCAAGTGCGAGTCGGATTTGCGCATGAAGGATTCCATACAATCGTAAACACATTTCGAATATGGGAGTCCCCTTTAATTTTTAATATAATTTAATTTTTATTATTTATTGTTATAGCGCCAACAAAACTCCAAAATCTGTGAAAAATTCGACTGTCTACCTATTACGGATCATGAGATACAGCCCGCTGACAGACAGACGGACGGACGAACAGCGGAGGCTTAGTAATAGGGTCCTGTTGGTTCCCAACGAATTCAAAACAACGAATTCTTAGTAAAGTTGCAGCTTATATAGGTTCTACTTCTGGGTACAGGCTTCGTCTAATTTTTGGTAAATTTTATGAAAAGTAAATGTCCTTCGCGCTGCCTAAATGCGTGTTGGTGGGCTTTTACATATCTTCGTAATATATTTGTACTTCTAAATAAAGAAATTAAATTTGATAACTTGCAAGAATTATTATTTCAAAGCGAAAACTGAGCAGAAAACACTTGACTTCACACTTGACAATCTTAAAATAGCAACAGAAACCTAACAAAAGCATTGCGCTCGGTAGGACACAAATTTACAAACGGTTTCAGGCACAAGTCGTAAAACACATCTTGAACTTGACATGATGCTTAAAGTGGAATGCAGAAACATTCATAAAGTTTTGCACAGCAAAAAATTGTATCCCTGATTAGAATAAAATATTTTTATTCAATATATTATTTAGAATAAAAATATAATTATTTGAATATCTTTTTTACTTTTACCACTGAATAGGAAAAATACTTCAGACCGGGAAGGAACTAGCAAGAAGCCCAGTGGGACTTGTTTTCTAAAGTAACATTATACAATGAAAGACACAGGTCAAAACTTATTTGAAAGACAGCTTAGAAAGCATAAAATTCTCACTATCATGAGTTACTTTCAACCATCTATTCATTTATATTATATTGGCCATTTTTATAATCTACGTTCATTAAAACAAAATGCTTATAGAGAGAAAGTTGATAATAGAGAAAAAAATTGGTAATTGTGAGACTTTCGATAGTCCCTGGAAATTTGTTGTCAAATCGTAAATTTTACCCCATGGATGAGTTATTGACTCTGTGGTATCGAATAACTGGTAACACCAGCTTCTACTTGTTTCTAGTGTTTACAGAACGCTATGGTTACAAACATAGGAAAATCATAGAATGGTACTCGTAGCACAGTGACAAACGGTCGCCTTAAAATTCTAAAGCTCACTTTTTTATGTAGGATAAGGGTGACAAACGAGCACACAGTCCACCTGATGGTAAGTGGTTGCTGTGGCCCATAGACATCGACATCTATCCTCGATGACGAATCAAAATGCAAATGCGTTATCACCCGTGAAGACTAAGATGGAATGCCTCTTTTCCAGTAAAACGGGTCTCTGGTTCTCTACACTCACCACACGAAACACAGGCAGCGTTAAGCTGCTATTTTACGTTGGTATTCTGTGAGAGTGTGATCCTTCCCCGGTCGAGCCGACCCATTCGTGCTACAACTTTACCAGTAATATAGCTGCAGCATGGCTCTACCACGTAAAAACGCAACACGTGCAAATCGAGCTTCGCCGGCACAAATGAAATCATTAAGGGCGCGTTCCGACGACACGCACCCGCTACGCGCACGCCACGCATACGCCACGTGTGTCAGCACCCGCGTCTAACTCGCTTTGAAATTAGTTGCATATAATTTGAGTCTTATGACAAATCAATAAATCTGAAATTGCCTGAAACCGCCTCCAAGGTACAAGTTTCTTTAAAACGACAAAATAAAAATAATAGTTTAATATAAAAATCCATTCCATGTTCTATTTATCGATATATATAAATAAAATTTGCCTTAATATATTAAGCTGAGCGAGTAATTTGCACGCCATTAGACGTGAATAACAATTTAAAATAAAACTGTCTGATATCTGTCTGAGGTAATCTTTGGAGTTAGCTAAACCGATTGCAATGAAACTTCACGATCAGATAGGGAGCAAGAGCCAGGAGTGATAAAGGCTACATTTTTGTCAAAATACTGGCAGATTTAAAAAAAAACTAAATTTTTACGGAATATATGCTATTTGATTATCTCAAATCTAAATAACGCTACATTACATATTAAAGATCCTACCAAGGCGAAGTAGGGGCGTGTTACTAATCTATACATTGAAGTGTCTGTCTGTAATATCGAAATAAATGCCTTAGGGTTCGTACATATTATATAACATAACATGTTATATAATAATTGCTGCATAAAACATCGTTATACAACATGTTTCAGTAATATAGAGACTGAATGTTATAGAATGTGTTATATAACGACACAAATGTTATATAACTCGAGAGTATTTTTCTTTAGTCAACAAACTATGTTTGTTTGGGACGAACCCAGTATCTATGTTCTTTTTTCTTTTGTTATTTAAAAGTACAAGAGTTACTGCAGCAGCTAGTTAAACTTCTCGTGCTGACATTGTGAAAAGCACTGCAGAACGTTAAACGGCAATGTCATATAACATTTTTACATTGCATTGTTATTTTAATGTGTACAGTATTGTTATACGTTTCAATGTTGAAAAACAATGTAATATAATGTGGACGTGTTATAAAACAAAAGTTATACAAACATAACATAACATAAACACTCACGCCTGTCACCCAGAGAGGTAGGCAGAGACTATGGACTTCCATTTGGCACGATCCTGACAGACCTCTCTCGCTTCCTCCACATCCATATACCTACGCATACACGCTCGTCGGTTAAAGGTACTCTTGATTTGGCCCATTTTCAATATATCGCCAATTTGGTTGATAAACTTTCGCCTAGGGCGACCCTTCCCGACTCTGCCGTTCACATCTGCAACATAAATTTTCTTTGTCACTCTTTCCTCATTCATTCTTTCTACATGACCAAACCACCGAAGCATTCCTTTCTTAATCCTGGTCACAACATCATCTTGCAAACCACACTCTTCTCTTATTAAACAATTTCTCACTCTGTCATTCAGATTCATCCCTAACATACTCCTTAATGACCGCATTTCTACAGCATTTATTCTACTCTCGTGCTTCTTCTGCCACACCTAACTTTCACTACCATACATTAAAGTAGGCACTAACACAGCATTGTGAATTGCCATACGTGCCTTTTTGGACACATTCTGACTTTTCACAATAGAGTGTAGAGCTCCATTCACTCTATTTCCTGCATTCACTCGTCGTTCTATATCCTTATCATATCTACCATCCCTGCTAAACACACATCCCAAATACACAAACTCATCTACTTGCTCTACCAACTCCCCTTCTATTCTTATTTCACATATCGTTTTACTTTCTTCTCTTTCAAAAACCATAACTTTCGTCTTACTTGCGTTCACTTTCATTCCCTTTTCTTTTAATGTCCTGTTCATTAATGTTACCATCATTTGCAACTCGACTGCCGACGACGCAAGTATGACTTGATCATCGGCGTACAAAAGGCATTTGACGGTTAACTCACCCATTCTTAACCCGCATTCTTCTACTTTCAAATTTTCCAAACAACTGTCCATAAATAGGTTGAACAGCCACGGGGAAGCCACACAGCCCTGTCTGACACCTTTATGGATGCCAAACCAGTCCGAGTAGGCCCCGTTGATCCTGACACAGGCACTAGAGTCCCTATATAGAGACTTCAATGCCTGTATCAAGCCAGCGCTCAACCCAAATGAGTTCAGTGTTTGCCATAACACATCCCTATCCACTCTGTCATAAGCCTTCTCCAAGTCTATGAACGCACAAAAAACTTTTTGGTTTATGGCCAAAAACTTCTCCGCGATCATGCGCATGGAAAAGACCTGATCCGTACATCCCATTCCCTTTCTAAATCCCGCTTGCACATCCCAAATTTTTCCATCAGTTTCTTTCATAACTCTTTCAATTAGTACCTTAGCATACAGTTTCCCCACAATGCTAAGAAGGCTGATACCACGATAGTTTTCACAGTCCTGCTGTGATCCTTTTCCTTTATATATTGGGACTATCACGGCTTTGCACCAGTCTCCCGGTACCCGCTTAAGTTCCCAACATAAATTAAACAAGGTGTACAGCAGGTCTGCTACCACTCCTTCTCCAGCCCTTAGCATTTCGAGAGATACTCTATCATAACCGGCTGCCTTACCTGCTTTCATACTTTTCATTGCTTTCATTATTTCATCTATACTTACATCTCTATCTATTTCGTCTTCTTTCGGAATTTCTATTACATTTAATTTAAACGTCTCATTACTCATAAACACGCTTTCAAAGTATTCCTTCCATCTCCTTAAACTCAAAACTTCGTCATTCAGAATACAACCATTCTGGTCTCGTATAGCATTCATTCTAGGCTGTTTTGAATGTCCCCTGGTAGTTCTTACGAGTTTCCAGAACATTTTAATGTTTGCCTGGAAGTTATCCGATATTCTTCTATCATTCTTATCCGTTCTTTCTTGCTTTTTCCTTTCAACTACTTCTTTTACTCTCTGATTTAGGTGTCTAAAGACTGCCTTTTTCCTTTCAATATCACCATTCATACTGCTAGAATTACTAGCCTTGGTTGCTAGTAAATCTAGCCATGCTTTCTTCTTTGCTTCAACTTCCATCCGTACCTCATCATCCCACCATAAAGTGTTATTTTTCCTTTCATTCTTTCTCTTACTTACACAACATACTTCGGTAGCTGCATCCACTAAACCTTTCTTGATATTATACCACACAGTCTCCAAGTCTAAATCATTCACATACACAATTCAGCCACACCACTTATATTTTCTCTCAATCTACATTTGAACTTCTCTTTCACACCTTCATCTTGTAACCTCTCTGTTCTTATACGCTGTAACGCAGTGGTAGACACAGATGTCCGATGCCTCCAACGTCTGAAAAGACCATTAATTCGGCATAAGACCAAGTAATGATCCGTCCCTACGTTAGAGCCCCGGTAAACCCTTGTATCTACCACCGCGCTCCTCATTCTTTCGTCAACAATTATGAAATCTATCATACTTCTATCATCACCTCTTTCCCATGTATACGTGTGAATCTTCTTATGACGAAAGAAAGTGTTCGTCACAAAAAGACTCTTTTCCACGCATACGGCGAGAAGGCTTTGACCATTCTCATTTATACTTCATCACCAGTTATACAAAATTAATTTCATCAAAAGTTGTACAATGTGTTACTTAATCTGTACGCACCCTTATATAGTTTAGGCGGTAATTTGCATGTCATTATGTCATGAATAACCATTTTTAAATTATTTTAAAGTCTTTCTTAATGATTTCTTATATTTACGCGAACACTACACATTGAATAAAACAATGTTTTTACGTATTTTATCGCGTTTAATTTACCTACTATTTTAATTCCCGACGTTTTGGGTGCCTTAAAGCTTTAGTACTTTAAAGCACCCGAAAAGTCGGGAATTAAAAAAATAAACGCGATAAAATCCGTAAAAAATAGTTTTATTCTATCGGTCTTTCTGTTTGTCCGGGTTAATCTTTGGAATAGTTAAACCGATTGTAATGAAACTTGAAAAGCAAGATTTTTTATTAAAGAAACATTGTTAGAATAAATGCTTTTAAATAATCGTAAATCTAAATAAACCTAGCAAGCTAACAGCATAGCAAAGTGGCGAAGCAATCAGCTTTGTAGCGGTTTCTAAAGGTTGCCGTTGAGCAATCAATTTCAAAATAGGAGGTTCAGATGCCTGGGTGATCAGTAATCGATTGCTGAAAACAGAATTTGAAAATTCGAAACCATTCTCGAGATAATCGTGGGACAGACGGACAGACGGACAGACATCGTGAAATCAATAAGTGTCTTCGCAAGCTTCGCCACTTAATAATGCTACATTTATGGACTCTATCTGTCGGTAGTATATAATAAAAGAATAAAATTATGATGTGGCAATTTATGAAAATATATATAAATCTCCTCCCTACAAGGAGGCCTAGCTCTGGCACTTACGGGCTGATTAGGAAAGCTGAAGCGGTTAATATAGAATCTTAAAGTACTTGTGATTATGATATAACAAATATAGGTGTGTAAAAGTAAAAAAATAAAAGTTGCAGCCTATTTACGTCCCACTGCTCGGCACAGGCCTACTCTCATTTCTGAGAGGGTTTTATGGCAAGAAATTGTCCACCGCGCTGCCCCAGTGCGTGCTAGCGAACTTCACACGTCTTCGAATTTCTTTTTCTTATTTCTCAGACATGCAGGTTTCCTCACGATGTTTTCCTTCACCGCCGAGCACGTGGTAAATCAGCACTTAAAATTGCAATTAACAATTTCATTGGTGCTGGCGGGGATCGAACCCGGGTTGCTCGAGTACTGTGAACCTTACAGCTACCGCGGCTCAGGTGATTAAACTCAATAGGTGTTTAGTGCTAACTTATTACAATTGACTTAATTACCGATTTACTTGAGAACATTTTTTATATATATTTAATATCAGTTATTTAATTAATTTCAGAATTTAGCAGTAGTGACAACATCACCCAAATCTCAGCTTGAGCCTGCATTTATTAAAAAAGTAAATTTACAGCCTATATAAATCCCACGGCTGGACACTTTCTTATTGGAGAAATTGATACGCCGCACTCCTTGTGCGTACTAACAGACTTTACGTTTTTTTTTTCTTTATAGGATATGGGTGACAAACGAGCACACAGTCCACCTGATGGTAAGTGGTTGCTGCGGCCCATAGACATCTACATCTATCCTCTATTACAAATCAAAATGTAGATGCGTTGTCACCCGTGAGGACTAAGATGGAATGCCTCATTTCCAGTAAAAAGGGCCTCCGGCCACCTGCACTCACCAAGCGACACGCAGAGGTAAACCTCTACTTCACGCTGGTATTCTGTGAGGTCGTGGTACCACCCCGGTTCGAGCCGGCCCATCCGTGCGACAGCAAAAGCTGCCGCGTAGCTCTACCACTGTTAAAAAACATATTACGTCTTCGTAATATGTTTTTTCCTATAAAATAAAACAAAAAATAAACTATTTTTATTTTAATATGGATTACATGTATGTAATTTTTATTAAAAGTAATTTTTTACTTTACAACTAGCACTGTTTCGGAATAAACCTCTGTCCTGCGAAGAACCAGCAAAAAAAGCTTTTTTTTTTGAAGTAAATTTTCAATAAAGTTTATACAAACTATTTACAAAATTTCTTTTTAGAAACAGCTTGGAAGCGGCCACCTCATTCCCAGGGGTTATTACCAACCACGTATTAATTTATATTATAATAACCATTTTTATACAGTTTTTGTTTAATAAAATATTTAAACTTGTTACATAATAGAGAGACCTTGTATATTTTCTGGGACTTTGTTGTAATAGCGTATACATTGCCCCAAGAATTAATTACTGATTCTGTGGAGTCGAAAAACTGGTATCAATAGCTTGTGTTTGTTCCTAGTATTTACAGAGTCTATATCAAAATTGATAAAAATTACTTAGCCTACATCCGCTCAAAGAAATAAAATGATATATCTTATCAAGTTTGAAGAGCTTGAAACTAGGTAAAACACATCATTTTACTGTTAGTAACGCCTGATTCTATTAATTAGAATCCATATCACTTTTTTTACTAAAACTACCTTTGATTTTGTTAACATCTTAACACATATTTATTTCTCATATTAGTTCTTTTTTTTATAGAAATGTGGGAAAATAATCATGCGGCTCGCCTGATGGAAAGTAGGTAGCATATCAGCACTTAAAATTACAATTAACAATTTAATTTATGCTCTCGCGGGGGCACGATAGAGTTTTTACTGGGATTTATGTAAAAAACATAAACTGCCTACTTTTTGATTTTTTCTTTATAAAATGATTTTAATACTGCGCCCAACCTCCTGTCTAATCGCATTCAGCGTTACATCAGATAAGAATGAGTTAGGACGAGTGCGTGAGTTCTCTGTTTGCGCGTACACTTTGGAATTATTGTTTTTTTTTTATAGGATAGGGGTGACAAACAAGCACACAGTCCACCTGATGGTAAGTGGTTGCTGCGGCCCATAGACATCTACATCTATCCTCGTTTGCAAATGAAAATGCAGATGCGTTGTCACCCGTGAGGACTAAGATGGAATGCCTCATTTCCAGTAAAAAGGGCCTACACAATGTATCCGCGCAGTGTATCGCTTCTGGTAATATTTAAAAGTTTTTGAAATGAAATGGGCTAGGAGAACATAATACTTTATATAATATACGTAAACTGGAATGCGTACATACGCTTTCGCCAGCTACAACTAGGTAGCCAAATACGGTTAGTTAAACTTAGGTTAACCTATTATAAGGTAATTTAAAAGAAGTCATAGTTATTTACTTGATATTACTTGATATGTGCGTTCACATATAACACAGGTAATGGAAGTGGGCTACTAGACCTAGTTTTACTCGAAAGCAACTGGCCACACCTAGTTTACCACGCGATACCATCCATACCATCTGGATTATTGGCGGTCCACCACTGTGCGATTTAGAAGAAATTTTCTTCCTCACACAACTTCCTTGTGGAATCGATTACCACCAGCGATTTTTCCGGATCTATACGACTTAGGGACCTTCAAGAAAAGAGCCTACTCCTTTTTAAAAGGCCGGCAACGCATCTGCAATTCCCCTGGTGTTGCAGTTGTTTATAGGCGGCGGTAGTCACTTACCATCAGGTGAGCCGCATGGTCGTTTGCCCCCTCTCCTATAAAAAAAATTTTAGCCATGCATATTATGGCCCAAGTGATTAATCGGTGCACTATTTATAATGTCCAGGCAATATGAATAATGACAAGTCAAATCGGGCTCTGTAATTAATACTGATTTAAACTTCGTTATTAATCACATAGTCTGGTCATTATGAATATTTTGTACGATTTGTATGGCGTGCTGTTTAATCCTTCCACTCCTCATTATTTAAAATACCGTTTCCAGTATCTTTCCCTTACCCATAATCGGTACCTTCGATCCTCTGTCAATCTTTCTCTCTCTACTCCTTTGCACTCTTCCTCCTATTTTAAAAAATCCTTTACTGTAACTGTTGACGTTTGTGGAACTCTTTACCTCTCCACATTCGTCGTGCTCAATTCTTCATTGTTTCAAAAGTCTTGTTAAATCGTATTACTCAGAACGCTATTAGATAAATTAATTTTCCTTTTTCGTACTCTCTTCATTTAATATATTATATGATATCATACATAATCTCCACTTATCTTTATTTATATGTATTTTCATATTTTTATTTTTACTTTGTACGACCCCCTCTATTTTAACTATTGTTTGCATCAGTTCTCTAGGCTAAGGTTGTCTGGAAGAGATCACTTTCAGAGTGATAAGGGCGCCTATTGTACATATTCTACTTAAGATTTAACTGTAATCGTTATTTTATAGTTTTGGTGCACAATAAAGAGTAAAATAAATAAATAAATAAATATTGCTACGTACCTGTTCGGCAATTTGATAATTGATAACCTAACCAAACCATGTTAATTACTTTTAAAACAATAATTTAATAATATATCAAATTTAAAATTAACAAGTGTTAAAATATGAAAGAAGGAAAAAAACACTTTGTAGGATCAAATAGCAGCAACAGGGTATTCCTTTCTTTGGGTTACAAATAAAAAATACCTTTGATGAAAGACTTTAGTCCTATTATGTTTTAGTGTTACGTAAATATGTGACATCGAAAAAAACCTAACCTATAACCTATCTTTTTATTACCCTGGCCACTAAGTAACGGACTTTATTCAACACATTGCCTACTCATATTTGGCATTAAGAATAATGCCCTATTAATCACTTGGTCGCAATTGTTTGCATCTAGCTGTAGCCAACTAAACCTAGGTATTATCCATAAACTTAGAATATACTGGCGTATCTCAGTCTATGGCGTTACCACAAGTCCGCCTTTATCCATGACATACACATACTTATTTATATTTATTAAATAATATTAATATATTAAATATACTTTAAATAATATAAATTTACATATTTCTAGTATATGTATATACTGAATAAAAATAAAGTATACAAGTATTGCCATGTTTAAAAATATAGCAAAGCCATCAAAACATAATTTATAAAAAAAACCAAGTCTAGCAACTCAGTTCCTCTACCGCAAAAAGTTGTGAGATCCATGTAATACCAAGTCGGTTAATTTATTCAGTCCCTACTTATGGGTCCTTCTGTCTCAAGTTATTATGTACCTAATTAGCTAACCTAACAACATCTTATAGTGACCATATCAATATTATTTTTTTTTAATGTTTTAAATAAATACACTACACACACTACATTTCAACGACGTGTGAAGTTTGCCAACACGTATTGGGGAAGCCCGGCGGACATTTCTATGCCTAAAACCCTTTCTGAACTAAGAGGAGGCCCGTGCTCAGCAATGGCACGTATATAGGCTGTAACTTTAAAATATTTTAATGCCAACATTTTAACTAGATTATGATTTATGTTTTTAAAAGTAAAACACCACTCTCTACAATATCCCAAAGTTAAGCGTCCTCCTCTCCTTTCTGACAGGGTTTTATGACAAATAAGAGCCCGCTGAGCTGCGCTTGAGGTTTTTAATTTCTCAGACATGGTGATTTGTTTTCCGTAAGATGTTATATTTTAAGCCGAGTACGAGGTAATTCCACACTCAAAATTACAACTGATATTTTTATTGGCGCCGGCGAAGAAAGAACGCACCCGCAAATAGTCAAATGCTAATGGGTCTCTCTCGTTGATGGGTCATTTCGACACACTTGTCTTAATGTAGACGTTTTTGATGCGTACTGAAATTTTAAGGCAAGCGCATAATGTGTATATCGTAAGCTACCACAGCTTCATTATAGACTTAGTTTATAAGTATACTCGTAATTCGAATAATGTGCTACCTATATTTTCTCGATCTGTAAATATATTAGGAGCCCTCTACATAGAATCTTAAGAATACCTATCGATGATTCGTATATGGTTTTAGTAATGAAATGAAAATAAAAAATACACATATACAATTTGTATATGAATACAGTGACTATATTTTTAAAGTGTTAGTACCGTTCCTTGAATTATATCTATTATATTTGAGAAATCATTTACCTAATTCGACTACTCAGTGACGTATAAATATGCTTAAATATCTTCTTCGTCATCATAATCAGGCCATAAAAGTAAAAGTCCATGAAAATGGGCCTGTCCCGTACTATGCTTAAATTATACCAGGTATGTTTTTTTTATATTAAATTATTAATTTCATTTTTTTTACCTACTTTCATTGGGGAACTATTTTTATTTAAACCTTAAGAGACACTGTCAAATTTCACGTTCTTTAATCCTAGTTGTTTTAACATTGTTCTTCTTTTAAATATTTTATAAATCACGGCCAATAGTATAGATTTTTTAATAATAAACATAAAGTATATTGGTACCTATTTACAAAACTTTACAACAAATGTTAACGTTATTTTTTAATTTATTATACTTTAAAAAACCTTTGATTTTAAAATAAAAATTTTTAACATTGAAAATTCATAACTCACCGGTAACAAAGACAAGTAAAATATCGAAGTGCTTTTAATGTAAAAATATAAAATTTACCTTAAAATATCTAATATTAACAACATCTACCACTTAACACTAACTAGTTTATACACAATTGTAGCAAGTAAATTATCATTAGACAACAAAATAATTATTTACAGCACGAATGTCTAAAGTTTTACAGAGTTAAGTAATTATTTCGAAAACTTAGACGACGCGACGTTTTCGAAATCGACTACTAAATACCTCGACGCTCAAGGTGGTACTGAAGAACTGAAGTATAACTGTGGGAGACACATTCCCAAACAGTTTTCACTGTTTCTACCCCTGTAGCTAGGAGCGATGCGCCAACCTGCGGGAAAAGCTTTTTCCACGTGGTTTACTTAACTATTAACATTAATTTCAGCGACCTCTCTGAGACATAAGAAGAAGCTTTTCGGTAGCAAACTACAAACAGCCGAATTTTATTTATCAACAAATGACAAAAGATGGCAATACATTACATCATTTTGATCGCTTTATATTATTATAATATATTATTGTAAAAATAAACATTATTTGCCTTTTAGCTGATCACAGACTCGACTTTCAACTCACTTTAGATATTTATTTATCTATGCTCGCTTTGTATAAACAGAAATATAGCTGATACCCGTTCGCTTCGCTGGGCGCACGATAATATTTTATTGCGGAACTTATTAAATTTTTTTTGGTGAGACTATCGTTAAATCCATTCTTATTTCTTAGTGAGCGTCTACACTCTACATTGCAAAATGAGTAACTATACTAAATTTCAAGTGAATAGGGTGTATAGTTTAAGAAACCTTGTGATAAGTCAGTCAGTGGTGTTTCGCTTATATCAAAGAGATGTATTAAATCTAGGTACTAAATAAATGTCTTTAATTTATATAAAAAGGGTAAATTAGAAATGAAGTCATTATAAGGTATATAAAACAAACTCTTTATAGCTGCATATATATTATTAATCTATGGACTAACAATTGACGATAAAGAGATAAAGAGCCCCATTTACTACATATCGCGCATTCACTCTCCGTTCTATACTTATACATGACAGCCATCCCTGCATAAAAACATATAAATCCCGCTGTTGAACACAGGCCTCCCCAACTAAATTGCCCAGGACGATTTTTATCCATAGTTGCCACGCTTGGCAAGCGAGTTGACAACCCCAGTTTTTTTTTATAATTTTGAGTTTTTATTAGAAAGGTGCTGCTGCCCATCTCCTGCTTCAGTTTCTCTCTGTCGCCTGTGACACCCACGGGACGATATGGACTAGTGGATATCTTATTCTTTTATCACCACTTAATACACAAACTCATATTCTTTTTTCAAATGTTTTACTTTCTTTTCTTTCAAAAACGATCACTTTAATCATACTTGTACGTGGTAGAGCCTTGCTGCAGCTCTATATCTGGTATAGTTGTAGCACTAATGGGTCGGCTCGAGCGGGGAAGGACCACGCTCTCAAAGAATACCAGCGTAAAATAGCAGCTTAACGCTGTTGTGTTTCGTATGGTGAGTGTAGGGAATCGGTCACCTTTTTTACTGGAAACGAGGCATTCCATCTTAGTCCTCACCGGTGACAACGCACATCTGCATTTTTATTCGTCATCATCATTACAGCCGCTAACAAATCCAATGCTGAACATAGGCCTCCCCAAGGAATGCCACAAAGCACGGTCCTGAGCTATCTGCATACATCGACTTCCTGCAGGAAGTCGATGGATGCAAATGCATGTATGTCTTACCAGGTCGTCACTCCATCTAGTGGGGGGTCACCCTACACTTCGCCTACCGGTACGACGCTGCCACTCTAGAACCTTTCTTCCCCGTCGGTTATCGGTTCTTCGAGCTATATGGCCGGCCCACTGCCACTTCAGCTTACTAATCCGTTGGGCTATGTCAGTTACGCTAGTTCTACTGCGAATATCCTCATTTCTAAATTTATCACACAGAGAAACGCCGAGCATAGCCCTCACCATAGCTCGCTGAGCGACCTTGAGCTTCCCCATATGGCCAGCAGTGAAGGACCACGTCTCAAATCCGTAAGGCATCACTGGCAACACGCACTGGTTGTACCATATCGTTTTCAGGTTTTAAGACATGTCTAACGAGCAGATGTGTCGTAGTTTCCCGAACGCTGTCCAGCCAAGTTGAATCGGTCGATTGACTTTTCGGTGGAAGTTGGACTTACCTAGTCGGGTCATTTGTCCCAGGTAAACATACTCGTCAACAACTTCGAGCTTAGTGCTCCCAACAACTACCGGCATAGGTGTGACATGGACGTTAAACATGATTTTTGTTTTGTCCATGTTCATTTTAATACCTATCCGATGGGAGACAATATTGAGGTCATTGAGCACAGTGCTTAGATCCTCCAACGATTCTGCCATAAGGACTATATCGTCGGCAAATCGAAGGTGAGTGATGTACTCGCCATTGATATTGAAACCGTATCCTTTCCAGTCCAGAAGCTTGAAAACGTCTTCCGATGCAGCGGTGAAGAGTTTCGAGGATATGACGTCACCCTGTCTTACACCTCTTTGCAATTGGATAGGTTTCGTACTCTGGTTCTGTACTCGGATAGCCATCGTAGCCCTACTGTACAAGCACTTCAACACTTCGATATACCGACAGTCAACTTGGCACCGCTGAAGGGACTGCAGCACCACCCAAATTTCGACGGAATCAAAGGCTTTCTCATAGTCCACATACGTAAGGCAAAGTGGCAGATTATACTCCTCTGTCTTCTGTAGAATCTGCCGCAGGGTATGTATATGGTCTATGGTACTAAAGCCTTTTCGGAAACCGGCTTGTTCGGGAGGCTGGAAGTCACCAAGTTTGCGTGCGAGACGCTTTCAGAAGCTCCGCTGTAATTCCATCCTCGCCTGCGGCCTTGCCGTTTTTAAGGTGCTGGAGAGCCATTCTAATCTCACTCAGACTGACGTCCGGGATATCATCGGAATAATGTCGGATAAGACTCGCTCTTGGATCGTTACTAACACTTGCGTGTGGCTCCAACGATGACGTGTACAGCTGCCCATAGAACCTCTCAATCTCACTCAAAATCTCAGGTGCCCCAGAAACGATGCTGCCACATTCTGTCTTCTGCTTTGATAGTTAGCTCTTTCTGGCAGACAGATCTCTGGCAAAGACTTTAGAGCCTTGGTTCCGCTCGATCGCTTCTTCAATACGAGCTGTATTGAAGTTGCGTAAGTCCCGCCGCATGCATTTGGAGATCTGTCTGTTCAGCTGCGGTTCTGCGGCGGTTCTTGCAGAACTTAGCTCCGACCGCATGGACAGTTTCCATGAGCTTGTCATTCATATCGTCCATTTCATTGCAGTCTTCTAGGCACTGAAAACGATTTTGTAACTCGAGCTGAAAGTTTCGGGACTTTGGATTAGAGCACGAGGGGGACGGAGCGTTGACTTCATTAGACGAGACCTCTCCAACTTAACGTTTAAGTTCAGTGTACCTCTAACCATTCGGTGACTGCTGCCGGTTTGCACCCTCGCGATCACTGAGACATCACTGAACAGTTGTCGTCTGGTCGCCATAATGAAGTCAATCTCATTTTTTGTCGAACCGTTGGGGCGCGACCAGGTCCACTTCCTGTGGGGCCGCTTCTGGAAGAAAGAGTTCATCATAAAGAGTCCCTCTTTCTCCATGAAGTCGGCCAACTGCTGGCCCCTTGGATTCCATTGCCCTATTCCAAATTTCCCTACTTTCAGCTCACCATTCTCTCCTGTGCCTAGTTTTGCATTGAAGTCTCCCATTAACACCGTATATTGGGTTTTGGAGGAATGCATGGCTCTAGAGATATCCGCATACATTTCCTCCACCTCCTCATCGGGGTGTGCCGAGGTTGGTGCGTAAACCTGTATGACCTTCAGCGAATACCGTTTGGTGATTCTGAGTATAAGGTACGCAACCCTCGTCGACACACTCCCGGTCTTTACAACGTTGTTAACGAGAGACTTGTGGACGATAAATCCGACACCTCCTTGGGACAGATGGTCGTCCTCCCGGTGATAGAGCAAATGCCGAATTCGAGGATTACCGTATCCTCCCCCTCTCTTCGGATTTCGGATAATCCTATAATATGCCAGCGTAACTTGTCTATCTCTTCTTCCAGCTCCACAATCTTCTCGTCAGTCCTCAGGGTGCGTGCGTTGTATGTTGTCAGGTCGAGTCGTCGTAGGTGGCAACCGAACCTCCACCGGATATTCTTAGCACCCCCTGCCCCGCCGTTACCATGGTCACCACCGTAGCCAGGAATAGCGGGGCCGCCGGGGCCGCCGGGGACTGGGGGCCGTCTCTTCGTAACGTTATCCATTTAAGGGGTATTTGCCATAGTTACCACGCTTGGCGAGCGGGTTGGCAACCGCAGTTTTTTTTAATTGTATTTTTGCTGTTATCAGGAAGATGCTGCTGCCCATCTCCTGCCGGTTTCCCTTTGTCGCCTTTTGCGACACCCACGGGAAGATATGGGGTAGTAGATATTCTTAACCGCCACTACACGGTTATGCTGTCGTCAAAATCTCCTAAAAAAATTAGCGATGTGGCACATCAGCATATTGTGAAGAAGTTTTTGAAGCTCTATTAAAAGTATAAACTGTCTACATCACCCGAAAATTTGCAAAGGGAGTTTTGGCGGGAATTTCACTGCCGGCGATTTGCTGCTCCTGTTTTATCTTTTAAATAATACATTGAAGAGAAATTTTGATACTAAAAAGTAGTGTGGTTTTGTATAATAAACGGCAGTGCATGTAAAATACTTATGGAAATAATGTAGGTAACAAGTTGTTCGATGAATTTATAAATGTCAGGTTTTTCTTATCCACTTAAGGGTCTTGAAATATTATCATCATTAACAGTTCGCTGGATCAAACAGTAGAAGTCTCAAAACTTCTGAATTTGAAGCATCAAGATATTATGAGGAGTTACATCAACAAAATACATATCAGACTAGGCTGTGTGGTCTAAGAGCTTTGCCTGCCTTCATTTATGAACTGAATTAAATAATATGAATTAAATAATAAACGGCCAAAAGGGCGCTGCTTTATCGACGCCATTTTCACAGTTCACAGATGACAATATAGTAAATATTTTAGTCGATTTTAGTATTGTTTGATTTTACCTGGTAGAGCCATGCTGCAGCTATATTAGTAGTATAGTTGTAGCACGAATGGGTCGGCTCGACCGGGGAAGGACCACGCTCTCTCAGAATACCAGCGTAAAATAGCAGCTTAACACTGATGTATTTCGTATGGTGAGCGTAGAGAATCGGAGACCCTTTAGACCCTAGACCCTTGCTGGAAACGAGGCATTCCATCTTAGTCCTCACGGGTGACAACGCACCTGCATTTTAATTCGCAAACGAAGATAGATGTAGATGTCTATGGGCCACAGCAACCACTTACCATCAGGTGGACCAACACACATCCGAAGTGGGCTTGGCGAGCCCACTTCGGTGTGTCGGTGGGCTGCGATAAGAGGGGTGTTCTCTCCCTCTACCACTGCAGCCAAGGTGGAGCCGCGGGGGGAGAGCAGTGTCGGTATTGCGAAGCGCCGCTCTCCCTACCCTCCGCGGCCGAAACTTGGTTGGCGAGCCAGAGACCAGATCCGCCGCTGGGGTCGGGAAAGCGGGTGCTACTAAGCGCTCGATTGTTGTATTGTTTTTATTGTTTGTATTAGTTTGCCTTGTCGTCTCGCCACGATCTTCGTTCACACATTCGAGTCGAATATTTCACCGAGTGAACGTGTATTGTTGTGAGGTGTTGCACGTATGGGCCGGCTCGAGCCGGGGTGGTGCCACGACCTCACAGAATACCGGCGTGAAGTGGAAGATCTGCTTCTTCGTTTCGTCTGGTGAGTGCAGGCGAACCAAACCCCGCCCCCCCCCCCCCCTCCGTCAACATGGTAACGGAACTAAATGTAATACTATCCCAGGAGGGTAACAGCACCCCAGGTAATGGAGGATCACTTGCTGAGCATCCACAATCAAGCCATTCCACTCCTGAGAAAGGACTTACCACTCCTGGGTGCTCAGGCTGCCCCACGTATTTTGCGGGGAGGGGTGGGGGGAAAAATTAAGCTCAAGGCAATAAATGCAAAAACTGCTCTGGGCAAGCTGAGCAACAAGGCCAAGGCGACCCCCGCCACGTGACTTTCTGTAACATCAGGGTACTTCACTCGAACCTAAACGCCGTCCACCACCATCTCGAGATGGCGAAGCCGGCCTTGCTCTTTCTGACCGAGACGCGGGTATCCGCTCCAGCTGATACTTCGTATCTCTCCTACTCGGGGTACAAATTGGAACACTCCTTGTGCCTCGGGCGCTAGTTTGCCTATACATCAGAGAGGACATCTGTTCTCGACGCCTCGGCAGTCTTGAAGGACCTGTCCATCCTTTGGCTACACGTAAACAGCGACGACCATCTGCATATTTGAGAGATCATGAACCTTCCCTGTTGAACCTTCTGCTGACCTCTCATTCAGATAGATATCAGGTCTCCGTCCACTCTCCTCTTGGCTCCTCTGATCATTGCCTAGTCCAGGGTGTGGTGCCACTCATACTAACATCGCGATTGCATTCTGCATGCTGGCTAAAAAAAGGCGACTGCTCAGACCCGTCTAGCTATGCTTATCGCCATCACCTTGTTCTCCAAAATAATGGAATCCATTATAAACTGCCAGCTCATGCGGTATCTTGAGGACCACCAGCTAATTAGTAACCGCCAATACGGTTTTCGTCGGGGTCGGTCAGCTGGTGATCTTCTGGTCTACCTGACTCATAGATGGGCTCATATGGATATCCATATGAGCCCAAGGGGAAGCATTGGCCGTCAGTTTAGACATTGCGAAGGCCTTCGATCTGGTTTGGCACAAAGCGCTTCTTTCGAAGCTCCCTTTCTATGGGCTTCCCGAGAAATTGTGCAATTGAATCACCAGATTTCTTGCAGATCGGAGCATCCCCTCAGTTTCAAGGCACTTCAGTATCGGAATCCTCGGCGTCGACATATCGAGGGACGTGCAAGTTTCATGATCACTTAGAAGAGAAGGCCAAATTGGCCTCTAAAACGCTTTGCGTGCTCAGCAGAGCGGGACAGTATTTCATGCCGGCACACCGCCTGCAACTTTACAAGGCGCAGGTTCAGCCTCACATGAAATATTGTTCCCATCCCTGGGCTGGGGCTCCCCAGGGCTTTATTAAAAAATATAACGCTGTTTTTGGTACCAAAAATATGGTTTTCTTTAAGTTTTTTGTAAGAAATCTCTTCCTGATAAAACAATATCTAAGGCCTATGGCCAATGAAGCAGCGCCGTCGTGACGCCGCGGCCGCCGAGAAAATTTTCAGGCCACACCGCCGCCGTGGAATTGGCATTCGACGCTCATATCTAGTTGGTATGCGTAGGCATTTCCCCATGTACTAAAAAAAGGAGGATAAAATTTAATGATCAAACGTTTATCAGCTTTTTAATAGATACTTAGGACAGAATATTTTTTACAAACTACGTATTCTAAATATTTTACTTTTATAAAAGTTTTTTTTTAAATAATCTATTGGAAAGCACTCACATGTCATCGAAATCTTATTCACAGGTAGTATTTTGAGGTTTCCCTAAGATATTGGTTATAAACATACGAGTATATGTTATTGAAGGCAATACTAACTAGTCAACTTGTTGGCAGTTACCACCCGCCTGTCTGATTTTTCCAAAGAAATTTTCGAGACAATCATGATTGAGACGTCTCGTAAATATAAATTAATTTAATTTCTTCTGATTTTAATTCTTCATGTACTTTAATTAAAGAATTTATAGACACTTGAAATCCGTGAATGAAATTCATGCTATTTATAAAATCATTCTGCCTATCACTTCTTATTGATTTTAAGTTTCTGAAAAATGTTACCATTTCTTCTAAAAACTCAATATTATTAGAAGATCGCAGTCAAACGAATTATTAATTTTAATCTGAAATTTATTTTTTTAATTATTTTTAATTTAATAACGTAGATTTAAATGATTTAAATCTACGTAAAGCATATTTACATTTTTATATTTCATTTTATACTAATTTTTTTTATAGGAGAGGGGTAAACGAGCATGCGGCTCACCTGACGGTAAGTGACTACCGCCGCCCATGAACAACCGCAACACCAGGGGAATTGCAGATGCGTTACCGGCCTTTTAAAAAGGAGTAGGCTCTTTTCTTGAAGGTCCCTAAGTCGTATCGGTCCGGAAAAATCGCTGGTGGTAAACTATTCCACAAGGAAGTTGTGCGAGGAAGAAAACATCTTCTAAATCGCACAGTGGTGGACCGCCAATCATCCAGATGGTGTGTATGGTATCGGGAGTTCTGCCGCGATGTGCGTTCGCGAAATTTGGCGGATGGGATTAATCCGAACAATTCCTCAGAGCACTCCCCGTGGTAAATGCGAAAGAAAATGCAAAGATGTTGCATCATCTCTTCGCAGCGCCAATGAGTCGAGCCGATCGGAAAGGACTCGGTCGTCGACAATTCGAGCCGCTCTGCGCTGGGTGCGGTCAAGTGGAAGGAGCTGGCACTGGGGAGCCCCAGCCCAGAGATGAGAACAGTATTCCATGTGAGGCCGAACCTGCGCCTTGTAAAGATGCAGGCGGTGTACCGGCATGAAATACTATCCCGCTCTGCTGAGCACGCCAAGCTTTTTAGAGGCCAATTTGGCCTTCTCTTCCAAGTGACCACGATACTGCACGTCACTCGATATGTTGACGCCGAGGATTCCGATACTGGCTGAGGCAACAAGGGGAGTACCTTGAAACTGAGGAGATACGACAAAGGGGTTCTTTTTAGCGGTAAACGCGCAACCTTGTGTCTTCTGAGGATTAAACTGGACTAGATTTAGTCGCCCCCAATCCGAGATTTTGTCCAGCAAAGACTCGACTTCAGACACAAGTTTGTTCCGGTACTCGGCGACGTTTTCCCGAGAAATATTGGCACGGCCGGTGTATAGAGCATCACCAGTGCTGTCATCCAAATAGCAATAAATGCTACCGGTTTGCAACATATCATTGATATTGTAACGACCCCCCCCCCCCCCCTTTCTCATCTCTTCACTCTTTCTATATATATTTATACCTTTATTTCCTTAGAATCTATTTCTATAAGTTATACAAGTATATCTAACTTACGTGACCAGTATATTAATCATACATTGATCTTTCTAAAGGTTCAAATATAGGCCGTATAATAAATTTATGGCGTGATCGTCTTAGTTAGGACCCTTATTTACGTTGTGTTTGTATAGTAACTTAGTTCTTTTAGGTGTATCTTGGAAGAATGAATATTTGCGAGAGCAATCGAAAGCTGTTGGTAGTGTCTTATAAGCTAAAGAACCCCGTTCACGAAGACAGAGCTCAAATAAAAGTTAAGAACAATAAATTGTCCTTATTCCACTTGTATCAGGTTCACAACAGTCAATTCCTTATTAATTAATCCCTTCCCGCTTGGAAAAGGCTCACAATATTTATATCAAATACCAGATACAAGGGCTTCGCTCTTCCACATTTAAAAAAATGTGGAGGAGGTACACGGCTCCGCACACGCCGCGCACGGTGAGCGCCAACCATTTTAATGCGCTCCCCCCGAAGGGTACGCAAATTTGGGAACTGGACCGTAGTCCACAGCAAAATAACTGGCGATCCAGTAAAAGAGGACTTGGCCCCTTGATAGTGCGTAAGCACAAACATCGACCGAAGTCACGCATGTCAATGCGTGTAAACGCCATACAGAATACGATCAAATCCAGCCACAGTGAATGTACGTCACACGGGTTAGGCAACAATAGGCACACTGGCCATAAAAAGCCGTCCGTGAGCGCCACCACCTGCCAGACCGCCGTTCCTGCAGACGTGATGTAAGTGTAAGGCATCACCACCAATTGCATGGTCAGCACGGCCAATTGGCCGCAGAGCGTGTCATGAGTCTACCGCTCACCTCAAGGGAATGGGGTCCCACGTTGCGCGGCTTTCGGCCGCAGCCTTGAGAGCCTCCTCAGATTCTCCCTCCAGCTACCACCCGCATGAGGTCGACACATATGCTCCACCAACCAATACAATGGCAGATATAGCCAATAGGCAGTTATAAGATATTAGTAATAATTCGCCATCAGAAAGGGTTTGTGTCACTGACGTTGAGTATATGCATTTTTCGATCATGTTTGTCTCACCCACCAACACGTTGCCTTCAATCTTTCAAAGGTGGGAACTTTATAGAGATATATTAATATGTTGTTATATAAAACATCATGGAGGGCAGACAGTCTGCAGCCCCGCTATGAAGGGACCCGACTTGGGCAAAGCTACTTGGGTTGTGAATCAAACCAAGACGCAGAGAGCGCCATTGAGAAGAGCGACCCGTCAAACAACCATCGCAGAGACGCAATGCTGCAGAATGCAACAAGCATCAATACGACTATCGTCAGGCTTACACCATCCCAAGGTCCCCCATACAGTCCCAGTAGACATCACCAGCCGCATACCTCCATCGACCAGAACCACAAGATGCGTCGAATCAGGTGCAGCACACCCGCAGATCCATCACAAGATGCAATACTGCAAGTAGCAATAAGCATCAATGCAACTATCATACGGATGGCGCCCCCTCACAACACACCCACATGATCCCTATCGACTTTGGTAACAAAATTGATAATGTTGTTAACTAAAAATACCACCAACGTATCATAGTAGCACGGTACTAAGACGTCAGTAGCCAAAACTCCACGTATCATAGCGCTATTGCACTAAGACATGAAGTTGAGTATGTTTGCTGCACTTAAAAGTACTACCAAACACACTCACCCTAACCCGAAAGATAGCCGACGTATCATAACGTTATGCGCTAAGACGCCGCCCACAAACGGTAGAGGTGTGCGATGTCCACGGGCAAGTCGCATTGCTACAACAAACCCGCTTACCACCGGCACTAAGATGATATGTCTAGGACACATCGGTTAGCGAGTCCAAGTTTACCTCGGTCTCGGATGCTGTGAAACAATCTACACGCCACTATAATAATCCTTTTCAAGTCCCAATTCTTTCAATATAATGCTTTTACATATTTGAGACCTTCAACATATTTGCTTTATTTCATAGACCATACTATTGTATGTCTTATTCATATGGGACTTCAAGTCATAACTCTGCTATCATAATGCTTATGCATCATAAAGACCTTCTATATTAATGCTTTGGTTCGTTAGACCTTACTATCATAAGTCCCTAATATAGGACTAGTCATTGTGCAACATTAGTACTAGCAGTCGGTCAGCCGACCACCCCATATAACATTGGGTATGTGTCTCCGGCAACGCCCCTTATTATGTAGACCATTACAAGAACACTTTCATCAACTTAGAAATTTTACCGACTAATACAAGAACACCTTCTTCAACATAAATTTTTTTTATCCATTTTGTATATTATATTACAAATGTTATTTATCTTTATTATTGTAATATAATCGACTTGTATTTATATAATTTAATATATTTTGAATATCTTAAACAAGATTTTAATAAATTTAGAGATTTTTTAGAGACAATTTATGCGTTAACTATACTATAATATTCAATATTCCCAATGAACATATTTGAACTTTATACTTAATTTTAAACATTTTAATTGTTTAAAATATAATTTCTAAGACACTTTTAAATGCCTTTACATTGAATTTAATTATTATTTATTAATAATAATTATGAGGCGTCACAATATGCAGAAGAAACAGCGTTGGTGATAGCACGCAGCCTTGTGGAACACCAGTGTTAATAGGCTTGTTGTCGGAGCATGCACCGTCTACAACGACCTTGATGCTCCGATCTGCAAAAAGCTGATCATCCAATTGCACGATTTCTCGGGAAGCCCATAGGAAAGGAGCTTCGAAAGAAGCGCTTTGTGCCAAACCCGATCGAAGGCCTTCGCAATGTCCAAACTAACGGCCAATGCCTCCCCCTTGGACTCTACTGCCTGCGCCCATCTATAAGTTAAGTAGACCAGAAGATCACCAGCTGATCGACCCCGACGAAAACCGTATTGGCGGTCACTAAACAGCTGGTGATCCTCAAGGTACCGCATGAGGTGGCAGTTTATAACGGATTCCATTATGTTGGAGAACAAGGGGGTGATGGTGATAGGCCTGTAGTTGGACGGGTCTGAGCGGTCGCCTTTTTTAGGGATCGTGTGAACAAAAGCTGTCTTCCATGATTTCGGGACTACGCCTAGGGAGTAGGAGTACAGGAAAAGACGCATTAGGACCGGTGCCAACTCCGGAGCATACGTCCTCAGCACAATTGGGGGGATTCCGTCAGGCCCACTCGACTTCTGAATGTCCAGGGAGAGGAGTGTTCTACGAACCAAGCACTGTGAGAACCACACATCCGGCATGGAGATCCGAGATTTTGTCCAGCAAAGACTCGACTTCAGACACAAGTTTGTTCCGGTACTCGGCGACGTTTTCCCGAGAAATATTGGCACGGCCGGTGTATAGAGCATCACCAGTGCTGTCATCCACACAGCAATGAATGCTACCGGTTTGCAACATATCATTGATATGCAGAAGAAACAGCGTTGGTGATAGCACGCAGCCTTGTGGAACACCAGCGTTAATAGGCTTGTTGTCGGAGCATACACCGTCTACAACGACCTTGATGCTCCGATCTGCAAAAAGCTGATCATCCAATTGCACGATTTCTCGGGAAGCCCATAGGAAAGGAGCTTCGAAAGAAGCGCTTTGTGCCAAACCCAATCGAAGGCCTTCGCAATGTCCAAACTAACGGCCAATGCCTCCCCCTTGGACTCTACTGACTCCGCCCATCTATAAGTTAAGTAGACCAGAAGATCACCAGCTGATCGACCCCGACGAAAACCGTATTGGCGGTCACTAAACAGATGGTGATCCTCAAGGTACCGCATGAGGTGGCAGTTTATAACGGATTCCATTATGTTGGAGAACAAGGGGTTGATGGTGATAGGCCTGTAGTTGGACGGGTCTGAGCGGTCGCCTTTTTTAGGGATCGGGTGAACAAAAGCTGTCTTCCATGATTTCGAGACTACGCCTAGGGAGTAGGAGTACAGGAAAAGACGCGTTAGGACCGGTGCCAACTCCGGAGCATACGTCCTCAGCACAATTGGGGGGATTCCGTCAGGCCCACTCGACTTCTGAATGTCCAGGGAGAGGAGTGTTCTACGAACCAAGCACTGTGAGAACCACACATCCGGCATGGAGCACTCACACCGCGGGATGGTCGGCGGTGTGCTCCCCTCGTCATCAACACTCGAGTTGGACGCAAAAAGGGAACCTAAAAGGTCAACTTTCTCTTTTGCGGCGTGGGCCAGTGAGTCGTCCTCCCTGTGCAGAGATGGTAGTGATAGCTTACAGAAATTCCCTTGGACAGCCCTGGCGAGAGTCCAAAATGCACGGATTCCCGAAGGAAAGCGAACTAGTTTCTCTCCAATTCTGCCTATGTGCTCTGACTTTGCCTTGGCAATAACTCTTTTGAAGGACCTGGAGGCGAAGTTATACTTCTTTTTAAGTGTGCTGGTGTTTACATCCCGAGTCGCCGAAGCCGCAGCCCAGACTTGATAACACTCCTGCTTACTGCGTAATGCAATCTTACAGGAGCGACCAAACCAAGGCTGTGATCTGCCTCCGATGGGTACCACAAATGATGGAATAAATAGTTCCATTGCCTGTAGCACCACATCAGTGACAGAGTCGGCAACAACGCTGGGATCATCCGGCGAGACCAAACCATGGGTAGGATGCAAAGAAAGACCGCATTCCGTCCCAATCCGCCGACCTGTAATGCCAAACACGGCGGCAACCTGCAGAACGCAACCGCGAGGGGAGCGTGAGTGGCACCACACTCCGGATCAGACAATGGTCCGAAGAGCCGAGAGGGGCATCGACGGAAACCTGATATCCGTCCGGATGATAGGTCAGCAGAAGGTCCAACAGGGAAGGTGTATGATCCTCCACATCTGGAATCCGCGTAGGCGAAGTAACCAGTTGTGTCAGACCATATGCCAAAGCAAAGTCATAAACAGATCTCCCCGCATTATCGGTTAAACGTGAACCGAGCCATTCGGCGTGGAGGGCGTTAAAATCGCCAAGGATCACGATCTCTTCTTCGACTTCTTTGAGGAAAACCTTTTATTGACGCTGAGGAAGCAGTGGCTGCGTTTCAAAATGCCCTCGAAGAGACCCCTAAGGACAAGTGGGCAAAGTGTTTTTCTCAGTGGTTCCATCGGATGCAGCGATGTATTGGTGTAAATGGACACTATTTTGAAGATATGATAAAACTTATAACTTGCTATTTTGTTTAGTTTTTGATTTTCTAAGAACTTTCAATGTCACCCTCGTATGTATGCTATAGCTCGGAATAAGCAAGCTCCATCACCAATAATTTGTACGATAGTACCTATACTAGATAGTATACGAATAACTCCTAATCCTAAAATTATCTTAAAATCTACAACCCTAATACTAAAGAGAAACTAACAATAAAATATAATTTATACCTATATCCTAAGATAATAATATTGAATTTAAAATATTTTGTGAATAAAATAATCCAACATCCACAATCAAAAATCTACAACCCTAATAGTAAATAGAAAATAACACACAATAAAATATAATTATTATATACCTATACCTATTACCTAACATAATAGTAATGAATTTAAATATTTTATGATAACATCAACGAGACGTATCAATGGGTCACACCAACATGTTCTAATTTGACAATAGAACCTATATAGCTTTAAAGCTACAACGCGAGCATTTCATTACAATAGCCATCTTGTGGCTCGTCATTTCGCGTTCGGGTTATGTTTGGAGTCATAGTATAACGTAACATTCCTCGGTACGAAATCTAATGTCATATTGCATCACATAAAACGCACTGTTTTGCGCATCTCTACTCCTGTGGTTTGACGCAGGAATGTACTCTGTACAACTTGAATTGAAATTGTTGAAGACTCCTTTTGGAGACGTGGGCAAAGGACACACCCGCATATGTCATAGTGTTCCTTAAACATCGATAGACTATCGATTAATCGATAGTGTTTGCACTATCGATTCTATCGAAAGTCTGGTTAAACTATCGATTGCCATCCTTATTATAATTTTTGTCTTCATAATTTATCGTAAAAATCAATTATTAATGTGGAGTTATTTCTAGATAGTGGACTGTAATAGTCCGTTTATAAAGTATAACTTTTATAATCAGGAATATAAGCATTTAGGAAATACGACCAATCTAAAAGATCACGAGAAAAGAAAGCATGCCGATAAAATAGATAGCTTAGAATCGGAAGAGTGATCATCGTCTGAACATGAAGTTCAAGATGAAGTGCAACCAAAAAAATCTAGAAGTTGTTTTAAGAATTATTTTAATAGAAATTAGTTGTTGAAGACAAAGGCTATTGTGACTTTCCTTCACAGTTCTACACTATAGCCAGTGACAAACTGCGTATTTCTCAAAGACGAGCAGACAAAAAAGTACAATAATTACTTATTGTTATTTTTATTTGTGGATGGATACCTGCTCAAAGACAATCGATAGTCTATCGATATATCGATGGTCTTATAAGAAACTATCGATTACTATCGAATATTGCAACAATCGATGTTTAATGAACACTAATATGTCATAATAGGATAAAAACGAGACATCAGTAGCCTTAATATCACTTTCAGTGAACGGAAGCATAGCGCGATTTAAACGACATCAGCGTCACCTATTAACATTATTAAAATTTATTTATATTGCCGTTTTACTTTTACGTCACAGCAGTAACGCACATAATATAATATAAAATTACAATTTACTTATATGTTTTAATATTTTTAACGATCTTTCAGGCCGTGATAAAACGAAAAATCGTGAACCGACTATGTAACAGAATCGTGTGCATAAAAAGGGAAATGTTTTTCGTGTGTGTACGTATTTAGTTATATATATATATATATATATATATATATATATATATATATATATATATATATATATATATATATATATATATATATAAACATAACATAACATAACATACACACTCACGCCTGTCACCCAGAGGGGTAGGCAGAGACTATGGACTTCCATTTGGCACGATCCTGACAGACCTCTTTCGCTTCCTCCACATCCATATACCTACGCATATATATATATATATATATATATATATATATATATATATATATATATATATATATATATATATATATATAGGAAACATGTGATATTAATTGCTTAAATGCACATAATTATACTCATAACTCCGAAAAGTCTTACATTATACATATTATGATCCAATTGATGCGGAAACCATTTCTGTTTAGAAAAAATAAAGCACCACTTCAGTTGGCAAAATTCCATCTGCTGTTGACGATAAATTGTATTTAAAATATGTTTTTGGGAATACATATATACATTTATACGCAATGCCGCAAATGCCAGCCCTTAATTCAGTCATATAGGATGAATTAACTTTTGTTCAGTCTCATAAAACCTGCCAAAACTGCTTCGACTAAAAATTACATTCTAACTGTGCTAACGACCTAGTCATCCAAAGTAGTAAGTAAGTTGTGTAAGTAAGTAAGTTGCATTCCATGGCAATTTGGCAGTTGACCACAGGCAAGTGGCAACATTGTTCGGTAGTGCACAGTAGCCATAGAATTAGTAACTACTACTAATGGAAGCCATACACGATCCAGTTTACCGTCTAGTTTGCAGCACGCTTGAAGCGGACGGTATATGGCTATCAGTGTGCATGACAAGTCTACTTGAAGCAATAATTGAATTACGATTTTGCCGACTTGATCGAACTTGCAGCGTCATATAAGTTTGAACGTGTGTATGAGCGGTTAAGTATGATGCATGACATTAGTTGGAGCAATAAGCGAGAGACGCCGTGGTTTTAACTGCTCACACATCATGCAAACTTGACGGCAAACTTAAACTTGAGTGATCTATTTGGATGCACTGTAAACTGGATGTCGCTTCATGCGCGCTGCAAGCTTGATGGTAACATGGATCGTGTATGGCATCCATAATAATTATAGCTTGCTACATATTTATTTATGAATAACTCTATGACGGTAGCTGACTACAGACAAAGTTACTCTGTGACTACAGCAGCGTTGCCATTGATACAGCAATTGCCCTATTATACGGTAATCCACTATTTATTTTTATAAAATTTTAGAAAATACGGCATGCCTTATGCCGTATTAAGTGCCATTCTCATTGCCGTATCACAAAATACGGCAGTTGGCCATAAGATGAAACAAAACATTTTTTTTACTAGTCTAATGAATGCAACGAAACATAATACTTATCCTATGAGTAAAGAAACGGAACAGAGACAAAGCCCTCAAAAAAATTATCGCATTTGTTCAATTGTTGAGTAAACATGTCGCGAATATTATGATTTATAAATAAACATTGTCAGTATTGATAGTGATATATTAAAACGTGTGCAAGATTGTCTATGTCATGTCTGTGATTTCTATTAGATTATTAAAAAAGAGGATTATTATAGAGAAGGATTACACTTACACTTACACTTAATATTCATCTAAAAGGTACAACAAATTAATGAAAAACCAAATATATGGAAATAAAATATTTAACCCTTAACCACCTAGCGTCGGTCACTGTGACTCCAGGCGATATATTTTTTCAAATATTTCCGTTTTGAACAGTAATACAACATCATCCGATTTATAGCATTTATTTTTTACTGATGATATGTCAGAAGAAATTGTAAAGCATACTAACGAAAAAATTAGAAAGATAAGACCTAACTATCAAAACCAGACATGTGTTCAAGACCTTGACGTAATTGAGCTGATGGCTTTTATCAGTGTGTTGTACTTTACCTCAATTTTCAAAGAGAACCACACTCATTACACATGTTGGTACAGCACAGATGGTACAGGAAGAGAGATTTATCGGTGTATATTGAGCAAGAATAGGTTCGAAACAATGCTGAATTGCCTTCGTTTTGATGATGCGAGCACCAGAGATGTAGCACTGATAAAGCTACACCTATATCTCAGCTTTTTGAAAAGCTGATACAAACTGCAAAGAAGTTTGTTCAATTGGCAGTTACGCTTGTATTGACGAGATGTTGGTGGCTTTCCGTGGGTGGTGCAGCTTCAAAATTTACATGCCGAAAAAACCCAACAAATATGGATGAAAAATTATGTGCATGACTGATGCCAAAAACGGATACCTTGTGGATGCCTGCATACACTTGGGAAAAGACTCACATTGCCAAGGCTTGCCCATTGAATACCAAAGGCTGAACAAACCCACGCAAGCGGTTTTGCGATTGGTTGCGTCGATTGAAGGAACCCACAAAAATGTAACGACTGATAACTGGTTCACATCGGTGGAGCTATTGAACATCCTAAAGCAAAAACAGCTGACACTTGTGGGTACCCATAAAAAAATTAAAAGGGAAGTACCTCCTCAATATCTGCCTAGCCTTTATCGGGACGTTGGCTCTTCGATTTTTGGATTCACGTCAGATGCAACATTGCTATCTTTTGTACCAAAGCAAAACAAATCCGTGATTGTTCTTTCCAGCATGCATCACTCACCAACCATCGATCCACAAAAGCAAAAGCCAGAAATGATTATTTTTTATAATAGCACCAAAGGTGGCGTCGATACATTAGATCAGAAATGTGCCATTTACTCAACTTCTCGACGCACACAGCGCTGGCCAATGGCGGTCTTCTACAGAATGCTGGATGTTTCTACAGCAAATGCGTACATCATCAGCAGCATGAACCAACCTCAGAGAAAGGTGCCCAGAGTGAATTTCATGAAACAACTGGCTGAAGACCTTATTACACCCCATTTACGACGTCGAGCAAACCAGTTTGGATTGCAAAGGGAACTTCAGAACGCTATTCGCCGGGTTCTAAAAATAGACGAAGAACCCAGAACATCTTCGGCAGACAGCTCTGACAAATTAGAAACACGCAAAACTTGTTCAACGTGTGACCCAAAGAAGAAACGTAAAACATTCCATTTGTGTTTTCAGTGCAAAAATCCAATTTGCGTTGAGTGTTCTCAAAAAATGTGTGTACGCTGCCGCGAGAAATTGTGAATGTTAGGTTGTTGTAATTTTGTAACGCTTGTGATTGAATTGTGCCAATGATAGTTTTATATAAGAGGTTATATATTTAAGTTACTAAAATATTTAAAAACTAAGAAGTCTCATTGATTGTTATTGCTTAGAACTCAGCTTAATCGGAAAACCTATAATTTGTTAAAATATTCGTTAGTCAATTTTTATTAATAGTAATAAGAAGTAAAAAGTATTAATTTGAAGAGTTTATTGAATCAATTTGAAATAAAATCAAGTGAACTTTTTTTGTAGTTACGATTTTTGCCAATTTTTGATTTTTTCACCTTTATAATAGTACTTATATGCAAGCGGTCACCATGACCGACGTTAGGTGGAAGTGTTACTAGAATACACGTTAGGTGGCTAAGGGTTAAAGTAGTAGTTTGTAAAAAAATTAGAAGCAAGGACAAATACCGAAGACATGAATCTGAAGTGATAGAAACTATAAGAAACGTTAATGGAAAAGAAACAAATGAGGAATACACATTTTTAAAATAAATAATTAAAAACATGGCAATTTATTAATCTTATCCTTAAAATACGGCAAACCAGACTGTGACAACTCAGATTTACGATGGCAACACTGGACTACAGATTTATTTATTAATTTATTAATCTGTGGCATAATTCAAATTATAAAGTTGTAGGAGTTTTGGCGGGAACTTGACCGGCGGCGGTTTGCTGCTCCTGTATTATTGTTTAAATAATGGTTTGAAGTGGACTTTGATATGTAAAAGTGGTGCGATTTTGTGTATTAAGTGTCTGTACATGTGAACTATTAGTGGAAACTGTGAAACAAGTGCTCTGATGGTGATGTGATTCTCAAAATAAGGTTTCTGTATGCTTAGGCGTCTTGAGATACCATCGCCAACCTTCAGCTATCTGCTGACTCAAGTTGCCGTCAAAATCTCCAAAGTGCTGCACAGTGTGACGCATCAACATATTGTGAAGCGGTATACTATGAAGAATAGTTATAATATATTGTAACTTCAGGCTCAGAAGGGCTAAATCCCAGAGCCGTAAAGCCAGTTATTAAAAAAAATATATAAAGTTGTATGATCTGTGATGCACGGATCACGGACAGAGAAAGATTGACACGCTTTCATTCGGTTTTTTTTTCCTTATTTATTACCTATTATATTAAGATAAACCAATTTTTGGAATTTTTCCTTTGGAATAGTTTTTATTATCAGAAATAAATCAAAAAAATGAGTACCATCCTAGAGAAGATCGCGGCCATCGAGGCCGAGGTATGTAGCGGAGGTTATGACAAAGTTTTTATTATTTCTATTATTATTATATAAAAAAAAAATTAAAAAGTGATATTTCTTCTAAAATTACTTCAATATAAACTAAACTACCCAATTGTGAAGCATTCTAATGGAAAAAAATGTTAATATGGAATGCATTTGTAGATGGCCCGGACTCAAAAAAACAAAGCAACAGCACTTCATTTAGGCATTTTAAAAGCCAGGTTGGCTAAATTGAGACGTGAACTTATTACCCCTAAAGGCGGCGGTGGTGCTACAGGCGAAGGTAAGCTGGTACTTGCAGTAAAAGATACCAGTTGTTAACACAACATTTTACGCAAGTATGTAAACAAATATGTCGTTAATTTTATTTTGGCAAAGCTTAAAATTAAAGATTTAATTTCAATTATATTTAATTTTCGTCAATAATGGGGAATCCTAACTCAATTTCAGGGTTTGATGTGGCCAAAACTGGTGATGCTCGAATTGGCTTTGTAGGGTTTCCTTCTGTAGGAAAATCTACACTACTCTCCAATTTAGCCGGTGTGTACTCTGAAGTTGCAGCATATGAGTTCACAACATTAACTACTGTACCAGGTTGTATCAAATACAAGGGTGCAAAAATACAGGCAAGTAACATTTACATTAAATAAAAAAAAACTATAACGTGATATTTTTATATTCCTTCAACCACTCAAGAAAGGTCTATTACCTTTTTAAAAATAATTATTACATATGTGAGTTAATTCTTAAAATGCATATTATGTACTTCATGGCTTCATGGTGCAGTTGCTTAGCAATGAGTTGCAGCGCTAAGGGTGTGGGTTCGAATCCCGCATGGAACAAGTATTTGTATGGTCTACAATTAATAGTTCCGGCTCTGGATGTTTGTTTCTGTGAAATTTATGCAATGAAACTGCCCCCACGATATAGAAGAAAATCCTAGTGTGGAGGTTTCGTTTATTTAAAAAGAAGAAAAATTTTTTACCACATGCATGGTAGTAAAGAAGGAAGTGGTGAGAAAATCTGTATGTTGGAGATATTGAAAATATTAGGATATGTAGTCTGTGAACAACTATTTTCCCCTGCCAAAATCACATCTATATAAATAAAGTGATAGAGATTTGCAATTGTGCGCACATCATAGAAAAACTATTGGATAGATTTTCTAAGTTTTATTTCTTAGACACATGGCCCTTATCTAAAAAAATATTGCAATATCTTCATTTAATATAAAGTTATTAAAGGTTTTTAAGAAACAATAATTTTTATATGGGGTTTTTCAAACAGTCAACTGTATGTTGCTTGCTATCACATTACTAACCTACCTACCTACTATAATATAGTTTATATATTATACCAAAGAACTAAGAAGAATTAAAATAATTTCACATTCTGAAGTTGGTGCTAAGACATAGTATGTAGAAGAAATTCGAGTTTCAATTAAAATAATATGGTGTATAATACATATAAAAAAAAACATGCAGTTAAATTGTGAACCTGGCCTTTTGTGAAGTTTGTAATAAATACTACAGATATAGTAATGTATTAGGATATTCACCGCTAGACGATTATCGTATTTGTATTCATTCCATCACTAGTTAAAACCTTAAAATAGTCAAATACATTTAAATATAAATTTTGAGCAAGCCAGCTGAATTTTAAATTTATAATTTTGAGACTAAAAATGTTTTTACTTATTTGGCCTGTACTACAATAGACATACAACACACTTACGTGCTATTAATTTATTTTACAGCTTCTCGATCTTCCTGGTATCATTGAAGGTGCTAAGGATGGTAAAGGTCGAGGACGACAAGTTATAGCAGTGGCACGCACATGCAGCTTAGTCTTCATTGTACTTGACGTCCTTAAGCCACTGCAACACAAGAAGCTTCTAGAACATGAATTAGAGGGTTTTGGTCTAAGATTAAACAAACAACCTCCAAATATTCACTTTAGAAAAAAAGATAAAGGTGGCATCAATTTGAACACAACGGTAAGTCAAACTTTAATCAAGGATTGCACTAAATTATACACACTAATTGATTTTGATGATGTGGTAGATGTGTATGAGGGTGTTAGTATATGAAATAAATAAATGAGAGTATTTTTGAAAATATTGGTCTTTATCCTCCAATTTATTTCACAACCAGGATGATAAACAAATGTATATAATATATACATTAACTCATTGACTACAGCCTATCAAATGTCTACTGCTGAATCTTCAAAGATTGCCTCATAGAAGGAATATTTGAAGGACTGCACTGCTAGACTTAAAGATACTTTAAACTCATTCAGCATAGATCGAACTAAAAATATATATTCTAAAACTGAAGGCAGCCGAGCTAGCTATGACATCGTGATTTCAAACACCTTATTCCTCCCAATGACCATGGGCACTGTAAAGCACCTGAAATCCAAAACGTCTGTAATTAAAAAGTCAAAATTAAATGTGAAAAAATCAGTATAATTTGATTAATTTAATTTATGTATGGAAAATAATTGTTTATGAATATTTTTATGTATTTATTTATTTATTTCTATAGAAAGTTATCCTTACATTTTGAATCTAATGAATTGTTTGTGATATGTCCTCTTATAAAAACACACACAGATACACATCACAATCAGATATTATTAAAATCATCACAATAAAATTTACATATTATGAATATCTAAATTAAATCTAAAAATCATATTATATACTAGTGTTCCCCGCGACTTCGCCCTCGTGGAATTTGGATTTCATGAGTTTTAATTTTTTTTGCACGGAACCCTAATTATTTTCCTAAAATAAAAGTAACCAAGTTACTCTTTATAACATCAGCTATCTGCCAGTGAAAGTCCCACTCTTTTTTTTTTTTTTTTATTCTACTAAGCCAGCGCTTATCTACGATCCCACCTGATGGTAAGTGGTGATGTAGCCTAAGATGGTGAAGCGCACTGACTTAACAAAAGCCTATTCACTCTTGCCTTGAAGACACCCACACTGTAATCGGATGGAAAGACAGATGCTGGCAACTTATTCCACTCCTTTGCTGTACGCATGATGAACGACGTGGCAAACCGTTTGGTTCGAATGCGTGGTAAGTCAACAACGAAAGGGTGGTGACTGGCCGAACGTCTGGTTGTCCGATGGTGGAAGGGAGAGGGTGGAATTAAGTTACGTAATTCCTGCGCACACTCTCCGAAATGCATCCTGTAGAAAACCGAAAGGCTGGCTACTTTACGTCTGTGTTCGAGGCTGGTAAGATTGGTTTTAACCAAATTCGGGTCACCAATAAGCCTCATAGCACGCCTTTCCATCGAGTCCAAAGCTCCTAGGTGGCATTTTGCAGCACCAGCCCATATATGGCAGCAATACTCCATGCACGACCGGACTTGCGCTTTATATAAAGTAAGCAGCTGTCCCGGCGTGAAGTATCGCCGCACCTTTGCAAGGACTCCCAGCTTCCTTGCAGCTGCTTTGGCCTTGGACTCAATGAACCGCCCGAAGTTCAAATTTGAGGATATTTCAAACCCTAACAACTGAAGGCTGTCGGTATACTTCAGTGATACATTTCGGAAAGAAGGAGCCAAGGTGAGCTGGCTCCTTTTTGCAGTGAAGAGACACGCTTGTGTTTTGGAGGCGTTGAACTTCACAAGATTGGCATCGCCCCAATCGGAGACTGCCTGTAATGTGAGATTCACACGCTCTACCATAGCTTCTCTTTCGGACTGGATTTGATCCCGACTGGCCCGAGGACTTGGTTGGTATCTCTCAACCACTGTGCTATCGTCTGCATACCCATAGATACCGAGCATAAGCAGATCATTTATATGCAGCAGGAAGAGAGTTGCGGAGAGAACGGACCCCTGAGGAACACCGGCGTTAGTCGCCATAGGATCGGATGAGCAGCCATCGACGACGACCCGGAGAGACCGTTCACTCAGAAAGTCCTTTACCCATTCAATCAGACCAGGGGATAAGCCGTACGCTGGAAGCTTACCTAAAAGGCTATTGTGCCAAACTCTGTCAAAGGCCTTCGAGACATCAAGGGAAACAGCAAGTGCTTCCCCACTGTTCTCGAGTGCCTCGCCCCATACGTGTGTGGCATACGCTAGAAGGTCCCCAGCTGACCGAATGGCGAAACCCATATTGCCGGTCACTAAGGAGGTCATTCTGTTCTAGGTATGCCATTAAGCGGGCATTCAATATACGCTCCATAATCTTGCAGAGTATGGAGGTAATTGAGATTGGACGATAATTGGCAGGGTCGGCGCGGCTGCCTTTTTTTGGAACAGGCTGCACATTGGCCAACTTCCAGGATTTTGGCACTATTCCAGTACTAAATGAGAGGCGGAACAAGTGTGTCAACACAGGAGACAACTCAGATGCACAAGCCTTTAGGACTATGGCTGGTATACCATCTGGTCCACTGGCTTTATTCACGTCTAGACACCGCAAGGTTTTAAGAACCTCCTTATTCGTTATACGAATCTCCGACATAGAGGTCCCGCAGTGAGGTAATTTTACCACTCAAATCAATTAACATGTTTTTGCATGATACTTATTCAGACAGACACGACTTAGAGTTTTATTATAATTAGTGTCCGATCGAAACAGGATTTTCAACCGAAACCGAAAACGAACCTTCGGTCTGGGTGTCAGTTTCGGCCGAAACCGAAACCGAAACTTAAATAGACATGTTAATTTTTTTATTGTATACTGAAATATGGAATATTTTTCATACATATTTAATGAAAAACAGTTATTGTAATAGACATGTAGCAATATATTTATTTATTTTAAAGTATAAATCAGCAATTTAATGTTAAGAAATACTTTTTTGAGTCAATTTTGTAGCAACATCAACACTTTCACCCATAAAAAGTTGCTCCCTAATTGACAACTTATTTTATTGTGTTCACAATCTTGTTAATATTATTCAATGAGAGCATTAACTTAATATATCACACTCACACTTACACACAATATACACACAACTTAACAAAATCCTAGAAAATATACAAAACCTGGTCAAAGTTCAAAAACTTTAATAAACTAAGTTTGTATAAAAAGGTTTATTATAATATTAAGAAATTTATGGATGATAATAACCCCTAGGAATGAGGTGATCACTATTTCTAATTTGTTTTGTGCTATTAATTGTGTTATATACATGATTTTAAGTATGTAACAAAATTAACAACACAAAATGTGGTGTAGCTAGGCATGGGCGAAGTGGGCCCTCGCCCACGGCCTCGCACTTTAAGAGGCCTCGCGAGGAGCCCCTCTTAAATGTAACTGCGAGGCCGTTGTGACTACCTTCAAAGACCGTGATTGTTACATTGAATTAATATATATGAGTAGGTACGTGGGTGACACTGAAAGTTCTTAGAAAATCAAAAACTGTACAAACTAGCAAGTTATTAATTAATTTTGTTATATATTTTCAAAATAGTGTCCATTTACATCAATACATTGCTGCATCCGATGGAACCACTGAGAAAAGCACTTTGCCCACTCGTCCTTAGAGGTCTCTTTGACGGCATGTTGAAACGCAGCCACTGCATCCTCGGCGTCCATAAAACGTTTTATCGAAGTTTTTCTTTAATTTTCGGTAATAAATAAAAATCGCAAGGTGCGAGGTCAGTGCTATAGGGCAAGTGACCCAGTAATTCTACGTCTGAAGTCGCCATGTAGTTGATTGTTTGCTTGGCGGTGTGCGTTAAGGCGTTGTCGTGGTGAAAGAGGATCCTACTGCGAGGTTTTTTCTCCCGAATTTTTTCCAAGACAAGTGGCAAACAATTGTTAGTTACTGTTCTGCAGTAACTGTTTTTTGATCCTCTAAAACAATTGTTGCGTAATGACCTGTCCTTCCGAAGAATAGAATAGAATAGAATAGAATAATTTTTATTCAATATACATTACATGTGTAATTGTTATTGAAAGTCATTTCGTCATTCGTTGTAATTGTTATTGAAAGTCATTTTGAAGAACGAGGCTACCACGTTTTTTCCCACACTTCAACCTCTCTTCACTTTAGTTGGCAATTCTTCGGAAGGAAACACCCAGACAGCAGACTGTCTCTTAGTTTCAGCATCATAACAATAAATCCAGCTTTCGTCACCTGTATGTTTGTAGAACCACAGCATTTGAGTCGCCTCCCTTAAATCTTTGAAACATTTCACGACACCAATCAACACGACGGAGTTTTTGGGCCTCTGTCAAATTATGAGGTATCCACCAGGCACAAAGCTTCCTGACCGCTAAATGTTCATGAACGATTTTGTGCACTTGACTCATACCGATGCCCAAGCTTGTGTGCTGATAATTCACTATTTTGTCAGTCTCTATCTTACGCCGCACAACACTGATGTTATCTTCAGTTGTCCCCGTAGAAGGCCGTCCCTCACGCAGATCATCGGTGAGATTAGTGCGACCACGTTTAAAAACTCATTAAACCAGTTGTAAATAGTGGCACGAGATGGGGCTTCATCGTGAAAGGCCAATTGAAGTCTGTCATAACTTTCTTGTTGACTTAAATGACATTGAAATTCATAAAAAATCATTGTACGAAAATTTTCTCTCGTTAAATTCATGTTGACGTGACAAAGACAATTTTCAATTTGCCGCGAAATCGTAAACAAATGACAAATTTATAAAATACATACACAATAATATTGGCAAAGAGTTCCATCTTATTTTTTTGTTATATTGTTTACTAGTGGCCAATTTTAAAAACTTTATGTCGTGTCAAATCATGTTTGGTAGGATAGATCTATTGGGTAGATCATAGAACACAATTACTCCCTACCAAGAGAAGAGACGCCAACTTCATACTAAAAAACAGAAACACGTGTTTACGAGTGTTTACGAAAAGCGCTACGGTGGACGCCCATATAAAACTTTTTTAGCGGGAATTTCAAACCTTTGTATTCTGTAACTTTAAACTTTTTATTTAAGGCTTATTCGAGTAATTTTGGCCCAAGCTTCACAAACCTATGGGGTAAAGTCCCATATTTTTGAGAGGTTGCACCAAAATTACCCTAATATACTTTAGATTTAGTATGTGGGATAAAATAAAACTATAAATAAGTATAGTTATGTAATTTTATTATTGTTTTATAAACTACACATTATTATTGAAGTTTTTTATTGTTTTTGTACATAATATTTCTACGCTGGTTACTGATGTATAACACATGTTATTGTCATAGAGTTATTCTTCACAGAACATTAACGTAAATTTAAATCAGCAAAGTTCTCATGGTGAAAACTTAACTCAGCCCAAATATGTGATCTGAAACAGATAAAATTCGAGTTAATATAATAATAATCCCTACAAATAACAATCAATACATTTAAAATGCTTAAAGACTTATCACAATATTTTTAAAAGTTTTTCTTCTACTATTGTAGAAAACCTGCAGAAAGTAATTAGATGATTTTGTGCTTTTTGTTTGCACAACGCTTAATTTACTTTCCATTCTGATCACACATCGTGAATAATTTTTTTTAATAATAAATTTATAGTCAATATCTCTTAGAGTCAACATCTCACAAAAAATATTTACAGACACAATTGCGAAGAAACGACTACAAACGAAAATGAAGTATTCTGAACCGATAATAACAGAATTGCAGCAAAAAGCAATAACAAATATTAAAATCTAAACCTATTAAATAAATTTTAATCAATTTCAGAAAATATTTTCAATATGAAAGACGTTAACAGATAAATGTCATTTTTTTCTTCTTTTAATTCATGGCTTCTCTTGATAGAATTCTGCTAATCTTTATATATAAAAAGTACGTGTCACGTTGTTTGTCCGCGATGGACTCCTAAACTACTGAGCTGATTTCAATGAAATTTTTGGTCAATGTGTAGTTTGGTCCAACTCGCAATACAATATTATTTTATTGAAAATTATTTGTCTATTATTTGACAGTCACAATTATCTGTTAGCTCCAAACGATTCTGTCAGATGACGATATCTGTTGACTGGATTGAGTAAATATTTAATAGATGGCGCTATGTTAAAAATACAAACGTTTAATATAAACTACAATTTAGTAGTATAACCACCACAGTTGCTGTAAGTATTCAACAGATAGAACCGATTTCAAAAAAAATTTGCAGACTGTGTGCAGTTTGGTCCAACTTGGGATAGTTTTTATCCCGATAAGTGACCCTCAATTTTTAATTTCAGGAGTTTTTTTGGGAAAGCAAATGGTCGTTCGGAAAGGGCAGAACAACGTCTGCCTGGTCAACTAGTATTAAATAATTTAATTTAAATGAATTAAATTGTGCAAATCTCACTATAATATGTATGTAATTATACTTTAAAGAGCAAACCAAAAAAAGTTTAACATATAATTAACATTTTTAGTTTCTTTCGATATAATATGAATTTGTGTATCTAATTTTTAAAGTGGCAATCTAAAACAACATAAGGAAAGAAACAGCGATATTTTTTTCTCGCTTTATTTTTGAGAGTGATATCGAAAGAAGAGTGAATGCAGGAAACATGGTGAATGGAGCTTTGCACTCCTTTATGAGCAGTCTGAAGGTGTCTAACAAGGCTCGTTTGGCTGTGCATGAGGGGGTGTTGGTTCCGACACTCATGTACGGAAGTGAAAGTTGGGTATGGCAGAAGAAACATGAAAGCAGAATAAATGCAGTTGAGATGAGAGCATTAAGAAGTATGATAGGAGTTAAACTGAGTGACAGGATAAGAAATAGTGAGATAAGGAAACGTTGTGGTCTGAAAGAAGATGTAGTGACAAAAATTGAGAAAGGTATGCTGAGATGGTTTGGCCACGTCGAGAGAATGCATGAAGAACGATTCACGAAAAAAGTGTATAAGGTGAGTGTGAATGAAAGTGTTGGAAGGGGTAAACCTAGGCGGACATTTCTAGACCAAATTAGGGACGTCTTGAAAAAAGGCCAGGTTAAGAGTACCCTAAACCGTAGAGCATGTATGAAGGGAATAATGAAAGTGGACGAAGCGAAACAAGTATGTAAGGATCGTAGCAAGTGGAAAGAAGTGGTCTCTGCCTACCCCTACGGGAAAGAGGCGTGATTATATGTATGTGTTTATTTTAACAAGCCCTACACGAACATTGACAAAATCATGATTGTGTGCAGATTTTTCAGCTTTCATACAAAATTGCCTCACCCTGGGGTAGATCCTTGGAACGAAAGAAAAGGGGCCGCGTTGATGCAACTTCGCCCACGTTTATATTAGTTCACGCTACGCCACTGTAAGCTGTTATTTAAAAAAGAAGTCCCGCTGGGTTTCTTGCTGGTTCTTCCAAGGACAGAGGTTTTTTTTCGAACCAGTGGTAATTAAATAAAAGAATGACTGAGACTTTCAATAAGTATTATTCACAATCTATGTTGAATAAAAATGTTTGTTTCTGTGTATGACGTGACGTGACTCGTGTATTCTGTATAATACACGAGTTATGAACTCATCCGAACGACGCACGATAATCCACGAATACTGAATTTCGGCGCCGACGAAGGTTCGGCAGATTTTTTGCCGAAATTGAAACTAGATTTTTTTGCCGAAACTTGCCGAAACCGAAACCGAACCTTTGGTGGGTCACTAATTATAAATAGATAGATTTTATGTTATGACAAAACCTTTAACACTAAAAAACCATAAAACTATGTTTTCCTTCTCTTTGATCCCCTGATATTTAAATAATGTTTGTTTACAAAAGATTTTCTATTGTAAAAATCCCATTGTCTTTTTTACAGTGTCCACAGTCCGAACTTGATATAGAAACTGTTAAAACAATTTTGTCCGAGTATAAGATTCATAATGCTGATATCACTCTGCGATATGATGCCACTAGTGATGACCTTATTGACGTTATTGAAGGCAACAGAGTTTATGTTCCATGTATCTATTTGCTTAATAAGATAGGTGAGTTCTTTTATCATCTCCAAGGACATAAGTTTTTTAGCTTATGTCTCTATTTTCTTTAACATAATATGATATGTCTAACATGTTGTGCATGCAAAATTTTAAAACTGATTGAGTGAAATAAAAAATAAAAGCATCAAGTCTTGCAAGGCTTTGTTGGGATGCCATATTTGCCAAATGACCGAGATAGAATAACTTATTATTAGTAGAAATCATGTACAGTTCTCGCCACTCGGCATATGTGACATTTTACTCTGGTTATCTGTGCAAGTGTGGTGCTTCCGTGGTTGCACCGATACATTTCATACAATGTTGCAGGATGACACTACCATGTGGAAGCTTACCTCTTTCTTTCTTGCTTGTAAAATATGATTTTATGTAGTTTTTACTGTTATTTCAAGTTATATGGCCAAATACGCTACTCAATTTTAAAATATTGTTAAGTCTCATGGTGTCACAGTCACTTTGACTTATAGTGATAGAGACAGCACGAGACTTAGCGGCATCTTAAAATTGAGCAACGTTTGAGTATTTGGGCAATAGTTACGTATTAATACCTAAAAGTGACTACACTTGTAAAAATGTTCAAAACCAACAATATTTTGATATATTAACCCTTTCGCTGTCCCGTGCACTACATATGCTATTGTCTTACTATTGTGTCTGGAAACCGGACAGTGAAAGTGTTAATATTATGCCTTGGTAAGTCAGGCGGTGAGCACAACCTGAGTTTAATCCCTGCCAGCACCACTGTAATGGTTTAGTGTAATTTTAAGTGCAGATATATTACATGCTCAGATATAAGGGCAGGTTTCCTCATAGTGTTTTTGAGAAGGTTGTTTTAACTGTGAAATTGGTAAAAAAAGCATTACATTAGGATATTGTTTAATTGCTTATAATTTGTGTTGTTTCTTTCAGACCAAATTAGTATTGAAGAATTGGACATAATTTACAAAATTCCTCATTGCGTACCAATATCCGCTCATCATAAATGGAACTTCGATGACCTTTTAGAAAAGATGTGGGAATATCTGAAGCTCATCAGGATATACACTAAGCCGAAAGGACAATTACCCGATTATAATGCTCCAGTTGTGCTGCATGCAGACAAGACAAGCATTGAGGACTTTTGTAACAAGCTGCACAGGTCGATTGTAAAAGAGTTTAAATAGTGAGTATATTTTTTTCTGCATTTTTCTTTATATTATCTGTGAAAATGTCCCTAAACTACGACTATTTCCTCTCACTGCACTGCAAGACTTAAAGATGCTGTAAGCTTATTCTGCGTAGATCGGACCAAAAGTTAATATTCTAAAACTGAAGGCAGTTAGACTTTATATGACATCGTGATTTCAAACACCTTGGTCCTCCCCGTGACCATGGGTGTTGTAAAGCATCCGAAAAATAGCTGTTTCTTTATATTATCAGTGAGTTTTACTAAACTACGGTTATTTCCTCTCACTAGTATGATGTAAGCTTATGGAAAATAAGTAGGTAATATGTACCCCACATTGCTTACCCGTTTTTGCAGATGTCTACAGATTATATATGTATACTTTACACTTTACAAGAACCCAAATATTTTTTTTTACACTTAAGTACACAAAGTACATGTTTTAATTTTTACAATTGCAATATTACAATTTGAATCTATGTAGAACTTACTTAAAACACACTTCTAAAACCCATCTTAGCTGCAATGTTATCATATCAGTCAGCAGTAAACATAATAATATGATTATATAAATATATATGAGCATAATCATCGTTGGAGCCACACGCAAGTGTGAGTAACGATCCAAGAGCGAGTCTTATCCGACACTATTCCGAAGATATCCCGGACGTCAGTCTGAGCGAGATTAGAATGGCTCTCCAGCACCTTAAAAACGGCAAGGCCCCAGGCGAGGATGGAATTACAGCGGAGCTTCTGAAAGCGGGTGGAAGACCGGTACTTGAAGTCCTTCAGAAGCTCTTTAATTCCGTCCTCCATGGTGGCATTACACTGGAGGCGTGGAGCAGAAGTGCGGTGGTCTTGTTCTTCAAGAAAGGTGACAACGCTCTCTTGAAGAACTACAGACCCATTTCCCTTCTGAGCCGCGTCTACATGCTGTTTTCGAGAGTCATTGCGAATCGTCTTGCGCGCAGACTTGACGACTTCCAGCCTCCCGAACAAGCCGGTTTCCGAAAGGGCTTTAGCACCATAGACCACATACATACCCTACGGCAAATTGAACAGAAGTCCGAAGAGTACAATTTGCCACTATGTCTGGCGTATGTGGACTATGAGAAAGCCTTTGATTCCGTCGAAATTTGGGCGGTGCTGCAGTCCCTTCAGCGGTGCCAAGTTGACTGTCGGTATATCGAAGTGCTGAAGTGTTTGTACAGTAGGGCTACGATGGCTATCCGAGTACAGAACCAGAGTACGAAACCCATTCAATTGCAGAGAGGTGTAAGACAGGGTGATGTTATATCCCCGAAACTCTTCACCGCTGCATTGGAAGACGTTTTCAAGCTTCTGGACTGGAAAGGATGTGGTATTAACATCAATGGCGAGTACATCACTCACCTTCGATTTGCCGACGATATAGTCCTTATGGCAGAATCGCTGGAGGACCTAAGCACTATGCTCAATGACCTCAATAGTGTCTCCCAACGGATAGGTCTTAAGATGAACATGGACAAAACAAAGATCATGTTTAATGTCCATGTCACACCTATGCCGGTAGTTGTTGGGAGCACTAAGCTCGAAGTTGTTGACGAGTATGTTTACCTGGGACAAATAGTCCGACTAGGTAAGTCCAACTTCGACCGAGAGGTCAATCGACGGATTCAACTCGGCTGGGCAGCGTTCGGGAAGCTACGACACATCTTCTCGTCAGACATACCTCAAAACCTTAAAACGAAATTGTACAACCAGTGCGTGTTGCCAGTGATGACTTACGGAACTGAGACGTGGTCCTTCACTGCTGGCCGTATGAGGAAGCTCAAGGTCGCTCAGCGAGCTATGGAGAGGGCTATGCTCGGAGATTCTCTGAGTGATAAACTTAGGAATAAGGATATCCGCAGTAGAACCAGAGTAACCGACATAGCCCAACGGATTAGTAAGCTGAAGTGGCGGTGGGCCGGCCATATAGCTCGAAGAACCGACAACCGATGGGGAAGAAAGGTTCTCGAGTGGCAGCATCGTACCGGTAGGCGAAGTGTAGGGCGTCCCCCCACGAGATTGAGTGACGACCTGGTAAGACATGCAGGAAGTCGATGGATGCAGGTGGCTCAGGACCGTGCTTTGTGGCATTCTTTGGGGGAGGCCTATGTTCAGCAGTGGACTTGTGAAGGGCTGTAATGATGATGATGATGATGAGCATAATATAGAACTCTGGGACTTTTAACTTAATGAACATTTAGAGATTGTAAGATTAATCATTTTAAGGTTATTTTCATTCATTTATAACAGCCTATCAAAGTCATCTACTGATGAACCAGACTCCCCCATAGATTGCCTCATAGGGTAGATATTTGCCATAGTTGCTACGCGTGGCAGGTGGCTAGGGAAACTGTGGTGGAAACCACAGCTTTTTTTATTATTATCGAGTTTTTATTAAAAAGAAAGAGATGCTGCTGCCTATCTGCTATCTAAGGAAGAAGGAAACTTTCACCGGGTAGTGGATTTTCCTATACCACCAATACACAGTGGCGGTGTTAAAGAATCAAGTAGGAAGTGTAGATTTTCTTCCTTCCTTCTTTAAAATAAAAAGATAATTAATAAAAAAAACTTTTTTCCAGTGCTTTGGTGTGGGGTTCTTCTGTGAAGCATCAGCCACAAAAGGTCGGAATAGAACACATTTTAGCCGACGAAGACGTCGTTCAAATTGTTAAAAAAGTTTAACATAACACTATACATATTTCAGATTACAAATATTATATATATTTTTTCAAACAGCAAAATACTACAATATATATATATATATATATATATATATATATATATATATATATATATATATATATATATATATATATATATATATTATTTTGGTATTTTAAAAGAGGTTAGGTAATCTTTTAAATTGTTAAAGTTTGAAACATTTGTGTCAAATATGGCCACACTTAAATATAATATGGACAATTTGCATGTTCTTCCACCAGTGTATTACTCAGTGTAAAGTTTGTATAGAATGTTGTATAAAATCTATTCTATCATTGTAAACAATATGATCTTCAATCAACAATATAAAATTAAATAATGAGTCACATATAAAACCTGAAACTATCTATGATGATATATTAATATGATATTTGTTAATTTACAATAAAATTTCAATCAAATATAAATGTTACCATTGCAGTCTCTCCACAACTGTATATAAGCCTCCCTCATAGATTTCCTCATAGGAGGATATTTGCCATATTGGCGACGCTGGTGCCCATCGGATCCCCCCCCCCCCCCATCGGCTTACGACACCCACGGGACGATATGGGGTAGTATATATTCTTACACCTCCACTACACGGTCGATATAAACTTTAGAGCCTTAATAAAATCATTAAGGCATATGGAACAGATTTTGAGACTTAAGTAATAACAGAACAGTGTAAAATTATTATACTCAGAAGATTATACTCAATTTTTTTTATAGGATAAGGGTGACAAACTAACAAACAGTCCACCCGATGGTAACTGGTTACTGTGGGACATATACATCTATACCTATCCTCGATTGCGAATTAAAATGCAGATGCGTTGACCCATTCGTGCTACAACTATAATATAGCTACAGCATGGATCTACCACGTAAACAAATTTATAAATCGAACTCATCTTTAAACGTCAAATCTCGTGATTAAAAACCTAGCAAGCTCACAGCATAGCAAAGTGGCGAAGCAATCAGCTTTTTTTTTTTGCCGTTGAGCAATCAGTTTCAAAATAGGAGATTCAGATGCCTGGGTGATCAGTAATCGATTGCTGAAAACAGAATTTGAAAATTCGAAACCGTTCTCGAGATAATCGTGGGACAGACAGACGGACAGACATCGTGAAATCAATAAGTGTCTTCGTAAGCTTCGCCACTTAATAAATAAGACCCCACAGCATATTTGTTTTGCTATTTATTGAGTTACATTTTAACTATCACTGTATAACCTGTGATTAGATATTAACAGATAATTAATTATTTAGGTTGTATATTGTTGATGGAAGAGTATCATATTTAAAACTATATATGTGGCTCCCTAAAACATACCAAACTATAGAAGAAATGTATAAATTGCTACAAAAACCATGAAATAGTCAAGCATGTTAATTGATGATTTCATAAGAGCTCTCTCGAAATTCTTTCATTAAACACGCTTGTTAGTTTCTAAGCAATAAGTTTAATATATCAGACATTAATTTGGTTTATAATTAGTTCTTATGAAATGCAATCAATATGGCCAGCAAAACGAGATACAGAATGTAAATAAAGTTTCTGTAATCAATGGGTGCATAAACAATTTTTTTAATAAATGACTAGCTATAACACCTATACTAATTGTTCTTAGTATAAAATAAAGTATTACTGATTTAGACTTGATGGGAAGTCTAAATCAATAATATAAATCACGAGACTATCTTTTTATTGTCATTCATGGCATGAAATTAAAAACATCAACGACAAAAACTATATTATAACAATAACTATATATTATAAAGAAATCAATTAAAACAGAAACATGCAATACGATACACCCAGTTTAGCAGGAATAAACTTCAATTCATTAATAAGAGGCCCAAATGCTAAACAGACAAGTACTTTCTACTACACCCATCGACAGCCGCTTTTGGCGTTATTACGTGTTACTTTGTAGAGAAAAGAACAGCAATAATTATCACTCGCCATCGTAAGTTATAAGGAAGCTCAAGGCTGCTCAGCGACCTACGAAGATCTATGCTCGGAGTTTCGCTGCGTCGTAGACTTACATAGAAATGAGGATATACGCAGTGGAACCGGAGTAACGACGGGCCGGCCTTATAGCTCGAAGAACCGACAGCCGGTTGGGAAGGTCGAAGTGTAGGGGATCCCTCACTAGATGAAGTGACAACCAGTTTAACGAGGCAGGAAGTCGATAGATATAGCTGGCTCAGGACTGTACTTTGCAACATTCCCTGGGAGAGGCATATGACATCAGCTGATGACTTGTGTAGTGCTGTAATGATTGTGATGATAATGTTGGTAACGTAACTCTGTAAAGGTTTTCTTATCTCGTTATTGGGTATTTCACATTAGCCGATAACGCAACGCCCACTACTTCACCAATATTTAAAAAACTTAGAATTATATTTATACAATTATAACAAAAAATATGTACAAAATTGCAATAAAAAAATAACGAGCAGGTAGCGTTGCAAAGTGATAAAAGTACCTGTACTCAAAGACGTATTAAAAAGATAGGTTACATTATAACATTATTGTACCTTAAAGTGGCGCAGGTAGTACTATATCTACGTAAAGTTATTTATAATGACACGTTGCGCTAACAAAAAGAGTCAAATGATGATACCCATCGTTAGAAAAAGATGAATATACATCATTAGCTGCGTATTGATTGTTGCCGAGCGCCCATTGGCACGAGCGCGTGACACCGATATGGAAAATTAACACACTAGCTAGCGTCAAAGGTTACACTAGCGGTTAGGGTTAAAATAATAAAACCAATTATGGACAAAACATCTATATTCAAAATATTAATGAGACGTCTTTCTTGTCTCTTAACAGTTGCCGTGTAATTTGTGCACAACCTAAAAACATAGGAAGGCATTTTTGCCACGAATAACTTGAAGATTTACACGCTGTAGCGAAAGTATAGCCGTGACGCGAGAGCGTGCCCGACTGAATGCGAGTTGGGCAATTATCTGACTTTCGTATTGCCATTTTAGAGCGAGTATGACGTATCTATACTTTTAAAAACATCTTAGGCTGTACTGCGTCTAAAAATACAATAGTAATCTATGGTCAATGTTGAACTGCATATAAATGAAAGGGAATATGATGACACTACACTGTAACGTACAAAACATCTAACAATTAATTATTTAAGAATAAGTCAACGTGGAATAATTTGCCGGCGTCAGTCTTACCGTCCGAATACAATATGGGTGTCTTCGAAGCAAGAGTGAATAGGAATTTGTTATGCTAGAACAGTGCGATTAACCATCAGGCGCTTCACCACTTACCACTAGGTGGAATTGTAGTAGCACGCATAATAAATAAATATATATTGGTAAATCCAATTGAGCATGCCTTCGCATTAAAAATAAGTAGTTTAAATACATTTCGACAGCACTATCGGCTTCAAAACCCTCGAAAATCATGAAAATGACACTTATGATGAAAAAATTGGTACCTACTTCAGCCGCCATCTTGGATTTACATTTCGACAGCACTATCGGCTTCAACACCCTCGAAACCCACAAAAATGACACCCACGAGGAAAAAAATTATACCTATTGCAGCCGCCACCTTGGATTTACATTTCCACAGCACTATCGGCTTCAGCACCCTCGAAAACCATGAAAACTACACCCATGATGAAAAATTGATATCTATTGCAGCCGCCATCTTGGATTTACATTTCGACAGCACTATCGGCTTCACCACCCTCGAAAACCATGAAAATGACACCCATGATGAAAAAGTTGGTACCTACTTCAGCCGCCATCTTGGATTTACATTTCGACAGCACTATCGGCTTCAACACCCTCGAAACCCATGAAAATGACACCCACGAGGAAAAAAATTATACCTATTGCAGCCGCCACCTTGGATTTACATTTCCACAGCACTATCGGCTTCAGCACCCTCGAAATACCATGAAAACTACACCCATGATGAAAAATTGATATCTATTGCAGCCGCCATCTTGGATTTACATTTCGACAGCACTATCGGCTTCAACACCCTTAAAAACCATGAAAATGACACACATGATGAAAAAATTGGTACCTACTTCAGCCGCCATCTTGGATTTACATTTCGACAGCACTATCGGCTTCAATACCCTCGAAACCCATGAAAATGACACCCAGGATGAAAATATTTATACCTATTACAGCCGCCACCTTAGATTTACATTTCGACAGCACTATCGGCTTCAGCACCCTCGAAAACCATGAAAATGACACCCATGATGAAAAAATTGATATCTATTGCAGCCGCCATGTTGGATTTACATTTCGACAGCACTCATGGCTGCAACACCCTCGAAAACCATGAAAATGATATCCATGATGAAAAAATTTGGTACCTACTTCAGCCGCCATCTTAGATTTACATTTCGACAGCACTATCGGCTTCAACACCCTCGAAAACCATGAAAATGACACCCATGATGAAAAAATGATACCCATTGCAGCCGCCACCTTGGATTTACATCTCGACAGCACTATCGGCTTCAACGCCCTTGAAAACCATGAAAATGACACCCATGATGAAAAAATTGGTACCTACTTCAGCCGCCATCTTGGATTTACATTTCGACAGCACTATCGGCTTCAACACCCTCGAAACCCATGAAAATGACACCCACGAGGAAAAAAATTATACCTATTGCAGCCGCCACCTTGGATTTACATTTCCACAGCACTATCGGCTTCAGCACCCTCGAAAACCATGAAAACTACACCCATGATGAAAAATTGATATCTATTGCAGCCGCCATCTTGGATTTACATTTCGACAGCACTATCGGCTTCAACACCCTTAAAAACCATGAAAATGACACACATGATGAAAAAATTGGTACCTACTTCAGCCGCCACCTTAGATTTACATTTCGACAGCACTATCGGCTTCAGCACCCTCGAAAACCATGAAAATGACACCCATGATGAAAAAATTGATATCTATTGCAGCCGCCATGTTGGATTTACATTTCGACAGCACTAATGGCTGCAACACCCTCGAAAACCACGAAAATGATATCCATGATGAAAAAATTTGGTACCTACTTCAGCCGCCATCTTAGATTTACATTTCGACAGCACTATCGGCTTCAACACCCTCGAAAACCATGAAAATGACACCCATGATGAAAAAATTGATACCCATTGCAGCCGCCACCTTGGATTTACATCTCGACAGCACTATCGGCTTCAACGCCCTTGAAAACCATGAAAATGACACCCATGATGAAAAAATTGGTACCTACTTCAGCCGCCATCTTGGATTTATATTTCGACAGCACTATCGGCTTCAACACCCTCGAAAACCATGAAAATGACACACATGATGAAAAAATTGATATCTATTGCAGCCGCCATGTTGGATTTACATTTCGACAGCACTAATGGCTGCAACACCCTCGAAAACCATGAAAATGATATCCATGATGAAAAAATTTGGTACCTACTTCAGCCGCCATCTTAGATTTACATTTCGACAGCACTATCGGCTTCAACACCCTCGAAAACCATGAAAACGACACCCATGATGAAAAAATTGATACCCATTGCAGCCGCCACCTTGGATTTACATTTCGACAGCACTATCGGCTTCAACGCCCTTGAAAACCATGAAAATGACACCCATGATGAAAAAATTGGTACCTACTTCAGCCGCCATCTTGGATTTATATTTCGACAGCACTATCGGCTTCAACACCCTCGAAACCCATGAAAATGACACCCATGATGAAAAAATTGATACCCCTTGCAGCCGCCACCTTAGATTTACATTTCGACAGCAATATCGACTTCACCACCCTCGAAAACCATGAAAATGACACCCATGATGAAAAAGTTGGTACCTACTTCAGCCGCCATCTTGGATTTACATTTCGACAGCACTGTCGGCTTCAACACCCTCGAAAACCATGAAAATGACACCCAAGATAAAAAACTTGATACCTATTGCAGCCGCCACCTTGGATTTACATTTCGACAGCACTATTGGCTTCAGCACCATCGAAAACCATGAAAATGACACCCATTATGAAAAAATTGATACTTATTGCGGCCGCCATCTTGGATTTACATTTCGACAATCCTATCGGTTTCAACACCCTCGAAAACCATGAAAATTTCACCTATGACCAAAAAAAATGATACTACTTACTTTTAGTACGTACTACTATTATTTATTCTGTGCTTTTAAAATATTGTAATAAAAAAATCTCTTATTATTATTATTATAATCAAGTATTTAAGAAATTTGGTTATTCGAATATTATGTATTGGTACAGCGATCTTTTTGAGCCGCTGCAAACAACCGAAATAATGTCCACTCACGACGGCGACTGACGGCGAACTGGGTGCCAAGTGCGAGATGTTGTTTTACGCGCTCGATATCGAGAAAGTTAACTACAATTTGTATGGAATAAAATCAGCGCCAACTAGTGGCAATAATCGGAATCACCATCGAGCATTGACTCTCATTCGTCAGTGAGAACGTTAACGCACGTGATTGGTTGGAGCGGCAATCGAGACGTAAAATTTTACGCGGTCGATATCGAAAAAGTTTTCACCTAAATTTTTACAGTGAGATAGAAGAGTGAGAATAATTGTTGAAGAGTTAATTTTATTTCATTTTGTGAGAACGATATATAACTTAGGCAGGCCGTTTTTTTTTTCGTTAGGAGGATGTTTGCAGCCACAAATAAATGTCTTTCTCATCTATTATTATTCGTTATTAATGAATAACTAATAATAATAGATGACTACTATTATAAAGCCAGTGCTGAAGCAAGAGCTTGTGCATATTTTAGTCCGTTGTTACACCCCAATGACAGGTAGGTAATTTAAGGATAGATATCGCCTTCTCCAAGAAAGTATTCAAGTTTTTGTGTAAATACCGTTTGATAAATCCAAGTTCCTAACATCAATATTTAATAATTAAGTCAGTAGTAAGTATCATAAGTTCACTTAACACTAAGTAACTAAATTACATTTACTGCTCCATAAATGTCAACATAAAATCATATTAGAATGAAAACACCTTCATGTTTTTTTGCTTTCAATTTAATACTTTCAATAATTAACATTAAAATAAAATGGCTAATTCTCAATCTCATAATAATAACACAAACTGACGAAACCTTGATCAAATTACGAAACATATACAAATAGCTAATAATGAATTGTGATTCCGATTATTGCCACTAGCTGGCGCTGATTTTTTTTTTTTTTTTTTTTTTTCATTTATTTTGGCAACAAACAGTCATATTTCTTATTATATAGTTTACATTTTACATTACACTTTAAAAAGGACCAAGTAGTGCCAATAAATATACATTAATAAACCATATTATTTACATTGTGAGACAACATAGTCGGGCAACAAATTTTACTGCAAAAACTTTTTTAAATTTGTTTTAAGAAGATCTGAACTAGTGCTAAAAAGATCTATTTCTGAAAAATGTTTGTTATACATGTTGGTGGAACGACATATATAAGAGTTACGTGTATAGTTTTTATGAAACCGCGGAGGAATGAATAGTGGTAACGAACGTGAGGAGCGCACTGGAAGACGAACGCTTGCTGGAAATGAAATCATAGACAAAAGAGTCGGTGAATCTATTAATGAATTTAGAATTTTATGTAGAAAAATAATGTCAAACATTTTACGTCTGTTAAAAAGACTCAGCATTTTGTGTCTGCACAGAGCTTCATTATATGATTCGTTCTCAATACAGCAACGATAGTTAAGGGATTTCAAAAACTTTTTTTGTACTTTTTCTATCCTCTCAATATGTATTTGATAAGAGGGGCTCCATACCGTGCTGCAAAAATCAAGGATCGAACGTACAAAAGAAAAGTATAACAGTTTGAGAGTAATACCCTTATTAAATGGTTTTGTTATTCTTAAAATAAAACTCAAACTTCGAAAAGCTACTTATAATATGGTCTATATGAGAGTTAAAAGACAATTTAGAGTCCACGATTAGGCCAAGATCTCTCGTTGTAGTAACCCTTTTAAGAATGGTGCCATTCAGACAATATTCGAAATTTATTTGGTTGACTTTACGTGAAAAAGATAGCACATGACATTTGTCAGTATTGAGATATAATTGATTAGTAACACAATATTTTTCTAAAGCAAGCAAATCTTGTTGCAGTTTGAGACAGTCCTCTCTTGACTTAACAATTTTATATATCTTGGCATCATCAGCGTAAAGAAGATGTTGACTCTCATTTAATGTTTGTCCAATATCGTTAATATATAAGGAAAACAGGAGCGGGCCAAGATGAGATCCTTGAGGAACACCTGAAGGTACGGGTAGAAATTTCGAGGTGAATCCCTTAATACATACAGCTTGACTTCTATTTTTTATGTATGATTCAATCCATCTAAGAAGGTTGCCATGTACACCTGCCTTTGCGAGCTTAGCTATTAGTAAGCTATGGTTAATTTTGTCAAAAGCTTTAGAGAAATCAGTGTACACGACATCCACTTGTAGATTGTCATCCATGGCTCTTCGCAAATATTCCGTGAAAGTTATCATATTCGTATCAACACTTCTGCCCTTAAAAAATCCATGTTGGTGTTGGGATATATATTGACGAGCAGAGAGCGATAAGTAAGTTGTGATAATTTTCTCAAGGACCTTCCCCAAGACACATAATTTCGAGATAGGTCTATACTCGGTTACTATATCTTTGTTATTATTTTTTGGAATAGGAGTTATTAAAGAGTATTTCCATATGTTGGGGAACACTCCACTTTTGACAGATGCGCGGAAAATTAATGTTACCGGCACTGCGAGTTCATTTGCACATTTCGAAATAAGAAGAGGATGAATAAAATCTGAACCCGCGCCTTTATTGATATTAACTTTTTGTAATTCTTTAAGAACTAATTCAAAGCTTATATCATTTAAGTTTATATCTAAAGTTGTATGTGAACTTTGATTACTCGGGTAATCTTGGTGACTGAAATTGCTGACGGTTGTAAATACGGAATGGAAATATTCATTGAAGGCATTACAAATATCTATACCACCAGAAATAACTTTACCTTTGTACAACATCTTTTCAGGAAAATCGCCCGTGGTATTTTTCGATTTTATAAAAGACCATAAAAACTTAGGATGTGTTTTTATTTTATTTTCGGAAAGTTCAATAAAATTTTTATAACAATCACGCTGCATTTTTTTAAATCTGCTTCTCAACAATGAAAATGTTTGATAGTCACTCATGTTGCCGTATACCTTCCATTTTTTATGGTATTTACATTTTTCTTTCGATAACTTAACAAGGGGCTTAGTGTACCACACTGGGTATTTTAGATTATAATTGAATTTACTAACGGGAACATATTTATTCAAAATATCATTCAAAGAATTATAAAAGTAGTTTGTTATGCATTCCACATTGGTCATATAACTAAATTTTTCATCCCAGTTAATAGATTTTAAGGCCTTTTTTATAGATACGAAGTCGGCTTTGTGATACTGTTTTTTTGTACCTCTACATGGGTTGAGTGTAGGAGCAAAGCTTAGTTTAAAATCAATTTCTAATGCCTTATGATGAGGATCCTCTGTAACAAGTGGAAGTTTGCAAGATGATACTTGACAAGTTTCATTACTAAAAACCAAATCTAAAAGCCTGCCGTTTACGTTAAGTTGATTATTGTGTTGCGATAATAAGGATAAACTCATAAAGTCAGCTGTAAGACAAGCTAAACTATTGTTATTTGTATGTATATCTAGGGAATTAGTACATGTATTATGAGACCAATGAGCATAACTTATATTGAAGTCGCCGAGTACTAGAAATACATCATCAGAATTACGAATTATAAAGTCATTAACTCTATCGTAAAAACAACTCAACAACAATTCGTGATTATTACCGTGCGCAATATACGTTGATATTATATGCAAGAAGCGAGATGCGTTATGGGAGCGAGGAGTTAAGGTGGTAGGACAAGAGTGAATGTGAAGCGGCACCGTCACCCATACTTCTTCAGCGGGCGGTGGTGCGCGCACGTCTGTTCGGTGCGTTGCACAAAGATCGCGGCGTACCGCTATTATTACTCCACCTCCGCGCCCGTGTCCGCTAACAGTTAAGTTACGATCGCATCGATATATCTCGTACCGGCTATCAAAAAACTCACAGTTATGAAAATTATCATTAAGCCAAGACTCTGTTACACATATTACATCATAGTTATTACAAAGAACAGCTTCTAAAAAAGAGTGCGATTTAGTGCGTAGTCCCCTCACGTTTTGATAGTAAATAGAAAGGTTAATGTTATCGTATTTTATAGTATAGTATTTTTATTATGATACCTATTAGAGTTCCACCAAAACAAAAAGTATGCAGCAATAAATACAAACACTTAGGACTAATAACAAAAGTTTTTTTCATACTCACAAACCTTAAACTATTTTTAAAGGGATAATAACACAATAAAAGTGGGGCAATAGATGGAAAGAAATGCAGTCATTTTATTTTCATAAGATCGGCTTGGCAAGATACTAGTAAGGCTTTAGAAGTGTCGTTTTTACGTACCATAATCTTACATTCGGACAACCAAATATACTTATAATTATTTTCTTTGACGAGAAGCCGAGCTTGCTTATATAAAAGTTTATTATCTGGTGTTAAGTGATCACTTATGAAGATTGGTTTGGATGGGCCGTCCAATCCAGCATCAGCGGTGGTTAAACCTCTCCGGGCGCGCACAGCAGCAAGCATTTCTCTCTTACGTTGTCTTTGCGTGAACCTCACGATGATATTGGGTATTGAAGATAAATCGCGTGAGGGTTGACCATTGTACGAAGCTGCGTCCTTTTTGTTTTTCGGAATAAAACGCTGCACACGGTGTATGCTATCAATATCCGTCGAAGCTAAAGAAAACCCAATCTTATTTGCTATTTTATGGACAATACTCATCAGATTTTCTCCCTTCACGGTAGGTATCCCAGATAATTCCAAGTTATTTATTCTTCCCTGCTGCTCCTTAAAGCGAAGTTGTTGAGAAAGATGATTAATAATTGATCGTGATTCTTCAGCATCATTCATGATTGATTTTATCTTGTGATTATTAATATTATTATTTGATATCAACTGGTCAACTTCTTTTTTGATTGACGATTGCTCCTCCGATAGTTTTTGAATATTGACGTTTATCTCACGTATTTCTTGTCTAAATATAAATAGGTCATCGCGTAATGCGTTTAAAGTGCTATTTATTTTTTCGTTTTGGGTTTCAAGAACAGACTGAAAAGAACTCATTATTTTATTTTGAAAGTCAGACAGTATTTCTTGATAATTACAGTGACAATCTGGTGATTTTCGTTTCCTTTGCGCAATATTAGTAGGAACATCATCGTGTATTTTGGATAAATCTGGATGTGATGAGGAACATCCACTTGGCGGCGTTCTTGAAACACTCATTTTTTCCCCCGGTAAAAAGAAGGTAAAAATATAATGACGCGGCAGAAAAATGATGCACAGAAGATAGCTATTTTATTATTCACTATCCCCTTTACACAGGTTAAGTTATTGCACTTGAGACAAGGACGAGAACAATGTTCGCTACGATTGGCGCTTGACGTATGGCACACTCAAACACATTAATTACAATTACTTTGAGGCAATTACAGCGGAATTGTACGTAACATAAAGCGCAAAATGCTTTGTAGTTATTTATAGGAAAAATAGCGAAACTTAACAAGCGTCCGACTATGCAAGAGCTCACTTATAGACTGATTATTCTATACAAATCGTAGTTAAGCCCGCTTTTCACTACGGGATATAATCTATACTAATATAATAAAGCGGAACAGTTTTTTTTTGTTTTTTTGTTTGTTTAAACGCGCTAATCTCTGGAACTACCAGTCCGATTTCAAAAATTCTTTATGTATATTATAGCCAGATTCATGTGGAATAGTATAGGCTATCTAGCATTAAGCTATATCACTCAGCTAGCCTTAAATATGGATATTTGTTAAGCAAGTCAGAAGAAAAAGCACTCCCGAAATGATTTATCCGCGTACGCTGGTGTTATCGTTAGGGATATGTAAATACAATGTTCTAGAAAAATGTCTATTTCTTATACATAAGCCATAATTAGGTATTTTGTGACAAAAAATATTGAAAATTTAAAAGTGATTTATGAGCGTTTTTATTAGGCATGGCCTAATTATCCTTACGAACGAAAGTTATTTCATCATCAAGACAATTTTATGTAGATAAACTTTGTTCTTTATACCATGTTGTTTGGACGTATAGTTTAAGAGATAATGTAAAATTAAAATAATTCAATACTTGGCTGGGCGCGCGAACTACGCATAAACCCTAGCCGCCCGGTGAGAACTGCGAGAAGCCAGTATAGAAAGCTTCTAAGAGCGTGGTTAGTTCAATCATTATAGCTAAAATAAATTGAAAATTAATTGAGTACTTTTATGACAATGATTAGTTCCATCTTTATTTCTGAACTCTTTCATTTCACGTTGCTATCGTTTTTTGAAAATTTAATTGATTAATAAGTATAAGAGTTTTATAGCTCAAGAACCATTTCATGCCTACACACTTCTCATGTAATCGTGTACGTATTTCTTTAAAACTGGAAAAAACCGCGCTTCGTGACACTCTCTGTGTCGTGGGGGGGGGGGGACGCTCAACCGGGAGGGGGAGGGAAAGTGGATAAAACTTAACTTCGCTCTACATCATACATAATATGCCGACAGATAAAAGTACTCCATTAATTGTGCCAATTTTTCCATCCATTGCTATCAAATACAATATTTAATTTCAATTATAAAATGCTTTAGGGCATGTCACGCACCACCGACACGTGATGACGCGGGTGAAACCGCGGGGCACAGCTAGTATAATATATATTACATCTCGAGATATAAATTAATATCGCTCACCATACATTTTATATGGAACCGTTTACACTGTGCTATAATATATATTACATCTCAAGCTATAAATATTTTTTCGATCGACCGAACGATATTTTCATTTTATATTTCTCCCCCTGTACCCCGCACACTGTTCCGTGCCCCCGCAGACGGTGTACGGGGTAAAGGGGGGTAATCCAATGACCAATGACGAATGCACACTGGTTAAAAGATATATCTCACAGTGTGAAAGCCAATCACGGGATATAATTTATATTTCGGGATATAATATATATTATATCCCATAGTGAAAAGCCAGCTTTAACGTTCTCGATATCGAACGCGTAAATAAACAAAATCTCCCACTTGGCACACTGATCACAGACTACTTAGTGGATACTGATATATACAGTAATCTATGTTATCTATGGCGTTGGCGAACTGAGTTAGTGTGTAAACTATTCTGTGGCTGTAGCTCCCCATTTACAGAAATAATTTTATACAAGGCTACCAAATCAACGAAAATTTCGCCATTTTCGAGCCGAAAAAAATTAATTATAGGTAAACAAAACAAAATTACACTGCCATTTACATTCAGTGGCTTCCCACATGATATATGAAGAGATTAAAAAATAGATTGAGTTAAACAATAGATATTTTCAAAAGTTATAGTGTTTACAAGCCTTGGGGACTAAAACCCCTTTTTTATTTAAAAATAACAATTAATCGATTTAAAAAAAAATATTAATAAGTTCAACAATCATTTATCTTTCTAACAATGTGCTTTTTATATCATTTATATGTACAATATTATTGCTGGATACGATTTCATGCGACAAAACGTTGAAATTTTGATTTTTAGGCGTTAGTAGAACATACCCACGCGCTTTGCGCTCGGCATGAAAAAGTAATCGAAAATCAAATACAACCAAGTTCTGTATTTAAATATACGTTATTGTTGTATATGTACGCACGTTGATAAGTAATGCTATTTTTGTTGCCTTGTATTTTATAACCTACATTTTGTGAGAGAGATTAAGATATTTTATCGAAAAAATGTTTCAAAAACGTGTTTTTAAAAGGCAATGTCAAATATATATTCTGATAGATTTGGCATAATAATTGTTTCAGATAAGTCTATTTGGATCTTGTTAGCCAAAGACATTTAAATTGACCTATATATTTAAATCTCTTTGTTATTAGCGCTTTGAACAAAGCAGGAACCGTAGCGAAAAGCCTTGAAATACCTTGAATAATCGCATTAAAATTTAGAATCGGTTTTCAACTTTTTTACCTTACATTAATTTTTTTATATTTACAAAAAATAAAAAAATATGGTAATATAATACCGACAAAGAATGTTACATCTACTCTAGAAGCTATATTGTTAATTACTGTTAACACAAGTTTTACTTTTGTGTATTTCATTCATTAATGAATGTCTGACTTTTCTAAAGAAATTTTCGAGACCACCTTCATCGAGACGTCTCGTAAATATAAATAAATTTAGTTCCTTCTGATTTTTTAATTCTTCATGCAGTTTTATTAAAGATTTTTTTATAGGATAAGGGTGACAAACGAGCACACAGTCCACCTGATGGTAAGTGGCTGCTGCGGCCCATAGACATCTACATCTATCCTCGTTTGCAAATCAAAATGCAGATGCGTTGTCACCCGTGAGGACTAAGATGGAATGCCTCATTTCCAGTATAAAGGGCCTCCGGCCACCTGCACTCACCAAGCGAAACGCAGAGGTAAACCTCTACTTCACGCTAGTATTCTGTGAGGTCGTGGTACCACCCCGGTTCGAGCTGACCCATCTGTGCGACAGCAATTCTGCCGCGTGGCTCTACCACTGTTAAAATTTAAAATGATGTGTAAAAATTAGACACTTTAAATCCGTGAATGAAATTCATGCTATTTGTAACGTCTTTCTGCCTATCACTTATTCGCTTTAAGTTCCTGAAAAATGTTAGTATTTCTTGTAAAAACTCAATTTGATAACTATCGCATTGAAACGGTTTTTTTTTTATATTTATTAGGAGACCGCAGTGTAGTTGAGTGTAAGAAATCAAACAAATTATTAATTTTATTTACAAAATAAGCGGTATCTCTTGTAGCAACCTCAGATAAGATTTAAATCAATCTACGTAGGTACACCATATTTACACTTTTTATATTTCATTGGATACGAATTATTCTTTAAAAACAAAATTTGACATTTATTATTTTTACACAACCCTGAGGTTGAGCACTGGCCGAGCCGATTTAAAGCAGTTTCTCTTTGTACGTGACAAGCTGCCAGTGCTCACGCACACGCACATCAAGCTTGTAGTGGTGTACCTATCACTGCGCGGTTGTATGAAGCTTTGCCTCTGCACGGTACGGTTTCTTTACTCATGTGGTATCGGTAGGCGAAGTGTAAGGCGATCTAGGGATGGGCAAGTGAAAAAAGGATTTCACAGTAAGTTCGCTACTGATGCCGGTGGCCATTAAATGAGGTGGCAAAAGTATTGTCGATCGTAGTATCAGATGTCACTGCTCCTCGTTATTGGTTTGGGTACTTCACATTTCTACTTACAGAAGAAGGTGATGGTAGCTATTGGAAGCCATATTTTCCTGGCCTTTCCTAAATTCGCCTTCGTCGTGTAGTCCAACACAATGTGGTGCATATTCTTATGCTGCCTCTACACGGTAAAAAAATGCTTGGCTTGACCTATTAACTGAACTTGGGCACGCCATTGCTGTTGGTTTCAAATGACTAAAATCGTATGTCATAAAAAAATTGTCTATATAACTATATAATATATTCCATATTTTTATAGAATTAGGGTAACAAACGATCACAGTCCACCTTTGATGCTGCGGCCCATAGACATACATCCTCAATTAAGAATCAAAATGCCCACCCCTAAAGACTTAAGATGGAATGCCTCGTTTCCAGTAAAAAGGGTCTCCGGTTCTCTACACTCACCATACGAAACAGCAAATTTAATTTGTTATTTTACGCTGGTATTGTGTAAGCGTGGTCCTACCCCGGTTAAGCCAACACATTCGCGCTACAACTAATATAGCTGATCATTTAATCTGATGCAAAACAGCAAATGTAGGTAACTGTTACCGTTCAACTTATTAAAGTCCACTGCTGAACATAGGCCTCCCCCATAGATCACCTCATATGGGTGATAATTGCCACGCTTGGCAAGCAGGTCGGCAAGTAACAGTAAGTACAAAACAACTACTAAAATAGGTATTTACCCTGATGCTTTCTAGGCTATACGTAGGGTTTTACATATTTTTTTATAATATAGTATTAGGTAGAAAATATCTAACCACAAAAATATACCATCTAGTTGAGTATTTTCGCTATTCCAAAACGCGACGCTTGCTTATGATTCTTAGCTTGTGCTCAGAGTATAAAGTTGTATATTATATGTATACTATTTCATTATTTGGTATTTAATATATTTTAATATGTGGCGCACTAAAGATAGTGTGGTTGGTGGACAACACTACTCAATTGAAATGAATGTAAAATCAGGTGTTTAGTACATATCGAATGAATTTTGTTTTGAGTCGTTAGCATTATTAATAAAATCAGGTATTATGTAATATGCGGAAGTCGCTTACATTAAAAAAATAAAGTAAAAAAATAATTAAATGGTGTGTGAGGTGTGAGTCTTACTAGTTTAAAATTAAGGGAGGACGGGATGTGCTCTTCAAACTATGGTCTGTTGATAAAATATGTTTACCTACATGGGAAAATAATAAGGACTTTCAAAAATCCTACTTGGCAACACTATCAAAGTATAGTTCTACTGAATCTGAAATCTAAAAAAATAATGATGTGAAGATCTTCATGGATTTTTGAAGTGAAAACTACTTTAGAATCGTTGTGATTTGAAACTCCATGAAACGAAAACCGACACAAAAAAGACACAAACATACACATCTTTAAGAATTAAATTGAACATTATATTAAGTAAGTCGCATTTAGGCCATCTAGCATCTACTTTCGTACCACCTTGAGAGTCAATCAATATTTGGCTATAAAATTAAACTTCTATCTTATATTTTATGCCGCACTTGTAGTTGAAAATTATCATATGAAATAAATCATTTGTCGTGAAATATTTTTTTATTTTCATTTCATTTGAAGGTCTTCTACCGCGTGTGAACTGCACATGTTTTATTTATTTATAATATTTTATCTTTAATATTTAGAAATCATGCTGTGAACTGGAAATGATCAAGAAGTTAATATGATTTTAGTTGCAATCGGTCTAAAAAAGTAGACAAAAATCAAACACAGTTATCACGAGTCAAAATCACTTCTAAATCTTCAACGCCTGACACCCTAAGCGAAATGGTGCTTACATCAGAGTCGTCACTACTGCTTAGCTTTCCCAACCAACAAGCCAGTTTTACGTTAGCAATTAACATAAATATTGCAAAAATAGTTGATTTTTAATAATTTTTTTTTCTCAAAAAGTACGTGTCTCCGAATGTTGAAACTTTACGTGTGTGCTTATAATAATATAACATTTCTGTAAAAAAATATCAATCCCCAACTCGATGGATGTCAATAGAATGTCGTACCGTCATTACTGTCGCTACTACTGTTTTCAATTTGTATAATAAAGAAGGCATGTGTTATGTAAATCTCTCCTGTCCTATCTTTTCTGGAAATAGTGTCTTGTTTTAGCTCTCTCAGTAATTTCCGCAATGTTGATACCTGTTTCCAAACTACGTAATACTTATTATTTTTATGAAGTATTGCATATTTCTCAAAATCGTCTAATTTAGACCCTTTTCCTATGCCTGAAGTCTGCTATGCCTGGGGTCAGCCACGCCATACGTCTTGATTTATCTGTCCTTCCTTTTTAACCTTTGTTATAGCTACACGAGAAAGACCTAAAAAGATATTAATATTAAATATACAATATTATTAAAATATAAAAAGTTTAAGTACCAAAATATTTTATTTGAACTACTACAAATTCAGTAATCAGTCCGTTGCCAGTAAGTTACTAAAAATAAAATCCAGTTTAATAAGTTACCAAAAATGCCATGTAAACACATTTTAATCGATAGATTGTAGTTAAGACACATTATTTTTATTTTATACCATAATAGATTAAATAAAACTACTTTTACGGATTTTATCGCATTTAATTGTTCTTATTAAAAAAATACGCGATAATTTAATGAACTATACTTATATTGCTCTAACTTGCACAAAGTGCAGTCTAGAAATCAAGGATGGCCTATTATCACGCTTATAATCTTTAAAACTCAGCATCGCCAGGATATTACGAGAATATAACTGCTGTTTGCGACCACGCGCCGATTCGATTGAAGAGGGATTTATTTCTGAGTAATTGTAACTCTCTCAGCAATTAAGAACAATTTGATTTTAATTATTGTAGTGTTTTAGAGATTATGACAACTGTTAGACCTCATCTGACAGCTGTGCTTATAATCTGACCTGGCCTTATAACCTCAAATAGTTATTTACTTACTAGCATTTTCCTCTGGCCAATGAAAAGATACCAAGTTATTATGTGATTATAAACAATAATTGTTTTTATACAACACTAGTTGTAGGTAGACGCGACAAGTGACAGGTAAATCAATGTATGGAAAGTGGACATGATACTTTAAAGATTTAATTTGTTAGAAGTATTTTTGGGTAAAGGCCTTATAGCCAATGCTATAACAATGATATAAAAGTAGATTTCCAAACTGCGAATGTCAATGTCAATAATGTCATACGAGTTTTGGCGGGAACTTGACCTGCGGCGGTTTGTTGCTCCTGTATTATTGTTTAAATAATGGTTTAAAGTGGACTTTGATATATAAAAGTGGTGCGATTTTGTGTATTAAGTGTCTGCGCATGTGAACTATTAGTGAAAACTGTGAAACAAGTGCTCTAATGGAGATGGAAATCTCAAGATAAGCTGTTTGTTTGCATAGGCGCCTTTAGATACCATCGCCAACTGTCAGCTGTCTGCTGGCTTAAGTTGCCGTCAAAATCTCCCAAGGGCTGCACAATGTGATGCATCAATATATTGTGAAGCAGTGAATTGTGAAGGATAATTATACATTAAGACTAGGCTGTATGGCATAGTTCCTTTGCCTGCTCTCGCGAGCGAATAATAAAAACAACAATAATGTCATAAGTTATGTCATTATATCAATGTCATATGTCAAAATGTCATATCATATCAAAAGTCAAAACAAGAGTGGTCGGATAAAAGTGGATAAAAGTAACGCTTCATTAACAGTTATTGTAATAATTATTTATTCTGTGGTAATATCTTATTATGTTAATCAAGATTAATAATAAAATTCATTAGGTTTTCTTTTGTGTATTTTCTTGTAAAATTTCTCTTATATTATAGTAGGAAACGTATAAGTATAGATCAAAGAAGTTATTATAAGCACTGTGACAAAATGTCAACATTCGAAAATTTAACGAAATTGCAGGTAGGTTATCATATTTTTTTTGTATTTTTAAAACCTTATAAAAATGTTTACTTTTTAGTTTGACTTTCTCGATGAAACCTCATTTTAGTACTGCAATGACAAACCAGATGGCGTGTAAATAAAGACATATGTGCGTTGTGTTTTAAATTTTTATTATACAGCATACAGCTGCTTTGAAATATTGAAATTGAGCAAATATTAGGGCATTGAGTTATATGTACTGCGTACACATATAACTCAACGTATTAGGGTTAAAATTTCAGGTATCTATTATAGGCCTTTGTGGTTAGTAAAAATAAAACTACACACTAGACTTGAGTTTTCAAATGTGTACTGAATTATTACAGATTATATTTATAAAGTACACTATGACTGGTTGAACTTCTTCGTTTATTATCAGGAATATGTTGCTGTATTTTCTGTTTGATTTTCCTTTGTAGTGGCGGCTTAAGAGAATCAACTACCCCATCTCGTGGGTGTCATAAGAGGCGACACAGGTAAATCAAATAGGAGATAGGTAGCAACATTTTCCTGATTAGAACTCAAATTAATAAAAACCTGCGATTGTAATCTATGAGGCGATCTTTAGGGGAGGCATCTGTTCAGCAATGGACTTTGATATTCTGTAATGATAATGTTAACACATCTTTAGCATTTGCGGTAACTACGGTGATATGATATCGTCAGAACTAACTTGTAAAATGTTCTTTTAGAAAGCACGCGTTTCACTGCATCGTGATGTACAGTCAATTTGTAAAGAGTGTTGCCACTTACTGGGACTGGAAATAACGAAGCCTGCAATGGAAATTATTGCTGAGTTGCTGTATAAGAAATTGTCTATATATGGTCTCGATTTAGAAGCGTTCGCGAAGTATGTCGATCTTTTTCATAAGTCCGTATTTTACGCGAAAACACACCTAAGCTATCAATGCGACTGAGTTTGAAAAGTATAATATATGATTTTAAATATGAAATTATAAAAAAAAACATAAAATTCCTTTCCCTAAAGTTATAGGTTACTAGGCCTCTCCCTTTGTAGTGAAGATTTTCCTTATTTGCCACTGTTAGCATGTGGGTTAGCGATCGCACGTCTTGCACCTTTTTATACGTGTCAAAGCCATGCTGCAGCTATTAGCAGTATAGTTGTGGCACGAATGGTTCGGCTCGACAGGGAAGGACCACGCTCTCACAGAATACCAGCATACAATAGCAGCTTAACGCTGCTGTGTTTCGTATGATGAGTGTAGAGGTGTAGAGAAACCCTTATTACTATAAACCGAGGCATTCTATCTTAGTCCTCACGGCTGACAACGAATCTGCGTTTTGATTCGTAATCGCAGATAGATGTAGATGTCTATGGGCCACAGCAACCACTTACCATAAGTTGGACTGTGTGCTTGTTTGTCACCATTATACTATTAAAAAGAAACGTTTCGCATCCTTGCCGCTTCTTGCTCCCCGTCACCGGTCTGAGGATTTTAAGTGTGACGTAAACGAGATGGTTATAATATAGCCATCTATTGAATGCCGTGTTCTTACGATACCCACGGGAGATTTCTTTGAGTCTCACTCCAATCATATCATTCGTGAGGCAGCTACTTATGCAGCCCCACTCCCCTCTCGCTATCTAGTCCGCAGGCCGAGAAACTCTCTCTCGGACCCGCCTAAAAAACTTTCAACCGACTTGAACTGCCTCCTGGCGGCTCAGGCCGACTCTTCTTAAATTTGCCTTAGTAGGCTCCCCCTCAGCGGCTCGTAGCCGCCTGCGCCCTCTTTTTCCAAAAGAGGGTCGCTTCTGATTCGGCAGAAAGGCCTAATAAGCCAATGCCAGTCCCATGAGTGGTGTTTAGTGGGTACACTTAGGGTGTTAGGTAGTTAGTCACAGTGAGTCCCACATAACCACGACAGCCGGCTGTCGTGGTATGCATAAAGCATTCACCACCTCCTCGCGTTAACGGGGTAGCCCTTTTCATTTGCATCTGGGCGCAAAAAAATAATTCGTCATAATTTCTATGGACGTGCAAAAAAAAAAACACACACACATAAACCAAACGTTATATTCATTCGCACACCCTCCCCATAGAGTATGCGTAGAGTATGAGTAGCGTACACACTATACTTATACTATATAGACTTCACACATACTTAAATACTAACAAGCTCACTTAGTATTAAATTATAATCCATAGGAAGAGCAAAACCATCCAATATAAGCATTTTTATAAGCTTCCTGGGTGGTTCTGGTCTGGTCACGGCATAATACTGTTACTAAACAAGGTTGAGGAAATAAACTATTTTTCATTTGATTTAATTTTAATTATTATGATGTATGATTTTAACTTAAAATGAGATGATATAAATTGACCGTGTAGTGGCGGTGTAAGAATATACACTACCCCATATCGTCCCGTGGGTGGCGTAACAGTGGCAACCATGGCAAATATTATATATCTATGGAAGTTGACTCGATTTGATATCGTTCTGGTTAGAACAACTGAAAACGCGCCGGCTCCAACTGTCTTGTTACATTATGGTCGGATCATTTCTTATATATATTTATCAACCACTAGTAGACTTGAGCCTCTCCTATTCTATTTTTCTTCGTCAATCTAAATGTTTTATATCTGACTAGCAATCCGCCGCAGCCTCGTCTGGAGAATATTATTTATTAATATGGTGTTATTTACATTTAAGGTAACCATCAAATACCTTATTTATCTATCTATTGGTATGCGAACAATATTTAAATGACGGGAAATTTAACAGTAATAATACAAATTATTTCGTAATTTGGTTTTTCGTTTATATTAACCTTATAAATGTACTAACTGGCAGTATAGCGAATATTTTTTGTAAAAAGTATTCCAACAAAAAATGTTCAAATGGGTGTAGGGTGTGCACCTGAAACGTCGAGAATTAAAAAATAAGTTAATGAGACGCGATAATATCCATAAAAATAGTTTTATTCAATGTGTAGTATTCGCGCAAATATAATAAATCATGAGATACCTAATACTTTTTTTGTTATGAACATTTAAATATCAAAATGATGTCTTTATATGAATGGCAAGACTACGGTTCTCACGGCGCCACGATTTGAAGTTCAAAGTTACTTCTGCAACGGCTTTGGCGCTGCGGGAAGTGCAGCCCCTTCGCCCTTGCGTAGCAAATCGCAAGCACCCATGCTCACCTCTGCTTTACATAGGCTGCACTAAAAGTATCGGGAATGGAATAGTTCCACTGATCCTGTCATATTAAAATCTTTATAATTGAAAACTCCTTGGTTTTAAAAATCGAATACCATTTATTTTTTAAAAAAAAGATTCGCGGCCTTGTCACAAGGTTTTGTCAAACTTGTTTAGTCGTTGAGAAAATGGAATTGACTCGAGAAAATTCAAGAGCGATGATTTATTTTGACTTTCGAAGTGGTTTAACACAATAGTGTTGACCGGATGATTTCTGCATTTGGTGATGAAGCTCCATCCGAAACCACAATTTATCGCTGGTTTGCTGAATTTCAACGTGGACGTGTCAAGCTCAGTGATGATCCCCGTCAATGTCGTCCAAAAACTGCAGTCACCCAAGAGAACGTTGATGCTGTGCGTAAGCTGATTGAGGAAGATCGACATGTGACATACCGCGTAATTCAGGCAACTTTAGACATTGGCATGAGTCAAATACAAATAATCTTGCATAAACAATTAGGTGTAAAAAAGTTGTTTTCCCGATGGATACCGCATTGGCTCTGTGAAGAGCAAAAAGCGGTTCGCGTTACTTGGTGTGTCAGAACTCTCGAAAGATTCTACGCAGGATCCTCAAATGCTGTATACAACATCGTATCAGGTGACGAATCTTGGATATACGCGTACGAACCCGAAACAAAAAACCAGTCACGAGTTTGGGTGTTCGAAAATGAGTTAAAGCCAACAAAAATTGTTCCTTCACGGAGTGTTGCAAAAAAAATAGTGGCCACGTTTATCTCCAAAACCGGCCATGTCACGACTATTCCTCTTGAGGGACAAAGGACGGTTAATGCAGAATGGTATGCTAGAATTTGTTTGCCACAGGTCGTTTCTGGACCCCGTAAAGAGAACTGCAACCGCCGCATCATCCTCCATCACGACTCCATGAGAACTCGCATTTCTCACATCGCACACAGAACAAAAGAGTTTTTAGAGCAAGAAAACATAGAATTATTAGACCATCCGCCGTACAGCCCCGACTTAAGCCCTAATGATTTCTATACTTTCCCTAAAATAAAGAATAAATTGCGTGGACAGAGATTTTCATCACCTGAAGAAGCTGTGGACGCCTACAAAACGGCCATTTTGGAGACCACAACTTCCGAATGGAATGGTTGCTTCAATGATTGGTTCCATCGTATGGAAAAATGTGTCAAATTTCGCGGAGAATACTTCGAAAAGCAATAAATACATTTTTAAATAGTAATGTTGTGTGACTTCTTTGATTCCCGAAATTTTCAGTGCCGCCCTCGTAGCTTATTAGTCGTCTTCGGAGTCCAGCCTTAGCCGCTACGGCTCGCACAGGTGCCTGCTATTTGCTACAGCGGGCGGGGGCTGCACTTCGCGCAGCGCCGAAGCCGTTGCAGCAGTAACTTTGGGTCAATGTTCCTGTGTAAAAAGTAATTTTTAGTATCTATATCTCGGAAAGTAAGCGAGATGTCGAAAAATTATATTCTTACTTTTCGACGTATCCCGTCCAGATCTATGAGAATCCTTTAAATCGTGGCGCCCTAGGTACCCTAGAACCTAGAAGCCTTATAACCACCACTGTATATAATACGATATGGCTATACCGCCATCTCTCGGAAGACCTTTCTGGCTTTTTGTTGTCACATCTTACGACACCCACACACACACATACACACTCACCCACACACGGGATGATTTGGGGTGATGCATTCTCTTACATTGCTACCACATCCACACGACTATCTACATACATATATTTAAGTAGGGTTATTTCTTAACAAATTTGACTTTTTAAAATGTTACAGACATGCAAAACGGAGTACGATTAATGCTGATGACGTCAAGTTATTGGTGCGGAGAAATCCTTCACTTGTAAGTAAATACTTGTATCGCTTGTGATCGAATTTCGACCAATGAGGGCTAATAATCTTCCGCTCACCAGATGTCGCTAGTTTTTTTTTTATAGAATTAGAGTGACAAACGAGCACACAGTCCACCTGATGGTAAGTGGATGCTGTGGCCCATAGACATCTACATTTATCCTCGATTAAGAATAAAAATGTAGATGCGGCGCCACCCCTGAGGACTGAGATGGAATGCCTCGTTTCCAGTAAAAAGGGAAACACAGCAGCATTGAGCTGCTATTTTACGCTGGTATTCGGTGAGAGCGTGGTCTTTCCTCAGTCAAACCGACCCATTCGTGTTAAAACTATAATATAGCTGGAGTATGGTTCTACCACCTAAAATGAAATAATTAAATTGTGTTTTTTACCTTTTATCTTATTTTGCGAGTCTTGGATTATAATGTCCGCAAAGTTACAAATAATTGCAAATTAATGGTGTTCTGCTGATTTTGTGGGAAACGTTTTTGGCTTCATGTTTGACGTCAAAAGCTTGGTTTCATTATATTGTCCAAATGTATAAGTGTCGATTGTAAACTTGTGTCTTCTTAACACGTTTTTATTAGCCTGACCTACGTTTATATGTAAATATGAAATATTTGAAATTAAATATTCAAATATTCATTTTATTTTTAGACATGCAGGTTTTCTCGCGATGTTTTACTTCACCGCCGAGCACGTAAAATAGATCAGCATTTAAATTGTAATCAACAATTTTATTTGTGTCGGCAGGGATCCAACCCAGGTTGCTCGCGTACTGTGACATCAGCGAGCGCTCAACCCCTATGCGACAGCTCTGTGTATGAATGTAATAGAATGTAATAATTCCGTTTTTACCCACTTCCAAAATATTCTCAATTAATCAAGAATATTAAAGAACCGATGACTTAATAATTTCAAGACTGCCCTGGTATTTTTACTAAGATCATCATGGCTCATAATCAATGCGTCTATTTAAGTATTTTTAACTCTAATATTATTAATATTAATGTCTTATTTTATGTTACAATTATCGTGATGACATAATGCAGTTGTCGGTGATTCCTAAACAAATGATTTCGAGATCGTATCGCGTAGTTAAGAACCTTAGTAGAAGCTCTGACGTGATAAGCGCTTGCCCTAAAAATTTCATAGTACGTGAGCGAGCTGATCGCACAACCATTGAAATTGTTTATCACAATTTAAATTTATAATTTAGCGGTGAAGAACAATTTCGTGCGAAACCTGTACGTCTGACTCATCCAAAATATTTCGAGAAGATTTGAAGTCTGTAAACACTAGGCTAGGCGGATAATTTCCTACTCAAAATCCTCTCAAAATATTCTCAGAAACGATGGTAGACTTGAGCCTAACAGTGTTAGGTGCATACGTAGGCAGTACGTAGGCATAATTTTAAAACTACCTATATACGTTATGACCGAAGATAGTTTATTATACCTATCAGGATTTTGAGGTTTTAAGTCAAATTTCTTATTTTATCGTCTTCTTTCGAATCTTAATTAGGCGTTTTGGGTTTTGTTTGCATATATAATTATAAAAATTAAAACAATAAAAATGCAGTATATTAACGTGTAGCAGTTACAAATGCACGCAGCCGACATTACACCGCCAGTGACCTATGATTAGGTCCGTATGTTTATTCATCGCACTGGTCGCACACCGCTGCTGGTCCGGACTACTCGCGGCGCATTCGGTAATAATGAATCGCTTTCCGGTTATTTTAGCACCAATTTTAATTTAAATACGATTCTGAATGACTAACTAACCCTGTGATGGACGATTTTATTTATGCAATTACTGTTTTCGGACTAAAATGATATACCTAATTGAAATCCTATTAGCGGCCGGCGAATTTAGAGTTATGCGTTCAAAAGTTATTATTTATGATTAATAACTTACCTGACGTCTATGACTGCTTTCATTCAACTGTCAGCGTTGGTTTAACGAGTGCTTAGTGTTAGTACATTACTTACTCAAATTGTTTTCGTCAAAAGAATAATAATTAGTTTTGCAAAATTGTGATTCTTTGTTATAAAACCATCAAAAAAACTAAAAGTTAAATTTAGGAGCGTTTCATTTGAATGTACAAGTACGTACAAACTTATGTTTTGTGAAGAAATAAAAACGCATCGCTCTAACAATTGGCGACCAAAGGCTTCAAATTACATCTGTCGGATTAAGTATATATACAGGGCTATTTTCCAAAGAGTATCCAAATTTAAACTTAAGTTCAAATACGTAAATAAATGATATACCGCAGTTTTTGAAAATATGAGTAAATAAAGCTTCTACTTTTATTTGAAATTATACCAAATTGAATGTGATTTATGGGCAACAACGTTTTTGCCTACCGATCTACCCTTACAAATGTGTGCGTGCTAAATCAGTTAAAAACAATGCATTGTTACGCATTTTGAATTTAAAAGATAAAAAGGACAATGTTTGAGTTTGAGATATTTTTTAATAAAGAAGAACGGTCAGAAACGAGAAATATCTTAGTTTTTTGGTTATTTTTTATACAGTTAAATTATATATATTTTTTATATTCGAAATCAATGGCTTACACAAAAATATTGCCTTATGTTTTTGTTCAGGCGATACATCAAAAAAATATAAAATGCCTATTTATCTACAAAATTCGTAAATGTATGTAACTAAATGACGATACAATACCTATGGGATGTATCTAGGTGACCTGGAGATGCAGCTGGATTATGTAATTTTTAAGCTTCTAGTACAACAATCAACTTGGATTCATTAAATTATCACGTGAGGTTAGCACGGTTGTACTGCAGTGAGCATTTGAAAACCACGGGTATGGAGATATATAGACATCCAGCGTCAGTAGAGGGCAGAAACAATAATACTTTAATCAGGTGCAGAATTCTTTCACGACACGTTACGACAAAAATATATTATACTTAAAGGTATTATGTTTGATGAGAATATAAATGGTATAAACGCAAAAACAGAATATATACTCGTGCTACAATGGTAAAAGGACATTGGGAAGTTGATCACACCTCATTAGAGTTGTCTATTATTTGGATGGGCTAGACATCGATATCATTTTGACCACCCCGCAGTGGGTATGAATTATGTTTTAAGGGACATAGAAATTCAATTAAACTTTTTTATTTCGACATATTGGTTTTATTTATTTTTTGTTATAGATCAGGGAACCCCAATGATAGATACCTTAATTTCTGATGTGGAATAAATCATCGAAAACAACGATTTTAATGAATCCTAAGTTGATTGTTGTACTAGGAGTTCAAAAATTATATAATCCAGCTGTATCTCTAGGTCACCTAGATACATCCCATAGCTATTGTACCGTTATTTAATTACATACATTTACGTATATTGTAGATAAATAGGCATTTTGTATTGTATTAGAGTAACGTCTGAAAAAACATAAGGCAATATTTTGGTGTTAGCCATTGATTTCGAATATAAAAAATATATAATTTAACTATATAAAAAATAAAAAAAAAATTGAGATATGTCTCGTTTCTGTCGGGTCTGGTTTTTTTTTCTATGGGGCGTGACCGTTCTTCTTTTCTTCACCATTTGCCTATATTACTTATTCTGAAATTTCTCTGCAAATTTGGCCGGTTATTGCAAAATAACCCTCAATATCAATGATGTTATATGTTACTACTAATGTAAATGCATAATACATTTTTTTTGTATTTAAAAACGTTACCCCCACACTAGGATTTTCCCCTGTATCGTGGAGGCAGTTTACAAACATAGATTACACGAGGACAAACATCCAGACACGGAACAATTATTTGTAGGCCATACAAATTCTTGTTCTGTGCGGGATTCGAACCCGCGGATCCCAGCGCAGCAACTCATTGCTAAGCCACTGCGCCACGGAGCCGTCATTATTCTAGCTTCGGTGGCATCTGCTTTTGATTGACATGCAATTTATAGGGTTGCCTCGGTTAAAAACCGTTTATAATTGAAGTTTAGCATTTTTTTTACAAAATACGAGTAACAATTTTTTTACGTGGTAGAGCCATGCTAAAGCTATATTATTTGTAGGTATAGTTGTAGCACGAATGGGTCGTCTCGATCGGGTAAGAACCACGCTCTCACAGAATACCAGCGTAAAATAGCAGCTTAACGCTGCTGTGTTTCGTATGGTGAGTGTAGAGAACCGGAGACCCTTTTTACCGGAAACGAGGTATTCCATCTTAGTCCGCTCGGGTGACAACGCGTCTGCATTTTGATTCGTAATCGTGGATAGATGTAGATGTCTATGGCTCATAGCAACCACTTACCATCATGGACTGTGTGCTCGTTTGTCACCCTTATCCTATAAAAAAAATTTCTGTCCTCTTTGTTTCGGATGGACATTCGAAATCTGCGAAACAACAAAAAAAAGCTACTGATAGGTGTGTTCTCACGTCTATTAGACGTGATAATATATCTATCTATATATCGTTAAGGTAGAATATCTAAATAGTCTTGTCTTCGCTAAACCTAAATCACTAACACCGGCACCTGGGAGCAGCGCCAAAGGTATAAGACGTCTGGTACTGCGCTCTATAATCTGTCTACTAAGCGTGATCATTAAAGCATATCCTCCCTACAACGAGAGAGGATCTCATGTCCAGGAGTGGACTTTGAAGGCTGGTGAAAAAGAAGCCGCCTTACAATCTATTATTACACTGGTACCTTTACCCTTTACTGGCACGATGCAATATGCACTGCTGTTTGACATGAACTCCTGTGCAAAAGCGGAGTCTTACCTACCAGAAATCCCTGTAGGAACAAAAAACAAAAATTAAAAAAAATACGGATTAATGCCGTTCGAAAAAAGGGATGTTTTCTCGGTCCTTTAAAAATTATTTCTTTCGATAACTTTAGAAAAACAAAAACAGAACCTACTGTCTAATAAGCAAGTACTCTGATCCATAATGAATCCATGTTGAATAATTCATGATGAATATCCTACACAGTTATTGTTTAATTTACTTCTTTAATTGCAGAAAACTCATTTGAATACGACACAAAGTAATCAACCTTCGACATCGAAAGACAAGCGAAGAAAAACAAATGCTACATCATTGCCCATTTTAAAAGAGCTCCCCCCTGCTCAATCCAAGCCGGAGGTGGATTCTGATAAGGATATACCGAACAAAGATGAATTACTAAAGGACTTTGAAATGGATGACAAATTTGAGAGTATGGTGGATACAATCGATTTAACTTTTGATTGAGTAAATGTTTATGAATTATCATGTTGTTTTTGTTACCTTTCATCAGTTAAAAAAATTCTCAACTGTCATCGCTCAAGACTTTTTTTTACAGCGTGGTTGTTTTCTAAATGGTAAGACTCCTTTTCTGTTTATTAGTCCGTTTGGGTAGGTACTCCCTCACCAAGTGTCTCCTAAGTGAAGTTATTTGAGGATTATACAGTGGTCCCAAATAACTGCCGGTACGACATACTCCGCTAAGCGTCGAGTCCGCATACTCCGCGAGGCGTCGAGGTCACCGGCCCTTAGGCAGACGCTTGGCACTTAAGAGCGTTCTCGGCTTTTCAAGTGTCTAGTCGCGTTTTTTTAAGTGCCACCTATTGCACTTCCCCCAACCCTTTCATAACGAAAGGGGTAGGCAGTGCCCCAAGTGTCGAAGCCAACTCACTCTCCACCATCTCCCGTACCTCGCGGCGCGCATCAGTCATCTGTCTGTCAGCCTGCTAGGTAGGGAAAATTTAGATAGGACACGAAAGAGACAGCTATATAGGTAAGCAATGACCGGCAGGGGAAAGGGGGACCCCCCCCACCCCCTCGCGTTAGGAAACCCCCGGATCGTCCGGGGATATTAGATCGGCCTCTAATGGTTAGGGACCTCGCGAACCCGGAGCGCTCCAGGATCGTAAGCTCCTTTAGCCAAATACCAAAAACCACCAGGAAGCCTACCTCGCCGCCTAAGGAGCCCGCACCGAGCGCCGCGCTCGTGTTCTCCGCGCCTGAGTGCACGAGCGAACGCGAACCGTCGCCCCTACCGCAGCGGGCGAAGAAGTCGGCCAGGAGGCACACACCACCGGAGACAGAAGTATCCCTATATGAGAAGAGGCAATGCGTCGTGTCTCCAAGCTCGTCAGCATCCGAATCTTCCGACGAAGAGTACCACCTACCAGCGGTTGAAGTAAGAAAATACAATACGCCGCCGAAATCACCTTCACCGACAAAACCAACCCCACCTATCTCCCCCGACCGACGTAGCAACGCGGTTGGGTACGAGCAGGGGGGGGAGGAAGTGTACGGCTGGGATAGCACTACGTATGCTACCCTAGCACCATCGGATGGACAACCAACTAACCCGTCTGGATTGCCAACGGATGACGGACAACGTCCGTCAACAAGCTACGCACAACTGGCAGCAGCCCCAGCAGTACCAAGGCAGGAGGCTGAAGCCCAGAAACCAGAGGCGGAATCCGGAAAAAGCCGATATCCGCCAATAGTCGCAGAATGCCTCCCGAATTGGACGAAGCATTTTGAGGTGCTCAACAGGAAGTTGGGCCACCCTCCGAACGCTCGTCCGTTCGGGAAGGGGGTGCGTTTCTCCCCCCAGAGTCCGGAAGAATTCCGGACCATTCAAAAATACCTAATGGAGATCACCAAAGATATACCAGCCATGTCCTGGTACTGTTACACCCCCGAAGAAGAAAAACCCACAAAAGTGGGCATTAGGGGGCTGCCAGTTGACACGGATACTCAAGCTATAGGAGAGGCTATCAAGGCATTAGGATTTCCAATCAGCTACGTTAAGGCAATCCCGCCCCGCAGAGGAAGACCGGGTTGCCTATACTTCGCGCAACTCGACCATTTAAGCCAAGAGAGGCTCAAGGATCTCTACAGTATCAACGAGCTACTTTTTATGAAAGGAGTCGTGATAGAAGCCTGGCAAGGACGAGTGGGACCGGCACAATGCCACCGCTGCCAGGCTTTTGGACACGCCTCCTATAACTGTTTCCGCCCAATAAAATGCGTCCGTTGCGCGGGGGAACACGCCGCAAACCAATGCCCGAGGGGTAGGGACGAAGCACCTACATGCGCAAATTGCGCTAAAGACCATACGGCCAACGATCGACGATGTCCGGTATTGAGGAGGATCGCACGGAAGCAAGGTATCACACTTCCGGGATTGCTTCCGGAAGCGCCGAAACAAATTCCGGAGAGTCGCCAAAGGAACGTCCAAATTAACGAAGAAGGGTGGACAACCATAAGAGGAAAAGGGGGGAGGCAAGCACCCCCCCCTCCACCCCCCCCCCCCCCCCTCCACAAATACAGCAACATCATCCTATGGAAGTAGTAGAGCCACCTAAAGAAAAATCAACTACCGGAGCGACTCTCCAGCCCCCCGCTAATGACGCTACAGAGCGTCTTGCACCAAAAAAGAAAAAGCGGGGGAGAAGGAAGAAAAGCCAGACACAGCCTCCTCAAGCCGTCACCTCTACCCCCACCCCAGCGGTCACGATAGCCTCTCAGGCGCAGGTTACCGTCAGGGATACGAGGACCACCGTAGGTAGAGCACCAGAGAGGGCTCTACCGGAACATAGAGCCCGCTCTACAACTAGAGCACGCTCTACCATACGTAAACAGACCCAAGCCCAGCCGAGACAAGAGCCAACCTCAAACAGAATACCAACTGCCGACCTAGGCTACGACGATGCCATCCTCAGATTGGTCGGCATAGCCATAGAGGTCGGCACGCAAGTCCTGGCCGATATAAGAGCCGGGACAGATCCTATATCAGCGATTATGAGAGCGTTGGCGCAACTACTTGCCCGGCATTACAGAGGCGAGTAACCTGCGCCTACTATACTGGAATCCAGACGGGATCCAACAGAGGATCCATGAACTCCGCACGCTCACCCAGCAGCAGGATATACAGGTGATACTGCTGGGTGAGACGAAATTGAACCCAAAGACGCATCTCAAGCTGCCGAATTACCACATCTACAGAAGGGACGAGGTCAATCCTCACGGGACCGCCTATAGAGGCACGGCGGTTCTAGTGAGGAGAGACATCGTCCATCAAGAACTGGACCTACCAACATATGAAACGATGCGCTCTATCGGCATAAAAATGGAGGCGGCGGGCGAGGAACTAAGGATCTACGCAGCATACCGCCCGCCAGGGACTCCATTCTGCTCCTCAGACATCCGGACAATAATGGAAGGCGAAACACCAACCATCGTCGCGGGGGACCTGAACGCAAAACACCCGGCGTGGGGGTCCAGAGTGATCACCCCGCCGGGTCGTGAGCTATATGATGACGCCGAAAGATACGGCTACGACGTTTTGGGTCCCGATGAACCAACACATGTTCCTACGGATCATCGAAAATGTCCGGATGTATTGGACATCGTGCTCTCTAGGAACGTCAACTACCCGGTAGTGGTAGAGGTGCTGTATGACCTGATGTCTCAGCACTTCCCGATTCTCATCACCATTGGCCTCAAGGCAGTGACTACGCTGCCCGGAGCTCTCAAAAGGAAGATAAATTGGAGGCTCTACCAGAGACACCTAATGGAGAGACCTCCAACATATACTCAAATAAATACAGCGGACGACGTAGAGGCCGCTGCAAAGAAAATCACAAAGACGATTCAGGAGGCCTTATGCGCGGCCTCTACGATCGTTCCAAACACTGGAAGGAGAGAAGAGCTGCCTCGAGATATCTGCGTTCAACTCAAGCGAAAGAGAGCGCTGAGAAAGCTCTGGGCGCGTACTCGCTGCCCAAGAATAAAAACGCAGCTAAACACCTTATCGGATGAACTGTCGGTTGCAGTCCAGGCACACCGAGGAGAGGCCTGGGAGCGGCGCATATCGGAAGCAGAGCAGGAAGATGCGTCGCTCTACAAACTGAACCGACAGTTAACTAAAACCAGACCCCCCGTTTGCCCGCTGACCAACAATGCGGGCGAACGTTGTTACGAGGCCAAAGATAGAGCGGATATCCTAGCAGAGCACTTCGAGGAGCAATTTATGCCGAACCCAGCAAGTGCGGAGTTCATGGAACTTCATACCCGGAAGGAGAGCCGCGTACAGGAGTTCCTGTCGAAGCCCGCGCCACCGCTTGCAGGAGAGTGGTTTATATCCCCCGCCCTATTGCGGAGGACAGTAGCCCGCCTGCAACCCAGGAAGGCGCCGGGGCACGACGGGATAACCAACGCAGCACTTCGACAGCTGCCCAATAGAATACTTGTAGAGTTAGGTCGACTCTACAACGGTATACTGCGGACATCCCACTTCCCGGAGGACTGGAAAATCGGCAAGGTGATCGTTCTGCCGAAACCCGGGAAGGACAGGCGTAGAGCAGCCAGTTATAGGCCGATCACGCTGCTACCGCACTTAGCTAAACTGTGCGAAAGATTGCTGCTAAGAAGCTTCCGCCCGTGCGTACATCTTCGGGCGGAACAGCACGGATTCAGGAGGGGCCACTCTACAGCAACACAGCTGACCAGGGTGCTGCACTATCTGGCGGCCGAGTACAACCGCGGCCGCACATCGTTGGGCGTCTTTCTCGACATAGAGAAGGCGTTCGACAGAGTGTGGCACTCTGGATTACTTTATAAATTAGAAGCACAAACAAGTACCCCTCCTGCTATGTTGCGGCTAGTGGCGTCATTCCTGAGAGATAGGAAGTTCTACGTCTGTGTAGAGGACGCCGAGTCCGCAGCAAGACCTATTAGAGCCGGCGTACCACAGGGCAGCTGTCTTTCGCCGATCCTGTACGCGGCTTACACCAATGACATCCCCACCCTGGCAGACCACCTGCGCGAATGGGAAGACGATGTTGAATTAGCGCTATACGCGGACGATAGTGCCTATTTCACATCGTCTAGAAGAGCCCATATAGCCACTGCCAGGATGCAGCGTCTGCTGGACCTGCTACCACCATGGCTAGATGAGTGGAGGATGGCCGTCAAATGTTTGGCAAGACGACCGCTCTGCTCACTCGCCGATATAGGAATTTACCACCACCACTGACGCTCAGGGGCCAGGAGATCACTTACCAGAAGACTGTAACGTACCTGGGATGCCGGATCGACCGGATGTTGCGCATGACCGCGCACGTCGATATCGCCGTCCGTAACGCCAGATGTGCGCGGGCGGCGCTACGTCCGGTCTTAACTGCAAAATTGCCCATAAAAACTAAATTAAAAATTTATAAGATATATATTAGATCCAGATTTACACATGCTGCGCCGGCCTGGTACGCGCTCCTGAGCGATCATCAGAAGCGGCGATTGCAGGTCCAGCAGAATTTGTCACTACGGACCATCGTCGGTGCAGGTCGCTACGTCCGGAACGACGTCATCGCGGCCAACTTGAGGATGGAGACAGTCGAGCAATTTGTGGCCCGGTTAGCGCGCGGTATGTTTGACCGCGCTGATAACGGGCCACATGAACACCTACAGGATTTTGCACCCCTACATGCTCGACCACCGGACGGGCGACCTCTGCCAAGAGAACTCCTCTCTATAGCGATTAGAGAGTCGAGTCAAACCCTCAATGCCGCAGACAGGCCAACCTAGACGCCTGGCCGGACTAACAACCGGCCATATTTGACTACCATCATGCCACGTTCCTTTACAAACGGAGGCTATATACGACCACATTAAGAAGAATTCAATTCATGAAAACTTACTTTGACAACAGCGACCGGGAAATCAAACCCGTGTCGCTGTACCAAACCTACAACGCCATAACGGCTCCCACGACCGGTGCATAGTGATGCACCGCGAGGAGATTCCGGGCAAAGGGGGACATGCCCCGAGGCCCGATACCTGCTGTGTGCAAAAGCATACACGCAGACGATTACGTAGGTACTCCCTCTTACTTATTTCTATCGGTGAATTGCAGTGCTTGCACAGCCGTGTTCCGATCTGGAGGATATATAGAGTCAGTAGTTTATACGTGGTAGAGCCATGCTGTAGATATATAAATAGTATAGTTGTAGCACGAATGGGTCGGCTCGACCGGGGAAGGACCACGCTCTCACAGAATACCAGCGTCAAATAGCAACTGAAAGCTGCTGTGTTTCGTATGGTGAGTGTAGAGAACCGGATTACCTTTTTTTCTGGAAACGAGGCATTCCATCTCAGTACATTTTGATTCTTAATTGAGGATATATTATGTAGCCCTTTCACCCTTATTTTGTAAAACAAAAAAAACCGTTATGCTTATTTGGCAAGTTAGTTAAATTATAAAAAAATATTAAAAATATAAAAATTACAAAGAATAGGTATGACACATCTGTTTAATATGATTTTGTATGTGGTCAATTCATTCCACATTGTATAGTCATGCTGCAACTATGTTTAGTACCAAAGAGAATATAATCACTACGTTTTTAGTACGAATGCGTCTCGATCGCGAAAGAACCACGCTCTCACAGAATACCTGCGTAAAATAGCAGCCTGATGCTGTTGTGTTACGTTTAGTGAGTGTGTAAAAAACGGAGACCGTTTTTACTGATAAGCATTCTATCTTAGTCTTAAGGGTTGATAACGTATCCTCATTTGGTTCGAGAATGGATGTAGGCCACAGCATCCACTTACCATCAGACTGTGTGGCTATTTGTCAACTTTATTCTGTATGAATAATCGGCCGGTTGAAGAATTAGCCTCCAACGACGGGCCTGTAAATCCAAACAAAAAATATCAATCCACAAATCCCACAGACTGGTGTTTGGAGAAGCATCACCAGTGCAGAGGTATATCAGCCCGCACCATTCCACCTGCCCAGCTTGGTAAGTAATATTACTTCAAGATCTTTTAATGTGGTAAAGTGTTTTAAATAATATACTCAAATTACGTTTCTGTGAGCTACTCAGAAAGTTAAACCATAAAAACTTCTATAGGTTAAGTTTTTATTCTTAGATTTTTTCAAATAGCTCTCAAACAGCATCTAACTATATATAGTTTTATACGTTTGAATTACTTTTTCCATTTCGCCTCAAATACCTCTTCTAACTGTTGCTACAGCCCAAACGATAGCACATCTTCCGGCGGTGAAACCCCACCACCTTTCAGCTATTTTTTTTTATTTTAGGGAATAAAAACAATTCACACGGTAGTAGCCTGCGGAGCCCCGTGTTCAGTTGTTCTTTGCTTCACAGCAGTGAACACTGGCAAGCATTTGGTAGTATACCATTCGTCATTGATCCTTCTTCGATTTCGTTAAGGAACTGACACCAGGACCCCATCAAAGTTAAAAAAAACTACTTATCATAATCTTCCCTGCGCTTCTCGATCGCTTTACTTTGTTAGGCGTTGGGTCATTTTCAAACCGTCGACTGGCGCTTCGTTTCTGGATCGTATTGATAAATCCAAGATTCATCACCTAATGTCGTAAATTATACGCTAACACTTCTTCAAAATTAGTAATCATGTCTCGGCACCATTCCATGCAGTTTTCTGAGCCTCGGTGAGGTTGTGTGTACATTATATTTTATGTTATTCGCCTATTCTCTTCTATTAAATTTTTCACAGTTAGCATGCTCCTTTCTGTAACAGCCGTCAACGGGTAACCAGTCCATTCTTAAAGTTATACCTACAATTGTGCTGAAATTTGTTATAACAAGGGTACACGCTTGCCTATATTGAATATAGCCATAAATGCCATTTGAAGTCTATCAAACGTTTCATCTGGTTAGGCGACGTGTTAAATCATAAAAAATCTTCGCGAGAAAATGTTTCCAATGCAGACCATTTTAATGGAATACGAAATTCAAGTTAGTTCGTAAAATTTGAAGGGAAATTGAAAATTGGAACATTCGAATTTTTACTTGTAAATAATCGTTTTTCAAAATAAATTATAACTGGCCAGTGTCTCATATAATTCTTTTTCGCACAACTTTCTCTGTGGCCTGTCGTATTGAAGAGTAGGTATAAATGATATTAGAACAGGGCTGAATTTAAAAATTGTATGACCCTGGTGGGAAATACGAAGTGGAGGCCAATCATGTCTCAAGGAATACAAGATATTTTTTGTTTGATGTGTTTATTTTAAAAGGTTTTAATTATGTATTTTGATTCTGGAATATAAACTCTGCTTAGTGCATTTCAATATTATCCTGTTATTTTCCACGTTACTTCCTAGCTAATATCACGAAAAATTAAATTCAGCCCATTATACGTATTAATTGTCGTATAGTGGTGGCGTTAAAGTTTACTACCTAAAATCATCTCGCGGGTGCCGTAAAAGGCGACAGAGGGAACTGGACAGGAGATCAGCTGCATCTTCGCGATGAACAACTCAAAATCGGAAAAAACTGGGGTTGCTAATCTGCTTACCAAGCGTGGCAACTATGGCAAATATCCCACCTGTGGGAGAATCTATAGCAGCAGTGGACTTTTGATAGACTGTAAATAGTAAACGAATAAATAAAATTTGAGTTTAATGCAGATTATTTTTGATACATTTTCTTTGAAGCATGATGACAACATGAATGTCATAAGTCCAAAATGATAAGTATATTCGAACACAACGCATAACCTTTTCTGCCTACCGTACAATTCGGCGGTAGGTACATATACATAGGTGAGCGGGCCGCCAAAAAACTCGTTATAACGAAACACAATTACCGACGGTTTGGAGAATCCTTAGAGCAGCGAGAGATCTCGCTCCGAGTGCTTTAAAATATTGACTGAAACATGATTGTTCTTTTTTGCATAGCGTTGTTAAAAACTTAGGCAAATAATACGCGAAAATTGTAAAGGTAACTTCACACCTTCACATAAATAGAATTTATCAGTTCTACATTTTTGCTTCTTCTCATCCATGTTCAAACAGGTTGGGCATGGCTCTCTTTTATTCATCCAACCGTAAAGGTCCACTGCTGGACATGGCTCTCTTTCGTAGTAAGTAGGATTTACCTTAACGGTCAAGTATGGCAGGCGGATTGACAGTAGACAGTCTTCAGTACCATATATACGAGACATACCTTTAACGCTGCTAGTCGTCGCTGTTAGGGGTATTTTACATCTGACGTAAACAAGATGGTTTTACCGTCATCTCTCGGAAGTCGCTCGCTCTCTCGGAAGACACTTCTAATGACATGCGGACGAAATAGGGTGATAGATTCGCTGGCACTGTCTTTACATGGAATTCCCTTAGAATAGAGGATTGCTGTGACCACCGCGCTTCTATTGCAGATGTCTAGCACTTTTGACGCTGCTTCCTATAGTTGTTCTGGTTTACTCTTTTAAAGATGGTTTTAAATGTTATGTAACTTAGGTTTTTTCATAGCTGTTGTTTTATGCATATTTTTTTTTATAGGATAAGTGTGACAAACGAGCACACAGTCCACCTGATGGTAAGTGGTTGCTGCGGCCCATAGACATCTACATCTATCCTCTATTAGAATTCAAAATGTAGATGCGTTGTCACCCGTGAGGACTAAGATGGAATGCCTCTTTCCAGTAAAAAGGGCCTCCGGCCATCTGCACTTACCAAGCGAAACGCAGAGGTGAACCTCTATTTCACGCTGGTTTTCTGTGAGGTCGTGGTACCACCCCGGTTCGAGCCGGCCCGTCCGTGCAACAGTAAAAGCTGCCGCGTGGCTCTACCACTGTTAAAAACCACCACACCACTGTTATGTTGAAGTACCTACCTAATACTGTTAACGTTTAGTTTTGTTTCTTACAACGGGGAGATTCATTCTCAACAGTGGACTGTAACGGGTCAACGTTATTAACGTTATTTATTTATTTATTTAATGTTGTGGTTTCGAAAAATTGAAGGAGCGCGCTTAAGTTTATTTAATATTGTCAGTAACATTTAAAGGCTTCAAATGTCATATGTTCAATGACGCGACACGCGGCGTGACTCACTGGCACTGCGTATTTATCGCATCTATCACGGGGAGTGCTCTGAGGAATTGTTCAGACTAATTCCAGCCGCTCGATTTCACCATCGCACATCGCGACAAAACTCGCGGTACCATCCATACCATCTGGATGATTGGCGGTCCACCACTGTGCGATTTGGAAGAGGTTTTCTCCCTTGCACAACTTCCTTGTGGAATCGATTGCCACCAGCGATTTTTCTGGACCGATACGACTTAGAGACCTTCAAGAAAAGAGCCTACTCCTTTTTAAAAGGCCGGCAACGCATCTGCCATTCCCCTGGTGTTGCAGTTGTTCATGGGTGGCAGTAGTCACTTACCATCAGGTGAGCCGCATGCTCGTTTGCCCCCTCTCCTATAGAAAAAAGAAGTGTTTTCCTTACATTTATTGCACACAGACGATCACCCAAGCCGGGTACAATATTTCTATATCATATAAATAATAATAATAATAATAAATTTATTTATTTTCCACAATTTGATTGTAAAGAGCTTAAAAAATACACATATGTTGTGCGGGGGACTGGTGTCCAAACTAGGTACAAACCTGTATTATGGATCACCAGGCCTCCTTTGTAGTATGGAAATAAATAGTCATGTTTAACGAGAATCGAATCCGCGGCCTATATTGTCGTAGCCACACGCTAAACCACTGTGATATCGAGCTGTAATGATCCTTGCACTACGATGCGATATATAATTATAATAAGTTCAAAGTTATTATCAACTCAACGCTATTCGCTGTCCTTGGCTATGAATTACTCCTATAACGACAGTTAGAGTATAATGAGATTTTTACAATTCAACAGTAGCACATTACGGAGTGCTGTTTGTCAGCTCGCCTTCCCCCTGGCCCGTCGCCGCTTCTGACCACCCCCTGTGGTTAAAGGTTATTAGGAAGCTTTGTTAATGAATTTCATGTAGATCACAATGTATACACTTCGTGTTGTTATACATCTGTTTTAAACACCTCGATTAAGAATCGACGAATTTGACGGACAATTTTTTCTACGTGGTAGAGCCATGCTGCAGTTATATTAGAGATGTAGCACGAATGGGTCGGCTCGACCGAGGAAGGACCACGCTCTCACAGAATATCAGCTATAATAGCTGCTTAACGCTGCTATGTTTTGTATGGTGAGTGTAGAGAAACGGAGACCCTTTTTACTGGAAACGAGGCATTCTGTTTTAGTCCATACGGGTGACAACGCATCAACATTTTGATTCGTAATCAAGAATAGATGTAGATGTCTACGGGCCACAGCAACCATTTACCATCAGGTGGACTACGTGCTCGTTTGTCACTTTATCCTATAAAAAAGAACAAATACAAGTTCGCCGATTATGGAAGTGTCTTATGCGGAGAAAGATCATAAGAACTAAATAAGCGAAACTAATAAAAGTGTGTCAAATAGGAACTATTTGACACACTTTTATTAGTTTCGCTTGTATCTATCATCTATCTATCTGTCTATATAACGGAATATTTTTATGTAATTTTCACCAACTAATAGACGGCCGATTGACTTGAAAATTTGTAATACAATAATTAATTAACTTTATCCTAATAACCTGATCAACTTATTCTCGCTGGTTCTTCCCAATACAGAGGTATTTTCTGAACCAGCAGTTAAAGCAAAATATTACTTTCAACAATAATTACTTGTAATATATATTGAATAGAAATTTGCCTATTCTACTCTATTCTATTCTAGTTGTTTAATTAATATTGTATGAATGATTTGGGTAACAGCCGTCAATCAACCTGTCTATAAAGGCATTACATAATTAGTTAAGTGTATTTTAAGCACTGTTTAATATTACAACATTGTGGAACTATTCTTCTTACAAATAAAACAAAAAATCTCCGCCGTTGTAGGAAGGGTTTGCATTAATTGTATCAATACAATTGGGAACACAGGCTAAGCGTAGATTAGTAGCATAAATAGGTAAGAGGATAGCGCCAACCTTCTTTCTTTTCTTGGCACAAATAAGCTTTGTTACCACCATACCATAGACGTCATTTTTAAAAGGTTTGTCCATATAAGCGAAAGTGGCATAGAACACAATTCCAGGCTCTTGAGCCAGAACTCTTGAATGCATGACTGCCAAACCGTACATATCTAAAGAAAAAGAATATAAAAGTTTATGGGGTACGCCCATTGTTGTATCTCTTTAGTATCGTGAGATACGATTCAGGATTGAGGACGTCCACTACTTACTCAATTAAATTCACCCATTGTTTTTAATTACAATAATACCGCACTCGCGATGCATTGTTCCTAATTACGGTCATTAACCGGCTATCTACACCTATTGTGTGCAAGGGTGCGGGATTTCAACAACTACATCTAGTTTCTTTATTATTATCATTTGTTTGAAATTATATTTTGAACAAATTATACACAAACATATAATTATTGACCATTGTATCGTTCCGCTAGAAAACATTCGTAAAATCTGGCATAAAATTATGAAAATGATCAAAGAAATAAAAAAAAATCCGTTTGTATACTTAAAAAAAACCAAATAACAAAATTTTAAAACGTCCATCTTACGATTAAACAATTATTGTATTTACTTTTTTCATAGGATAAGAGTGACAAACGAGCACACAGTCCACCTGATGGTAAGTGGTTACTGGGGCCCATAGACATCTACATCTTTTCTCGATTACGAATCAAATGCTGATGCGTTGTCACCCGTGAGGACGAAGATGTATTGCCTCGTTTCCAGTAAAAAGGGTCTCCGGTTCTCTACACTCACCATACGAAACACAGCAGCGTTAAACTGATATTTTACGTTGGTATTCTGTGAGGGCGTGGTCCTGCCCCGGTCGAGCAGACCCATTCGTGCTACAACTATACCTACTACTAATATAGCTGCAGAATGGCTCTACCACGTAAAAAAATATTATTATTGTATTTACTAAAAGGTAAAATCTACTAAATTAATGACATCGCATATTATGAAGACTTAGTAGTCTAGTGTGAAATAGCAGCTCAATGCTGCTGTGTTTCCCATGATGAGTGTAGAGAACCGGATACCTTTTTTACTGGAAACGAGGCATTCCATCTTAGTCCTCACGGGTGACAACGCATCTGCATTTTGATTCTTAATTGAGTTTATATGTAAATGTCTACGGATCACAGTATCCAGTTACCATCAGGTGGACCGTATGCTCCTTTGTCACCCTTATTCTATACAAAAGAACTTCACATCTAACCATAGACTATAATTCAAATATATATATTTACATGAGACATCAGACCTACACCGTTTCCAATTCAACTTTTGGTCTCGCGTCAGTGTTCCGCTATTTAAGCAATCACTAGTGAAATGACATGAAATGAAGTACCCGTTACTTTTTGAGGTGATAAAATTGGTCTAAGCTTTCGTTTCTCAAATGGTGAAACATTTTTAATATTTTATCGTTTGAGCGCCGGAAGTTATCGTACGTAGTCGTCCACGGGTACTAAAAAAAGGAACCACTCTTTGTCAACGAAGCTACTGCTCGGCACCAACTATATCACATGACCCTAAGACCGCGTTCCGAGGCCACACACCCGCTATGCGCACGCCACGCGCGTTAGCACCCGCGTCTAACTCGCTTTGAAATTTGTTGCATATAATTTGAGTCTTATGGCAAATCAATAAATCTGAAATTGCATTTATCGACGTTCAACCGCACATGCCTCGCACACGCCTTGCACACGCCACGCGCCCGCCTCGTTCCCGCTTCGCGCCGGCCCCGCGCTCGCCACGCACACGCTCTGCACAATTTCAGATTTATTGATTTGTCATAAGAATGAACAACGAATTTCAAAGCGAGTTAGACGCGGGTGCTGAAGCGCGTGGCGTACGCGTAGCGGGTGCGTGTCGTCGGAACGCGGCCTAAGAAGAAAGAGAGCTTCATATTCATAACGTATAAACACTCACGCTTGTGACCCAGAGGAGTAGGTAGAAACTACGGACTTCCATTTGGCTCGATCCTAAAACACCTCTCCCGCCTCCATCACGTCCATATACCTACACATAGGTGCCTATCGATTAAGGGTACTCTGAATTTGGCCCATCTTCAATATATCGTTAATTTGGTCGATAAACTTCCATCTCGGATTCTGCTACTCATTTTTTCAATATAAATTGAGGTTTTGGTTAAACTCCACCCCGACGAGTTATGTCACTGTTGCGTGAAGAGAATGCGCGGGCAACATGATAACGAGTCGTAAGAACTCAGTCAATTCGTTGCCAAGCTCGTTGACAAGTGAGCCCTGAGAAAAATATGGGTGGTCTGAAGTGCATGACACGTGGTTACGCATGGTTCCGTTTTTTTTGAAGAGGGGGCAAACGTGCGGCATACTTGATGGTAAGTGTCGATAGCTACCCATGAACAACCGCAACACCAGGGAATTACAGGTGCGTTATCGCTCTTTTAAAAAGGACTAAACTCGTTTCTTGAAGGTCCCTAAGTCTTATCGGCCCGGAAAAATCGCCGGTGGTAAACGATTCCACAAAATAAGTAGTAGTACGAGGAAGTAAACTCTTAATAAATTGACGGCTCCGTGGCGCAGTAGCTTAGCATTGAGTTGTTGCGCTGGGGGCCGAGGGTTCGAATCCCGCAATGAACAACTATTTGTATGGCTTACAAATAATTGTTTCGGGTCGGGATATTTGTCCTTGTGCAATTTATGTTTGTAAACTGTCTCCACGGTACAGAAGAAAAAAAAATAAAAGTAAATCGCACAGTGGTAGACCGCCAAGCATCCAGATGTTGTGGATGGTACCGTGAGTTTTGTCGTGTGTCATACATAACTGTCATTTAAATTAAAGACGTTATAAGGCTGCTAGTTTTTGGGTCGTTACTATCTGAAAAGACCTTAAGGATAAACTCAAGGCAGTTTTCTATCGCTTTCCAGCTCGTAATAAAAAATAAATAAAAATAATATACTTATTTATTTATCACAAAATCAACATGGATTTGATAATTAATTAAAAGTATTGATAATGACTATCCACTACCCCCAGAGAGTTGTAAGGGGCAATAGAGGGAAACCAACCAGAAGATGGTAAGCAGCGTCTTCCTAGTAACAACTAGAAAATAAAAAAGATACGGTTGCCATCTAGCCAGTCAAGCGTGGCAACTATAGCAACAATTTTCTTTACGAGACCTCCTTTACTGGAAACGAGGCATTCCTATCTTAGTCCTCAGGGATGACAACGCATTTGCATTTTAATTTTTATTCGAGTATAAATGTGAGATATCTATGGGCCACAGCGTCCACTTACCATCAGGTGGACTATGTGCTCTATTGAAACCCTTATTCTATAAAAAAAGATAAGCTGTTGTAACGTGGTAGAGCCATGCTGCAGCTATATTAGTAGTATAGTTGTAGCACGAATGGGTCGGCTCGACCGGGGAAAGACCACGCTCTCACAGAATACCAGCGTAAAATAGCAGCATTGCTGTGTTTCGTAAAAGAGGCATTCCATCTTAGTCCTCACGCGTGACAACGCATCTGCATTTCGATTCTTTATTGAGAATAGATGTGGATGTCTATGGGTCGCAACAACCACTTACCATCCGATGTACTGTGTGTTCGTTTGTAACCCTATCCTATAAAAAAAAGCTATGGGGAGGCCTATGTTAATCAGTGGAATTCGATAGGTTGTGATGAATGAGTAAACGATGACGGTGCGATAGCGTGGCTAAAGGAGCAGTGGTTAGAGATACATGTATAATTACCAAGCATAGAACAAGTAAGTATTTGTTACTACTACCGCTTCTTCTTTATTAGCCTGTTAAAATCCACAGTTGGATGAAGGTTGTAAGAGAATTTGCCTTAAGCGACACGCTTCGGGGATAGATTTACGATAAAAGCACAAGACGTATCGCACTTTTGTCGCTATTGTCCGTCTCCAGTTTGGGTATTTTATTTATATTGGGCACGCTTAACCCTAAAGTTAAACTTACAGCCTATATATGCCACGCTGGGCACAGGCCTCTCATTTCTGAGAGAGCTTTAGGGCAAGAAAATGTTCGTCGCACTTCCCATGCCTTTGAAACATTTTTTTTCGTATTTCTTAGACATGCATGTTTCATAATGATTTGTTATATTTACGCGAATACTACACATTTAAATAAAACTAATTTTACGGATTTTATCGCGTATATTAAATTACTTTATATTCCCGACGTTTCGAGCACTTTCCAGTACCCATGGTCACGGGGGGGAGGGGGGGACTGAGGTGTATGACGTCCCAATGTCATAGTTAACCACGGCTACCTCCAGATTATATATTAATAATTTTTGTTCCGATCTACGCAGTATGACACTATTCCGAAGATATCTCGGACGTCAGTCTGAGCGAGATTAGAATGGATCTCCAGCACCTTGAAAACGGCAAATCCCTGGGCGAGGATGGAATTACAGCGGAGCTTCTGAAAGCGGGTGGAAAACCGGTACTTGAAGTCCTTCAGAAGCTCTTTGATTCCGTCCTCCATGATGGCACTACTCCGGAGGCGTGGAGCAGAAATGCGGTGGTATTGTTCTTCAAGAAAGGCGATAACGCTCTCTTGAAGAACTACAGACCGATTTCCCTTCTGAGCCGCGTCTACGTGCTGTTTTCGAGAGTCATTACGAATCGTCTCACACGCAGACTTGACGACTTCCAGCCTGCCGAACAAGCCGGTTTCCGAAAAGGCTTTAGTACCATGGACCACATACACACCCTTCGGCAAATTGTACAGAAGACAAAGGAGTACAATCTGCCGCTTTGCCTTGCGTATGTGAACTATCAGAAAGCCTTTGATTCCGTCGAAATTTGGGCGGTGATGCAGTCCCTTCAGCGATGCCAAGTTGACTGTCAGTATATCGAAGTGCTGAAGTGTTTGTACAGTAGAGCTACGATGGCTATCCGAGTACAGAATCAGAGTACGAAACCTATCCAATTGCAGAAAGGTGTAAGACAGGGTGACGCTATATCGTCTGCCGTAATACCGCTGCATTGAAAGACGTTTTCAAGCTACTGGACTGGAAAGGATGCGGTATTAACATCAATGGCGAGTACATCACTCACCTTCGATTTGCCGCCGATATAGTCCTTATGGCAGAATCGCTGGAGGACCTAAGCACTATGCTCAATGACCTCAATAGTGTCTCCCAACGGATAGGTATTAAGATGAACATGGACAAAACAAAGATCATGCTTAATGTCCATGTCACACCTATGCCGGTAGTTGTTGGGAGTACTAAGCTCGAAGCTGTTAACGAGTATGTTTACCTGGGACAAATAGCCCGACTAGGTAAGTCCAACTTCGACCGAGAGGTCAATCGACGGATTCAACTCGGCTGGGCAGCGTTCGGGAAACTACAAAGTGGCAGTGGGCCGGCCATATAGCTCGAAGAACCGACAACCGATGGGGAAGAAAGGTTCTCGAGTGGCAGCCTCGTACCGGTAGGCGAAGTGTAGGGCGACCCCCACTAGATGGAGTGACGACCTGGTAAGACATGCAGGAAGTCGATGGATGCAGGTGGCTCAGGACCGTGCTTTGTGGCATTCCTTGGGGGAGGCCTATGTTCAGCAGTGGACTTATGAAAGGCTGTAATGATGATGATGATGATGATGACGCAGTATGAACTTACAGTATCATGAAGTTTTGCAGTTGTATGCATGGGTTGGGATTTAATTTTATTAATTATGGGATCCTAAGCAGATGGTAGTACCCAGCCATCTTCTGTATTGAAATTAGGATGTTTTTAGGGTTCCGTACCTCAAAGGGAAAAAACGGAACCCTTATAGGATCACTTTGTTGTCCGTCTGTCTGTCTGTCTGTCTATCTGTCAAGACCCTTTTTCTCAGGAACGCGTGGAGGTATCAAGCTGAAATTCATATCAAATACTCAAGTCTACTGTCCCTTAGAGCTCTGAAAACATCAAACTTCTAAGCCAACGCAATCAAAAGATACTGCCGAATATGCCGTAAATTTTCGACATTCGCAAGGGAATCAAAACCTACAGGGTACTTCCCGTGAACTCAGAATCTTGAAATTTGGTACGAAGTAAGGTTTTATAGCAGAGATAAAGGAAAAATTGCGAAAAGCATACATTTTTAGTTACATTATATAATAAAATATTTTTAATAATTTTAAACTTATATACCTACAGATTTGTTCGGAACCCTCGGTGCGCGAGTCTGACTCGCACTTTGCCGGTTTTTTTGATTTCAATAGCCTCGCGAATCATCCTTGGAAGGAATCGGTGTTCTTTAGCGAGGATTTGTGGTCTATCAAATCTAATATAGTAACGGGGGCGATCCTACAAGTGTGAACACGTACAGGATCGCCCCCGTGACCATGGGTGCTGGAAAGTGCTCGAAACGTCGGGAATATAAAATAAGTTAATATACGCGATAAAATTCATAAAATTAGTTTTATTTAAACATGCATGTTTCCTCACGATGTTTTCCTTCACCATCATATTTTTTGGAATTTTCATAGTCCATAGTCATCTCTAACGGTACCCACGGGACAAAATGTAGCATTAGATCCTCTAATATCGCCACCACATCCACACGCCTATTGAATTCGAACCCAAGATCAGCAACTCACTAATAATGTACGGAACATAAGAAATCAGTCGCAATCAATATAAATTAATCGCCGTGTTTAAACTTTTTTATTCTTACAAATGTAATAAAATTAAAACCTTTAAAACAAGGATTAAAACAAATTTGACTCGTAATGTAAATTTCCGTGCGAGACAAAGTGGAGGGAGAGCTGGTCGATCTAGGATGCCTGGACGGAACTGAGACGCTAGATGGTACGTAGGGACAGCGTAGCGCTATGCCGGCTGGAGATAGGCCTGCGGTGCTCATTAAAATATGTAAATGTTACTCTGAGACATTACGCAGATAGGTGCTTCTGACTTATTGACTGGATGGTGTTATGCTAAATGAACACAGTTGCGGTTATATTTTTGCGTTGTTCTTATCAGATTTTTTATATCATATAAAATTAAAGGTATTTGGTTAATATTACAATATATGGATGATCTATAATCTATAAATGATTATTTAGTTGGCTGCTCATATTTGAGAGCAGAACGAGTTTTAGTTGCTTGAAGTCAAGTTAACAGGGTGATATTTTTTTAAGAGTTCGCACACCTATAAGGGACCGATTAAAATGCAATAATTTAAATAATTTATTTAATTATCCTTGCCAGGATTCTCAGGATTTGCGAATTCATATAACAACTATGAGTTCTGCCAGTTCAATCTACTGTAAGCCGCGTAAAAGAACACCGTTCCAAAAAAACGCGCTTATGTAGTTAGCCGCCCTAAAAAATAGAAAATAAATAATAGTTGAAAAAAAAAACTAAAATAACACACTTTTGTTTCGAACTAAAAAGTAGAAAATAATTTTCAATTACTTTAAAATAAGAAAATAGTGATCATAATAAAAAAATATTTTTATTGTAAAAAATTGTGGGATGCTTGATGTCATTTGTTTTGTTGTAAGTATTTTTCTGGATATTTGTAAAATTAGCGTCATCATAAAAATATCTGAAAAAGCACCCCACGCTTTTTTACAATAAAATGAATTTTTATACACTCGAAACTTATTACCCTCCTTTTGAGGTACTCGATTAAAAAGAATCATCGCATCTGCATTTTGATTTTTAATAGAGGATAGATGTAGATATCAATGGGCACACCACTGTCGTCATCCTCGTACGGTCATCCACTTACTATCAGGTGAACTGTGTGCTCGTCTGTCACCTTAATTCTATAGAAAAGAATTAAAATAAGGCTTTGTAAAACATTGTTGACAACAACTTGAAATAAAAATACCCGCAGTTGCCAACATGCCTTCCTAGTGTGGCAAATATGGCAAATATCCCCCCTGTGAGGTAATCCATGGGGAAAGGTTTTTTTTCAGCAGTGACTTCATAGGCTGCAATGATGAATGATGAATACATTGTTGTAGTTATGGCATAATACCTTTCCAACTTGTGAACGCATTACTCGTTTACGGGGGCACCTACCGCGCGCAACTATTTAGTATCATTACAAATGTCGCTCGCCGTGTCCGCGTGTCCGTCCGTCTGTGTGCGCGGCCGAGAGCTACCGTTCCTTATTAATAAGGCGTATTGGGCTATTACGTATGGATACAGCTTTTGTTATTTGAAAAAAAAAACTTTTCTGGAACGCTCTTCTCGAAGATATCAAGAAAGCTCCGTATAAGAAATGATTTCATATATATACACTAAAATAATTATCCAGTGGCATATAAACAACATGTATGTAAGTATGTACGTATGAATGTGTGCATGGATGTATGTATGCTTTTACATACGCATTTATTTATTTGTATGTTATGTACACTTGATTGGTTTTCTTTCGTATTTTATGCGCTGCCATACCGATCATCAGATTGAGCAAAAATTTTGTCGACTTATTGCTTGCACTTTTGCGAAGGTTATAGGCATAGTACAATTAACTTACAGTAGGTGGTGCGCATATCATACCAGCAAATTTATTTGAAAGATATACATCACTCAACTTCAATGAATGTATTGCCATACCTAATTAAACAATATAACTTTTCCAAACATAAAACGATATTTCGAGAATTATTTTTTCTGTGGCAGAAACGCGCCGAGTACCAGCTAGTACTAGATAAAATTTTTCAATAAAAAATACATCTTATATTTTAATTTTATATCCTGCCTGAGTGTAAGTGGCTCCATTCCAACAGTGGAGTTTAACGGGCCGATGAAGTTTATAGTTGGTAATAAATATCTTAATGACAATTTATTTAAATTAATCTCTAAAACTTTTCAACAATTTGACTGTAGAAAAGCCGTTTCCACACTAGGCGAGCATCGTTACCGTACTCGCTGAGGTAAGCAAGAGTGTTGTTTTGTTCAGTCCTCAGTCGTCATTACGTACCTTCAGCTCATTACTGCCAACAGATCACTCGCTTAATTTGTGCATTTCCGATCCAATGATATTCAAATTTCAACTCTAATGATGCACGGGAAATGTTAATAAAATGTTAATGCGGCGAAAGCGGTTGTCTCGGATCGCAATAAGTGACAGATTTGCTTGACAGACAGAGCTCGTTTGCAGCAGTATGAATAAGTCACGATCAGTTTTTTGTCTGTCCTATTATTTATGAGGTTTTAGTTTGCTCGCGGTACCTGGGCTTCATTTTGTTATTTTTAAGCTCCGATATTCACGATTGATGAATATAAACACATTCTGAATACACTTTATTATCACAAAAATAAAGAAATAACGTTTAATTCCTCATCATCAACTCCATCAAGATTTTTATCCATACAATGTTAAATGAAAACCTTTGCAATATTGCGTCAACTGCCGCATTTCTTGCTAGCACTGTTGATAATAAATATAAATTTATTTAATTTTAGAGAACTAAACTAAAACATAACCTTTTAGTTTGATATTTGTCAAATGAAATGAAATCAAATTATTCGTTGTGCATTCATCAAATCATTTTTGTTGTTAAAAATGTACAGATTCAAAATCCATAGGAAATGTTGATCACCATCATCATCATCAAAGTACGGTCCTGAGCCACCGGCATTCATCGACTACCTGCATATGTTACCAGGCCGTCACTGCAACTGGTGGTGAGAACATCTCTTCTCCATCGATTGTCAATATTTCGAGGTATGTAGCCGGCCCATTGTCACTTCAGCTTACTAATCCGTCGAGCTATGTCTGTTGCTCTGGTTCTACTGCGGTTCTACTGCGGTTCTACTGCGGTTCTACTGCGGTTCTACTGCGTATATCTTTATTTCTAAGTCCCCTCGGACATAGCCCTCTCCATAGTTCACTGAGTGACCTTGAGCTTCCTCATACGGCCAGCAATCAATCTCACTTAGCGACTATAAACGAAAATATTCACAATTTTTATCACATTTATTTTACTATATCATAATTATAATATTTGCATACTCAGATCGCTAAGCTCTGGTAGTTCTCTTTGCTAGTCTAAGGATATGGAATTTGTTTTTTGAAACATTGTAAATAAGGAGTGTAAGGAGGATTCAAACTTTTTTAATAGCCTGCCTTAACTGCAGGCAGTGCATTCATAGAAAATTTTATCTACCTTCGACTAAGAATCAAAATACAGATACCTCTCAGGACATTAGTTCTTAGGGGTAGCGACGAGTCTACATTACATAAATTCTATTTTATTTTGTTTATTTATTATATTTTTTTTAATTCTGGACTAGCTCGTTGGTGTAGTGGTCGTAAACGCGACTGATCGTCATATATTCCCGTGTTCGATTTCCGGGTCGGGCCAAATTTTCTGTTATTAGGTTTTTCTGTCAAAATGTTAGTGGTGTTTTCACCTCCGTGTCCCGGAAAGCACGAAAGCTGTTGGTCCTTCGCCTGATCTCTCTTCGGTCGTGTCCAATTGCCGTCCCATCGGGGTATGAGAGTGAGGGAATAGAGAGTGCCACCGTGCTTGCACTCACTCGTGCACTGTACTTTACTAGGTCTGCGCAGATAGCTAGACTGACCGCCGTGATCGGGATTCGGTATGGACATTATTATTCTGGTATTCTGTGAATACCAGAAACCAGACTAAATATATATCTTATATATTTCCTCTCGTTGTTCCGCGGTCAAGCCAACCCAACCATGTCACAGCCATAATACTGTTGTACCGCGTACATATATAATACATTAACATTTAATATGTACACGGTACATATATAATCAATGTTAATGTATTATATATATATATATATATATATATATATATATATATATATATATATATATATATATATATATACATTTTTTACGTGGTAGAGCCATTTTACTGGAAATGAGGCATTCCATCTTAGTCCTCACGGGTGAAAACGTATCTTCATTTTGAGTCTTTATTGAAGATAGATGTAGATGTCTATGGGCCACAGCAACCACTTACCATCAGGTGGACTGTGTGCTCGTTTGTCACCCTATCCTATAAAAAAAAGATGATTCAGATATTGAGATGTCAAAGATAATTGCGCAGAATATTGTTGGAAAGGGGAAATTTGATGGTGCTCACATTTACTCGTTGTACTGTAAATCTCACTATACGCGAGCAACCCGGGCTTGATGTCCTGCCGGAACCAATGAAATTGTTAACGGCAATTTTAAGTGCCGATTTACCACGTGGAGGAAAACATCGTGAGGAAACCTGCATGTCTGAGAAATAAGAAAAAAAAATATTTTGAAGACATGTGAACGCAGCGGACATTTCCTTGCCCTAAAACCCGCTCAGAAATGAGAAGAGGCCCGTACCCAGCAGTGGGACATATATAGGCTAACTTTATCTTTAGGGTATTGCCAAAGTTTTTACACGATTAGTGTGTGGACCAGTTTTACCCAAAAGTGATACAGTGTGAGTGGTCAATATAACAACATCTCTCTTTTGGGCCCTACATTTTGCATCGGATCAGGCCAAACGCCTACGTAGATGCGAATATAGATGACTTCTACATAATCATGAAAAAAAGATTGCCTCGATGATAATGCGACAGTCTCATGATAATGCGTAGTATTAGCGGAATCGATTCATCGATCTACAGTTAAAAGATGTGTAAAGCGATAAGTCGGTCAAAGGCACAATCACCTAATATTATTATTCATTGTATCATAAATCATTAATTTTATTTTATAAAGAAGCTCAAGTACAATCATTTTCATTAGTTGATTCTTGACACGAGAGGAAATAAATTCTTTTACGTCCTGATAGCACGGCAAAAGATATATTAACTATACCAATATTTTGGCAATAATTAACTATATCAATAATTAGCATTAGTTAATTCCAGTGTGAAGATAAGTTTAATAAGGAGTCTGAGTAAGCCAGACCGTCTACGCGTAATACTGGTCGAGATCATGTAGGAGGTACCCGTGGTTTGAATTATTCATTATAATCAATGCACTTAAGCCTCTGTTAATTCTGCCTACGCAGTAGTTAATGCAGATAGCTATTTAAAAAAAAGTTTATTTTTTCATTTATAAATAGCAAGTAATTTTACAGTTCAACAAGCTCAATTATCTAATATATTAAAATTAATGTTTGTTTGTTCGTATTTTATGTGCTGCTATACCGCTCATCAGATTGCGGGAAAACTTTGTCAACTTACCGCTTGCACTTCCGCGGAGGTTATAGGCATAGTACAGTTAACTTACAGTAGGTGGCGCGCGGATCGTACCGACAAATTTATTTTATATCATTCAAGTTCAATGCATTTATCATCATTCCTAATTAAACTAAATAACTCTTCCAAATTTAAAACAATATTTGCACAATTATCTCTTTCGCCGCAGCATCGCGCCGGCTACCAGCTAGTCTATAAAAACTGAACAAAATATAAAAAAAGTATTATAATATAATACGCTGTAAAAGGTACCAGAAGAAAATTAAAACTGATTGGCAGCAATATCTTACTCGTAAGTATTCATTAATAATTTTAAGAAATCTGCGGGTGCCACCCTACCGTGTCAGCAGTGGGTGCACTGTTGAGTGGCGGTAGAAATAGGTAGTATTAATCCAGGAACCGCGCATAGCACGTAATCGAGTGAGGAAGGATTTCATTTCATTAAAGAATTCGTCATTGTATTTCGTACGCAACAATGGAAAATTCCAGAATGATCAGGTAAACGTTTAGTGTCTTCGCTACGGCGCCGTCAAATTACGTCAAAGAATGGCCTCATTCTAAATACGCCTGTATTGTTTTCTTTTCACTGAACCGACCTGACTTTAGAATAATAAACTTATGGAACATTATTTTTAACTTAGCATTATTCCATGTAGATTTAAAAGATTAAGGCGAGGTTAAATGACCCTTGGTAATGAAACAAAAAACATTTTGGCAGCGATTTAAATCTCGTTGAATACTGCGCTGAGTTCAAATAATTTAGCACTCTATATCTGAATAAATTTGAATATAGTTTTCTCTTTAGTTTTGTACTTGCAAATATAATCATAATGCGTTAACAGTTTCACAGGGGACACTATGTACCGGTTCGCAAGGGATGTCATCCACAGACTGATATAGCCCTTTTTTGACATGCGTTGATAGAGCCATAGATTTAATAAATATTGAAAATGGGCCAAATTAAGAATACCGACGTGCATATATGCGGAGATATATCGTTGAGAAAGAAGCAATAGAGGTGGTGTGTCAGGATCGTACTAAATATAAGTCCGTAGTCTTTGCCTACCTCTCTGGGTGACTGGAGTTTATGTTATGTTTACGTCATAACATAAACATTTTATATAATACTAGTAATTTTTTTTCCTACATTATTTCTAGTCCGCTCATACACACACAATAACGTTTTCATATGTTTCTCAGCAATGGAGACCTGTGTCCAGGAGTGGGACTTATTTAAGCTGTAATTTTACTGTACTAATTTTATTGCTAGCATAATAATTTTACATGATCCAGCCACGTTACTAATAATAAAATTATATCCGCAGCACGAATTGGTTGGCTTGACCGGGAAAGTATCACGTTCGCACAGAATACCAGCGTAAAATAGCAGCTTAATACTGCTGTGTTTCGTATGGTGAGTGTAGAGAACCGGAGACCCTTTTTACTGGAAAAGAGGCATTCCATCTTAGTCCTCACAGGTGACAATGCATTTGCATTTTGATTTTTTATTGAGGCTAGATGTAGATGTCTATGGGTCACAGCAACCACTTACCATCAGGTGGACTGTGTGCTCGTTTGCCACCCTATCCCATAAAAAAATACCAGTGGAAGACATTAAGCATAATGGTGCAGTGTTTTTATGGGGAGTCACGAGTGCCGAAGACCCTTTCTACTGGTAACGAGGCGTTTCGTCTTACTCCTCAGGACTCAATGCATCTTCATTTTAGGTTTTAATTGAGGATAGATGTAACATAAATACACTGCGTGCAGAGAACACTGTATCTTTCTAGTTCTTCTTTATCAGCCCGTACCAGTCCACTTTTGGACATGTATCTCCCGTTGTAGGGAGCATTTGCCTTAATCATCATACTTGCCAGGCGGATTGATGATGCAATGACAGACGTCTTGCACTTCTGAAGCTGCTGGCCGTCACCTGTCTGGGTACTTTATGTGTAGCGTAAACGAGATGGTTGACGTCAGTTTATATTAAATATATGGTTGTACCGCTATCTAGATCTTTCTGGCCCTTATTAGCATTTTACCCGCTTACGTGACGGAATGGGCATCAAGTCCGCCCTTTGTAATCCTTTTTATTAAGGTGTTTTACAATAAAGTATAAAGAAATAAATAAATGTGATTCTAAAGTATCAGTGATAACCAATCAAACAATTTTTTTCTAATTTTTAACCTAATATTTATCGCCCTATTAGTAACGTAAAGGTAATATAATAAAAACAACTCTAATTTTAGAGTTTGTTGCATAAAAAATTTAATAAATAATTACAATAGTTTAATTTTTTTAATTGCACCTTTTTTATTAACTGCCAGTGTTTCAAGTCTTTGATAAAAATAAACTGTCATTATATCGAAATGAATCAAAGGCAGATGTTTGTTGTGAATGCGATATGTAAGCATTACGTTCGTAGTACATATAACTCAATGTATGTAAGTAGGCAGGTCCCATTGTTTCCCACTCGATTCTGGCGCCGAATGCAATTGACGTTTTTTGGTTTTGAACTTAATTATTGACAAAATTGCGAAAAAGTGCCGCGTCATCGAAGCTCAGTTGTCAATGACTGAAATAATGCAGTTTCAAGTTTTATTATTGCGCGTAATAACTGTATTAAGTTTTTAAGTTTCCCGTTTATAATAAAGTTTTATGTAGCCGAGTAATTCACTATAATTTGTTTGTATAATAATTTCAGTTCCAACCAGTTGAAAAATTTAAAAAATAGAAAGTAAGTTTGAATGCGATAAAAATGCAAATAATTAACAATTAAGGTTACATAAACGAAATTATTTGTAAAAATTGAAAATATTTGTTATCAATGAACTTGTTTACAGAAACAAGTAGGTACTTAACCTCGAAGGTTCATGTAATGTTTTAAATTATCAATTTACTTTTATTAATTACCGAAACACGTATTTCGTATAAAGCCTCAAAAAAAAAAGGTTTTGTTTAATTAACACGTTTTTTTTTGACTGGTTGATGCCGATGATTCGTAGTTAGTTACCGAAAAAATTGTCAAAAAATTAATAAAATAAAACAAATATTAATGAACGGGAAGGTTTAAAATAGTAAAGTTCAAAAGGCTTCTAAAGAATTAAAATATAAAGTTAGTAAAAAAAAATCAAATGATAAGTTCAGTTTTTCGAAAGATATCTTGTTCACATTCATACAAACCAACTGACGTCCAAGTGAAATTATTTTCTATTCATTTTTTTTTAATAATAATCGCAATAAATAATCTTATAACAACGTCAGAAGTAATAATTGAAATCTCCTCTTGCTATTGGTGGACTTTTATAATACATAAGCGCAATATAAAGCTGGTGGAAGTGATTTAAGTTGCGTGGATCGCGATTTTTTTATTTGGTGACAATAGAGTACTACATCTCCGCTTCGTGTTCGATGTGTACAAGATACTATTTTAGAACTATATAAAACGTATTATTTTAATAAACATATGCTTATCTTTTATGTACACCATACTTACATACTACTTACATCATCTACCATGGGCGATTTTTCCGGAGCGTTACGACTTCGGGACCTTCATTAAACTAGCCTACTCCTTTTTAAAAAGCCTTTCCATCAGGTGAGCCGCATGCTCGTTTGTCCCTATTGCTATAAATAAAAAATAGAAGACGTGTGAAGTCCGCCGTCATGCATTGGAGTAGCACGGCGCACAATACCTTGCTCTAAAATCCTCTCAGAAATGAGAAGCCTATTTATGACCCCGCCGCGTGTCATAATATATAGGCTGTAACTTTCACTAAGTTTTTTTTAAAGGATAGGATGACAAACGAGCACACAGTCCACCTGATGGTAAGTGGTTGCTGTGGCCCATAGACATCTACATCTATCCTCGTTTGCGAATCAAAATGCAGATGCGTTTGTCATCCGTGAGGACTAAGATGGATTGCCTCTTTTCCAGTAAAAAGGGTCTCCGGTTCTCTACACTCACCATACGAAACACAGTAGCGTTAAGTTGCTATTTTACGCTGGTATTCTGTGAGAGCGTGGTCCTTCCCCGGTCGAGCCGACCCATTCGTGCTACAATTATACTACTAGTATAGCTGCAGCATGGTTCTACCACGTTTAAGTAGAGGATATCCGCAGTAGGCTGTAGAACAGTGGCATTCCTTGGACGAGGCCTATGTTCAGCAGGGAACTTCACAAGGCTGTAATGATAATGACCATTAAACGGCATTTCCTAGTGGTAAGTTAAAAATAATAATAAAATTGTCTCGTCATGATTTCAATTTTCGATGATATATTTGTGAAAGTTAATTTTAATTGCACGTTACAATATAAAACCCGCGGTAAAGCTACCGCCGTCATATAAACATGATCGTACGCAAATGAATGATTGTTATTTTATTTTTCGATTGCCCGCTGCGGTGCGGCCGGCCCGACTGTCCAAGAATTAATAACTGGACGCTACTGGGTTCAAAACCGCGGCAATCTGCTCTCTTTTCGACTGTGCAACTACGTTTTTGTGCATTTTTTTCTATTCAGCGTCGATAGTTTTTTGCGGCTGATGACCACTCCCGCTTTATGTTGCTACGTTTGTAAAATTTTAATGGGCTGCGACAGCGGACGGTCGGTTTTAAAGTGACGAAGAATGGGCGAAGCAATATTACACAACAATATCGATGTTTTATGAATATTTGTACTATTGGAATGTTTTGATATCTTAATAAAACAATATTAAACTTATGGTCTTCTTCGATATCACTAATCAATACTAGTCTTGGCATACGAACTCTGGTAGGTAATTGTATTTTTAATGGATGCAGAACCCTAATTTTCAAACTGCACCACCTATTTCCCCACTTGTAATAAGGTCAACTTCATTCTAACACATTTTTAACTTACTTTCTTGTCTGTTTTTTTTTTCACAAATTTTGTAACATACTTCTATATGAGCTAGAAACGTCAAATTATAAACATTGACTAAATATTTAAACAATAATTTGAGTTAAAAAATATTCTACGTATTTAAAATGTATCAAATTCTATAAAATCAGCCCGACTCTCCGAGACTATAAAAATATATATTAATATATTTTAATTATACGTTTAGTAAGAAAAAGAAAACTGTTTCCTTGGCTGCCGTCTACATTAACGTACGAAATATTATGCTAGACACATGATATGACATATGATTTAGTATCAAGAAGTTAGCATATTTTGTGCAGCCTATTAAAGTTCACTGTTAAACATAGGTCTCCCCCGTAGATTATATATTTCTAATTCTTAGACATCCACGTTTTCTCTCGATTTATTACTTCAGGGCACTTAAAAATTTAAAATCGCAATTGCAATTGTGTTCCTTCAGGGTAATTCAAAAATTGTTACTGGTGGGATCAACTTAGTGTTTCTCGCGTATGGAATTTAACGGCTTTGACGGATTTGATTTGAATGTTCGGTAATTCAGTGGCTAAGCGTTTGGTTGAGGCCCTGCAGGGCCGCGGGTTCGATTCCCGCACGGAACTAGTGTTTATCCTACAAATCTCAGGTCTAGATGTTTTTACAAGTGGAATTTATGTATGTAAAACTCCTCCACTCTAAAGGAATGCTACTGCGAGGAAACTTTTTTTAAATGAATAATAGGCTGCCTATTAAAGTTCACTGTTAAACATAGGTCTCCCCCGTAGATTATATTTTTATATTAGATTTATAGATTATATATATATATATATATATATATATATATATATATATATATATATATATATATATATGCCATAGTTGCCACGCTTGGCAAGCGGGGGTGGCAACTGCAGTTATTTATTTTAAGTTGTTATTAGGAAGACGCCGCTGCCCATCTCCTGATTTGTTTCCCTCTGTCGCCTCTTACGACACCCACGGGATGATATGAGGTAATAGATATTCTTAAATCGCCACTACATGCTAAGAAGTTAGCATATTATTACGAATAAATAAACAACAATGTTATTAAATTTTAAATTTGTTACTGGCCGCAAATCGAAGCATTCAAAGTGCAAATGTGTTTTCATACTAGCAGTAGCGAACAACCGATTTAAATATTAATCGATTCTTTGAGTAGCCGTCAATGCCCTCAGATGCGATTCCAGTGTTTGTCACTTAACGGCTAACTAACCCCACGTCTGCTAATGAATTTATACGAGCACGCGACGCATTTACAAAATGTGCCGCCAGCGATATACGAACGCCATAACCCGGTAGCCGGTATTTTGACCAATTTGCATCTGTTTACTTATGATTTGATATTTGTGTGACTAGTGCTGTGATATTGCTATTTACGTTTTCTGTATTTTTACTTATTTGATATCGATTTTTGTAATTGAATAAAAATATTTTGATAGGCACATAACGATTTCTTTTATTGTTTAAAAAAGTAAAGTAAAGTAAAGTTGCAGTCCATTTACGTCCCACTACTGAGCACAGGCCTCCTCTCACTCCTGAGAGGGTTTTAGGGCTAGGCAATGTCCGCCGCGCTGCCCCAATGCGTGTTGGCGAACTTCACATGTCTTCGAAATATTTTTTTTCTTATTTCTCAGACATGCAGGTTTCCTCACGATGTTTTTCTTCACCGCCGGGCACGTGGTAAATCAGCACTTAAAATTGCAATTAACAATTTCATTGGTGCCGGCGGGGATCGAACCCCGGTTGCTCGAGTATTGTGAAGCTTACAATGAGCGCTAACCATCTGAGCTACCATGGCTCTCTAACTTTAAAAGATGATACTAAATGAACCAGTAGCTTTTTCATATATATAGTTAGAGTGATAAACGAACACACAGTCCACCTGATGGTAAGCGGATGCTGTGGCCCATAGACATCTACATTTATCCTCGTTTAAGTATCAAAATGCAGGTGCGGTGTCACCCTGAGAACTAAGATGGAATGCCTCGTTTCCAGTAAAAAGGGTTGCGTAGCGTGGTCCTACCCTTGAAGTAACAAAACAATTTTAAGAATTCCTTAAGTCACTATAATGTTTTTTTTTTAAATTTGTAAACAAAAAATGTTTTGTACGAAACTATTTAAAATGTTACCGGTTATGTTATGTTATGTTAAGATTTTATTTTTCTCCCTAAACGTTTTAGCTATTGCTTATTTAAGAAATATAAGTTCTTGAACCTCTTAACTTGAAAATATTAAGATCGGTGACGAAGTAGAATACCAAGACATTTCATGCGGAGTAGCGCTTACGGCAAATCCACCCTAGTATGGCATTGTATCATGTCCAGCATTGGATTGTTTATGGGCTGATGAGGACAAGGAAAACAAAAGCTTATGAATTTCTCAATATAACCTATAGGCCACTTATTTAAAGGTACTAGAACAGAAAAGTCGTTGCTGACAGAAACAGAAACAGAAACAGAAACAGAAACTTTTTTATTCAATATAGATTATAAATAATACTTATTGAAAGTCACTCTTTTGTATAATTACCACTGGTTCGAAAAAAACCTCTGTCCTGGGAAGAACCAGCAAGAAACCCAGCGGGACTTTTTTTTTAAATAACAGCTTACAATCATGTATGTTACACAAATTAACAACACAACAAATTAGAAATAGCTTGGGAGCGATCACCTCACTTCCAGGGGTTATTATCATCTATAAATTCTTTAATATTATAATAACCCTTTTTATACAAACTTAGTTTAATAAAGTTTTTGAACTTTGAGCAGGTCAAATTTTGTATATTTTCTGGAATTTTGTTGTAAAAGCGTATACATCGCCCCAAGAATGAATTACTGACTCGATGGAGTCGAGTAACTGGTACTACTAGCTTGTGTCTGTTCCTAGTATTTACAGAATGAATATCACTTATTTTTGTAAAACTACTTTTATTTTTGTGTACGTACATTACATTTTCATAAATGTATTGAGAGGCCAAAGTTAATATATTAATTTCCTTAAATTTTTGTCGCAGCGACTCTTTAGGCTTTAAATCATAAATTGCTCTTATGGCCCTCTTCTGCAAAACAAATATAATTTCAGTGTCAGCTGCGTGTCCCCATAGCAAAATACCATACGACATTATGCAATGGAAATAGCTAAAGTAAACTAGTCTAGCTGTTTCAACACTAGTTAGACTTCTAATCTTTTTTACAGCATATGCTGCAGAACTAAGTCTGCTTGCTAGCTTTGATATATGGGGGCTCCATTGAAGCTTCGCGTCTAGTGTGATTCCAAGAAAAATGGTGGTATCTACAAGACTCAGTTTCTCCCCATTTAAAATTACATTAGTATTTAATTGTTTGACATTTGGAGTCATAAATTTCATACATTTCGTTTTAAAATCCACCAGGAACCCACCCACCAGGACAGGAAAATGACAGGTTGTTAATCAATCTGGGCTACTAATTGAATAAAACTAATTTTATGGATTCTATCGCGTTTAATTAACTTATTTTTATTAAACGCGATATAATCCGTAAAAGTAGTTTTATTCAATGAGTAGTGTTCGCGTAAATATAAGAAATCAGAGGGCTAATAATCTTTCGTTCACCAGATGTCGCTAGTTGTTACTGAGGTGAAGTTTGTAACACAATGTCATTTATTTGAGAAGTAAGTTTTAAATAAAATACTATCAGTTTCTAGAGTACTATATTGATACACAAAACAACGCCTCGGTCATTTTTTGCATATCTTTAACTCTTTTTTTTAATTTTACTACTTTTGATTTGGTTTATTTATTTTTAATTTAATTATATACAATATAACTAATAGTACAGAAACAAACATTAAGTTTTGCATTTTTCGAACAAATTAACTTCCCCGAAATGACATCTGTCAAATATTACACCACAATTTTAAGTGGCGCCGTCCTGGTGGCAGAAATGTCGTGGATTCGCCGTCTTTTACGATAATACTCATGATATTTAAAGTCATCACTTAATCTCAAAAAATTTAAATTATATATTTTATTAATAAAATTAATAATAAAAATGCTTACATGGTTTAAACTATTTTTAAAAACGAATATTCAAATACGTTATCCTCACTTTCGGCAGCCAACCGTATTGACATTTATTCTGAAATTCAATTTATTCGCGTCGGTGTCCGATCGCTGCTTCAAGGTTTATTAATGCGATATAAAGTTTAATTTTTAATGGATATTGTTAGTCCACTGTTAAACTTTGTGCGGATAATTTGCGCCGTGACAATATTGAACGGGACACAGAACTTTTCCTCTGTCCATTTTGTCAAAGTGCAGCGCGTCCTGTTATGCCGGTAACCTGTAAACCGCACATGCTATTCGAATTTCGCCCCTAAAGTAGATGTGATAGGTTGCCTATTTTAATAAATATCGTAACTTCGAAATTTCGTATAAATTATAAATTCTGAAGAGATGAAGTAAGAACATATAGCCAGCGTTCTTGTTTAGTAACTAATACTAGAGTATAAAAATAAAAGGCTCTATGTTCGTTCGTCACATTATTTTATAAAGAAAAAAAAAAACTGTACGTTTTTGATACAAGTAATACTTGTATTAAGTGTGAGAATTTTTGTTGCCCTACGCCTTAAGAGAATATCTACTCGCGCCGCGTATCTGCACTTCACAGTGCAGATACGCGGCGCGAGTAGATATTTTTCAAAAATACCATCAGATGGTATTTTAGAAAAACTCGTTCCATATCGCTGTATCGTGCAGTAGAGAGATTTTCTTTTTGAAATAGTGTTTCGGGTGATAACGTTTTCACGCCGCCTAAACCTTTACGAAATTAAGCAATTTTGGTCTCATTAGATTCAGTACACCTTAATCTAGATCTATACGTTTTTCATTTTTTAGTAATTCAGTTTGGTTTAATTTAAAAAAAAACGCAAGTTGAAGTTTTTTAAGTCAAAAATATAGATATTTAGATGCCACTAATTTATATTATCGTATGCAATATTTCTTTAAAATAAAAACGTACGTATAGTTTGTCATTAAATTTACAACATTTCCAGAAAATATGAAAACTTGACTATGTTTACTGGGGAAAAAATGTTATAGCATTTTGTATGAAAATATACAACTTCACAATCCTCTTAAGAATTTCATTGTACATTTCTATCGGTCTGAATTTCTCCAGTCTATGTGCTATATAAAAATTTGTTTTCTACGGCCCTGAAGTATATTATTTATGGCGATGTTTTCTTTGAGCACGACAGTATTTGGTCGGCCCGCATGAGCTCGACTGGGGCTCATTCTTGCTGCAATAAACATGCCCAACATTTCACTATGTAACGAGTCCCCGTGAACCCGTGTGCTTCAGTTATTCTTTAAAAATATTATTTAGTAGACAATTCCTTTCCAACAACTTCTTATAAAAGCGATATATTACACATACATGGTGATCTTCACGATATTCGGATAAAATGATATTAAAGACTGCAGCCGTTAACAGTAATAGAAAACTATAAAAATAAATGGGAATGGTATATCCCAACTAAGTCATATGACATAAGACATATGACGTAACAACATTGATGTCTACTTTTATAGTTTTCTATAAGTTTTAACGTAGAAAGTCAACTTGGCTAAGACCTGCAGACCTTAAGTTAAGCACGAATAAAATGTCACTTAACCAGTGACTTTTTATTCGTGCATTCGTGTAGTGGCGGTGTAAGAATGTCCACTACCCAATATCGCCCTGTGGGTGTCGTGAGAGGCGACAGAGGGCAACGAATTGGGAGATGGGCGGCGGTGTATTCCTAGTAACGACTAAAAATAAAACCAACCCGCTTGCCAAGCGTGGCAAATATGGCAAATATCCCCCCTATCGGATAATCTATGGGGGAGGCCTATGCTCAGCAGTGGACTTTAATAGGCTGTAACGGAATAACTAGAGACCTTTCTTAAAATATTAAGGTGTTTAATTTATTTATTACGTAAGGTGTACCGCATAAAGTTAGTTAATTTCACTAATGATTTCTTAAAAATTCATTTTATTACGTTGTAATAATGGAGTACGCTGCGTGTTTACCGCTGCACATGCTGCCTGGTTCCGGCGAAGTATATATTTGGAGTAGTTAACGAGATCGTTTGGGTTGAAAAATGCACCACTGTCCATACTTGAAAATTACACACATATTTGTGATATCTTTCACATATTATGTTAGAAGCAAAAAGGAAATTTAAAAAGTTGATTAAACATTACTGAAAATAAAAGACAGTATTAAAAGCAAAGGCAATATAAAGGTTAGGATGAATCGTTAAAATTAAAGTAATCGTTTTTTTTTTATTTTATTTCCAGTCAGAACCAATTAATGATATTATATTTAATTTATTTTTGATAAAAAAATGGTCTTCGGCTATATGCATCTAGTTTTTACACCTTGTGCAGATCGTCGCTCCATCTAGTTAGTGTAATATTTAAATAAAAATAAATAAATAAAAAACTTAATAGAATATGTTGTATCGTTATAAAATAATAAAACGACATACCTAATTAAAATAGGAACACTGCAATATAAGATTATATAAATATTTTTCTGTTTTTTTTTTTGTTGAAACGCGGGACTTCATTATACCGCTATCTCTGTATGATATTATACTGCTGATGCCTTGTTGGTCCGATGGCTGTAATAGTGCGACTGCTGGTCATGATGCCCCGGGTTCGAATCCCAGGACGGGTCAAAAAAGTCTGTTATTGAGCTTTTCCATCAACGACTTCTCAGTAGCTGCCCGGAGTCAGGAAGTTGGCGGTGTCTCACCCCCGTGCCTCGGAAAGCACGTAAAGCCGTTGGCCCTGCACCTGATATCTCTACGGTCGAGTCGGTTTGCCGTCCCTTCGGACTATGGGAATGAATAGAGAGTGCACCTGACACCTGAGTGTATGCGTGCGCATACACTTGGGCACTATAATCCTGTTCTGCACCAATGTGTTGACTAGTCTTCGCTGAGACCGCCGTGACCGAAATTCGGTCTGGAGGACATTATGATATTATATAAGATTTTTCTAGCATTTGAGATAGTTGCCTCTTAGAAAATCGAAGATAAGATAGTGGATTCTCTTACGCCGCGACTACATGGTAAAAATTTTAAACTTCATTTACAATTTTAAGAGTACTTGACAGAATTTGATGTTTGTCATCATTATAATGCACATGATATGCATCATTATGATAACGTGCATCAAAACCTTACTCAGGTTGTCTAATACATGATGTGTATTTTCTGGAGTTTTGCTCATTAAGAATCGATAAGCCCGGGGTATGAAAATTTTTACATTGTTACATCATGCGTTACGTTATGTATTCATATTTCCATGACTACGTAATGTCGTGCGCAACTTCTCTTGTGCAGCTCCCAGCACAGAGTACTCTCGGCTGTACTACTTTAGATAAACAAATAACAACTGTCAACCAACTGTCAACTTGCGGAGTTTTGATATTGAAATATAATCGATCTTAAGGAGTAAGCTCCAGTCGTGCGTCGGAACTGACACAATAACTTTTTTTGTAAGAACAGTACAAAAGGTTGACGACTTTGTGATCAACTTGTAAAAAGAAATCATTCCAAGTCCACGGCTGACCATTAGTCTCTGAAATAGATTGTGACAAAGTTTTCTGGTGTTTCATTACCTTGTCACTCTATAAGTGTTTCTAGCTGCGAAAAATTTAAATTATGTTATTTTATCAAATGTTGATTCTGACTGGGATTCTAATTTTCGAATCGGAATGTTATCAGGCTGTCGTCTCCATTATATATAGCCTTTTAAAGTACACTTTTTTAATTTACTTATAATTTAATGACAGGTTAATTTTCTGTACGACTCTTATTGTATGTTACAAATTTACATTTGAATGCCTTATTTCCATCAATGGCAAATGTCAACTAAGTTCTTGTTCTTTTAGGCTTGTTGGAAAAAAAATTTAAATGTAAGAGAAAAAAACAATTTACTTTACATTCTATTATTTTAATAAAGTGTATAATCCTTATTTCGAGTTATTATTCATCTGAATGTACATACTCGTAAACATTTAGAAAATAATTGGGATTTTTAAGAAGCTGGTAAAAATGAGGAATCAATTCAAATATATACGAGTACGAGTACTCGTACATACAATAAATGGTTTTCGCTATCGCTTGTTGTTATTAGTCACAAAGAATTAAAATAATATTTTGAGAATATTATTTTAATTCTTTGTGTGTATACCCCCTGTATTCTCAGTAAAAGCCTGGAGTCAGGAAGTTGGCGGCGTTTTTTTATAGGTGAGGGGCAAAACGAGTGGCTCATCTGATAGTAGGTAAGTGATTACCGCCACCCGTGAACAACTGCAACACTAGGGGAATTGCAGATGCGTTGCCGGCCATTTAAAAGTAGAGCCTTTTAGAGTAGGCTCTTTTTTGAAGGTCCCTAAGTCTTATTGGTCCGGAAAAGTCGCTGGTGGTAGTCGATTCCACAAGGAAGTAGTGCGAGGAAGAAAACTTCTTGTAAATCGAACAGTGGTGGACCGCCAGTCATACAGATTGTAGGGATGGTATCGCGAGTTTTGTCGCGATGTGCGATGGTTAAATTGAGCGGCTGGAATCAGTCCGAACAATTACTCAGAGCACTCTCCGTGGTAGATGCGATAAAATATGCAAAGAGATGCAACATCTTTTCGCAGTGCCAGTGAGTCAAGCCGATCAGAGAGAGCTCGGTTGCCGACGATTCGAACCGATCTGCGCTGCATGTGAATCTGTGCCTTGTAAAGCTGCAGGCGGTAGGCGGACATGAAATACTGTCCCGCTCTGCTGTGTACGTTAAGCTTTTTAGAGGCCAATTTGGCCTTCTCTTCCAAGTGACCACGAAACTGCACTTCACTCGATATGTCGACGCCGAGGATTCTGATACTGGCTGAGGCAACAAGGGGAGTGCCCGTAATTTGAGGAGATACGACAAAGGTGTTCTTTTTAGCGGTTAATGTGCAAACGTATATGTTCTGGGGATTGAACTGAAAAAGATTTTGTCGCTACCAAGCCGAAGTCTCGACTTCAGACACAAGTTTGTTCCGATTCCGGCGTTTCACCCTGTGCCTCGAAAAGCACGAAAAGCGGTTATTTCTGCGCCTGATCTCCCTCCGGTCATGTCGATTTATTGACCCATATAATTATGAGAGTGAGGGAATAGAGAGTGCCGCTTTGCTTGCGCTTACAGTCAGGCACTAGAATCCTGTTTTGCGCAGATGGTTAGTCTCCGTTGAGACTGGCCGCCGTGAAGGAATTCGATTTGGAGGATATTATTATTGGATGGCGGTATATAAATATCGGTCACGCCATACCTACCCAGACTTACGATGTGCAGCAGTGTCCCACTTGCGGGATAGTCGGTACTGCAATCGTCACTCCGCTTGCCCAGCGTAATGTGGCTGATGAGGAACAACCAAAATAGTTATGTTAGTAACACTGGTCCCACTGCGTTCTTTCTTTACCGACACTGATTATTATTTTTCTTTATAATAATAATAATAATGTCCTCCAGACCGAATTTCGGCCACGGCGGCCAGCCTCAACAGAGACTATTTTGCTTTAATGAGGATTCAAAGCATAGTATATTGACAAGAATCCTCAAATTTGATAAAGTTAAATCTAGACAGTTTCTTGAAAAAAAAACTAATATAGCTGGCAATTTGGAAAAATTCTATTTCTTGTTCCCTGAATTTGTAAAATGTTAGAGTTGTGTAGAGCCTACAAGATAATAAATATAAACTGTTCCTCATAAGTAGGATATGTCAGGTCGCACCAAAGCACCTCTCTGCTCTCAACGGAAAGCTGTTGTTTTTTTTAAATGTCACTAACACATTAGGATTTTTGCGGTACGTCGAGGCGTTTTCCATGCTTAAAATGCACATACACAAACATCAAGATAGAACAATTAGTTGTAAGCCATTCAATGAGTTGTTCCGCGCGGAATTCGAACCTACTTAACTCTTAGCTCAGCCAAACGCTCAGCCACCGCGTTGGCAAGTTGTCAATAAATTTATAATTATTTTTGTTCTAATTTAATTTACTTTATTATAGATCATATCGCGTTGAAAACTTTAGTTATACGTAGATATAATCCAGTAACAGTTAACAAGCGCCTCGAGCTACTAGGACGGCATATCTCCGTAGAAGTATTAAGTCCATGATTAGCATACGTAATTACTATAGTCTTATCGTTCGCTTAATTGCGACCCGTAATGAATCAGTATACTGACGGTATCATTGCTGGTTTACTCCTACAGATATTAATGTTAGTTGTACAGTTAATGTATATCTTGTATTTCTAAATGGTCATTACATTAGCAACTTAACTATTTAATTACTTTGCTTTCGAATGTTAAATTATTTTATATCAACGAAATCGGCATAATTATATTAGCAGATATTAGAATGTCCAAAGGATTATACGTTTGAAAGTGTATTTGACAGCAGTGGCTTAGCATTGAGGCATGGCAAGGGCCGCGGGTTCCAATACCGCTCGGAACAAGTATTAAATGGCCTACAAATAATCATTCCGGGTCTGGATGTTTCTCCCTGTGCAATTTGTATTTAAGGCCTTAGTGGTATTTTTCATTTAGGGCAATGGAAAACTAAGCCAAAAGCTACAGTGGAGAAGGCTGCGGGCGTGGGGAAGGGGTTGGTGCGGCATAACGGTCAGAACACTGTAGAGCGTGTGTTTGTCATGTACGCCGAATGCACCGCTCCGGGCTCCGGTAAACGTTCTCCAAAGGCTTCCTCGCATTTCTAAAAGGATTATATATTTATTTATTTATTTAATATTTATTAAACCTTACAAATTACAGGAATGAAAGGCCCGTTAAGCTAATGGTAGTGATAAAACTACGAAGGCGGTTACAAAGAACATAAAATAATATACATATATATAACATAATATAAAATACATAGATACATAATATAGGTACTGATTAAATAAAAACAGAGATAATTACCATAATGATGACGGCGCTTAGCAGTCATGAAGCAATTTTAAGAAATTTATTTATTTCTTTCTTTTAAAAAACGTAACCTCCACACTAGATATGAGCGCCGTGTCGGCGCGCCGCCGCCGCCGTAATTCTCCCCGCGCCGCCGCCGCCGATCCTAGGCGCCGGCGCGACGATCCCGAGCGGCGACATTCAGTTTAACCTGACACGCTAAACAAATCGAACGCACTTCTGCCTAAATGCTAACAAAATGGCGGCTCTAAACGTAGACGTTTATAAAACGAAACTTTCTGACATTACAATTTCTGTGATGTCCAAGTTATCAGCAAACAAAGACAGTTTTTGTTGGACTTATTTTGGTCGTTTAGTTATTAATATTGAGGGAAAAAAGCGAACAGTGTTGGGCGAACAAGTGTTTTGCGACGCTTGTTTGAAACAAGCTAAAGAAAAAGATGGCGATGTGCATTTTTCCAAGTAAGTTTATGTACCTTCGTTTATTTTACAATAATGAAATACCTACTTATCTGTAGATAGCTTTTTTACGAGTTTACTAATTTAATAAGTAAGAAGGTATGTTGTATGTTGTACGGCCGGTCTCAATAACCTATCTATCTCATACTGGAAGTTAAAATGTCTACCATTGGTATCTATAGTTATATTTTTTCGTATTCAATAATCAAAGATAGATAGAAATATTTAACCATCACATTGATCTACCGTTCGGAGGACTTACCGACTACCTGAGTTACGTGGGTTCATAGAAAAAAAAACAGCTAAGTGTTTCAACAACGTTTTGGCAGTTAACTGGCGATAGTACAAATTACCAGATGTCAGAGTTTAGTCTATCGTCAAATTTTGAGAGTTATCAAATATTAATATTTTTTTTATTAATATAAATATTAATATGAATAAGGTCTTATTTTTATTTAGCATACATTTGTTTGTTTCTTTTAATTATAAAATGTAGTTGAAATATTTTTAATTGCTTATGCTATGTAACAACTATATTATCTTGCTCTTTATTTCCGTGAGGTTGGTATATTACGTTTTTATTGGGATTTCGTTTTTCATTTTATCTAAGGTATTGTAGGAAGCTTGACAAATAAAATTTCCTTAATTTTGTTTCAGAGCACTCGTCAAAGCCTACAGTAAAAATATAGCCACCAGCAATTTACTGCGTCATTTAAAGGACTAACATAACTTAGAAGATACTCAAAATAGAAAAAAAGTAGCCCCCATTAAGGGGTTTTTTTTCCGTACAGAGAAAATCTAAACCAGTCACAAAAAGTGGTGAAACTGTTGGAATAAAAGACAAGTGGATGCTAGCGCGCGATCTGGCGCTATGGTTCGCCAGATCACTATCGCCATTCGACAGCATAAATGATGAAGCCATGATTGATTTAAAAAAAATATAATATAATTGTGGCTGATGACGATCTACCCTCACGGCATAATATTGCTCGAGAGGGGTTAGAAGATGTATATAACAGTATGTTAACATATGTACAGAGTATAATTAAAAAACAAAATAAAAGATTTGGTGCACTAACAACAGATTTGTGGACAGATCAATTTAGACGTCGCAATTATATAAGCTGCACTTCCATTTTATTTCTCATGAGATGAAACTTTTGAAATTCACGCTACAAGTTATTGGAAAACATACAGGTGAAAAGATTAGAGACGAAATTCAAGGTATTTTGCGGACATTTCAGATTCCACAAAAAGATATTGTCCTTGTTACCGACTCTGGCAGTAATATGAAAAGAGCTGCTGATTTATTAAATATGAAAAATCATCTTTGCCTGGGCCATGCTTTGCATAATCTGGTCACCGTAGATGGTATTCAGAACACTGATGCGGTTCTTTGCCTTATTAATAAATGTAAGAAAATAGTCAAGCACTTGAGGTATAGAGCTCCACAACTAGAAGCCGCTGCCAGCAAAGAACAACGTGATCTGCTCTCATCTTTTGAAGATATTGGTGTGAATATAAACCACTCGGATGACGAAGCTTCATCGAATGATTTTGACTTACATGAGGTTTCGACAAGATCTGGAACCAGCGCCCCTCCAACTATAAAGACGAGTACACCAACGAGATGGCACAGTATGCTTATGATGCTAAAAAGCATCAGCCACAATGCAAATCGCCGACCCATTAGAGACATGTTGATTGATATAGGCCACAGTGCTCTTTTAATAGATGAGAACGAGTACAATTTAATTACTGGCTTGACATCGTTCTTTAATAAATTCAAGACGACAGTGGAATGTTTAAGTTCTGAATCACAAACCACTATTAATTTAGCATTGGTTTTTAAATCAGCAATTAGAAGGGTGCTAGAAGAATATAACGACGATGAAACTGTCATAGTCACTAGAGTAAAAAATAACATGTTGCAACGTTTGGATCATCGCTTTCCTGTTACAGACACTATTGTGGCGTCTACTTTATTGTATTGTAGGTTTCAATCAATTAAGGAAATCGACATTTACATGGAAAGTCAAGACACCAATAAGGTAGCATTTTTGTCAAATTTTTTAAAGAATATTTTGAAAGAGGAAGATGTTGTTGACCCAGTAAGAGATGCAACACCTGGACCGAGTTCCGCGCCTACGCCATCAAATTTTTTGATGTAGTTGGTTGAGACGCACAGCAGTACATCCAGTGATATAGACAGCGTGGTTGAAAATGAATGCTGGAAGTATTTTAGCACAGCTAGTATCAAAGATCTTCAGCCCTACGACGGTGATCTTTTGATGTTCTGGAAAGACAGAAAGATTTCCTTTCCATGGCTGTTAACTTTGGCTCGAGCAATATTGTTTGTACCGGCGACAAGTACGCCAAGCGAAAGAGTTTTCTCTGTTGCAGGGCAGGTAATAACCGCAAAACGGTCTCGATTAAATCCCCTAAGGGTAAACCGAATAATATTTATTCATGACAACTATAGCCATTGCAAACGAGAAACCGACATTTGAATTTAATTGGTAATTCATCTTTTAACTGACTGAACCTATGGATCTCATGTTTTCGTTAGTTTTAAATAATGTTTACAATTTTAATTATAATTGTTTTTAATATGTTGTAATATTTATATGACAGTACCTTGAGTTGGAGATGAAAGGATACTGCTGATTCGTTGTTGATCTTTTTGTTATTGTCGTAATTAAAGCGGGTTTTATGTTCCTAATTTCCTTTTGATTTACAGCTATGTTACTGAATGTTAGACTTAATTTTGTTTTCTCTTTTATAATTTATCTTGTCAATTTAATTTGTCACGTCAAAACTATAATAAATCTTAATTATACGTAAACTTATGTTTTATTTCTTTTCTTAAATTAAGGTAGTATAATATGGAGGTCACGCCGCCGACGCCGCCACCGCCGCCGCCGACTTCTAAAAGTTGGCGCGCCGCCGCCGACAAATTGACTTTCGGCGCTCATATCTACTCCACACTAGCATTTTCTCCTGTACCGTAGGTACAGTTTACAAACATAAATTGCACATGGACAAACATCTAGACCCGGAACAATTATTTGTAGGTCATACAAATACTTGTTCCGTACGGGATTCGAACCCGCGATCCTTAGCGCTGCAACTGAATTGCTAAGCCACTGCGCCACGAAGCCGTCAGCGCAAATGAGCGCGAACATTGTCTTAAATGTTTGTTTGCAGGTAGGTCTTTATTTTTCAGACAGTTCGGTTAGTTAACGCGCGTAGTGTTGCACAATTGCAAGAACAAGAGGACACTTAGCCAGTATTGGTCTTAGTCTTGCGCCAATACATCTGGTCTTGGTCTTGGTCTTACAGCAACAGTCTCGCAAGTCTCGCATTTACCTATTAGATTAGCCTATTGTATATATATATATATATATATATACAATAGGCTAATCTATATATAATAATAGATTAAGCTAAAATATATATATATATATATATATATATATACAATAGGCTAATCTAATAGGTAAATGCGAGACTTGCGAGACTGTTGCTGTAAGACCAAGACCAAGACCAGATGTATTGGCGCAAGACTAAGACCAATACTGGCTAAGTGTCCTCTTGTTCTTGCAATTGTGCAACACTACGCGCGTTAACTAACCGAACTGTCTGAAAAATAAAGACCTACCTGCAAACAAACATTTAAGACAATGTTCGCGCTCATTTGCGCTGACGGCTTCGTGGCGCAGTGGCTTAGCAATTCAGTTGCAGCGCTAAGGATCGCGGGTTCGAATCCCGTACGGAACAAGTATTTGTATGACCTACAAATAATTGTTCCGGGTCTAGATGTTTGTCCATGTGCAATTTATGTTTGTAAACTGTACCTACGGTACAGGAGAAAATGCTAGTGTGGAGTAGATATGAGCGCCGAAAGTCAATTTGTCGGCGGCGGCGCGCCAACTTTTAGAAGTCGGCGGCGGCGGTGGCGGCGTCGGCGGCGTGACCTCCATATTATACTACCTTAATTTAAGAAAAGAAATAAAACATAAGTTTACGTATAATTAAGATTTATTATAGTTTTGACGTGACAAATTAAATTGACAAGATAAATTATAAAAGAGAAAACAAAATTAAGTCTAACATTCAGTAACATAGCTGTAAATCAAAAGGAAATTAGGAACATAAAACCCGCTTTAATTACGACAATAACAAAAAGATCAACAACGAATCAGCAGTATCCTTTCATCTCCAACTCAAGGTACTGTCATATAAATATTACAACATATTAAAAACAATTATAATTAAAATTGTAAACATTATTTAAAACTAACGAAAACATGAGATCCATAGGTTCAGTCAGTTAAAAGATGAATTACCAATTAAATTCAAATGTCGGTTTCTCGTTTGCAATGGCTATAGTTGTCATGAATAAATATTATTCGGTTTACCCTTAGGGGATTTAATCGAGACCGTTTTGCGGTTATTACCTGCCCTGCAACAGAGAAAACTCTTTCGCTTGGCGTACTTGTCGCCGGTACAAACAATATTGCTCGAGCCAAAGTTAACAGCCATGGAAAGGAAATCTTTCTGTCTTTCCAGAACATCAAAAGATCACCGTCGTAGGGCTGAAGATCTTTGATACTAGCTGTGCTAAAATACTTCCAGCATTCATTTTCAACCACGCTGTCTATATCACTGGATGTACTGCTGTGCGTCTCAACCAACTACATCAAAAAATTTGATGGCGTAGGCGCGGAACTCGGTCCAGGTGTTGCATCTCTTACTGGGTCAACAACATCTTCCTCTTTCAAAATATTCTTTAAAAAATTTGACAAAAATGCTACCTTATTGGTGTCTTGACTTTCCATGTAAATGTCGATTTCCTTAATTGATTGAAACCTACAATACAATAAAGTAGACGCCACAATAGTGTCTGTAACAGGAAAGCGATGATCCAAACGTTGCAACATGTTATTTTTTACTCTAGTGACTATGACAGTTTCATCGTCGTTATATTCTTCTAGCACCCTTCTAATTGCTGATTTAAAAACCAATGCTAAATTAATAGTGGTTTGTGATTCAGAACTTAAACATTCCACTGTCGTCTTGAATTTATTAAAGAACGATGTCAAGCCAGTAATTAAATTGTACTCGTTCTCATCTATTAAAAGAGCACTGTGGCCTATATCAATCAACATGTCTCTAATGGGTCGGCGATTTGCATTGTGGCTGATGCTTTTTAGCATCATAAGCATACTGTGCCATCTCGTTGGTGTACTCGTCTTTATAGTTGGAGGGGCGCTGGTTCCAGATCTTGTCGAAACCTCATGTAAGTCAAAATCATTCGATGAAGCTTCGTCATCCGAGTGGTTTATATTCACACCAATATCTTCAAAAGATGAGAGCAGATCACGTTGTTCTTTGCTGGCAGCGGCTTCTAGTTGTGGAGCTCTATACCTCAAGTGCTTGACTATTTTCTTACATTTATTAATAAGGCAAAGAACCGCATCAGTGTTCTGAATACCATCTACGGTGACCAGATTATGCAAAGCATGGCCCAGGCAAAGATGATTTTTCATATTTAATAAATCAGCAGCTCTTTTCATATTACTGCCAGAGTCGGTAACAAGGACAATATCTTTTTGTGGAATCTGAAATGTCCGCAAAATACCTTGAATTTCGTCTCTAATCTTTTCACCTGTATGTTTTCCAATAACTTGTAGCGTGAATTTCAAAAGTTTCATCTCATGAGAAATAAAATGGAAGTGCAGCTTATATAATTGCGACGTCTAAATTGATCTGTCCACAAATCTGTTGTTAGTGCACCAAATCTTTTATTTTGTTTTTTAATTATACTCTGTACATATGTTAACATACTGTTATATACATCTTCTAACCCCTCTCGAGCAATATTATGCCGTGAGGGTAGATCGTCATCAGCCACAATTATATTATATTTTTTTTAAATCAATCATGGCTTCATCATTTATGCTGTCGAATGGCGATAGTGATCTGGCGAACCATAGCGCCAGATCGCGCGCTAGCATCCACTTGTCTTTTATTCCAACAGTTTCACCACTTTTTGTGACTGGTTTAGATTTTCTCTGTACGGAAAAAAAACCCCTTAATGGGGGCTACTTTTTTTCTATTTTGAGTATCTTCTAAGTTATGTTAGTCCTTTAAATGACGCAGTAAATTGCTGGTGGCTATATTTTTACTGTAGGCTTTGACGAGTGCTCTGAAACAAAATTAAGGAAATTTTATTTGTCAAGCTTCCTACAATACCTTAGATAAAATGAAAAACGAAATCCCAATAAAAACGTAATATACCAACCTCACGGAAATAAAGAGCAAGATAATATAGTTGTTACATAGCATAAGCAATTAAAAATATTTCAACTACATTTTATAATTAAAAGAAACAAACAAATGTATGCTAAATAAAAATAAGACCTTATTCATATTAATATTTATATTAATAAAAAAAATATTAATATTTGATAACTCTCAAAATTTGACGATAGACTAAACTCTGACATCTGGTAATTTGTACTATCGCCAGTTAACTGCCAAAACGTTGTTGAAACACTTAGCTGTTTTTTTTTCTATGAACCCACGTAACTCAGGTAGTCGGTAAGTCCTCCGAACGGTAGATCAATGTGATGGTTAAATATTTCTATCTATCTTTGATTATTGAATACGAAAAAATATAACTATAGATACCAATGGTAGACATTTTAACTTCCAGTATGAGATAGATAGGTTATTGAGACCGGCCGTACAACATACAACATACCTTCTTACTTATTAAATTAGTAAACTCGTAAAAAAGCTATCTACAGATAAGTAGGTATTTCATTATTGTAAAATAAACGAAGGTACATAAACTTACTTGGAAAAATGCACATCGCCATCTTTTTCTTTAGCTTGTTTCAAACAAGCGTCGCAAAACACTTGTTCGCCCAACACTGTTCGCTTTTTTCCCTCAATATTAATAACTAAACGACCAAAATAAGTCCAACAAAAACTGTCTTTGTTTGCTGATAACTTGGACATCACAGAAATTGTAATGTCAGAAAGTTTCGTTTTATAAACGTCTACGTTTAGAGCCGCCATTTTGTTAGCATTTAGGCAGAAGTGCGTTCGATTTGTTTAGCGTGTCAGGTTAAACTGAATGTCGCCGCTCGGGATCGTCGCGCCGGCGCCTAGGATCGGCTTATCTGATCGGTCTTAGTCTTGCGCCAATACATCTGGTCTTGGTCTTGGTCTTACAGCAACAGTCTCGCAAGTCTCGCATTTACCTATTAGATTAGCCTATTGTATATATATATATATATATATATATATATATATATATATATATATATATATACATATATATATATATATATATATATATATATATATATGACGGGACCAGCACCATTGCACGTGCGGCGCGGTAGCCGTCGGTGCAATTAGACAGAATTCTTGTAAATAACACGTGTTCCGCACACCTGCACCATTGCACCTGCAGTGGCGCTCGTTTTGCTTGTATAAAACGGAAGGCGCGGCCGCCGTTAGGACAGTCTTGGCTCTGACGTGGAACGGTACTCTTGTCGTATTCCGTTACTAGTTTATCCTCGACTCGTTGGATAATTAATTCGTGTAAACGAATTAATATTATTCCTAACTACAAAATTAGTCTCTGTACTATACTCAATTACCCTTTCTACATATATATATATATATATGAGAAATTCGAAAAATCAACTAACACCGGTTGGGGTTGGAACCCACGACGTAAGCGATCCGTGCCGGTGCACTAACCAACTGAGCTACCTACCGTGTCGCACGGCCACGGGAGTCAGTCTGTTTCTTAATAAACTTTTACATTTAATAAGCTCACATGTGCTAAAACATGGTTAAAATATATAAAAACAAATTAATGACACTAACTCGACTGTATTTTAAAGAACATTATGTGTCTAGAAAGAGATTGATAGACCCTCACCTTATATTAAATGGAATAAAAGAGTGAAAGAAAATTGTATTACCATTTATTTAAATAAAAAATAAAATAATATATTTCTATGTCTTCTAATTACTAATGATGCTTTAGAAAATAATCTCTCAGCAGGTACTGAAGTTGCAGGTATTGAAAGAAAATCACGGGCCATCTCCGATAAAGTCGGATATTCTGTCTAATGCGTCCTCCACCACTCTAAAATGTCTTCTGAGCTGGCGGCTCTGGGTTGACTTAGGTACTCCTCCAACTCGTCAATAATTTAGCCTTGAAGACCAAATCCAGATCCAGATGACGTCGAGGGACATGCATACTGTTTCTCAAAGTCTATTACCACTTCATCTTCATCATATTCACATACTTTCTTTTCATTTATTAGTGATTCTAGAGATTTATTCACTGAGTGAAGATTTTTATATTTTTTATAAAGTTTATTAAATATGCGCAGGTTTTTTTTTTATTTGCTTCCGCCATAATGTCATGTCAAATGTCTGAACCTTATGCCTTGGGTCTAACATTAAAGAGGTACACTAAATCCAGTTGCTCTTCTTATAATTTTTAAGCATTTAGCCTCGAGCTGCTTGGAAACCAAGAATTGCGCCTTTCATCCACTTCGGATCGATTAGGTTTCTCATCTAATTGTTTTACCGTGGATTCAAGTTTATCGAGCAAGAGATTGATTAGTACAATGACTAGCGGTAATGTAACATATTTTTCGCCACCAAATTGATAAAAGTTTAAAGTTTATTAGATAGAAACTTATGTACTTTTTGAGTATTTGTCATTCACTATTTGTGATTTGAAAATCATTCAATTCGGTTACAGAAGTGTACAAACACTATTGGTAAATCCAATTGTGCATGCCCCAAGCGCATTAAAAATACGTATAACATGGCTATACGGAATGTTTTTAAAGTAGTTTAAATACACACAAGATTTCACTAATAACCTTATTATACTTTCAATTTTCCAATAATTTTATGTCAAACTTCAATTTACAAAAAAGTTTAGAAAATCCAAAAGTGCACAACTCATAATGCTCATATGATCATCATATCGTCATTCATTTTTAATTTTATTATTTATTCTGTGCATTTAAAATATTGAAATAAAAATCTCTGATTAATATAATAATCAAGTATGTATGTATGAAATTCGGTTTTTCGAATATTTTGTATTTGTACAGCGATCTTTTTGAGCCGTTGAAAACAACCGATACAGCATCCACTCACGTTGGCAGTTGACGCCGCACTACTTATTACACTCTTTGCGCCGTACTGAGTGAAGCAGCTATTTAGTGAAATAAATTACATACAGTACATTTTGCAGCCAAAAATAATTAATTGTAACTAAACAAAACACAATGAAACTGATATTTACATTCCATGACTTCTCAAATGTTAGATGAAGAGATTAAAGATATATGAGTTAAACAATTGATATTTTCAAATGTTTTCGTGTTTACCACTCCATGCGGTCTTGATAAATCTACACCATAAGCCACTAAAACTATTTAAAAAAATATTAATAAGTTCAACAATCATTTATCTTTCTAACAATGTGTTTTTTATATCTCAATAATTATGCTCAATATGATTGTTAGATACGATTTTATGCGACAAAACGTTGGAATCTTGATTTTTAGGCGCTAGTAGAACATATGTATCTACGCGCTTTGCGCTTAAGGCATGCAATATGTTAATGCCAGTTCTCACCTTTAAACCAAATAAAATCATATCATGTGTGGAAATCCATCTCCTTAGATTGGAGTATGGGATTCAGATTTGATGTCACGCCAGCTGTTTCACAAGCAGACTGAAACTTCCTTTTCAATATCTCACTTCTTTTTATTTTACTGGAAATACTGCGTAATTTTGTTATAGCTGTAGGTGACTCGGCAATATTTGGCGCATATTCTTCATCTTCCTCAGTTTCGTCTTCATACTGCTGTTATTGTCCGTTATTGTCAGTTTCACTGTTTAATGCTAAGGTCTTGAATATTTCTTGTAAACCAAGGTTCAAAATGTGAGCAAAGCACCGGAAATGTTGATCGTCTGAATCAAAGTGTGGCAGCTGTTTATCCAGTTCATACATAAACTTAGTATTTGAATTTTTGTTGTAGACCGTGATACCCTGTATTTTATCAATTATGTTATATTCGAATAAACATTTGTGGAAAATTATTGCAATATCTTTCCCAGTATGTTGACCGCGTGATGGTATAAAATCAAGGACTTAAGATCGATACTTCCATTCGTTATCTATATAATGAATAGTAACCTCGTAGTAACTCCTACCCAGCAATTGACGTCCATCCATCAATGTCATTTACTATTTTAATGAAAATTGTTGTAGTCGTTTCTGAAGCTCTACAAATCGCTTTTTGACCTTCCTTCTAAGTGTGGACGTTTTAGAAAACGCCATATTTGGGCAAATCGATCGAAAATATACTTGTGTAGCTTCGTCATCGAAAAATGAGAAGGGGAGATATTTTTCACCACCCAATTGACTGTAGCTGTCATGATGTTGTCACTGCTATTTTTAGATTGAAATAAAACAGTAAATCATGTGTCTCGCCGATTATTAAAACAAATGAAAATATGGGTGAATTATAAATACATATTTAACACTGACCGACTATCACCCCTAACGGAGCGAAATGGGAGTCGGAAGTTTGTATGAAAGTCCTACGTTTTTGAAGTTAGAGACATAACAATCGGCATTTAAGTTGTAAATTCTAAATAATAATAACCTTTATAAGCAATTTTCCAAAAAATCACCCGAAAAGGGGGTGAAATGTGGTATGAAATTTTGTATGAAAGTCCTATGTTTTTGAAGGGGCTTGAAAATCGACATTCAGGTTATTAGTTTTAAAGTAATAATAACCTCTATAAACAATTTTACGAAAGTCCGTTCCAAATAACGTGAAATCGGGTGAAAAATGAAAGTTCTACGTTTTTGGAGTTTGAGACACGGAAATCAGTATTAAAGTTATAAGTTTTCAATAATAAAATCCTGAATAAGCTGTTTTACGAAATTCTAACCCTAAGGGGGTGAAATTGGGGTAAAAAGGTTGCATGCAAGTCCTATATTTTTAAAGTATAGAAATGAAGATCGACATTTAGGTTATTAGTTTTAAATAATGGATACTTGCATAGTTAAGCTTTACCTATATTGCCTCTATTACTTAGGCAGGCCTTTTGCAGCGTGAAAATTTCATAATCTCATAGGAAATGAGATATTCTACGCGGACTAAGTCGCGCGCGGCCGCTAGTTGCACAATATATGTGTTATGTAATTGTGTGATAAGTATATTTTTTCTTACCTGTCCACTTTTTCCGGCGGTTATCAAAAAGCTTGTGATATCTTCACTTAATTTTGGTTGTTCGGGAAGAAATATTTGTGATTCCTGTTTGTGGAAAGATATTAGATGCTTCCTTAAGTACTTCTTTAAGTTCAGATCACTGTGGACAGGTATCATTGCCTTACATACACAAGAAACAGAAAAATAAGAAAGTTGTGTTTGTTCCAATAAATGAACATCGCTTGGAGAGGTTTAGAAGTAATATAATAAAAAGACTTCCATCACTTTCGTTTAAAAATAGTGCTAATTATTTGTATGGTACGTTATTAAAAATTATAACTTGCGAATTTAGTAGGATATTTACTTCTAAAACTTCCTCTTTTAACAGTTGCAAGTCATTTAATGAATGGGCGACAGTAGGAATTTATAAGAGTAGGCGAAAGTTATACGAGCTTTATAATGAAAGATCATTAAATAGTAGTGTTATATTTAGAGATTATGTAAAAACATATTCTAAAATATTTAAAAAAGTGTGCGCCACAGCTAAGGCTTTACATTTAAGTAACAAAATTAAAACTGCATCTAACAAAATTAAAATGACCTGGAGAATAATAAATAGTGAAACGGGCAAGATCAAACCGCGCTACTCGGATTTTCAATTGAATATTAACAATAATTTAACCCGATCTGATCAAGAAGTTGCTATGGCTTTTGAGAAACATTTTACTGATGTTCCTTTTTTGACAACTAAATCATTAAACTCTTCTCCTACTGTCGCCGAATCATTGCTCAAACAAAATGTAAAGGCTTGTTCAAATACTTTTAAATTCCATAGAGTACTGCCAAAAAATATCGTTAAATATTTTAAAACTATTGATGTTAAGAAAACGGCAGATTTATGGGGGATTTCCGTTAAAGTTATTTTATCTATAATAGATATAATAGCACCTTATCTAGCCACTTTATTTAATACAAGCGTCGAATCTGGTGTGTTTACTGATTTGATGAAACATAGTAAAGTCATACCGTTATTTAAATCTGGTAGTACATTAGACCCCGCCAATTTTAGACCAATTTCTGTACTACCAACATTTAGTAAAATTTTTGAAAAAATAATTTTAGATCAGATGTTAAGTTTCTTTAATATTAATAAATTGCTACATAGAAATCAATTCGGTTTTACAAGGGGTCGCTCGACAACTGACGCTGGAGTTGAGCTTATTAAACATATTTTTTGTGCATGGGAGAATTCAGAGGATGGTTTGGGTATATTTTGTGACCTTTCCAAGGCCTTCGACAGCGTTCACCATGAGACATTAATCAGGAAGCTACAGTACTATGGTGTCAAGAACACAGCGCTTAAACTTATTATTTCATATTTAAGTAATAGAATGCAGAAAGTTATTATCAATGGTAAAAGTTCTTCCGGCTCACCTGTACTAATGGGTGTCCCTCAGGGTTCGATTCTCGGCCCATTCCTATTTCTAGTTTATATTAATGACTTACCTTCTCTTGTAGAGGATAATCATGATATAGTATTATTTGCTGATGATACTTCCTTGATTTTTAAACTTAAACGTCAATCATTTAAATGTGACGAAGTGAATAATGCTATATCAAAATTAGTGCATTGGTTTAACGTTAATAATCTACATTTAAACGGAAATAAAACTAAATGTTTTAAATTTACAACAACGAATGTTAAAAATCTGAGTACCAATGTGTTTTTAAATGGGGAAGAACTGAGCCCTGTTGAATCCACTGTTTTTCTTGGCATCACTCTCGACGTAAAGCTTCAGTGGGGCCCCCATATATCCAAACTAACAAGCAGACTAAGTTCTGCAGCCTATGCTGTAAAAATGATTAGAGGTCTCACTAATGTCAAGACAGCTAGATTAGTTTATTTCAGTTATTTCCATAGCATAATGTCTTATGGGATTTTGCTATGGGGAAATGCGGCTGATTCAGAAACTATTTTTGTTTTACAGAAGAGGGCCATTAGAGCTATTTACAACCTAAAACCGAGAGAGTCTCTTAGAGATAAATTTAAAGAAATAAATATATTAACTTTGGCCTCTCAGTATATTTACGAAAATTTAATGTATGTTCACAAAAACAAAGGTAGTTTTAGTAAAAAAAGTGATGTGCATTCTGTAAACACTAGGAACAAACACAAGCTAGTGATACCAGTTTCTCGACTCCACAGAGTCAGTAATTCATTCTTGGGGCAATATATACGCTATTACAACAAGGTCCCGGAAAGTGTACAGGCTCTCTCTATTAGCAAGTTTAAATGTTTAGTTAAGTTGAAACTGTATAAAAAGGGTTATTATAGTATAAATGAATACAAGGTTGATAATAACCCCTGGGAATGAGGTGATCGCTTCCAAGCTGTTTCTAAAATAAATTTTGTACTTATATAATTGTATAATCATTATTGTAAAATTTGCTTTAAAAAAAAAGTCCCGTTGGGCTTCTCGCTGGTTCTTCCCAGGACGGAGGTTTTTTTTCGAACCAGTGGTAAAGTAAAAAATGACTTTCAATAAGAATTACGAATGTGATCTATATTGAATAAAAATTATTCTATTCTATTCTTAAGCCTGAAATGTTTCTGTTTTTCATTTTTATTGCAACCTTTTTATGTTGGCACAATTTACACAAAGCAATTTGGGATGCATGAATTATTTCGAAAAATTCATCAAACTTGCGTTTAGGTCTTTTAGATCTATAACTTCAACTCTCACTACTCCGACTAGATCTATTTGACCCTTCGTTTAGGTCTTGTTAAGAACAAGACCAAGACGCAAGACCTAGACCGATTTTGGGCAACACTAGGCGTGCGGCTTAGACAGCAAACGATGAAGATAAATATAGCGCAATTAATCCGCCACGTTGCTTCAGTATATGTATCCATTCATTCCATCCTTTAAAAGTTCACTGCTAATCGAAGCTTCCCCCATAGAGCGCATTTCAGGGATTTTTTCACAGTTGTCAAGTGGCAGGAGAGTTGGCAACCGCAGTTTGTTTTAGTTATTAAGAGGACGCTGCTGCCCGTATTTTTTTTTATAGGATAAGGGTGACAAACGAGCACACAGTCCACCCGATGTTAAGTGGCTGCTGCGGCCCATAGACATCTACATCCATCCCCCATTACAAATAAAAATGTAGATGCGTTGTCACCCGTGAGGACTAAAATGGAATGCCTCATTTCCAGCAAAAGGGCCTCCGGCCACCTGCACTCACCAAGCGAAACGCAGAGGTAAACCTCTACTTCACGCTGGTATTCTGTGAGGTCGTGGTACCACCCCGGTTCGAGCCGGCCCATCCGTGCGACAGCAAAAGCTGCCGCGTGGCTCTACACTGTAAATGCTGATTTATTAACCTCTGTCGCCTCTTACGACATACACTGGACGATATGGAGTAGTGGATGTTCTTACACCGCTACTACACGGTCAATTTTCTGCCGACTTCCAAAAAGGAGACGGTACTCAATTCGACGCGTATGCTTTTTTTAATGTGTGTTACCTCATAATTTTTTACTGGGTGAACCGATTTCGATGATTCTTTTTTTATATAAAAGCTGATAGTTCTCGCGTATTTGATCAAGGTCAGATCAATAGTTTTTGAGTTATTTGAGTTATTCTTAATAACTTATATTGAAGTCGGCTGTACAAAATTTTTAATTTTAAAATATTACAATAATTTCAAAACTATACAACATAATTTTGAAAAGCAGCAGTAATCTCGCATTTAATAGCGTGAGCTATTCAGTTCTTGTACTATTTGGTAATCAAATTGCCTTTTAGACGGGCCCGCTTTGACTCTAAATACCGGTGAACCATTAAATTAATTATCGTATTACAAATAAGAAAAGCATAATTCTGTCGATGTCAAGCAGCGCTACCGTTTTGTATTAAGCTGTCTAAACACGGAATGGTAAATCCCCCAAACTGTTTGTTTTTAAAATTAGATTACAATTATTTATGCAACATAAAATATATAATATTTATTACGATAAGAAAACCAAAATATAAAATTTTCAAATAATCCTATTCGGTATAGTACCAAGAATACTGGCTGCGTTTCCTCAGTGAATGACTATACTTAGCTATTGAGCGAGAAAAGAGCCAGCTTTTTTCTCACCAACAGCGAATCGCAACCAATTCGAAGCCACTCGAAGATCAGATACTTTAATAGCTTAACCCTGCGTGAGTCCTGACTGATAGTGTCAGTAGCAAATGACACGAATATGTAGTTATTCGTCACAGAATCATATTTATGTCATTTACTGAGTATGTTTGAAAGGGGTAGAGCAATACTGCAGCTATTTATTTTACTATTGGCGCAGCAAGAACGACTCGACTCTTTGTCATTGTGTTATTTTGGTACGACCACGCTCTCACAGAGTACCAGCGTGAAGCAGTAGAATAAGCACTAAAACAGGCATTTCGTTTTTGACCTACATTTCGTACATATTTATATATTTTTTATAGAATAAGGGTGACAAACGAGCACACAGTCCACCTGATGGTAAGTGGTTGCTGCGGCCCATAGACATCTACATCTATCCTCGTTTGCGAATCAAAATGCAGATGCGTTGTCATCTGTGAGGACTAAGATGGAATGCCTCATTTCTCCAGTAAAAGTCCAAAAAAAGTATATGAATACTGTCCATTGAAATAAAACTATTTTCAAAATTAGTCAAATATTTTAATGGGTCAAAAATACCATAAGAACAACTCCTTGCAACACAATATAAATGTTTTGTATAAAAGAGCTTAAATTTTGTCGAAATGCTAGAAATTTTTTAAAAGAACCCGCGCGATCGAAACGCTTTGTGTGAAATTGTATAAAGCAACCTTGCGCGTTTAGTTTGCCGCGGCGTCTATTGGTTAATTTATTTAATTCGCCCGGTTGTATATGCGCTGCTCTAATTGCTTCGGTGGCGCTCGCCCACTTATCATAATGTCTCGCAAATCATGACACCGAGGGAATAAATCTGACGGCGATAGCCCTAGGAGTCAATGTTGGAGTGTTGTTAGGGTTTTGTCGAAAAATATTTGAAATTGGGGACCACTTTTGAAGTGAAAACTTCTTTATAATCCTTGTGATTTGAAACTCGATGAAACGAAAAGGCCACAATAAAATGACCCAAATTTATACGTGGTAGAGCCATGCTGCAGCTATATTAGTAGTATAGTTGTAGCACGAATGGGTCGGCTCGACCGGGGAAGGACCACGCTCTCACAGAATACCAGCGTAAAGTAGCAGCTTAATGCTGCTATTTTACGCTGGTATTCTAGTGTTTCGTATGGTGAGTGTAGAGTACCGGAGACCCTTTTTACTGGAAAAGAGGCGTTCCATCTTAGTCCTCACGAGTGACAACCCATCTGCATTTTGATTCGCAAACGAGGATAGATGTAGATGTCTATAGGCCACAGCAACCAGGGTGACAAACGAGCACACAGTCCACCTGATGGTAAGGTGGACTGCGTGCTCGTTTGTCAACCTATCCTATAAAAATACACTAACATATAACCATTATACATCTATAGGATTTAGCCTGCGAAAGATTAAGATAGAATATTGTATACAGTGTTTCCTATTATCTCGGTCTCATTTTCGGAGTTTAACTTCTACCGCGTGTGAACTGCACACAAGTTTTTTTCATTATCATTTTTCATTATTAAAAACTAGAAATAATACTTTTTCTTTGATTTAGAGAATCAAGCGAGCATTAGCAAATAAAAAACTAAAGCGATGGTGGTTATTAGTAATGTCCCTGTCGGGCATTACATCGACATTACACCTGACTAGCATGTCTTAATTTTGACTTTTAGTTCAGCGACAAAGTGCTGCCAGTGCCAGCTTGGTGTCACCTAATTGTTTTTTCTTTTTTTAAATGTTATCCGCGCACTAGTAGTTTCTCTTGTATCGTGGAGGCAGGCTACAAACACAGGACAAACATCTAGCCCTCACCCAATTATTTGTAGGCCGTACTTTGTATTTTTTCCGTGCGGGATCCAAACCCGAGGCCTTCAGCGCTACAGAGGCCGAATGTTTAACGCTTTGTAAGTGAATTAAAATTACTCATAAACGATATATATTTTTGTTCGTACCTATCCCAAAAAAGTCACAAAGTCTGAACCCAACAGGTAGCGCTGTGTTATACAGAAATGATATATTTACACTGTAAAAAAAACTGAGAGTGAATTCGGAGTGAAACTTATCGCGCCACCTAACGAGAAGGGCAGGGAAACGACTACGAGCCATCTAGTGTATTAAATATCAAAATTACTTAAAGAATAGAGAATGATGAATATTTCTAAACATAAATACTAAATATAAAGATAGGTAAATATTCTAAAAATTAACAAGAGAGGTCAGGCCTGACGTATCATAATAAATTCCTTTGAAATCAAGCTTTGCTAGTCGTTAATAAAAAGAAAAATAATACATATCACCTACAAATACCCTAGAAAAACCATGGTATTTGTGGAATAGTACCATCTGGAAAAACACTATCTAAATACAATTCCGATAAACCAGTTACATATACACAGGTATTTTCTTGTAGATATATTTTTTTCTTTTAATTATTCAAAAATTTAATCAGGTGTGATTGTTTATCGATAAGACAATTATTTTCTTAAAAAATACAATTGTCAAACATTTTTTAATCAATGCATCTTGATCTGACGTCAGATTTTATTTTAGAATTAGCACTTTGGTACGGGCAAATCAATTTTGTTACTTATTGCATGAAGATATGAAGAAAATGAATTTGCCCAGATATTAGACCTAGCTAGATCGCTTTTTCGCCCCCGTAAATCTCTCATTTTGTTTGCTTGTATTTTAATTAGTATAGGACATTATAATATAAAGTCTGAAATTTTTAGCAACTAGCAACCCTGTGAGATTTCGTTCAAAAATTGAATAAGCTTCCTAGAGTTTAACATAACTTCCTTATCCCATCGTCGCACGCGCAGCTATCCTAAAGCTCACGCTTCAACGTATAAAATTGTTTTATTTTCCTTGACTACAGTTGCGTCACAGATTAATAAATTGGTTGCGTGTCCATGTTCAATAGAACGCTTTTAAGGTACTATGAGAAACAAAGGCTTAAGAATAAGGGTTAACTTCATAAAAATTAAATATAAAAATTTGGCAATTGATTTTTTCTGCCAAGGAATTCTCAATAGTAACTCGGAATCAGCAAGCTGGCGGTGTTTCACCCCCGTGCCTCAGAAAACATGTAAGGTTATTTGTCTTGCACTTCATCTCTTTCCGATCTTCCGTCGTTCCGTCCGTATGAGAATTAGGAAGTAGAGAGTGCACTGTAATCAAAATTTGGTCTGAAGGACAATATTGGCTGCATCACAAATAGATCGGTGACTAGAGCCAAAAACCTTTCTTACTGGTAATGAGGCATTGCATCATAGTCCCCAGATGACAACGTATCTGCATCACGATTTTTAATTGATAAACGCACGCCATCTCTCGACCTACAGGAATACTACGTTATCGTTTACCACTTTTCATTTAATAAAACAAACGTTCAAAGTTACGTTTTATGGATGGGTATAAATACGAATGATGCATTCGAATCCTTGTATGTGAAATAGACTATATTAATTTATAAAATTGTTTACTACTAGATAGTCAGAGTTAGTATAGATTTCAATATGTAAAAGATGTGCGTGCGATTTTGAGCATTAAGTGACCGTCAGTACGGTTTCCATTGGGGTCGTTCAGCTGGTGATCTTCTGGGTTACCTTATTCATAGATGGGCGGAGGCAGTGTAGTTTAAGACATAGAGAAAGGCTTCGATCGGGTTTGGTACAAAGCGCTTCTTGCGAAGCTTCCTTCCTATATGCTTCTCGAGAAATTGTGCAATTAGATCACCAGTTTTCATGCAGATCGGGGCATCAAGATCGTAGTAAATGGTGCATGTTCCAGTGACAATCCCATTAATGCTGGTGTTCCCAAGGGTCCATGCTATCACCAACGCTGTTTTTTCTACAAATAAATTATGTGTACCGGTACCCGGTAACATTCATTGCTATGCTGACGACAGCACTGGTGATGCTTTATAGACCGGCTGTGCCGTGAATTTCCCGGGAAAACGTCGCCGAGTACCGGAACAAACTTGTGTCTGAAGTCGAGACATTGTTGAACAAAGTCTTAGACTGGGGACGACTAAGTCCAGTTCAATCCCCTGAAGACACAAGTTTGCGCGTTTACCGCTAAAAAGAATCCCGTTGTGGTATCTTTTTAGGCACTCTCTTCGGTTCGTCAGCCAGTATCGGAATCCCCGGCGTCGAGATATCGCGTGACGTGCAGTTTCGTGGTCACTTGGCATGCTCAGCAGAGCGGGACAGTATTTCATGCCGGCAAACCGTCTGCAACTTTACAAGGCGCAGGTTCGGCCTCACATGGTATATACCCAGCTCAGAGATGGTATATATTATTCCCATCTCTGGGCTGGGCCTCCATAGCGCCAACTCCTTCCATTTGATCGCATACAGCACAGAGCGGTTCGAATCGTCAGCGACTGAGCTCTTTCCGATCGGCTTGAGTCACTGGAACTGCGGACAGATGTTGTATCTCTTTGCGTATTTTTCACATCTACCACGGGGAGTGATCTGAGGAATTTTTCAGACTGATTCCATTCGCTCAATTTAATCATCGCACACCGCGACAAAACTCGCAATACCATCCCTACCATCTGTATGGCTGGCGGTCCACCACTGTTCGATTTACAAGAAGTTTTCTTTCACGCACAAATTCCTTGTTGAATCGACTACCATCAGCGCTTTCAAGCGGTTTTAAAAGGCCGGCAACGCATCTACAAATCCCTTGGTATTTCAGTTGTTCATGGGCAACGGTAGTCACTTACCATCAGGTGAGCTGCATGCTCGTTTGCCTCCTATCCTATAAAAAAATTCAATGTTTTTTTATTATACTGAAATCGCTAACAAACTTAGGGTCCAGCTGATGTTAAGTAGCTATAGAAATCCATGGACATTTGCAGCCAATTTCAAACAAATAAAGCTACAGATCCCTCGGAGGACTAAGATGGAATGCTTCACAGCCTGTAACTATACTGGCTCTCTAAACCCGACATAGCCCAACGGATTAGTAAGCTGAAGTGGAAGTGGGCCGGCCATATAGCTCGAAGAACCGACAACCGATAAGGTAGAAAGGTTCTTGAGTGGCAGTGGCAGCCTCGTACCGGTAGACGAAGTGTGGAGCGCCCCCCCCCCCCCACTAAATGGAGTGACGACCTGGTAAGACTTGCAGGAAGTCCGTGGATTTGTGGCATTCCTTGGGGGAGGCCTATGTTCAGCAGTGGACTTATGAAAGGCTGTAATGATGATGATGATGATTAGTTTGTGTATATGGCCGGCCCATGGCCACTTCAGCATACTAAACCGTTGGATTACGTCGATTACTCTGGTTCTACTGCGGATATAAGTACTCATTTCTAAGTAGTACAATTTTGATACTTACGTTAAATTTTCCGAGACATTATGAGATGTTTGTTTATATTTAAGCATTATATTATAAGTATTGTTAGTTTCAAACATGGATGCGGTGTAACTTGTTTTTATGTTTGTAGAATGAAAACAATGATTTCTAGTAATAGTATAATACTAGACTGGTAATTCAGAACAAATACTGTGTCACAGTTGTGAATCACAGAATACAGCAGTACAAGATTTCCAGTCAGAAAAGCAGTCCTGTCACTTAAAAACGTGTTTACGCATAAGCCATTAATGGAATTCGTAAAATGTGCTTCGATTTTTTTTGTTTTGGATTCTTACATGGAATTTACTGTTATAATGTCTTGTGGTAACAGTTTAAAAAAGAGTTTTTGCAATTGGATGCGTCAGTATCATCTTTAAAAATCCGTCGGGGCTGCAATTGCCATCTTTGTTCCCTATTTCAATTTAGAAGAAAAGCTAAGAAATACAGCCATTTATATCAATTAAAGACTACATTTATTTACGTACTCGCTGTCATTTCAATAAGTCACAAACTCATAAAAATTTACAATTTTAGTTCCTTCAGGGTAGGGAATGGCAGCCCCGACGGATTTTTTTTGATTTATAAGTATATCACCTAATAGGTAGGTGAATAGGTGTAGTACATATATTTTATATTATTGCTGTGTCTATCGCTCCAACAAACTAATAGGTACACAAAAGTAGGAAGGACTAAGGAAAGACATAATTAGTTGTTTGTAATGACAGACCTCGCGGTAAATCAACCCTTTTAAAAACTCTTTTTATTTTTATCTTTCGTGACTTACTTCCTTTTAGTCGGGGGTTTATGAATATGTTTATTTAATCCTTTTTCGATTACTGCTTTTACATCCGTCGTGGTTTTTTTCAAAATTTTTAATTTTGCTTTTTATTTTAGACTTTTTTAGAGAACTATGTTACTGGAGTAGTAATATCTGACCTAAATCAACGAAAACTCTTCCACAACCCACACAACAGCATAGCGTTGGAAAGTTTAGAGCGATTGGGAAGCACGTTGCGTGGGTCGTAAATCGCAGAAGCTGAAGAGAGGTCACAAAGCTGTCTTTAATCTGGACTTATTATTATGGCCTTAACATAGTGATCACTAAGAACCTTAAATCTATATATGTATGTGAGAGATTTCCGCTTATGTATTGACTCATCACGATATCCCTGGAACCGTATTTCCTAGATATTTGAAAGGCAGGACTTAGGAAAAAAAGAAGTATAATTCCGCCTCCAGGTCCTTCAAAAGCGTCATTGCCAAGGCAAGGTCTGAGCACATCGGCAGAATTGGCGAGAAGCTAGTTCGCCTTCCTTCGGGACCCCGTGCATTCTGGTCTCTCGCCAAGGCTGTCCAAGGGAACTTCTGTCAGCCATCTCTTCCATCTCTGCACAGAGAGGACGACTCACTGGCCCATGCCGCAAAGGAGAAAGCCGATCTGTTGAGCTCTCTTTTTGCGTCCAACTCGACTCTAGATGACGGGGGGAACACACCGCCGACCATCCCGCGATGTGAGTGCTCCATGCCGGATGTGCGATTTACACAGCGCTCGGTCCGCAAAGCACTCTTCTCCCTGGACGTCAACAAGTCGAGTGGGCCCGATGGAGTCCCTCCCATTGTGCTGAAGACGTGTGCTCCGGAGTTGGCACCGGTTTTAACGCGTCTTTTCCGGTACTCCTACTCCCAAGGCGTAGTCCCGAACTCATGGAAGACAGCTTTGGTGCACCCGATCCCTAAAAAAGGCGACCGCTCAGACCCGTCCAACTACAGGCCTATCGCCATCACCTCCTTGTTCTCCAAAATAATGGAAGCCATTATAAACTGCCAGCTCATGAGGTACCTTGAGGATCACCAGCTGATTAGTGACCGCCAGTACGGTTTTTGTCGCGATCGATCACCTGGTGATCTTCTAGTCTACTTAACTCATAGATGGGCGGAGGCAGTAGAGTCCAAGGGGGAGGCATTAGCCGTTAGTTTGGACGTAGCGAAGGCCTTTGATCGGGTCTGGCACAAAGCGCTTCTTTCGAAGCTTCCTTCCTATGGGCTTCCCGAGAAATTGTGCAAATGGATCACCAGTTTCCTTGCTGATCGGAGCATCAAGGTCGTAGTAGACGGTGAATGCTCTGATTTCAAGCCTATCAACGCTGGTGTTCCACAAGGCTGCGTGCTATCACCAACGCTGTTTCTCCTGCATATCAATGATATGTTGCTAACTGACAGCATTCATTGCTATGCGGACGACAGCACTGGTGATGCCTTATATACCGGCCGTGCCAATATTTCTCGGGAAAACGTCGCCGAGTACCGGGACAAACTTGTGTCTGAAGTCGAGTCTTTGCTTAACAAAGTCTCGGATTGGGGGCGACTAAATCTAGTCCAGTTCATCCCCAGAAGACACAAGTTTGCGCGTTTACCGCTAAAAAGAACCCCTTTGTCGTATCTCCTCAGTTTCAAGGCACTCCCCTTACAGCCTCAGCCAGTATCGGAATCCTTGGCGTCGACATATCGAATAGTGTGCAGTTTCGTGGTCACTTGGAAGGGAAGGCCAAATTGGCCTCTAAAAAGCTTGGCGTGCTCAGCAGAGCGGGACAGTATTTCATGCCGGCACATCGCTTGCAACTTTACAAAGCGCAAGTTCGGCCCCACATGGAATACTGTTCTTATCTCTGGGCCGGGGCACCCCAGTGCCAGCTCCTTCCACTTGACCGCATCCAGCGCAGAGCGGTTCGAATCGTCGACGACCGAGTTATTTCTGATCGGCTCGATACACTGGCACTGCGTAGAGATGTTGCATCTCTTTGCGTATTTTATCGCATTTATCACGGGGAGTGCTCTGAGGAATTGTTCGGACTAATTCCAGCCGCTCAATTTCACCATCGCATATCGCAACAAAACTCGCGTTACCATCCATACCATCTGGATGATTGGCGGTCCACGACTGTGCGATTTAGAAGAAGTTTTCTCCCTCGCACGACTTCCTTGTGGAATCAATTACCACCAGCGAATTTTCCGGACCGATACGACTTAGGAACCTTCAAGAAAAGAGCTTACACCTTTCTAAAAGGTCGGCAACGCATCTGCAATTCCCCTGGTGTTGCGGTTGTTCATGGGCGGCGGTAGTCACTTACCATCAGGTGAGCCGCATGCTCGTTTGCCCCCTATTCTATAAAAAAAAAAACTTGGAAGGGAAGGCCAAATTGGCCTCTAAAAAGCTTGGCGTGCTCAGCAGAGCGAGACAGCAGTATTTCATGCCGGCACATCGCTTGCAACTTTACAAAGCGCAAGTTCGGCCCCACATGGAGTACTGTTCTCATCTCTGGGCCGGGGCACCCCAGTGCCAGCTCCTTCCACTTGACCGCATCCAGCGCAGAGCGGTTCGAATCGTTGACGACCGAGTTATTTCTGATCGACTCGATACACTGGCACTGCGTAGAGATGTTGCATCTCTTTGCGTATTTTATCACATTTATCACGGGGAGTGCTCTGAGGAATTGTTCGGACTAATTCCAGCCGCTAAATTTCACCATCGCACATCGCGACAAAACTCGCGTTACCATCCATACCATCTGAATGATTGGCGATCCACGACTGAGCGATTTAGAAGAAGTTTTCTCCCTCGCACGACTTCCTTGTAGAATCAATTACCACCAGCGAATTTTCCGGACCGATACGACTTAGGAACCTTCAAGAAAAGAGCTTACACCTTTCTAAAAGGTCGGCAACGCATCTGCAATTCCCCTGGTGTTGCGGTTGTTCATGGGCGGCGGTAGTCACTTACCACCAGGTGAGCCGCATGCTCGTTTGCCCCCTATTCTATAAAAAAAAAAGGATATTCCTTTCACCGAGTAGAGGTCAGCTAAGAAGAAAGATGAAGTTGCGGTAAAAAAAAACTAATTTTTAAACTATAGCTCTTATAGGTATATAAAACTAGGTCATATATATTTATATATATAATTATTTTGAGTGTGTGATTAAATTTATTTGACCGTTTAGATTCCCAATAGACCCGGTAGGTGGCGCTGTTGACGAAATCCAGAAATCACCCGCGCGAAGCTGGGGCAGATCGCTAGTATGTTATAAGATATCGATAACCGCATCTAAATCGGTGGAGCCGTCTCGAGGAAAAAAATCGCTACAATTAATTTTAAGACGTAATTTTTTTATTGCAGCGCCCCCTGGTGAGCTAACACCATAACACTTATCTGAGTACCATCGCCAATGAGTCACAAACACTATACAGAAAATCGCATCGAAATCAGTCAAACTGTTCTCGAGATATATGGGAACAATCGTTTCCACAGAAAATGTTCTTTGCAGCGCCCCCTGGTAAGAGAACACCATAAAACCTGTCTAAGAACCATCGCCAATGAGCCACAAATCTTATACAGGAAACCGTATCGAAATCGGTCAAACTGTTTTGGAGATAAATAGCAACATTCGTTTGCACCCGAAATGTTCATTGCAGCGCCCCCTGGCGAGCTAACACCATAACATTTACCGAAAAACCATTGCTGATGAGTCACAAACCCTTTGCAAAAACCGTACTGAAATCGGTTAAGCCGTTTTGGAGATAAATGGAAACATTCGTTTGCACACACAAACAACCTCTCACCCTAAACCCATACCTTCTCCGTTCCGTCGCGGGTAAAAAAAAGAGTTTTTGCAATTGGATGCGTCAGTATCATCTTTATCATAATTTTGTCATTATCATCATTTGTACGTGGTAGAGCCATTCTGCAGCTATATTAGTAGTATAGTTGAAGCACGAATGGGTCGGCTCGACCGGGGAAAGACCACGCTCTCACAGAATACCAGCGTCAAATAATAGCAGCTTAACACTGCTGTGTTTCGTATGGTTAGTGTACAGAACCGGAGACCCTTTTTACTGGAAACGAGGCATTCCATCTTAGTCCTCACGGGTGGCAACGCATCTACATTTTGATTCGCAAACGAGGATAGATGTCTATGGGCCACAGCCGCCACTTACTATCAGATGGACTGTGTGCTCGTTTGTCACCCTATGCTATAAAAAAAATCATCATTACAGTCCATTACAAGTCAATTACTAAACCTAGCCATTCATCCATCTACTTCCTGCATTTCTCACCAGGTCGTCACTCCATCTAGTGAGGGCCGCACTACATTTCACTTGCCGGTACGAGGCTGCCACTCGAGGACTTTTCTTGGCAATGACCGAAATTTTTCTTTCTCGTTTAAATACCTCTTTCTCTTCTTTCTCTTTTAAACTTTCTCTTTTATACTGTATTCTATTCAATCTTCATATCATATATATTCAATCAACAATTACCTTAAAGAGCGGTTTGAGTTTCTTGGCGACCCTCACTGTCGCTCTTTTCGCTCTGATAAAAACCTCACCTTAAAAATTCCATCTCATAACACTTCCTTCTATTCTAAATCCTTTTGTATTGAAGCTGTTAGGGTCTGGAACTCCCTACCGCTGCACATTAGAATTGCACAGTCTATTAAAAAGTTTAAAAAACTTGTTAAAGCGCACTTCTTTCCCCCTTAAATAGTCATTCCTCTAAAAATTACTTCACTTACTTGTTTAATCCTTTCTGCTCTCGTATATGTATGTCTATATTTTTGTATTTAAAATGTATTTATTTGTTATAGTATGTAAGTATTTATCTTTTTTTTTATAGGATGGGGTGACAAATGAGCACACAGTCCACCTGATGGTAAGTGGTTGCTGTGGCCCATAGACATCTACATTTATTCTCGTTTGCAAATCAAAATGCAGATGCGTTGTCATCCTTGAGGACTAAGATGAAATGCCTCTTTTCCAGTAAAAAGGAGACCCTTTTTACTGGAAAAGAGGCATTCCATCATCCAGTACATGGGGTCACCGGTTCTCTACACTCACCATACGAAACACAGCAGTGTTAAGCTGCTATTTTACGCTGGTATTCTGTGAGAGCGTGGTCCTTCTTCGGTCGAGCCGAGCCATTCGTGCTACAACTATACTACTAATATAGCTGCAGCATGGCTCTACCACGTACAATCGATTATATATCGATTATATAATTATATGTATGTCGTGTGTATTTTCCAACAGCCTACGTACATCTTTACCCTTTCTCACAGGTCACTTTATCCTCTGCAATTGCTGCCTGGTAGAGATTGTTTCTAAGCGTAAAGCCGCCAATTGTATCTTTAAATAAGTTATAGTTTTTTCTCTCTCATATATATTTCTGGTATTCAATAAAGTATATTTCATTCATTCATTTCTTCATTCATTCACTTCTTTCACAATTTTCATTAAAAATTAATTTTCTGTATCACGTTTATGTATAATCTATACAAATAAATAAAATTGAAGTGTCTGTTTGTAATGTTAAAATAACAGCTTTTTACTATATGCATATGAAAGTATATACGTTACTAATAACGAAAAACAATTTTTAAAATTTTTGTCTGTCTGTTTGTCTGTTTGTTCCGGCTAATCTCCGAAACGGCTGGACCGATTTTGACGGGACTTTCACTGGCAGATAGCGGATGTTATAAGGAGCAACTTAGGATACTTTTATTTTAGAAAATCAATTAGGGTTCCGCGCAAAATATAAAAAGACCATGAGATCGTAGTAAATTTCACGCGGGCGAAGTCGCAGAGGACAGCTAGTAACTAATAAAGTTAAGGTACTAGTATCCAGCCCACCTGATGGTAAGTGGATGCTGTGGCCTATAGACACCAACATTAAGAATCAAAATGCAAATGCGTTGTCACCTCAGAAGAATAAGGTAAATGATGACTATATGATGAATGCCACATCTACGCAAATAAATAAAATTGAAGTGTCTGTTTGTAATGTTAAAAATTACCAGCTTTTTACTAAATGCATATGAAAGTATATGTAACAAAAAAACAATTTTTAAAGTTTTTGTCTGTCTGTCAGTCTGTCTATCTGTCCGTCTGTCTGTTTGTTCCTAATCTCCAAAACGGCTGGAACGATTTTGAAGGGATTTTCACTGGCAGATAGCTGATCTTACAAGGAGTAACTTAGGCTACTTTTGTTTTAGATAAAGAATTAGGGTTCCGCGCAAAAAAATCAAAATCCCAAATAACACGCCGGCGAAATCGCAGGGAACAGCCAGTTTACAGTAAAATGAATATCCGGTTCCCGTTCGCCATACGAAACACAGCCTCATTGTGCTGCTATTTTACGGTGCTAGGTATTGTTTTTATTCCTTGGTTAAATCGCCATATTGGTGATTGCAGTCATAAAGGCAATTAAAAAGTTGTATGTATGCAAATTGTTTATCGAGATTTTTAGTCACAAAAAATGTTAATTATAAAAACTATATTGCATTCATTAAGAGAGGCCTTTGTTTAGCAGTGGGTTTGTGAATGGTTGGAGTGATGATGACAGAAACAAATAATTCACTAACTGGTATAAACGTAAATGTAATGTACAAGTTTCATAGCAGACATTTTCATCATTGTAAAACAATGCCACTATTTCGGTTTGTTAATCCAAATGGTCGGCGTGCGTACCGTAGATACACAATATTTGAACATAGCTTCTTTACATCGATAGCCCTACACCGCACTGAGACTAGAAATCTATGCCTAGAGAGGCTAGACCGAAAATTATTGGAGGCGAGGGGGCGGAGCGGGAGTGGGGCGGCCGTCACCGGCCTGATATGTGACCGGAGAGTCTTGTTCAACAAACGATGACGATGATTTAAGCCTAGCCGTTTTAAGTGTATTACGGAGGTAGAAATCCGGCTTTTGGGGCTCCGGCATAGATTTGAGAGAGCCGGCCATTATGGGTAGCCTCCTCGATTTATGTTCGCCTGTCCATTTGCCGGATCTGTAGTTAGGTTGGAGTCAAGAGCACTGTGCCGTCATTATACTTCTATTTACAACGTATAAACAGTTAAACAAACGTTTTACCATTTTATTACCCGTCTGCGGCAAAGTCTACATGCATGTTATTATATGCATATATGCATGCTCATTGTTCATATATTCATTTCTAACTGACTACTTGACTAATAAAACACTTTTTTTACTTGATATAAAATATAAATTAGTAAAGAAACTACCTCTTATATAGTTTTTCATAAGTCGGGAAGAAGGAAAAATCGGACAGGATTGACACTTATAACAGATAGATAATTTACAGGGAGTCAAAGATTTTCCGCCTACGTTATTGCACTGTAGATTATTGTCTTTAGTAGAAAAGAAAAATAATTAAAATAGAGCATTTTAAATTTTTATAACCAGTATGGAAAAAGAAATGCAAAATAATAATATTATGTGATTGATCGCTATAAATTGTTAAATTCATTCAAATTCCTAATAGATATTTAACTATTGTTTTATTACTTACGGAATAGGAATGTCTACAGATCACAAAAAAGGAGAGTATCTGTAATCTTACGCCTTCTGCCGTGATAGTTCGGGGTCTGGTTTCAGGGTAAGAATAGGTACGCCTTTATTTAAAAAAATGTTTCCTCGCAGTAGCATTTTGTCCTTAAGAGTGGAGGAGTTTTACATACATAAATTCTACTTGGAAAAACATGTAGACCTGAGATTTGTAGGACAAACACTAGTTTCGGATGGGATTCAAACCCGCGGCCCTACAGTGCCTCAACCAAACGCTTAGCCACTGAGTTAACGAACATTCAAATCAAATCCGTCAAAGTCGTTAAATTCCATACGCGAGACACTCTAAGTTGATCCCGCCAGTAAGGAACACAATTGCAATTGGAATTTTAAATTTTTAAGTGCCCTGAAGTAATAAATCGCAAAAAATGTGGATGTCTAAGAATTAGAAATATTGAAGGACATGAGAAGTTTGGGTCTAGATTTCCCCGTTATAAAACTCTCTAAGAAATATATATATATATATATATATATATATATATATATATATATATATTTCTTAGAGAGTTTTATAACGGGTCAAATATATATATATATATATATATATATATATATATATATATATATATATATATATATATATATATATTTGACGTGGTAGACCCAAGCTGCAGCAATATTATGGTTGTAGCACGAATGGGTCGACTCCGGTTAATGCTGACCGGGGAAGGACCACGCTCTCATAGAATACCAGCGGAAAATAGCAGCTTAACGCTGCTGTGTTTCGTATGGTGAGTGTGTAGAGAACCGGAGACCCCTTTTACTGGAAACGAGGCATTCCATTTTAGTCCACACGGGTGACAACGCATCTGCATTTTGATTCGTAATCGAGGATACATGTGGATGTCTATGGGCCACTGCATCCACTTATCATCAGGCAGACTGTATGCTCCTTTGTCACTCTTATTCTATAAAAAATATAAAGATGCCTATGTCCAGCATTGGGATAATCAAAAATGATTAATATTAATATTAAAATTATTATTTGTATTTTAAATAGATATATTTTATAATCATAATATCACTTTTACAATCAATTTTTCGTAATGGATAACAAAAAAAAATATATCGTAGTTTTCTGGACCTAATCTTGTATTCAAATTTTAATTATATCATTCTGGCGTTTGAATAAAAACGAACTCATTTCGCGTTATCGTTGAATAATAATGAGATTTTTGAATTATTTTGGCCAGCATTACACGACAGTGTAAGCACGCTCGCGAATTCGCAGCTTTATTGCTTCTCTTAATGAGGATTTGATGCAAAATAAAAAGAAACCATATATTACTCATTTGCATGTTTAATTGGTCGCATTTGCAATTCTCATTTATATTTATAAATAAATACATGCCGCTCGCTTTTCAATGTTTTTGATCACTAGCATTAAATATATATTATTTTATAGAATAGGGGTGACAAACGAGCACACAGTCCACCTGATGGTAAGTGGATCCTGTGGCTCATAGACATCATCTACGTTTATCTTCGTTTAAGAATCTAAATGCAGATGTGTTGTCACACCTGATGACTAAAATGGAATGCCTAGTTTCCAGTAAAACGGGTCTCCCGTTCTCTACACTCACCATAGGAAACACAGCAGCAAGAAGCTGCTATTTTAAGGTGGTATTCTGTGAGAGCGTGGTCCTTCCCCGGCCGAGCCGACCCATTCGTGCTACAACCACAATACAGCTGCAGCGCGGCTCTACTACGTTGAAACCTTACCTAGTGACCTCATACAGTGAAATGGTATGAAAAAAAATGTATCACCTACTATGTAAATCAGTCAAAGATGGTACCACCCTCTAATCTACCTTAGTTAACTACACACAGGGTCCATTTACCATCAGCTGGACTATGCCCACTTATGTCAAACTAACATGTTTAAAAAAAACCGGCCAAGTGCGAGTCGGACTCGCGCACCGAGGGTTCCGAACAAATCCGTAGGTATGTAAGTTTAAAATTATTAAAAATATTTGTATTATATGATGTAACTAAAAATTTATGCTTTTCGCAATTTTTCCTTTATCTGTGCTATAAAACGTTGCTTCGTACCAAATTTCAAGATTCTGAGTTCACGGGAAGTACTCTATAGGTTTTGATTCCCTTGCGAATGTCGAAAATTTGTGGCATAAACGGCTGTATCTTAAGTTTGATTTTTTCACAGCTCCAAGGGACAGTAGACGAGTATTTGGTATGAATTTCAGCTTGATACCTCCACGAGTTCCCGAGAAAAAGGGTCTTGACAGACAGACAGACAGACAACAAAGTGATCCTATAAGGGTTCCGTTTTTTCCTTTTGTGGTACGGAACCCTAAAAACATCATCACAGTCATCAAAACAGCTCATCGCAAATCCACTGCTGAATATAGGACTTCCTTAAGGAACGCCACGAAGCACGGTCCTGAAGCACCTGTGGCGACTTCCTGCATCTCTTACCAGGTCCTAACTCCATCTAGTGGGGACAATGCCAAACGTATCAGCAGGTTGAAAGGGCAAAGGGACTTGAAAAACTGATAACCGATGCGGAATAAAAAATCTGGAGTGTCAGCCTCCTACCTGTATGCGAAGTGTAACGTGGCTCACCACTAGATGTAGTAATGACCTGGTAAAAAAGATATAAAGTAAAAATTATATTACTAGAAAAATTATCATATACTGTGTGATAGGCAGCCGTTGTTTTGTAGATCAACAATTAATTCGTATCACTGTATCTGGAAAAGCGCTTTTCATAGCTTCATATGCATAATTAAATTGATTTTCTGGTAACAGTGCTTAGAAACATTCGAATATTGTTTTATCTGAACTGGCCGTTGATAAAATATGAAAAATAAAGGATAGATTACACGGAGGTTGTTGTAATCGATGGTATATTATGAAGAACATATTTCCATTTAATTAAAAAAAATGTTATCTTACACACTAGGTCATACAAAATTGTTCCGCCTGGTATTCGAGGCCTGCCAACGAAAATATAGGATGGTGTTTGCGAAAAATTGCTCAATTCAAATTTCAAAATCTCTTGCACAGTTTGAACTAAATAATCAATAGAAATAATTTTTAATTTTCTGATTCTTTTTCTTTATCAGCCTCTCTACTCGTAATTACCATGTTAGATAGGTCATGCAAGAATATTCCAACTGTTGCGATCTTGGAAGATTTCCTTACACTCGATCAACTGAGGGCTTGTGCCCAGAACCGATACTGCTACTCTGTCGAATTTGGGTTTGACAAAGTTTGTTTTCTAACGGCAATACTGTTGTTTTGTCGATCACCAAGTCCTCGTTTCTTAGTTTGGCTAATAAATTAAACCACTGTCAACAATCACCGGCAGTCTTAATGTGAAAACAACGTATAAGTTTGTGAAAATAGTAATTGTCGATGAACGTGCTTGCGTTATGGACAATACGATCTCCACAAAGTGAACGCCGCTCCGATAACACCCGTCAATAATAATTTCATTAAAATGTAGATCTAGTTAAAAGCATTTTTTCTGATTAATTTTCAGTCGCGGACCCGCTTTACTTTTTTTTTAATTGAATATCAGGCCACTTTGATGGCGCGACGAAAGGGTTGAAAAAAGTTCGCCCTCATTTGAATAAAATAACAGCTCTCGCACTTTACATTTACGGAGATATTTCAAATTATATCTGGACTCTTTTTTGTTTAATTTTTTCTCTCCCGCTCCCCGTATTTATTTTATTTTTTCCATCAGCGCCGCTATCTAATTGAGTTAGGCCTCCAAATCGAAAATGTCGATCGAGTTGTAATTCAATTTATTTTTGTTTCTAATGGAGTTCGAAGCTTTTTATATTTCCTATTGTAATTTTGTATGATTTGGTTATTTAAGGATTCTCAGTAGGTACTGTTGTTATAAAATTGAATGATCTTTAATAATATTAATTGAGATTTAAATGACTACTGTATTTTAATAATATTGTTATTCTCAAAATATCAACAACTTATAAATATATGCATGCTCAAAAAGAGGTTATGTGTGGAACTTTATATTTTTTATACCACGAGGTGTAACCACATTTTCTAAAATAAATTATATTATTATGTACATACTATAATTAATATCTTCTACTTATGGATGATGAGTCGTAACTTAATCTTCTTAGTTGTGCCCGCAACTTCATCCTTGTGATTGCTAGCAGAATATATTTTGAAATGGTTTCAGTGTTTTGTGTTGAACTCTTCTGAAGGTAACCGCGAGATTATGAAATAGCTTACTGATTTCCATAAAGATGTTTTCAAACGTAATTTTTTTTTAAGCAGGTGGTCAATATTTTTTTATCTACACTCTTTACGTTTAATTTCTGTTTCCTTTGTTTGTTTTTTATTTTTACAATTGAATATGTTATTTTATTATGACTACCGGGCGAAAAATTAGTTATTGGATTTTTTCTTCACAATTGTCGACGTGTAGTCCCATCGAACACGGACGGATCGTGCACCTGTGCTTGCGCACACTCGTGAACTATAATAATCCTCTCCTATACAAATGGCTAGTATCCGTTGAGACTGGTGACCGAAATTTGGTCTAGCGGACATTGTTATTATTATAAAATATTATTTAGGTCTGTACATACCTAAATAATAAATTAAAAAAAAATAATTTGTAAAAAAAGTAAATGTAAAAAAATAAATTAAAAAAACGTGACTATGCTCAATGATGGTTCACCAGTCCGTGATGATGTTGCCACAGCAGAATAAAGGAACAGAACGAAATTAAAAGGTTTCCTTGAATGACAGAAGAATTATAAATATAGAATCTCAAGTTATTTATTTAATGATTATATTACCAAAACTGGCAGCAAAGCGAAATAGTAAATTATAGCTGGAGCAAATTTATCACCTACCTAATTACTTAATTTAGCTGGATTAAAAAGGTCATCTTCATATTTATTATAATATGTTATCTATAGGTTTTCGTCATAAATTCATATTATATAGATAAAGTGCTCAATATGACCGATTAGCTGGTGAGCTGCGGAGTCGCAGGTTTGAATCCCGCACGGAGCGTCTACAATTAATTATTCAAGGTCAGGTTGTTTGTCCATATGCATCTTATGTAGATGTAGGGGTAACAGTAAAAAATTGGCTTAGACCGGATTAGTAATTGGCGAGTGGTTTTTATAAAATCACTTTTTAAATATCTAAGGATAAAAATTAAAACACAATAAAAATATACAATAATGTCGGCATGTATAGCCATTATTGTATTGGCGATACACGCCGTGCAACAATGCCGCCGGTCGCCGCGGTCGCAACACTTGAGTTACACTTGCCACGAATACACTGCCGTATGAATTTTGATCCATTAGATAATTAATATAAAATTTTCTACAGCGACCGTGTGATCTATTTGACTGAGTTTGTTAGATAAAATGCGTAAATACTGCATTAAAATGAAATGTATAAATTGTGTTAATCAATTAATTGAAAATATATTTTAGAAAAAAAATAAACAAAAACAATAATAAAAGAAAATAATATATGACGGCATGACGGCGACGTCGTAGTACACCAGTATAGTAAAAATTGTAAACAACACGTGCACCGATCACAGTACCCGGCGCGCCGCTAGATTTCTCCCAGCGCCTCGCTAGTCGACTTGTTTTGCAACGGATATTTAACGATCGCGTAGCGACGGAGCGGCCACCGGGCAGTCTTGGCTCAGTTGGCTCTGGTGTGACTCTGTGCAGTGGTTGTACTAAGCTAGCTTATCCTAGATGCTCACGGATAATTATTAAAAGTTAGAATTAAAGAAATTAGAAATTAAATTAAAGAAGTTAATTATTATCATTAATTATAAAAGTGCCCTGGTTTAATTTATAATTAATAAAACTAAATATTATCTTGTAATCTCTGACTTCTTGCTCAGCTTGGGCGACCCCTTTCTCCTACATATACTTAACATCTCTTTTTTGTGCACAGAGTTCAAAACACCAAAATTCAGGTTTTTGTGGTTTTGATTACTTTCTTTGTGTGCCAACCCGCTTGCCAAGCGTAGAAATTATAACAAATATCCCGTAACCGTGACAAATAAACCGTAACAGTGGATTTTAATAGGCTGTAACGCTAACTGGTCTTTGTTTATCTGATTGTATAGGCCTACTCATGATTTTACCACACAATCGTTGCATCGGGCTTGGGCAGATTAGAAACAATCTGAAGTCCCTGAGTAATTGACTAGCCAAAGGACTAGCCCCTAAAGGGACTCAATTGTAGAATATATGACAGATTTTTGTTTCTTGAATATTTTGAGATCAAAATTGGCCAGCGGGATATTATTATCAATATTAAAACGCTCATAAAATCTACATGGTATTGTAGAAATTTTCAAGTTTTATTTTACCTAATGAGATTTTGTATGTGGTGGTATTAAGGCAGATGATACGACACATGTGCGGCACACACGTGGACATCTTCTATGTAGATCTTCTAAAAATTAATATTTAAAAGCTGAATATATCCTGTTAACGATAAAACGCAGGAAATTAATAAATGAAATGCTACAAAATTTATTAAATTAATTTTATTTCAATATAAGTAAACTATTACCACTGCTATGTAAAATTTTGAAGGGTTTGAGGGAGGGGGAAAGAGAGAAAGAGAGAGAGAGAGAGAGTATATAATAGGCAATATTTTTGAGCAAGAACCCCGCATGCCAAACCTGTCAATTATGGTAAATATCCCCATTAGGCAGTCTATAGCGGAGACTTATGTTCAGCTGGGGACTTTGTGATGGGCTGAAACGATGACGTGTTCATGAACTACAGTAGACACTTACCATCAAGGGGATGGTTATCAATATAGATTATAAATAAATTTAAGCAATTTCAAGAATAAACGAATATTTTAATCTTGATGTTCTCTACTTAAAAATTTCACTTATAAAATAAATAAAACCAATTTAGGTTTAACTTTTGTTTTCAAGTATCAAAAATCTGAATTCACAGTATTGTAAGCAAGAGCGTTTAAGAGAGTGAGAAAAGCTCGCCGCCCGGCCTATTCGTTTCACGGAGGGCGTCCGCCTACTTTTGTCTCCGCATTTCCTGCCCTTAACCGAGTAACTCCGATTTTGTCATTTTTTTTCCTAAGTCCTTTAGTTTTAAGTTATCGTTATTTTTTACCACTTTTAGATTTCTGAATACCTAATTACCTTTCGTTTTCTGAAATGGCAGTTATGAGAATCTGTCAAAATATTCTAGCTTAGGTTAAAAGGCAATGACATTATGCTTATATATATTTCACATGAGTTGAAGGCATATTGCATTTCTTACGTTATTCACAAGTTTACAATCGACCTCAAGAAAGGTAAGAGGTTCTCAATTCGTCGTAACGGTTCTAATGTATGTTCAGCGATAATTCTTAACCACTTTGAAAAAAGGGTGTATCTCAGGGCATTATTTATTCTGTGCTCAGTGGCGGTCTCATAAACATTTGGTTAAGATCTGATTGAAATCCATGAAAAAAATCATTAAACTCTTCGATGTGCAAGAATAGAATACAATAGAATAGAATAACCATTTATTCAATATAGATCACATGTGTAATTCTTATTGAAAGTCATTTTTTACTTTACCACTGGTTCGAAAAAACCTCTGTCCTGGGAAGAAACAGCAAAAAACCCAGCGGGACTTTTTCCCAGGGGTTATTATCAACCATGTATTCATTTATACTATAATAACCCTTTTTATACAGTTTCAACTTAACAAAACATTTAAGCTTGCTAATAGAGAGAGCCTGTACACTTTCCGGGACCTAGGGCATCTGATAACGTATAGATGATTGTTATGATTGATGATGTTTATTCTTTTTAGTTTTATGAATCTCTAACCGATTTGTACTATTTTAAATTATTAAATATAAGAGTTACAGAAATGAAAAGCCCACTTAATATACTTTTTTTCCATAGGATAGTGGTAACAAACGAGCACACAGACCACTTTGATGGTAAGTGGTTGCTGTGGCCCATAGACATCTAAATCTATCCTCGATTACGAATCAAAATGCGGATGCGTTGTCACACGTGAGAACTAAAGTGGAATACCTCGTTTCCAGTACATGGGGTCACCGGTTCTCTACACTCACCATACGAAACACAGCAGCATTAAGCTGCTATTTTACGCTGTTATTCTGTGAGAGCGTGGTCCTTCCCCGGTCGAGCGACCCATTCGTGCTACAACTATACCAGTAATATAGCTGCAGCATGGCTCTATCACGTAAAAAAATATATTTGTCGTGTAAGAACTAATTAAATTTATTTGCGAAGAATATATTTTTTTTAATGTATTTTACTCACGTACAATAAAAGTACAACAACAGGTTTATACATATATAATTTATTATTTCTAATACTTGTTAAATGAATAAAGTAAAAATGAAAAATATTACTTATGGAACTTTTCCGGCAGCTGAAACAATCTCAGAAGAATCTCGGGGTGAGGTGCAGAAGTGAGTGGCCCTTACAGGCGCAGGGGGACTCGCCCGGGGGAAGAGAGGGCGACTTGACACTCATTTAAGTAGCATATAATTCAGTTTATTTAGCCGAATTGAATCTCGAAGAAGGGTTGGGCCGGAAAAAATGGAAAATGTACAATATCTGTATATAAATATAGCAGCGAAACGGGGGGAAGGGGGAGGGGTTGTTATTCCCTTTTATTGGAATAAATTAGCAGAATTGTGTTCAACTCCTTGCTAATGAATGTCTCGTGGACGTCCAGGCGACAGACCGGCCTCGAGTTTTTTAATTAATTGATTTCATTACAATTTCATCGGCGTTAATTAATTACTGCATGATTTACATTTTGGTGTTGTTAGGTAGAACAGTTTTTTTTTATTATTTAAAATCTTATAATTGCTGATTCGTTAGACTTCGCATTTCCAATAATATAATTAAAACATATTATTGATTTCTAACATTTTTAATTTATCGTACCTAAGTTTTAATTAAATAAGAGTAATTGAATATCCTCTTACGATACAATTTCGTGTAGCAGTATTATCCATTATCGGATAAATTAAAAATAATTAAAAATTAAAAAGCGTGTACAACTGATTTCAATATATATTATTAAAAATAATTCAAAAACTATTGGCCAGACTTTGATCAAATCAAAAAAAAGCACCAGCTTTCAAATAAAAAAGGAATCATCGAAATCGGTTCACCCAGTAAAAAGTTATGAGGTAACACACATAAAAAAACATACAGTCGAATTGAGTACCGGCTCCTTCGTTGAAATTGGTAGAAAATAGGTTTTTATGCTATTACCGCATTAGAATTTACAGCGTTCCTTTAGAACTTTCATCATCATCATTACAGCCGTTCACAAGTCCACTGCTGAACATAGGCCTCCCCCAAGGAATGCCACAAAACACAGTCCTGAGCCACATGCATCCATCGATTTCCTACATGGCTTACGAGGTCGTCACTCCATCTAGTGTGGGGACGCCCTACACTTCGTCCGCCTTTACGAGGCCGCCACTCGAGAACATTTTTTCCCCATCAGTTGTCAGTTCTTCGAGCTATATGGCCGGCCCATTGCCACTTCAGTTTACTAATCCGTTGGGCTATGTCGGTCACTCTGGCACTACTGCGGATATCCTTTTTTTTTTTTTTTTTTTTTTGCGGATGGAAAATCATCAAATGACGCCTTTCGCTCTGGGTGGAGCGGAAGGGAGTGTCAGACTTTTACTGACTAAAAACCATCCGTGTTCCTTCAGTGCCCTTACGTTCCGGAGCCGCGGTATCTCTTTCGAACAGCCCGCAGCCCCGGCAGGCGTCGGCCCTTGCGGGCCCCTTCACGCTGCTGACAGCTCTTTGAGGCGCGCGTGGAACAAAACGCGCCGTCGACACGGCCTGTCGTCGTTAGACGGACGGACGGCGAGCTACCCATTGCTCGCCGTCCACAGGCCCGCGCCTACGGTGGCCGGGGGCCACGACGTAGCCCCCGACGCCCGGGGCGTCTCCCGCGGCGGCCGGGAAGGAAAGCTGTTGCTCTTTCCTTCTCCCGCTCCGCCACCTCCTTCGCTAGCATCACTGCTTCGCAGAAGGTGGTGACGGCATCCCATTCCGTCTCGCTCCGGACCATGGCTTCGACCAGGGCCGGACGCGAGAGGTCGCCGCCGCCTATCGCCGCTACGAGGACACGGCGGTGCTCCGCCCAAGCAGGGCACACCTCCACGGTGTGCTCCACCGTACTGCGGATATCCTCATTCCTAAGTTTATCGCGCAGAGAAACTCGGAGCATAGCTCTCTCCATAGCTCGCTGAGTGACCTTGAGCTTCCTCATCCGGCCAGCAGTGATGAACCACGTCTCAGTTCCATAGGTCATCGCTGGCAACATGCACTGGTTGTTTAGTCTCATTTTCTGGTTTTGAGGCATACCTGACGAGAAGAGGTGCCGTAATTTCCCGAACGCTGTCTAACCGAGTTAAATCCGTCGATTGACCTCTCGGTCGAAGTTGGACTTACCTAATCGGACTATTTGTCCCAGGTAAACATACTCGTCAACAGCTTCGAGCTTAGTACTCCCAAGAACTACCGGCATAGGTGCAACATGGACATTAAGCATGATCTTTGTTTTGTCCATGTTCATCGTAATACCTATCCGTTGGGAGACACTATTGATGTCATTGAGCATAGTATTTAGGTCCTCCAGCGATTCTACCATAAGGACTATATCGTCGGCAAATCGAAAGTGAGTGATGTACTCGCCATTGATGTTAATACCGTATCCTTTTCAGTCCAGTAGCTTGAAAACGTCTTCCAATGCAGCGGTGAAGAGTTTCGGGGATATAACGTCGCCCTGTCTTACACCTCTCTGCAGTTGGGTAGGTTTCGTACTCTGGTTCTGTACTCGAATAGCCATTGTAGCCCTACTGTACAAACACTTCAGCACTTCGATATACCGATAGTCAACTTGGCACTGCTGAAGGGACTGTAGCACCGCCCAAATGTCGACGGAATCAAAAGCTTTCTCATAGTCCACATACGCAAGGCAAAGTGGCAGATTGTACTCTTCTGTCTTCTGTACAATTTGCCGAAGGGTGTGTATATGGTCTATGGTACTAAAGGCTTTTCGGAAACTGGCTTGTTCGGGAGACTGGAAATCGTCGAGTCTGCGTGCGAAACGATTCGTAATGACTCTCGAAAACAGCATGTAGACGCGGCTTAGAAGGGAAATTGGTCTGTAGTGGTTCAAGAAAGCATTATCGCCTTTCTTGAAGAACAAGACCACCGCAATTCTGCTCCACGCCTCCGGTGTAATACCATCATGTAGGAAGGAATTAAAAAGCTTCTGAAGGACTTCAAGTACCGGTTTTCCAGCCACTTTCAGAAGCTCCGCTGTAATTCCATCCTCGCTTGGGGACTGACTGACTGAGCCGTTTTTAAGGTGCTTGAGGGCCATTTAGAACTTTATCTATGTGTAATAAAGTTCCAGGCTGAATTAGACTTAGGCTTAGGCTAGTCATATGCGTAGGACAGGATTAATCTATTTTTTTTTAAATGTTACCCCTCTACTAGGATTTTCTCCTGTATCGTGGAGGTAGTTTACAAACATAAATTGCACAAGAACAAACATCCAGACTCGGAACAATTATTTGTAAGCCGTACAAATATTTGTTCCGTGCGGGATTCGAACCCGCGGCCCCTAGCGCTGCAACTGAATTGCTAAGCCACTGCGCCACGGAGCCGTCAGCGCAAATGATGTATAATAGTGTAAATGTATTATAGTGTCCGAGTGTATGGCACAGGTGCACTCTTTATTTCCTCACTCTCATAGTTCGATGGGATTGCAAGCCTACACGACCGGAGAGAGATCAGGCGCAGGGTCATCTTTACGTACTTTCCGAGCCACGGAGGTGAAATGAGATTTTCTTAACAGGAAAATTCTACTGATGTTTTTTACCCGACCCAGGTTTTAATCCCGAGATCTCAACAGCTGTCGTTTATGAATACTAGATCTACGAGGCAGTTTCTATGAGTATTTAAATATTAAATGGCTTACAATATAATATACATGTTTTTTATATCATTATTTTTTTTGGAGGACTCACCCAAACTCAGGTCGCCGGATTCAGCCATTAAAACAATTCCATTGAAAATTAAAATTACTCTTGCCCCATTTTATTATAAAAAAGTGAATTTTGCGTTATACCATGTAGTGGCGGTGTAAGAATATCCACTACCCCATATCATCTCTTAGGTGTAGTAAGAGGCGCCAAAGGGAAAAAATCAGGAGATGGGCAGCAGTGTCTTCCTAATAACAATAAAAAAAACTGTGGTTGCCAACCGGCATGCCAAGCGAGGCAACTATGGCAAATATCCCCCTATGAGGCAATCTATTGCGGAGGCCTATGTTCAGCTGTGGACTTGAATAGGCTGTAACGGTAACTTTGACGAATTTTGGCGCCTAAGTTACCTGTTACCTACCTAAGTTACAGTTACCACAGAGGGAAGGTCAATTCAACCCAGCGGGACGTACCTTTACACCATTTAATTTTGCATGCCTAGCGCAAAGCGCGTAGGTATGTTCTACTAGCGCCTAAAAATCAAGATTCCAACGTTTTGTCGCATAAAATAATATATAACAATCATATTGAACATATAAATGATATAAAAAGCACATTGTCAGAAAGATAAATGATTATTGAACTTATTAATATATTTTTAAACGATTAATTGCTATTTTTACATAAAAAAGTGGTTTTAGTGGCTTATGATGTAGAATCATCAAGACCGCATGGAGTGGTAAGCACGGTATCTTTTATAAATATCAATTGTTTAACTCAATCTATATTTTAATCTCTTCATCTATCATGTGGAAAGCCATGGAATGTAAATAGCAGTTTAATTTTGTTTTGTTTAGTTACAATTAATTTTTTTCGGCTGCGAAATGTCAAAATTTTCGGTGTTTTAGCAGCATTGTATTATATTATTTTTTTGTAAATAGACTACGGCAGTCTTACTGCCTCACTCAGTTTGACGTTCCTGTATAGGACAGTATACTGTTTGGTTCGGCGTCAACCGCCGTCGTGAGTGGATACTGTATTGGTTGTTTGCAGCGGCTCAAAAAGATCGCTGTACAAATACAAAATATTCCAAAAACCAAATTTCTTACATACTTGATTATTATATTAATCAGAGATTTTTATTACAATATTTTAAAAGTACAGCATAAATAATAGTAGTTCGTACTAAAAGTAAGTAGAATGTATATATTTAAGTATATTTATATTTAAATATGTCTTGGACTTTATGGAGTTACCTGAATGATGATAATATGATGATCATATGAACATTATGAGTCGTGCACTTTTGGATTTTTCAAACTTTTTTAAATCGAAGTTTGACATAAAATTATTGGAAAATTGGAAGTATAATAATAAGGTTATTAGTGAAAAATTGTGTGTATTTAAACTACTTTAATAAATTTCCCTATAATTATGCTATACGTAATTTTTTAAATGCGTTTAGGGCATACACAATTGGATTTACCAATGGTTTTTTTTAATACTTTGACGCCATGTTACGTTCGTATGTTGATATTTTAATATACGTAGATGTTTTATTATTTGCAATTACAATATATGTGTATTATTATCTATCATAAGTAAGATATATAATATTATGATTATGTATGATGCATATTTTGTATATTTACGTACACAATATGTAAAGTTTTTCTATATTACATTTTTTAGACGTGGTAGAGTCATGATGCAGCTATATCAGTAATATAGTTGTAGCACGAATGGGTTGGCTCGACCGGGAAGGACCACGCTCTCACAGAATACCAGCGTAAAATAGCAGCTTAATACTGCTGTGTTTCGTATGGTGAGTGTAGAGAACCGGAGACCCTTTTTACTCGAAATGAGGCATTCCATCTTAGTCCTCACGGGTCACAACGCATCTGCATTTTTATGTGTAATCGAGGATAGATGTAGATGTATACGGGCCTCAGCAACCACTTACCATCAGGTGGACTGTGTGCTCGTAAGGTGCACCAGGAACATAAGGTACGCCCCCTACACAGTCTCTAACTTCACCTGCGTAACAGGCCCCCCGAGTCCGTTACGTCGAGGCCATGGGGCCAGGAAAATCGAGCGCTTAGTAGCACCTGTTTTCCCGACCCCAACGGTGGATCTGGTCTTTGGCTGGGTAGGGAGAGCGGCGCCTCGAAATACCGACACTCCTCTCCCCCCGCGACCCCACCACAACCGCATCAACGGTGCGGCCCCGTCAGTCGCGGAGGATAGGGCGAGTGGCGCATCGCCATACCAACACTCCTTTTTCTCCGTGACTCCACCTCGGCTGCAGCGATAGCGGGGGAGGACACCCCCCTCGTTGCAGCCCATCGACATATATCCTTGCCTGAGAAGGAGAATGGGGAGGAGAGGTCTTCCCCCGAGAAAGGGCTGCCATGGGGCGGCCGACGCTGGTGGGGCCGTGGATGTGTGCAAAAGCGTTTCCGTGGCCCTGCTAATATGCGGCGAAAGTGGAACACCATGGGGTTTTAGTCGGTGCAAGTCCGACATAACCCGTCCTTGCCCCTCGCGCGGCGGGTATGCGCAGGCATTTCCCCATGTAAAAAAAATAAAAACGGTGTCCATGGAAGTAGCCACTTACCATCACAAGGACTGTAAGTTTGTGTATGAAAACAAGTGACACTTGTTTTCATTGGTGCTCACAGCAGAGTGCAAGAGGGTATCAGTCAGGAGCCTGTTAGGAAAGAAAATATATAGAATTGATTTTTTTTAAGTTACAGTTTAAGTTTAAGTTTAAGGTGTTTATGTTGCTGTCCAATTTTGTTCATCGCCTTTTTAATAAATTCATTATCCTCCTCTACTCTTTTCCTATGAATACTAAGCATGCACAGGCCGCTTAGCCTTGCGTCTCCCATCGATGAGCGATTCCACGTCTTGACACGTCGTAATATACATGCATAATTCTATATTTCATATTAGTTAATCGTATAATGTGGTAGATGCAGATGCGCTTCCCTGAAAGTAATCCTGGCGGCGCCCATGCTTGTTTTATATAAAAAATATATACGGATTGGTCATAGTGCATTTACTAAAAGTTGCTATAAAAGAAAAAAACAGTTTTGCCGTATTTCATGCAAAGGGTAAATGGTCAAATGCAGAGTGGAGCGGTGTTTGACAAAATCCGATACACTGCCTTACAATGCACCGGCCGACACAATGGAGCCTTCCTATTCTATTGGTACACAATTTCCCTAGGGTTTAATTTAATCTTATATATATATATATATATATATATATATATATATATATATATATATATATATATATATATATATATATTACATATATTATTATCGAACCGCCTCGGTTTCGCACGGTTTTTTATGGATCTTGACAACAACGCCACCTACCGGGTCCAATTGTGAATCTAAACCATTTTCTAATCAACTTTATATTAAATATATAATATGCATGTATTATACATTTAACCCTTTTCTCTTGAATCACTATAACCATACTAATAACAATTTAACTTTTCTCTTGAATCATCTGTCTATTGCTGAAAACTGCATCAAAATCTGTTGCGTGGTTTCAAAGATCCAAGCGTACAGACGACGGGAAGCAACTTTGTTTTATACTATTTAAATATTCTTCTTTCATTATTTTAATTTTTTTTATGATAAGGGTGACAAACGAGCACACAGTCCACCTGATGGTAAGTGGTTGCTGCGGCCCATAGACATCTACATCTATCCTCTGTTACAAATCAAAATGTAGATGCGTTGTCACCCGTGAGGACTAAGATGGAATGCCTCATTTCCAGTAAAAAGGGCATCCGGCCACCTGCACTCACCAAGTGAAACGCAGAGGTAAACCTCTACTTCACGCTGGTTTTCTGTGAGGTTGTGGTACCACCCCGGTTCGAGTCGGCCCATCCGTGCGACAGCAAAAGCTGCCGCGTGGCTCTACCACTGTTACTAATATATAATGTAATTAATCATTAGCTAATTTAAATTCAATAAAACTAGACGCTGAAACTGTGCAGTGACTTTGTAAGAATATCCACTATCCCATAATATATTATATATTTACGAGCGACTTTAAATCTCTTTGGCTGATGTAAATCTACTTATATCATGGAAAGTACGAGTAATTTTAATAAATTTGCTACTTACCATCATTATTATTATTGCCGCTCATCAGAACTTCACTGCTAAACCCAAGCCTCCTCTATTGAATACCGCATAGCACGATCCTGAGGCACCTACATCCATTGACTTCTTGCATCTCTTTCCTGGTTGTCACTTCATCTAGTAGGCTCCCGCTCAACACCTCAATTACCAGGCTGCTACTTGAGAAAATTTCTTCCCCACCGCTTGTCTGTTCTTTGATCTTCCGTATGGCCGCCCCATTGTCATTTCAGCTTACTGAATCGTTGGGTTTTGTCGGTTACTCTGATTCTACTGCGTATCTCCATTAGGATATCTATCATGCAGAGATACTCCCGTCATGTCCCAGACCCGTATGTCATCACTGACAACACGCATCGATTGTACACCATTGGTTAGATGCTGAACGCTGCCCAGCCGAATTGGATCCGTCGATTGACCTCTCGGTCTAAGTTGGACTTATCTAGTCGGACTATTTGTCAATCAACTTCAAGCGTAGTGCTTTCAACAAAAGTTTTTGGTTGAGTCATGTTTATTTTAAGACCTTTCCGTTGAGACACATTTTTAAGGTGAATGCTGAGATTCTCCAGCGATTGTGCATTAATGATTATATCGTCGGCAAATGGAAGGTGAGTAATGTACTACTATCTATGACGATACCGTATTCTTCTCAGTCCAGTAACTTGAAAACCACTGCCAATGCAGCGGTGAAGATTTACGGAGATATAACCTCACCCTGTTTTACACTTCTTTGCAGTTGAATAGGTTTTGTATTCTGGTTTTGTACTCGGATAACCATTGTAACCCTGCTGCACAAGCACTTCAGTCGACTTGGCACAACTGGGGCCTTCTCATAGTCTACGTACGCGACAAATTCGTAGATTGTACCCTTCTGTTTTCTGTGCAATTTTCCGAAAAGTGTGTACGTGGTATATAGTACAAAAACCTTTTCAGAAACCTGTTCGTTAGGGAGGCTAGAAGTCGTCAAGTCTGCGTGCGAGACGATTCGTAATGACTCGAAAACAGCTCGTAGACGTGGCTCCGAAGGGAAATCGGTTTGTAGCTTTATAATATATTTTTTTACTATTATAAGCTAGTGCTTAACTACTAATCTACCTGATGGTAAGTGGTGATGCAGCCAAAGATGGTAAAGTACCCTGACTTAGCTAAATGCAATGCTCTATGTCATCTTGAAGAACAAGGCCACTGCATTTCTGCGCCACTCCTCCAGAGTTTACTACCATGGCGGGCGATTTAAAAGAGCTTCTAATAAGCTTCAGGTACCGGCTTTCTACCTGCTTTCAGAAACTCCGCCATATACATCCATAAACACTCAAGCCTGTTACCCAGTGGGGTAGGCAGAGACTACGGACTTCCATTTGGTACGATCCTGACACACCTCTCTCGCCTTCTCCTCGTCCATATACCTACGCATCCACGCTCGTCGGTTAAGGGTACTCTTAATTTAGCCCATTTCCAATATACTGACAATTTGGTCGATAAACTTTCGCTTAGGGCGTCCCTTCTCGACTCTGCCGTTCACTTCTGCAACATAAAGTGGCTTAGTCACTCTTTCCACATTCACTCTTTCTACATGACCAAACCACCGAAGCATTCCTTTCTCAATCCTGGTGAAAACATTGTCTTGGGAACCACACTCTTCTCTTATCACACAATTTACATAAATAATAAACTCCGTCAGTAATCAAGTAATTGTTATTGATAGTTTACGAGAATTTATTAACAAAATTCTTCGCAATAATGTTAATGCATCAATTGAACTAATATGAACTACGTAGTTCAGTACGTAGTCAAGGATAGACGCACAGACTATCAACACTTATTAGAGCTTATGAGGTCAAACTTACTTAGCCTGTGCCATAAAAAGGTAATCTGTGCCTCCTTCCACACGCCCAGCACTGCCGCATAGATTTTGTACGCAGAGTCTGTTTTACTGCGTAGTACATATTATTACTTCAATGGATGCATCACACTGCGAAGTTTTTGGACTCTTGTCTCATCATTTCTACAATAAGGTAATTCATATTTGCATAAATTTAATATATAAAATCACATCACTTTTACGCATCATAACTGACTTTAAACCTGTAGGTATATAAACGGCAAGACAAGATCAACAGTCCGTTCCCTGTTGTGTTCGCGCCAAAATTCTTAATTCTAAATAGGCTTTATCAAGTCAATATTTTTTTCTGCTAACATTAAGCCATTATCTGAAAAATCGTCCTTAACTCTTTCATTTTAACTTGCGTTTTCCAAATTCTCTAGTTTTCACTGGATTCATGTGACTTATGGGCCGGCCATATAGCTCGAATGTATGGTATGGCAGCCTCGTACCGGTAGGTGTAGGGCGACCCCCCACTAGATGGAGTGACGAAGTGGTAAGTCATGCAGGAAGTCGATGGATGCAGGTGGCTTAGAGCCGTGCTTTATAGCATTCCTTGGGGCAGCCCTTTGTTCAGCAGTGGAGTTGTAATGGGCTGTAATGATGATGACCGCATTCGTATGGCGGTTTTTGAGAGAGGTAACAGTTGTAAGAATTGCCAGATAATTCGGTTAAATAATAATTGTTTAATTTATTGTCATGCAGAGTTATGGAAAAACATTATGTATTCCCAAATATTATTCATTCATTCATTAATTCATCACCCATTAATTACAAAGAGGAGAGGAAAAATTTTGATAAAAGTTCACTGGTGAACTTAGGCTTCCCCATAGATTGCCTCATAGAGGGGATATTTGATATAGATACCACGATCGGCAACCGAGGATTTTTTAATTTTCTAGTTATTAGGCAGAAGCTGCTGCCCATCCCCTGGCTTGTTTCCCTCTGTCGTCTCTTACTGTCGTAAGGTAGGATATGAGGTAGTGGATATTCTTACAGCGCGGTCGAAAAAATATAGAAATGTGTAAATGAAACCATACAAATGTTCACACATAAGCGTCGTAATACAATGGTTATTTCGAGTGCGTTGTTAAATTGAAGCATGTAACAGATGCGCCACAAGCGAGTATTTTATCATGGCAACAATCAAAACGAACGCTCCCCACCACAAGTTTAATTATGCAAACATCAAGCCGTTGCCAGATTTCTCATTAGAGCCAAGATAATGACGGCGTACACTGTCGCAAAATTAGATAGCAAGCACGCACCCAAACAGATATACGCGGCACATTAACATAAACCGAATTTGCATGTAAATTACATTTTACAGCATCTTAATTAAAACATTTTGGCATTATAAATGATCAAGGGAGGTGGGTGGAGCGCTCCCGAACTAAGGCGAGGGCCCATAGAGTATTTGTTGCGATAGTTAGCCATTTTGTTTTAATTATTACTTATATAAATTGATAAGAAAGTTTATTGTCGCCAATTATAATATGAATTAATTATCTTTACAAATATTGTTTTTAACATATTTTGGTAAAGAAATAATAAATCGTTTTTAAAGATAAGTGCTTAATTTTAAGTAAGCTGAGGAGTAGTAATTGCCATCGGTAACATTCAACATGTTCTGGCTGACTGGTATCTAAAACTGGAGGTATCTTAAGTTAAGCGTACGGATTTAATAACAGGCTGGCAACAAATCTCAAATAGAATGTTATGAATAAATTATTTTAAAATTAACTCAAATTCTAAACATGCAAAAGAAAGATATAAAACTGCTAATGAAGTTTTTTATTGCCCTCCCATTACTGAACCCCATCGATAACTCCTCAGCTAATAACATTTACATGCATTTTCAAAGAAAAAGGAAATCTTTTCTTTAGCAGGGTATCAGGGGGAAAGAAAAGGGGAAATTAACAAACCTCTTTAAATAATTTGGCAATTAGGGGTAACATAAAATCTACATAATTGTGTAAGTTGTACACTGTTTATATTTTGACAATAGATTTATCTGTAAGTAACGCGGTGTCTCGTAAAGATTTTTAGAAAATTATTAACGAAGTGAGACATTTGTAAACAGGTAAAATAGTTAGGTAGTAGTATATATTTATTAAGTTTTATGTTTTGTTTTTGTTTTTATTTTTAAATAATTTTAAAAATAATTTCAAAATATATTAAGCATTATTTATTCTGTGGTATAAGTAACGCTGCATTTACATTATGGTTGCAGAATGATATCTATAATATTGATTTAAGGTACCGTAGTTGCACGTCACAATACGTGAATTTAGAAGGGGCCTTCTTGATATTATACATAACCGTCATGGACCTTCCCGTTAACCACCACTGTAAACCAAAAAGTAACACGAATGAAACTGTATGAGGCTGTACGAATATATGAATACTGTGAATGACCTAAAAATAACTACCGACTAAAAAATAAGCGTAATTGGTATGTCAGGATCGGCTTTTTTTGCAATCAATCCTTTCTGTCTACCTCACAACGAAAACAGTAAAGCTATATAAGCTAATAAGTAATGCGTAAGTCGTTTTCTTCAAAACATTACAAAGTTATAATGCAGCTAGTTTTAGGTTATTTTATATGGAACTGTAACGAAATTTTTACTAATTCAAGTGCATTTTATAAGTTTGTGGACTGTTTGAAGCCTACGTAACTGTAATAGATTTCCTTTTAACTTCATTATATATATAATACTACTAGAGTGTGTAGTTTTTACATTTTCAAAAGAGGGGTTCGTTTTTAGAGAGGGGGGGGGGGCACATGACTAATAAAAATACTACTTTGAAACTAAATATTTCGCAAACGTACCCCCGAATCGAACAAAATGTTGTTTAACACCCTGAATATTTTTGAAAGATCCCATCACACCCCACATGATGAAGCAGACGTGTAGGAAAAAATCATCCTCCCTTTAACTCTATGGGAGGCTGGTACCCAAAATAAAAATGTTTATCAAAATTTTATTTCATAGTTTTGTATCCGTGATTAGTATCTATAACTATGCCAAATTACAGATTTTTAGCAATTAGGGTATTTGAGTAAAAACGACGGTTGAACGCACATAACGAAACTATAAGTATTCTAGTTATTTAACTACGGAATTCTAAAAATGATGTTTAAGCAGATTAAACCTTGTATTTTAATTTACTTTCATTATCATCATCATCACCGCGTATCAAAAGGTCTATATTTAGATATATTATGGACATTGCTAAATATAGACTTCCACATACCTACCATAGTTGCCACGCTTGGCAGGCGGGTTGGCAAGCGCAATTTCTTATTTTCTAGTTGTTAATTAGGAAGACGCTACTGTCCACATTCTCGTTTGTTTCCTTCTGCCGCTTCTTAATTGCTTTGCTATTGTGAAAATCTTTAACCAACCTGTAACAACCCACTGCAGAACGGAGGCCTATCCTAAGTTGGGAGGCAGTTGCGCCTCGTTATGAGTAAGGACGCAGAGAATATATTTTATGCCGTCGAATAAATCGTCAAAATAATTCGATATTAAAAACAAATAATGTCAACGTTTAACTTTACAAAGACTAAAGTTTAAACATTTTAACTTTTATATGGAGTCAGATTACAATTTATTCGATGGATAACTTTTATTTGACCATTGTAAAACCGACCATCAAAATTATACGTTTTTTAATTTTGTATCAAAGCTTTTTTTATATAGAATTAGTGTGACAAATGAGCACACAGTCCACCTGATGGTAAGTGGTTGCTGTAGCCCATTGACATAAACATCTATCCTCGATTACGTATCAAAATGTAGATGGGTTGTCACCCGTGAGGACTAAGATGGAATGCCTCGTTTCCAGTAAAAAGGGTCTCCGGTTCTCTACACTCACCATACGAAACACAGCAGCTTTAAGCTGCTATTTTACGCTGGTATTCTGTGAAAGTGTGGTCCTTCCCCGGTCGAGCCGACCCATTCGTGCTACAAATATATCATTAATATAGCTACAGCATGGCTCTACCACGTATAAAAATCTTAAAGCGTGAAATTACACTGTAAAGTATTCATTATATAATAAGTTACAAAACTAGGTACTATTAAATTTGCAATAAAGAAATCAGGTGATCAGTATGAACTAATTTGATGATCGCGATATTTACACAAAACACAAAGGAAATGAGTGTCCTTTGACAATATGAAAATCAAAATAAAAAGTCGTCTTGACACAATTTCATTGTTAAACGTAGATTGTTAAGACACAGAATCTAGAATTAGTTATGAAGAACTAAAAACGTTCTTTCCAAAGAACACGAAGTGTAGCCGCGGGCTAACTCACTTGCACTGAAAGGAGGTAATCTCGCATTGTATTCATTGCTGCAATAGAAAGAAAGACTTACATTTTACCTATTATTGTAGAAAGTGAAGAAGCATTTTGCTAAAAGCAAATTTAAATGACCTCTTGTGAACTTTTAACGGATGCTGTGAATTCGTACTAAAATAATTTACTTCGTGCGATATGAACATGAAGAATATCCGTAGAAATATATTTTTGAGAAATATGTATTTACTTATTTATTAAAGCAACTTCAAGAAAACAAAATGTATTAAGAATAATCGCTTCCTGCTTAGGCCGATATGCCAAATGCCTGCGGAAATATTTTTTGAGAAAAATATGTATATTTATTAACTTATGTACGTACAAGGAAAAGGAATTAAAATAAATTCTAGAAAATATTTTTTTTAAACTAAACGTACGTTATTTCAAAAATAAAGTAAACATGGTAAAGTTGCAGCCCGTTTACGTCCCACTGCTGGGCACAGGCCTCCTCTCATTTCTGAGAGGGTTTTAGGGCAAGGAAATGTCCGCCGCGCTGCCCCAATGCGCGTTGGCGAGCTTCACATGTCTTCGAAATTTTTTTTTCTTATTTCTCAGACATGCAGTTTTCCTCACGATGTTTTCCTTCACCGTCGAGCACGTGGTAAATCAGCACTTAAAATGGCAATTAACAATTTCATTGGTGCTGGCGGAGATCGAACCCGGGTTGGTCGAGTACTGTAAAGCTTACAGCGAGCGCTAACCATCTGAGCTACCACGGCTCCAAAGTAAACCTACAATCAATCAATCGGATTCGGTCCCCACAAAACAAGTTGTACGTTACAAATATAGCCCTCCAGTATATTAAATTAATACACTGTGCCGTAGAGATTGTAGCATATAATATTTTATTCAAGGCTGGGTGTCATCTGCATTTTATGTATTTAAAACGCCTTCACATACAAGAGTTATTGTTGGGGTAGGTTTTTTATAATATAAAAACTAAAAACACTATATGAAGTAGATTTTTTACCATTCCCTGAAAACTTTATAGAATTACAAATTTTATCTTCACATAAAACCTACATTATGAGATGTTTTAAAACAAAATCATACTAAATAATATAGATTCCTATAATCCGAGCATATATGTAGTTACGTATATCGTAACTATTTGCTAAAATAGAAAATTACATAATATATACATACGATTATGTTACAGTCAGAACTATTATCGTAACACCTTTTGACCGACGAAAATTGTCAAAAGTATTTTCTGCTAAAGCATTTAGTCAAAAATAATTTTGACTGAAAAATATTGGTTAATAGCGGTTTTTTTAAAAATATCAGTTAAAAGTATTTCTGACCAAGACTTGAAGCTAAAATTTTTTTTAAATGTGTTTGATACTTTCCAAACGTTTATTGCCAACTTATTTTAGAAATAGAGTGAATGGGGCTCTACACGCTATTATGAGGAGTCAGAATGTGTCAAATAAGGCACGTATGGCAATTCATAGTGCTGTGTTAGTCCCTACTCTAATGTATGGTAGTGAAAGTTGGGTCTGGCAGAAGAAGCATGAGAGTAGAATAAATGCTGTAGAAATGCGGTCCTTAAGGAGTATGCTAGGGCTGAATCTAGATGACAGGGTGAGAAATAGTGTGATAAGAGAAAAGTGTGGTTTGCAAGATGACGTTGTGACCAGGATTAAAAAAGGAATGCTTCGGTGGTTTGGTAATGTAGAAAGAATGAAAGAGGAAAGAGTGACAAAGCAAATTTATGTTGCAGAAGTGAACGGCAGGGTCGGGAAGAGACGCCCTAGACGAAAGTTTATCGACCAAATCGGCGATACATTAAAAATGGGCCAGATTAGGAGTACCCTTAACCGACGAGCGTGTATGCGTAGGTATATGGATGTGGAGGAAGCGAGAGAGGTGTGTCAGGATCGTGCCAAATGGAAGTCCGTAGTCTCTGCCTACCCCTCTGGGTGACAGGCGTGAGTGTTTATGTATGTATGTATGTATTATTTTAGAAAATACTAGATTTTCCTACGCTGAAGTAGTTTTTCATAAGGCCAACAGCAAGCCAGGATTTAGTGGTAAGAAACTGCATTTGACCTTAGGAATTTCAGTCAAAACTAGTTTTGATTGAAGTCTGCAGTCGAAAGTATTATTGACTGCTTTCTTTGGTCAAAAGTACTTTTGACCGCGAAGTAATTCTGGGTGTAACATATTGTTATTGTTGGAAAGAGATTTTTAGATTATTTAACAACCTACAAATTTATTTTTTTTTTTACCTGTCATTCGTTTCATGGTATCGTCAATTGTAAGAAGCGATTATAAGAAAAATGATACAAGAGATTGGCAGCATCATCTTTCTGATAAAAATTATGCCGAATTCCAAGTTAACCGTTGCAACTATGGTAAATATATATCTCCATTTCAGGCAGTTTATGAGGCAGGTCTATGAAATTTGAATATAAATGAATGAATGAATGTATTTCACTTAAATTAATTATTATTAAATTAAACAATTTCAACTTAATTAAAACCCTTAACAGTGTTTTTAAAACGCAAAAACTAATTATTATAAGAACACTCCGACGGTACTTACAATAAGCACGAAACTTAACTACAAACAATACCACTTCAAGCAAGAAGGGACTCAAAAATAATGATACAACGCTCTTTATTTCACACAATTACTACAATGTGTGAGACAGACTGATGTCTCTACTGTCGCATTCTTTGTACTTATACTTCGCTAAAACATAACACAGAAGAAATAATTTAGTTCAGAGAAAAATATAAACAGGCAGAAAGAAAGCGGAACGCATGTTTTTAAAAGAGTGAGCGAGAGGCCGTATGTCAACGCAGACAAAGGTTGTGAAAGTAGTGTATAACATTCGCCTAGTGTCAAGTGTAAATCGCCTTGTTAATTTCGCTGGGCCTGCGGCGAATTTCGCCGAGGACGCATTGTGTATCCCGGCTTTATGTCGCGTCTTGCCGTTGTCTGTACACGGCTTTAATTGCGCGCGTCATTGGCGCGCTTTTTGAAAAAAGAATGACGTGTAATTAACGCGGGAATATGGAACGTGACAACGCGCGTTCTAAAGGAGAGCTTTTTTAATTTTTTTAATTAGGCACAAGAAGAGTTATATTGGTGGATTGCTTTTATTATGAATATTACGCACTATTTTATTCAGCAGCACTATATGTCACCATATTTAATAGAAGGAGTTGATTTTTCCCTCCGTATTTTCATAAATTACTATTAAAACATGTAACCAAGTAGCATAACATAAATATATAAAAAATGGCCTAAGTTTATGCGCCATTTTGGGGCTACCTATCTGAATAGTGTCTCTTTTAGTGCACCTGAAATGATACTCGAAAAATATATTTTCATTAGTATGAATTTTAACAAAAATATCGTGCTTAAAAATATTCACAATTTGGTATATATATTTAATATTGTTTTTAGAATAAAACGCCTATTCACGGTGTAATTAATTTGATATATACTTTCGTTGTTTACGTGGTGTAGGTTGATAAATAAAAAAAAAAAAACATTTTTTTGTGGGACAATGACTGGTCGAAACGGTGGATGATACACGATCCTCGTTTGGCTGCCTCGTGTATTTTTTATTATTAAAAAATCACATTAACGGCCTTCATTGGGGCGGCGATAAATAATGCTCTCCTTATTCAAATTTTTGTTTTTGTTCAGCCCCCGCACGTTATAAATGAGCTTATTTCGTAACGCGGTCGAAATGATAGGGCGCGATAAAGATGATTTTTTTCGCAACTGACACAATTGTTACCTACACTGGAATTAGCTCCAATTAAAAAACACAGACAACAACAAATTTAATACGATAGTCTCAATATTTTTTTTATTACAATATAAGGCTCCATACAATATCAATAGTTAAAAGATAAGTTTGTTTAATGGCATAATATGTACAATATACGTAATATATACATATCACCTTTACTTTATTTAATCTTAATTTGAGATCTCGTAAAGGATCCGTAGACCTACAAAGAAAGATAGACAGAGCTCTACAATTCAAGTGACGCTGAAACATTTCATTATTTGCTATCAACAACATGGTTTTAAGTGCATATGTGTGTGTGAGTGCGTGTTCTTCACTTATAAAACTGAATTGACAAAGAAACTTATAGACCACCTGTTTGTAAGTGACTACTGCAGTCTCTGAACACCACAGCAAACGTCAGGCAATGGAGGCTAAGATGCGTTGTCATCTCCGAGGATGCAGATCGAATGCCTCACAGCCTGTGATTATACTGACTCTCTATACACTGTGGACTGAAGCACAGCATGTAAGCATTGCTTTTTGGCAACAGAAACAGGTTAGAGAGTGATATCTACCCAAACGAACCTGTAGGCATAAAAAGAGTCCAATCACTTCCAAGAATTTAAATAAAATTAGGTTTACGGATTTTATCATGTATATTAACTTATTTTATATTTCCGACGTTTCGAATACTTTACTGAGGTGTATGACATCCCAGTGTCATAGTTAACCACGGCTACCTCCAGATTAAAATTATTTACTATGGGATCCCCAAGCAGATGGTAGCACCCACCCATCTTCTCTTCAATTAGGATGTTTTTGATTCCAATAGCCTCGCGAATCATCTTTGGAAGGAATCGGTGTTCTTTAGCGAGGATTTGTGGTCTATCAAATTTAATGTAGTGATGGGGGCGATTCTGTACGTGTTCACGGACTGCAGACTTCCCGGAGCGTCGATTCTTCACATCAGCTATGTGTTCTTTAACGTGGGTTTTTATGGATCTTTTCATTTTGTTCTATATAAGAGAGACCATATTCACAATCAAGCTTGTACACTCCTGCATCATATAAAATAAGTTAATAAACTCGATAAAATCCGTAAAACTAGTTTCATTTAAATGTGTAGTGTTCGCGTATATATGTATAAGAAATCACTTCCAAGAAGTTAAGTATAGTTTCTAAGCCACATTAAAATGTAGTGTTCTGTATTAAGATGTTTTATGATACGATTAGAAAGGAAGAGATATTAAATGTATTTAAAATAAATAAATATTTTTATTGACATATTGATTTAATAAATGTATGCAAGAACAGTGAGCTAAACAATATTTAAGAAAACACATACAAATATTTTGCGTCGGCGGAAACCTAGGGACCTTCCCAAAACTAGATAAATAACTTTCGGTAGGACTTGAATACAGGACCTCACCAGCAGTACACTGGACACTACGTTATTATAAAGTAGTCGCGATAAGATTCAGCTTTTAAATATTAAGCGTATAAAATTACTCGTGCTAAGATAAAGACGGAACTAAATCATTGGTCACTTTATCATAATAGTAAGTGACTAGAAAAGGTCACGGTTGTCTTCCTACCGACCTTCGTGAAGACGGCGCGGGATTGATCTACGTAATTGACCGTCCCCTCTCACTAATGCAGATATCTCTGATGCATTCTAAATCGTGAATATAAATACTAAACATCAGTTTACATAATGATTTCTTATATTTACGTGAACACTACACATTGAATAAAACTACTTATACGGATTCTATCGCGTTTAATTATCTTGTTTTTTATTGATTCGGGTGCTTTACAGTGCTCATGGTCACGGAGGGACTAAGGAGATTGACGTCCCGATGTCAGAGTTAATCCGGAGTACCTTCAGCTTTTTTAATCTTTAATTTTGGTCCGATCTACGCAGGATGAACTTACTGTGTATTGAAGTCTAGCGGTATGCTTGGGTTTAGTTTTCATTTTATTAATTACAGGATACACAGCAGGTGTTAATATCCAGCCTCCCTCTGTATTGAAATTAGGATGTTTTTTAATTTCAATAGCCTCACGTATCATCCTTGGCAGGAATCGGTGTTCTTTCGCGCGTAACGTGGGGAATCAATAAAAAACAAGATAGTTAAACGCGATAGAATCCGTAAAAGTAGTTTTATTCAATATACTTACATCAGTTGTTTATTTTTTAGTTTATATTTGCAATATTAATTAAATTTTATAATTATATTAATATAATATATATGAAGGAAACTGAAACATAGGTATTGCAGTCGCATCTTTTTGAAACCGTTGCCGTTATCTATATTAAAATAGATATCAAAAACCACTGCTTATGCATCATAGATTTATAGATTTATTACCTTCCTAGATTCCTATACCTTCATAGATTTATAGGCGGTTGCTGCGCTATCCAGGTGGGTTAGCAATCTTTTATTTTTAAATGTTATTAGGAATACGCTTCTGGTACAGAATAAATAATAGTATTACGTACTTCCGGTTCGTTTCCCCCTGTAGCCTCTTAATCGTCGCGGCACGATATGGTATAGTGGATTTTCATTTAAGATTAAGTCTATAAACAATAATAAAAAAAGAACAGTATTTGTAAACTCACTTATTAAGCGTGCTAACTATGGAAGATCCCTGAGACAATTTAATGGGGCGGCCTATATTCGGCAGTGGAATTATGATAGGCTGTAATGAGGGTGATTAATGATGAGTATTTATGCCATGCGATGAGAGTATAAGACAATTCATCACCGTATTTCGTTTCGTTCGTAAGAGGCGACTATGGTAAAAGCCCGAAAGACCTCTTAGATTTTTCTCATGAATTTTTATTAAATAGTTTAAACATTAGGGGTTCCACATAAATATGGAAAAAAATCTAAGGATTTAAAATAGCGGATGAAATTTTTAATGACATTTTAATTGTTAAATTGAACTTATGATATTCTTGAGTCCCACTCAAAAGGGTCAAAAAATTAAATTTTCAATAAATAGTAAATGGTTTTTAACTTTTATTAAACCTTTAATTTTACATCTGTCCTTATAAACCATACGTTATGATTGCAATAGAATAGAACAATTTGTATTTAATATAAACTATAAATATGTCTATTGTAAGTCATTTAAGCTTTATCATTGGTTCGGAAAATAATGTCTGTATTAATCACTTCTAACAAGAAAGAGTCCATCCAGCTGCAGAAACAGTAACATTATTCAAAATGACTACGATTGTAGGCAAAGTGTGAAAATTAAGATAAATCCTCCTTATAATGAGAGAGGCTCATGTCAGTAGTGAAATTCAACAGACTAATTAAGAAGAAGAAGACGTTATATGTATTCTATACAACATGAGTTTCGTGGAGTCGGACTTCAAATGGAAATAGTACAATGTCCGTGTAAGATGAACTAGTCGAGGCACATCTACCCGCGTCGCCTTCCCGCTTCCCCCTTCATAATGTATGAAACTTAAGAAATGCAATGAAATGATAAAATGATCGCTCCATTGTAGATAAACGGGCCATTTCCACTGGCACAATTGAATGATGACCAGCCATTGTGACTATGTTTAGAGATCCTGCATATAATGCCAGGATAGGTGCTCTAGAACTATTTCATCCACTTATGCGTTGTATTATTGCGTTTACTGGGTCACTGTATGCGAATGTTGATGATTGTAGATGTGCTAACTGACGTACTGATGGAAGTTTGGTGCGTTTTTTCTTTATACTTATTAATAGCTGTATTCCGCGAATTTGCCGCGTGTAATTTGCTTTTAATTTTTTTGCGCGGAACCCTAAATCCTTTTCTAAAATAAAAGTAGCTTTAGTTACTTCTTATAATATTAGATATCTGCCAGTTCAAGTCCCGTCAAAATCGGTCCAGCCGTTTCGGAGATTAGCCGGAACAAACAGACAGACAGACAGGCAAAAATTTTAAAATTTGTGTTTTTGTTATAAGTACCGTATACTTTCATACGCATTTAGTAAAAAGTTGTTATTTTGACGTTACAAACAGACACTTGAGTTTCATTTATTTGTATAGATTAGCTACCTGGGTGAGGGTTTTTAGAAAATAAAATTGAAAGAGTTACACCTATTTAGTTACCACTTAAACTTGTAACGTTAAACATTATTTACATAATTATGATCATTCTCATACCTTTATTTTCTACAATTGAATATTTAACGCATGGCGTACTAAGATCACGCATACCCTATTGCTGTAGAGGCTATCGGTTCGTAGGATCCACGTGCGATTAGGTTCCTCAAGGAAATGTAACCGCGACTTGTCATCGCTGCTGGTGACAAGAGGGCTAGTTGTTTTCTTGTTCAGAGACGAAGTATAGCTATTCAGCGAGGAAACGCGAGGAGTAGAACTGTATGATAGTTTAAGTTTTTAGTTTTGGTTTTTAAGGTAAAAAAACTGTATATTTTAATTAATGTAAGCATATTTCTCTATTAGGATATTAAATACAATGTTAAGGCCTACAAATAATTGATGTTTGTTTTTCTGCAATTTATGTACGTAAAACACCTCCATAATACAGGAGGAATTCCTCGTGTGGGGGTTACTTTTAAAGAAAAATAATTATTATATCCATGATACAGTCTTTATAAAAACTTGAACAATTTTATGAACAAAATAAAATAAAGTCGCGATAACAAGCCACTACAAAAAGCACCACGCGATATATCGCAAAAAAACTGACGTGTTCATTAATATGCATATAACCGGATAATTTATAGGACGTGTCACAAAGCGTGTTCCAGTAATTTATGTATTAGGATAAGTAAGATAGAATTTTAAAGAGGGAAGCCTGTTAATGCACGATGCTAAGTATATTTTCAAGTTTCCGATTACATGGTTTTAACCGACTACAGTGATATAAAATAGGGGCTATGACTATAATGTATAATATAATATAATATAACTATGGCTATTATGCTATAATCGATAAAAGCAAAATAGCCGATTGGAGACAGTTTTGCGGTCTCAGTCCCAGATGTCTCGCACCTTTTATATTTTTATCGCCAGTCTCGATATTTTACTGTAACATACTCGTATATATTGTGCGGTAGCGGCATAACAGAATCCGTCACCCACTTTGCTCATTGGTTGTCGTAAAATGATGTAGATGACGGTGTAATCATTGGTAATCATCTTGTCTTCGTCAGATGTAGAATACCCAGACCGCCGAGGAGCAACGGGAAATATACGGGACCTTGATGTGGTACTGCGATCGCATACATCCAGGAAATTTGGATGGAGACCTATATATCTGAAGGACTAAAAATGTTTTGGGGAAAAAATAAGTCTGTCGACTCGCACTTGATTAGAACCATAAATCTGCAAGTGCAGCATAACCCTGTAAGTGGACTGAGATTTATTATACTTTTTTTCAGACCATTTTAGCAGTGAAGGTCTAAAGGAGATTTCTGGCTGTATGTATGCAGTTCCTATGTCCGTTAATAACGCCTAATCTACTTCTCTCGGATTTTTTTTATAGGATAAGGGTGACAAACGAGCGCACAGTCCACCTGATGGTAAGTGGATGCTGTGGCCCATAGACATCTACATCTATCCTCGATTACGTATCAAAATGCAGATGCATTGTCACCCGTGAGGAATAAGACGGAATGCGTCGTTTCCAGTAAATAGGGATTCCGGTTCTCTACACTCACTATACAAAAAACACCAGCAGTGTTGAGCTGCTATTTTACGCTGGTAATCTGTGAGATTGTGGTACTTCCCCGTTCGAGCCGACCCATTCGTACTACAACTATACTACTAATATACGAGGGTGGATTGAAAAGTACTCGGCCTAACCAAGAAAATAAACACATACTAAATCAGTTATATTTTTATTTTTCTACATAATCACCATCAAGTTCAATACACTTTTGCCACCTCCCCTTCCAAGCATTTAGACCGTTGAAAAAAAATGATTCTTCCTTAGAGTCAAAATATGCGTCTACAGCTGCTTTGACCTCGTCGTTTGTCGAAAATCTTTGACCTCTCAAGTGCTTTTTTAGGTTAGGGAACAGAAAGAAGTCTGATGGTGCCAGATCAGGTGAATACGGCGGATGCGGTAACAGTTCAAAGCCACAGTTGTGAATTTCAGCCATTGACTGTACTGACGTGTGAACACGGGCGTTATCTTGATGAAACAGGACTTTTCTTCTGAGCATTCCTCGACGTTTTTCTTTTATTTCCTCTCGTAAACGACGTAGTAAGGTGCAGTAGTAATCAGAGTTTATAGTCTGACCCCTTTCAAGATAATCAATCATAATCACACCTTTCGAGTCCCAGAATACTGAAGCCATCACCTTATTTGCTGACAAAATCGACTTAGCCTTTTTAGGGGGTGGTGAACCAGGTCTTCTCCACTGTTTTGATTGTTGTTTTGTTTACGGTGTACAGTAATGAACCCATGTTTCATCTATAGTAACAAAACGATTCAAAAAATCATCTGCATCGGCTTCAAATAACTCCAAACAGTCGCGTGAAATAGTCAATCGCGTCCTTTTTTGTTCAACTGAAAGCAGTCGCGGAACCCACCTCGCAGACACCTTGTGGAAACCCAACTCGTTGACAATGATGTTTTGGGTTCGTTCATAAGAGATGCCTATAATCTCGGCTATCTCTCTCATTTTTAATCTGCGGTCTCCCATTATTAAATCAAGTACTTTTTTAATATTTTCGTCAGTAGTTGACGTCGAAGGCCTTCCAGAGCGGGGTTCATCTTTCACACTCTCTCTACCACGCTTAAATTCTGCTATCCATTTTTTGACGGATGAATATGACAGAGCACAATCGCCTAATGTACGGACCATGTCATCATGGATGGCTTTTGATGATAGCCCCTTCTTATGGAGGTACTTAATGACGGCACGCTGCTCGATTTGCTCCATTCGCGGAAATTATGTCCGATTACTTTGTTAATAAATTTATCAAATCACAACTAATTATCGCACACGTTTCGAACTTCACACAATGAACTAGTCTGAACTGAACTAAATAATGTGGGTAGATTTGATTTTTAGAATTGAATGGATCTGTGTTAGGCCGAGTACTTTTCAATCCACCCTCGTAGCTGCAGGATGGTTCTATCACTTCAATATGATAAAAATAAAAAAAAACACTCTTTTTATATACACATATTTTAACTGTATATTGTAGTATTTATGTAACTGCAGGAGCATTCCCCATTTCTAATGACCGATTCGTATATTCAAGAAACGTTTCGTTCCCCGTAACGATCCGTTTTATTACATACGAATTGCATATAAATACAATTTATGTTACCAACTATTCATTCACCACCTGATGATGACTTATTATGAAAAATTTTAAACGGTTATTAAATAATTGAAATGGTATTATGTTTTCAAAATGGGCTTTTCATGTACTTCACTTACTGCAAAACGGCTCGTAAAATATAACTAAGCGACATTAAATATAGATATATACTTAATTAAAAAAAAATTACTTCTAAATTTGTGCTCTAAACTATACCGTGAACTGGCGGTGGAAGAATATCCACTTCTGTCGTAACAAGCCCGCTTTACAAGCGTGGCAACTATGGCAAATTTCCGCCCTATGAGTCGGTCTATGGGGGAGGCCTATGTTCAGAAGTGGACTTTAATAGGCTTGGCTGTAACGGCGCGGTAACGGTTTGTACTCTGAAACAAAATTTAATTGAAACGAAAGTGGGAGATTTAGTAGAAAAATTCTTTTTTCTAAATGGCTGCAACATACTCATCATAGTTTTATAATTTTTCACACGACCAGGCTACTGTTTTAATGACCGTGACATCTTAACACGATCTATCTAAATCATTTCAGCACGGCACGTCCAACGCCAGTAGTTGCAGAGTGTGCCTACTCTACGTTATTATGTAGAGCGCTGCATGCGGGGTGCGCAACACTTTTTGTGTTGGTGTGATTGCATTTTTGGAATAAGGTTTTTAAATAATGCTTGCAACGAAATTTCAATCTGGGCGGCCAGTCTAACGAGAACTAGCCATCTACGCATATCAGGATTGAGATCTGTTTCTAAGTAATTTACTCTATTTTAAACTTCATATGTAGAAGTTTTTGCAGAGGGTTCGAAAGGAGATGGAAAGGTTTATATACATTCTTGGGCCTAGGTGTTAATGAGATGAAATCAGGTCCATGTTGAATCCAATCCGATCCGCCCACTCGTGCCTTTCCCCAAATGGGGACAGATTAAGCTTTTAGTGCAAATTAAACTTTGGGGACTAAGGAATTTTCAAGTTCGGACTGTCCGCAAAAAGTATGCATTTTCTTTTAATTATAAACTTGATGCATTGTGTAATTTACAAATATAAAATATTTCAGTTGATCGGGCATATAAAATATAATTTATAGTGTAATAAATACCATGAGTCTAATTATTTTTAGACAAAATCATTTTTTAATCACAGCTGATTGTACATAGTTAAACTTATCTCTTACTTAATATTACACATATATTTACTGTTATACTAGGGTTAGGGTCAACATGGATATGAAAGCACTCGACGATAAAAGCCAGTGAATGTAGTTGTGTATCTTTTGACAGTTACGCACAAAAATTTCAGCCATTTTGGACGTGTAGTTGTTATTTGACAGAAGTTTGAGTGAGTCGATGTGAGTGTTTTTGTAAAAATGGAAAATGAAATTGAGTATCGAGCTGTCATAATTGTTTTTGAAAGTCAATACGCCTTTGCAAATCAAAGATTAGTTAGACTCTGTGTATGGGGGTTCTGCACCTTCATTTACCAAAACTAAATTAATTGAAATTTTGGGCAGCTGAATTTAAGCATGGCCGTGAGAGCTTGGGAGATGATGAACGTTCGGGACGTCCAAAAACTGCAATTACGATAACATCGCCAAAGTTCACCAAATGGTGCTAGACTACCGCCGAATTAAAGTGAAAGAGATAGCAGAGGCTATGAAAATATCCAAAGAGCGTATTTGACACATATTAAATCAAGATTATATCAAGATGTAGGTATGAGAAAGCTGTCAGCGTGTTGGATGTCGCGTTTGCTCACGTTAGACCAAAAACTAGTTCCAACACTCATCATTTCCAACGCTCTGTTTTCGCAGTTTAGGTGCAATAAATTCGAGTTTTGGCGCCGATAAATTACTGTAGATGAAACTTTGATACACCATTATACGCCTGAAATAAAAATACAATCAAAACAGTGGACTGCAAATAGGGACCGGATCCAAAAAAGCAAAAATTGTTTTTTCAAACAATTATTGCAAACACTTATTTTGCAGAGAAATGCGCCGAGTACTATTTAAACGGGTTAGAGAGATCTGGAAGAAGTATGTAGAGTTACAAGGAGACTATGTAGAAAAATAAAAATAAATTTTAAGAAAAATGTCTTGTATCTTTTTTAGGTCGGAAACTTTTCAGACTACCCACGTATTAATACTTTCATCTTATATTAAATAGATAGGTAGTAATTTGGACGCTAATAACTTTTTGTTTAATATAAATACCTAAACAAAATAACACGTCCTTTCAACATGTCTCCTATGTATTTATTTTCAATAAGTCCCATAATACTGGTTTTAAAGGATATCTCTTTGTGTATGTACATAAGTATTTATGCAAATCTTTGTTAGTGAACATTTTAAGAAGAATATGAACCAATACTGTTCGAAAAGAAATGATGATACCGTCAGACCAGTTCCAATCGACGCTGTATTTTCATTAAAATTTATCGATAAATCGAGCTAAAATTATTCGAATTTAAAACAAGTCACCAAGTGCCAAGTTGAAATCGAATCGCATCCTCACTCACTTTTTTAAATACCAATTTTTAGTATAAAAGTGAAAATCGAACAAAATAAGTTACGGAAACGCGACTCTGTACCCAGGGCTACCGACAACTGCTTCGACATTTAAATTACGAGCGAGACCCATTTTTATCTGTTTTTTTCCCGTCGAGCCTAGGGGTGGCGCGCAGTTTTTTTTTCCTTATTTTTTTATCGAACGCTCCGAATGGACCACACTTTAGTACAGGGTTAAACGGTCGATATAGCGCCCTGTTTGTACGGGTGAACTACGGTATTATCAATATGCACTATATTCACATCTTCCACGGATTTATACGAATATAACTGATGTCTCTACATCTTTATTGACCTATGACTTCAAGTGTGTTACATTAGAGAAGATTTGCTGCAATTGTAAAGTCAAAATTATTTCAATGTGAATATTTTCTGGAATTTTTCGATGATAATGTATAATACCCAATTATCGTTAAGCACTGATTTCTGAATATAACGCTCTACCAGTGTCACGTTCAGAGTTCATGTGGTGGAATTTTATTTTTTTCAAAATCAGTATCAAAATCACCAAATTAAAGTGAATGAGATATAATTCTCCCGTAAAGTTTGTTATAAAATACTTTTGTACGTGGTAGAGTCACACTGCAGCTATACTATAGTTATAGCACACATGGGTCGGCTCGACCGGGGTAGGACCACGCTCTCATAGAATACCAGCGTAAAATAGCAGCTTAACACTGCTGTTTCGTATTGTGGGTAAAGAGAACCGGATACCCATTTTACTGGATAGGGGGCATTCCGTCTTAGTCCTCAGGGGTGACAACGCATCTGCATCAGGATAGATGTAGATGTTTATGGGCTGCAGAACCCACTTACAATCAAATGGAATGTGTTCTCGTTTGTCACCCTTATTTTATAAAAAATCTAAGAAAGTAAACACTACAGCTATTTCTAGTGTCGAGAAAATAAATTATTATAGCTATAATTTTAGATCTTACGCACATTGCATTACATTATAACATCTGCTCGGTATCTTATCTTTAACTTTAATTAACAAGTAATTAAAAGATTCTTCTGGTATATGTAGTGTCTAGAAATACTCCTTTCTATCTTCTACTGCTAATTTATGAAACAAAATTGCAGTTGAGCCATATTTATCTTATCGCCCAGTCTTTTATATATTTTCGATTCCTTGACTATTTCATACTTCATTTCGTAAAATAATCTCACTATGAATTAAATCACTGAATTTATGATAGGAATGTGCTATTCTATCATTATATAATAGTCCATATTAAACAAACTAAAGAGTTTAACATAATATTATATTAAGTGTTGATAATGTATAAACGCTTACTTAAACTTAAATCGTATGTACATTTAAAATTTAATTAATTAAGTGCTTAATACGTGTAAATCAGACATTAAGTAAGGTCAGAGGCTAGGCGTTCGAATTAAAGTTTAAATTATCCATGTAATATTGACTTTAATTTCTTATTTTTGATTAAGGTATAACTAAAAGACCTCATTACTTTCTATAGATGGCGCTAAGCCATATTGTATTAGCTGTAAAGCTGTATTCTTATTTGTATGGTGTTTTTTGGTGGTGTAACATAATTATACAGATCAGTGAAATGAAGTTAAAAGTGCCAGACATTTAGTACTGCGATCACCAAACCGATTCTCAAGTGTGGCGATTGCGGCAAATGTTTGCTACGATAGGCCGTGTATAGCAGTAGCCTGTTGATGAACCATATACCTTTTGAGAACAAGAGCAATTATTTATGTATATTGTATAATATACGTGGTAGAGCCATGCTGCAGCTAGTACAGTTGTAGCACGAATGGATCGGCTCGACCGGGGTAGGACCATGCTCTCACAGAATACCAGCGTCAAATAGCAGCTTAACACTGCTGTGTTTCGTATGGTGAGTGTAGAGAACCGGAGACCCTTTTTACTGGAAAAGAGGCATTCCATCTTAGTTCTCACGAGTGTCAACGCATCTGCATTTTGATTCGCAAACGAGGATAAATGTAGATGTCTATGGGCCACAGCAACCACTTAACATCAGGTGGACTGTGTGCTCGTTTGTCACCCTATCCTATAAAAAAATGTATACATATATGAAAACTAAAGTTACACCTTTTATACGTCCCACAACTGGGCATATATCTCCTCTCATTTCTAAGAGAGTTAAGGAGCAGTCCGCCACGTTGCTTCACTACGTGTTTGCGGACTTGAAATGTTTATTGAAATATTTTTATTTCTCAAACATGTACATTTCCTCACGATGTCTTTCTTCACCGTAGAGCCGGAACTTACCTTGTATTTAACAATTACATGGCCGGTGGGGATCGAATCTGGGTTGCCCGCATGCCACCACTGCTCTTATATAAACATAACTGAGATGAGCACAGTCACAACACATCCGGGCTTGAGAAATCGAAATATGTATTTTCTACATAAGAGTTAGTTCCGACTAAGATGCGAACACATGACCTGCGTTTTCATGTCTATATATAAAATACTCTGTAACCTGCAAAGTAGTCAGATATCCTGCTAACTTGATTATACGGCAATCAAATAAAATAGTTATAAATTTTTATCGTAATAGTAAAGGATTCATTATATTTATTAAGGATAATCTACGCAACACATAATTATAATAATAATTATTATTACATATGTATTTGTTTATTTACTTATTTCTCTATTTTTTATGTATTTTATTTTATTTTATCTTATTCATCATTTTTATATTATATTCCTACAACGCCACCCGATAAGATTAGTATTAAACACCACAAAAGATACCCCAATAGTAATATATACTATCCTACTACTTAATAATATTATAAGTGTAAAAGTTTGTGAGGAAGTATGGCTGTTTGTTACTCTTTCATGCAAAGACTACTGAATGAATTTTGATGAAACTTTACAATAATGTAGCTCATACATCAGAATAAGACATAAGCTATAATTTATAAAAATATTGTGTAAATTGGCCAAAATATAACGATAGATATTAAGTAAGTCTGAAAAAAAATCTGTTATCTGCGACCTATTTTGGCGTGAACACGCATCACGCAATTATTTTAGGGTTCCGCACAAAAAAATTCCATGCGGGCGAAGTCGCAGGGAACAGCTAGTATTATATAAATAACAAAGTATTTGATCGGAACTGGCTCACGAGGTGACCCATATGTGGGGCAGTCTGCTGATCGAAAATGTTTCTATATTCGTTTCTGCAAATGGTTTAATACCGGTCAGCCTCTCGGGTCATCTAAGGTGACTGGGACTTCACTGGCTCGGCCCGGACGGTCTCAAATGCAGAAGGCGGTGCTCCTCCTCGATATCGCCCGCGTCATCCACCGTTTTTTTCTCCCGACTTCCAAAAAGGAGACGGTACTCAATTCGACTGTATGTATTTTTTAATGTGTGTTACTCATAACTTTTTACTGGGTGAACCGATTTCGATGATTCTTTTTTTAAAGCTGGTACTTCTCGTGTAGTCCCATATAAATTTGATCAAGGTCAGACCAACAGTTATTGAGTTATTCTTAATAACTTATTTTGAAGTTGGCTGTACAAAATTTTTAATTTTAAATTAATTCCCTTCCCCTAACTCTCGGCTTTTTAGTCTCCCCTGCCGTGGGTTTTCATCTGGTTGGGTTTTTATTTAGCTATTTATTTTAGTTAATTTTACAATCATTGGTATTTTATTCAACATATGTTTTATCTTATTTATTATTTTTTAATATATTAATAAGTTTCAACCAGATGACAATACTACAAAATATATAAACAGCGCGATGGAGCCATGCTGTGGCTATATTAACGTGGTAGAGCCATGTTGCAGCTAAATTAGTGTGGTACAGCCATACTGCAGCTATACCAGCGTGATATAGCATTTATTCATCATGGCTGTAGCACGAATGTGTCAGCAACCACGCTCTCACACAATAACAGTGTAAAATAGTCGCTTAATGCTGCTGTTTTTCGCATAGTGTGAAACGAGGATTTCTATCTTAGTCCTCATTAATGACATCGTATCTGCATTCTTAATCGAGGATATACGTGGAAGTCAATGGAATGCTGACAGACTATTGTCGTGAAGTTAAGGTTCGTTTTTTCTTATAAATTTGAAACTACAAATGAACTTACATTACACCTGATGATAGGGTATAGACGTATGCAATCGATTTCAAATAAACAAGGCTACTTACTATGCGTGGTCTTCTCTGAGGACTAAGGTTTTAATAATAATAATAAATATTTATTAACATTTGATATAGTTTACATACTTTTTACATATATATACAATACATCGTGGGGACCAATTTGACATGGGTAGAATCCTGAGTCTCCTAGTTAGGTTACTTGGTAACTTGTCTTTAGGAGATACAGTCCTATCACTCCTTTTGATTAGGAATATATCGTTGTATTTTTTTATAGGATAGGGTGACAAACGAGCACACAGTCCACATGATGGTAAGTGGTTGTTGTGGCCCATAAACATCTACATTTATCCTCGTTTGCGAATCAAAATGCAGATGCGTTGTCACCCGTGAGGACTAAGATTTTTTACGTATACTATACTTCAGCTATATTAGCAGAATAGTTGTAGCACGAATGGGTCGGCTCGACCGGGGAAGGACCACGCTCTCACAGAATACCAGCGTAAAATGGCAGCTTGACACTGCTGTGTTTCGTATGGTGAGTGAACCGGAGACCCATTTTACTGGAAAAGAGGTATTCCGTCTTAGTCCTCACGGGTGACGACTCACCTTTATTGAGGATAAATGTAGACGTCTATGGGTCACAGCAACCACTTACCATCAGGTGGACTGTGTGCTTGTTTGTCACCCTATCGTATAAAAAAATTGCAGGAAAAGAAATAAAATTTTAAAAGGGCATAATAAACTGAGATGGAATGCCTCAATTATATTGGCCTCCAGCCTGTAATCGTACTGGATATACCCTTCAGACGGGAAACACGGCACACCAGCACTGTTACTTAGCGCCAGAAATAGGTGTAAGAGGGTGATACCTACCCAGACATACTCCTGGACATGAAAAGTGTCCTACTACCTAGTTAAAAGTATTTCGTTATTGACTTCATAATGTAACGATTGTTTAAGTTCCATTTAAACCTTTTCACCGTGTAATTATTCCTTATGTTAAAGTGTATTAAGTGATTACAGAGTGAATAAGCATTTGTTGAGCTAGATGATAACGCTTTAATATCTTCGAGTACATCATCTTTTACTATAATTGTGGTACTCTTGTTTTTTTTTTTATAGGAGAGGGGGCATACGAGCATGCGGCTCACCTGATGGTAAGTGACTACCGCCGCCCATGAACAACTGCAACACAAGGGGGGGAATTGCAGATGCGGTGCCGGCCTTTTAAAAAGGAGTACGCTCTTTTCTTGAAGGTTCCTAAGTCGTATCGGTCCGGAAAAATCGCTGATGGTAATCGATTCCACAAGGAAGTCGTGCGAGGAAGAAAACATCTTCTAAATCGCACAGTGGTGGATCGCCAATCATCCAGATGGTGTGGATGGTATCGGGAGTTCTGCCGATACCATCCACTCTCTTATAATTGTTAAAGAAACATTAGTAAAATTCCAAGCTTTCACAAGAATGGGTTGTCTCGACCCGGGAGGGACAACGCTCTCACAGAATACCAAGTTTCTTGTGGAATCGACTACTACCAGCGATTTTTCCGGACCGATATGAACTTGGGACAGGAAAAGAGCTTACTATTTTTTAAATGGCCGGCAACGCACCTGCAATTCCCATCGTGTTGCAGTTGTTCATGGGCGGCGGTAGTCACTTACCATCAGGTGAGCCGCGTGCTCGTTTGCCCCCTCTCTTATAAAAAATACCAGAGTGAAATAGCAGCTCAATGCTGCTATGTTTCTTATTGTTAGTGTAGAGAACCAGAGACCCTTTTTATTGGAGCCGAGGCATCAATGGTCTTCAGGGGTGACAACACATCTGCATTTTGAGTCAAATGTAAATGTCTGTGGATCACAGCATCCACTTACCAACAGGTGGACTGTATGCTCGTTTGTTAACCTTATTTTATAAAGAAGTAGATCATTTACTTAAAAGAAATGTCTAAAAATGTTGCTAATATTGTAGCGTAAATCTAAAGATGAATTTTAATGTATCAGATAGCGCGTGCTTTTCTGAAGCAATCAATGCTCGTTGTGTAGATTTTATTAAAGCCGCTACCTGGCGCATGCAATCTCGGAACGCTCCCGCACAATCTAACCAAACGGCTTTTATACTTACTTTCATATTCACTGCATTGACAGCTAAAGAGCAAGCTAGGGTTGTACACTCAACTAATTTTAATTGTTTTAAATTTCCAAATAAAATGTAAAATACTTATATCTTTGATTTAAGAAATTAAAACGCTTGTCAATGTTTTCTTTTGGTACAGTAACGGCATGGTGGCGATCACTTTTTTTATTTAATGAGGGTGACAAACGAGCACACAGTTCACCTGATGGTAAGTGGTTGCTGTGGCCCATAGACATCCTACATCTATCTTCGTTTGCGAATTAAAATGCAGATGCGTTGTCAGCCGTGAGGACTAAGATCGAATGCCTCTTTTCCAGTAAAAAGGGTCTCTGATTCTCTACACTCACCATACGAAACACAGCAGCATTAAGCTGCTATTTTACGCTGGTATTCTGTGAGAGCGTGGTCCTTTCCCGGTCGAGCTGACCCATTCGTGCTACAACTATACTATTGATATAGCTGCACCATGGCTCTACCACGTACGAAAATTTATTCCCAATAGCTTTTACCTTACGGTATTTATAAACAAAATAAGTACTCTAAGGCTATTACCAACTATGTGTTCTTTAACATTATAATAATCCGTTTTAGACAAATTTTTGTATAGAATAGAATAGTTTTATATATACACGTGATACTTATTGACAGTCATTTTTTGCTTTACTGTGGTAAGAAACCTCGGAAAAAAAACCTCTGTCCTGGGAAGAACCAGCAAGAAACCCAGCGGAACTTTTTTTAAAGAAAATTATACTAAATGAAAGGTTGTACAAACTATTTACAAAATTTATTTTAAGAACAGCTTGGAAGCGACCACCCAATTCCCAGGGGTTATTATTAACATCATTATTAATTTAGACTTGTAGAGAGACATATTATATTTTCATTTCATCGTCAGCTCACTATCATTTACAGACTGTATGGCATTTTAGCCGACTTCAAAAAAGGAAGTTCTTAATATAACTATTACTTAATGTTATTTTTGTATGTATGGTTCGCGATATGATTACTATATTAGTCTTTTTATTAAATAAATTAGGGTGGGAAAGTAGGGAACGAAATTTTCAATATAACTACCATTTAAACAACATTCTAGTCATTACCTTGAGCTATTGATATTCTTTAGCCCAGTCAAGAGTCAAGAAATTAAACTTTTCTTCTTATTAGCCCTTTCTTAAAAGATTTTATTTAAATCCAATTAAGTTCAAACCTTCTTTGTTTGGTTGCAGAAATCAATGGGTTGCAGTACGTTGGATCAGGTAGGCTGTTAGCTTTTTAATCTTATACTATACTAGCTGGCCAGGCAGACGTTGTTCTGCCCTCTCCGATGACCCTGTGTCCTATAAAAATTCCTAAATTCGTAATAAAAAATATTGAGGGTCACTTATAGGGATAAAAACTATCCCTTTTTTATAGGATAAAGGTGACAAACGAGCACACAGTCCACCTGATGGTAAGTGGTTGCTGCGGCCCATAGACATCTACATCTATCCTCGTTTGCGAATCAAAATGCAGATGCGTTGTCACCCGTGAGGACTAAGATGGAATGCCTCATATTCAGTAAAAAGGGCCTCCGGCCACCTGCAGTCACCAAGCGAAACGCAGAGGTAAACCTCTACTTCACGCTGGTATTCTGTGAGGTCGTGGTACTACCCCGGTTCGAGCCGGCCAATCCGTGTGACAGCAAAAGCTGCCGCGTGGCTCTATCACTGTTAATCCTATCTCTCAAGTTGGACCAAACTGCACACAGTGTGCAAAATTTCATTTCCATCAGTTCAGTAGTTTAGGAGTTCATTACGGACAAACAACGTGACACGTAATTTTTATATATAAAGATTATGCTCTGTAGAGCAATCGCACTGGCTAAGCATTCGACGACTGCTGCGGAGCCACGGGTTCTTATTTCAAATGGAAAAAAAGTTTTTGTGGCCTAAAAATAACTGTTCTGGCATCAGTTTACGTACCGAAAACACACTCTACGAGGCAGGAGAAACTCCTATTGTGGTGTGGTAAGTGAACTGGCGGAAACATGTATTTTTAAATAATAATAGCACAAAACTTAATTTTTCAATTCAAAAGCATTGGCCAATAATGCAGAAAAGGAATACCACATGTACAACAATAACGAACTAAAGACGGTAAATCAGTTAGTCTCCAACCCTGATTTACAAATACATGTACAGTAGCCGGCCCTATCAACTGGCCTTATTAATAAACATGCGCTAACAATAAATAATTGTTTATAATGAACTTTATAATATATTAGTGCAGATACTTCATTATCTCGCGGGCAGCGTGCACGCACACCACCAGCGCGATTCACGCGAGGCTACAACTAGTGTATTTATGGACATTTATCGATATCGAGACTTAGTTCTGGACGCAATAAAAGATACAAACTGCCTTAGCGTGAAACAATCGTTTAAAACTTTGTAAAAGTGTTCCAATGGGCAGTGAGATTTTTACATAACCCAAGTTTACATCAGCCAGTGGGGAAGAAAGTTTCTCGAGTGGCAGCCTCCGGTCAGCGAAGTGTAGGGCTGCCCCTCACTAGGTTGAGTGACGATCTGTTAAGAGATTCAGAAAGTTGATGGATGCAGGTGGCTCAGGGCCTATGTTTAGCTGTGGACTTATGCAAGGCTGTAATAATAATGTTGACATTGAAAAATATTTCAGTGAAAAACTGCAGTTTAAAGTTTCAATTTAATTTCTCATTCAACAATGACAAGTAAACCACATCATCCATACAATTTAAAACGAAAATGTGTTCGGCGATTAAATATGTATATCGATATCGGAATATAAGCATCACTAACGCACTCGCGGGAGAGCCGTCGCTTGCGTTTTCTTTTATAGACGCATTGATTAATGCAACTCGATTTGAATAATAATTTTCAGGTACAAATGTTATTGTATGATAAATTTAGTGCAAATTGTAACTTGGTAGCAATTGTGAGATACGAGATACAGCGACAATTCACATACACCATAATATTTTTTGCTTGTTAACAGTATATTCAGATTGATTTATTAATAATTTCGTAATTCTATCTGATAACATTTTCTTGGTTGTATTACTAAAAAAAATTCTGTATTTTTTTAAAATTATTTATATAACCATGTGGCAAAAGTATTAAGTATCCATGCCCATAAATTAATTATATTATGTGTTACATTATAATAATAAAAATACAATAAATATATTATATTTAATGTAATAAAAATAAAAATAGCTATTCCCCGTTGTCTCAGAAAAATGACGAAATTATCATTTCGCAAATGCAAAGCCTTATAATAGAGCGTTGATTGTGAGGTGTCACATAGTGCTTTTAAGAATTAAGAAAAATCTCATCTTCCGACTTCTTTGATAAAAGTAGGGTGCTAATGCTATTAACCATTACGTCATAGATTGCCTCATAGAGGCAACAGTCGTAGTTCCCTCGCTTAGCAAGCGGGTTGGTAACCGCATTTTTATTATCTTGAATTATCAGGAAGATGCTGCTGCCCATCTCCTGTCTTATTACCCTCTGCCGCCTCTTACTACACCTACGGAACTATAAGGGGTAGTGGATATTCTTAACACCGCTACCACTATTCACACAAGTATTATGCACTAAGGACGATACTGGTGAGGATTCCACGTATATATCGCGTATACACTGCTTGTTTTACATCTGTCACGACCTGCTAAGTAATTTATCCGTATGGATAAAACACCATCTAGGTTTAAAGCGTGCTATCCATTCAATACCTTTTTAGTGTTCTCCTAAAAAAGAAACAACTTGTAATGATCGTCGTTACAGGTCGTTACAAGAAACTTATCACGCGAACATCTCAGCTCACGCAAAATAATTTCTTCTATCTTAGGCCTAATTAAGTTCCTTTTTAATGGGGGAAAAAAGTGATACACCTAGATCGTTCTACACCGTCACACATCTGTCTTTAATCATTTCGTGTAAGTTTTACTAAATGTAATTAAACTGAAATGCAAAAAATGTTTAATGGCTTCGCACTGAGCGAGTGCGGCCTAAATTAGACAATAAGATACCGTGTGGGACGACCACCATCCCCACGGACAGTCGGTGGCATCTTAAGTGCTGAAGTTTTGCGAATTAAGTTTTTATTTATTTAATTAAATAGCCAACGATTGTTACACAATTGTTTTAAAGATGGCACATTATATAGATCGGGGAATCCGATCATAATAGTGTCCTATGGAAGTACATGATGTTGATAGAGTATTTCGTCATTAATTATTTTACTTTTGTGTAGTTTATTTGCCGTAGCAACTATGGTGAAATGGGAGGCCCATGTTCACATTGGACTTTGATAGGTCGAATGAAAGAATTTGCCGTAAGGCGGCAGGGGAAGCCAGTCTATCAGGCCATTTCGTACCGTTCATGTTATTAGAGGCGACTTAGTGTCAGTTCACACATAGACGCGACGATGCTTGAAACTCCAGTGGTTTTGCACAACGCAGCGGTGCTCCGTCCTCCCCAATACCACACGTTCTCGGCTATGGAAATAGCATCGGAAACCTGCCCATCAGAATGGATGTATTGATTATATAATGTGAATTGAAGAATTATATAATGTGATTTGAAGATTATATAATGTGAATTGAGTATATAATGTGAAGTCTGTTAACGAGCGTTGGCTCTAAAACTCTCACAATTAGAAGAGTTCTCTGCCCAGCTGTGAGACATTTATTCGATGTGGTCGATGTGAACTAAATGAGTCGGTTAGGCAACGTAAACACTAATTTTGCAAGGAAAAACGTACCTATAGACTATATTTTAATAAATAGTAAGAAAATGTAGCAAACAATGCAAGGCGTATTATTGAGTAATGTAGATAACCCAGGTTTAAGTAATATAAAACTAAGGTTTATGGCAACCGGAAATCGTAATTATTTTTAAGTATTTTCAACTTCATATTTCTTAGTAATCATACTAAGTGAGCTTTATTGGCTTGTTAAGTTGTCACTTATAAAAAAGCTCGCTTCGATTTGGGTATTTTCACCATATAGGTCTAAACATGAGCAATTAAACAACCTTTAAATTGTTTAATACTTTAGTTATGAGATATTCGAAACAGACATACCAGCGTGAAGTAGAGGTTTACCTCTGCGTTTCGCTTGGTGAGTGCAGGTGGCCGGAGGCCCTTCTTACTGGAAATGAGGCATTCCATCTTAGTCCTCACGGGTGAAAACGCATCTGCATTTTGATCTGTAGCGGGGGATGGATGTGGATGTCTATGGGCCGCAGCAACCACTTACCATCAGGTGGACTGTGTGCTCGTTTTTCACCCTTATCCTATAAAAAAAAAAAAAAACTTAAAGCGACATAGCATTTAATGGTATGTAAGTGGCATTTATGCATCAGTGACTACAAGTTATTGAAAGGTAGACAGAATCCGTTTATGCGTGGGATATACCACGTGCTGCTATGCTGCCACTATATGGTACACGTAGTTGTGGCACGGATGGGTCGACTCGACCGGGGAAGGACCACGCTCTCACAGAATACCAGCGTATTCTGAGTGAGATCAATGTATGGTGAGTGTAAGGAACCGGGGACCCTTTTTACTGGAAACATGGCATTCCATCTTAGATCTCAAGGGTGACAAAGTATCTGCATTTTGATTCTTAATCAGGAATAGATCCATAGATGCCTACGGGCTACAGCATCCACTTAGCATCCGATTGTGCTATTGTTACCCCTAAGTTAATAAAAAAAACTTCCATTTTTCAAACACAAGAGATTTTTTCAAATCAAAAAAATTGTGATAGGTACATAATATATGTGTTAGTTGCGGGTTTTTATACTTTTTTGTGTGTACTGATGAACGATGACAGTGACAGTTTGGTTGCGTCCTTCTCTTATCGAGGTGAAGATGGATATGAAAACAAATTAATAGAGTATTATATATATTTTAGGAATATTTGATTTGGGTGAATGAATACAAAGGAATTTAATGTATGTAGCGTTTAAATAAAACTAATTTTACGTATTTTATCGCGTATATTAAGTTATTTTAAATTCCCGACGTTTCGAGCATCCATCCATTGTTGGACCAACGATGGATAGCTGGGTGCTACTATCTGCTTGGGATCCCATAATTAATAAAATTAAATCTCAACCCAAGCATACAACTGCAAGACTTCATGATACTGTAAGTTCATACTGCGTAGATCGGAACAAAAATTAATAATTTTTAATCTGAAGGTAGCCGTGGATAACTATGACATTGGGACATCATACACCTCAGTCCGCCCCGTGACCATGGGCGCTGAAAAGTGCTCGTAAAATTTGTTTTACTTAAATGTGTAGTGTTCGCGTAAGTATAAGAAATTATTATATATGTAGCGTTTTCGTGTTAACAAGAACGTTCTAAATATAATATAACTTGTTTGTGAAAATGGAACCGGGGAAGTTTAGGCGCTAAACGCTCGCTGTAAATATCATAGATCGCGAGCAACCCTGGTCCGATCCCCGCCGGCACCAATGAAGTTGTTAATTGTAGTTTTAAATTCTCATTTACCACGTGCTTAGCGCTGAAGGAAAACATCGTGAGGAATGTCTAAGAAATTAAAATACATATATTTCGAACAGATGTGAAGTTCGCCATCACAAGTAGGAGCCTGGGCCCAGGAGTGGGACGTATATTATAGGCTGTAGTTAACTTTTTTGTACGTGTAATAATATCTTATATAGACCACTGCAGTTGGGGTTGAAGGATTTAGTGTTTTAATAATAAACTTATCATATAATTTAAAATTAAAAATTTTGTACAATCGACTTTAATATAAATTATTGAGAATAACTCAAAAACGATTAACCAGACCTTGATTAAATTTATATGGGACCACATGAGAAACACCAGCTTTCAAATAATAAAAAATAATCATGGAAATCGGTTCACCCAGAAAAAAGTTAAGAGGTAACACACATAAAAAACATACAGCCGAATTGAGTACCTTTTTGAAGGCGGTAGAAAACTGAAGTGATAAACGAACTTACATTCCGCCTGATGGTAAATGACCACTGCAGTCCATAGACAACTGTAGCCAACTTAAGAGAAGTAAGGGTGCTGATGCGTTATCACCTCTGAAGACTAAAATGCCTCGCAGCCTCTATTTTTTATAGGATAGGGTGACAAACGAGCAGATAGTCCACCTGATGGTAAATGGTTGCTGTGGCCCATAGACATCTACATATATCCTCGTTTGCGAATCAAAATGCAGATGCGTGAGGGCTAAGATGGAATGCCTCTTTTCGGGTCTCCGGTTCTCTACGCTCACCATACGAAGCACAGCAGTGTTAACCTGCCATTTTACGCTGGTATTCTGTGACAGCTTGGTCCTTCCCCGGTCAAGCCGACCCATTCGTGCTGCAACTATACTACTAATATAGTTGCAGCATGGCAGTGCATGTACTACGTGTGAAAATGTCAGATGTTATGTCTGTTATTAAGAATTGTCAAAATCAATGTTTGCATTGCTATTTGGCGGCAGGAACAGGTATGAAGGTGCCGCCTACATAGAAAAGCCTAGGCAGATGACGAGTCCTACTACCAGTAAAGCAGTTTTTTATAGAACAAGACACAGCAGTGACAAGCGAGTACACAGCCTATCTGATTGTAAGTGGACACTGTGGCCCATAGAAATCTACATCTACCCTCGTTTAAGAATCAAAATTTAGATGCGTTGTCACCTCTCAGGACTAAGATGGAATGCCTCGTACCCAGTAAAAAGGGTCTCCAGTTGTCTACGCTCACCATGTGAAACACATCATCATTAAGCTGCTATTTGACGCTGGTATTCTGTGAGAGCATGGTCCACCATGTACAATTGCTCGATTTTGAAGGAAACGCTGGAACAGTTTGCATTATGTACCCAATTACAACGAGCTGTGTAAAAACTATCAAATTCTTTGCACATCGAAAGCAACCAAACAATACTTTTTACGTTTAAATTAATTTACTAACAAGACTCTCATTCTTCGGGACAAATTGTGTTTTTGTTACAAATATCAATAAAAAGGCAATGTAAGCTTATTTGTATACTGTCATTATTACGCAATTATTTATGCAAAAATGTTTAACTTAATCGCTCCTTACTTTATCAACTGCAACTTGTTTTCTATTCTATTTATATTTCTTATTTCCTATTTTATTGCAATTGAAAAAAATATAATTCTTTGCATTGTCAATGCTGACGTTCCACTGGAAATTTCTTGTAAAAATGCATTTATAAGCATTAATATTACTACAGTTCTTTGTTTTTCTACTGACTTCAAAAAGGAGACGGTACTCAATTCGACTGTGTGTTTTTTTATGTGTGTTACCTCATGACATTTTACTGCGTAAACCGATTACGATGATTCTTTTTTATTTGAAAGCTGGTACTTCACATGTATTACCATATAAATTTGATCAAGTTCTGACCATTACTTTTTGAGTTATTCTTAATAATTTATATTGAAGTCGGTTGTACAAAATTTATAATTTTAAATTATGTTATCTTGAATTATGAGAAACAGCTTGTTATACTTATTTTATCTAGGAGTGTGTAGAAAAGCAAAGTTTAAACGTATAGTGACGATGTAAGAATATCCACTACCCCATATCTTCCTGTGGGCGTAAGGAACAGCTTGTTATATTTATTTTATCTAGGAGTGTATAGAAAAGCAAAGTTTAAACGTATAGTGACGATGTAAGAATATCCACTACCCCATATCTTCCCGTGGCCGTAAGAAACACCTTGTTATACATATTTTATCTAGGAGTGTGTAGGAAAGCAAAGTTTAACCGTATAGTGACGATGTAAGAATATCCACTACCCCATATCTTCCCGTGGCCGTAAGAAACACCTTGTTATACATATTTTACCTAGGAGTGTGTAGGAAAGCAAAGTTTAACCGTATAGTGACGATGTAAGAATATCCACTACCCCATATCTTCCCGTGGCCGTAAGAAACACCTTGTTATACATATTTTATCTAGGAGTGTGTAGGAAAGCAAAGTTTAACCGTATAGTGACGATGTAAGAATATCCACTACCCCATATCTTCCCGAGGGCGTAAGAAACAGCTTGTTATACTTATTTTACCTAGGAGTGTATAGAAAAGCAAAGTTTAACCGTATAGTGATAATGTAAGAATATCCACTACCCCATATCTTCCCGTGGCCGTAAGAAACACCTTGTTATACATATTTTATCTAGGAGTGTATAGAAAAGCAAAGTTTAAACGTATAGTGACGATGTAAGAATATCCACTACCCCATATCTTCCCGTGGGCGTAAGAAACAGCTTGTTATACTTATTTTATCTAGGAGTGTGTAGAAAAGCAAAGTTTAGCCGTATAGTGACGATGTAAGAATATCCGCTACCCCATATCTTCCCGTGGGCGTAAGAAACAGCTTGTTATACTTATTTTATCTAGGAGTGTATAGAAAAGCAAAGTTTAACCGTATAGTGATAATGTAAGAATATCCACTACCCCATATCTTCCCGTGGCCGTAAGAAACACCTTGTTATACATATTTTATCTAGGAGTGTATAGAAAAGCAAAGTTTAAACGTATAGTGACGATGTAAGAATATCCACTACCCCATATCTTCCCGTGGGCGTAAGAAACAGCTTGTTATACTTATTTTATCTAGGAGTGTGTAGAAAAGCAAAGTTTAACCGAATAGTGACGATGTAAGAACATTCACTACCCCATATCTTCCCGTGGGCGTAAGAAGCGAACAGAGGGAGACTGAAACAGAAACTTTTTACTCAATATCGATTATAATTAATACTTATTGAAAGTCACTCTTTTGTTTAATTTACCACTGATTCGGAAAAAGGCACTGTCCTGAAAAGAACCTGCTTTACACCCCTTTACACCTAGCGTGACTTTAAAAAAAAAACAGCTTACAATCATATATGTTACATAATTAAAAGCACTGAAATGTGCAGAGGCGTCTTCGTGATATCAACTCAAAATTATAAAGATTGCGGTTGGCAAACCGCCTGCCAAGTGTGGCAACTTTGGCAAAATTGTCCTTACGTGGCAATTTATCAAGGAGACCTATGTTCTGCAGAGGCTTTTTATAGACTGTAATGATAATGGTATAGCAAAGATGACTTGATCTTATTGTTTTCATATTGTACAATTTTTACTCTGATGATGACTACGTTATATCTGATGATTAGTGCATGTTGGTTTTGTACCCATATACTTCCCTATTTGAGTTCGGATCTTCGTTGCCGTATGTTGACGGCGTACATTTATGAGGCGGCCTTATCAAATTCAATAAACTTGCTACCAATTGTACATCATAAACAATATGACATGAGTATCTTAAAAAATTGATACAAACATAAATTTTTTATGTGCACGTGCATTATACATTTGTAATGCACATAGTCACACGCTATTAAGTTCAGTCCGCATCTGTATATCATGTCATATATTTTTTTTTATAGGATAAGGGTGACAAAGAGCACACAGTCCACCTGATGGTAAGTGCTTGCTGCGGCCCATAGACATCTACATCTATCCTCTATTAGAAATCAAAATGTAGATGTGTTGTCACCCGTGAGGACTAAGATGGAATGCCTCATTTCCAGTAAAAAGGGCCTCCGGCCACCTGCGCACACCAAGCGAAACGCAGAGGTAAACCTCTACTTCACGCTGGTTTTCTGTGAGGTCGTGGTACCACCCCGGTTCGAGCCGGCCCATCCGTGCGACAGCAAAAGCTGCTGCCTGGCTCTACCACTGTTAAAAAATCTATCTATTCATCATCATAATTTATCTATTCATCAGCCCTGATATGCTTTATGTAGAGGGCCAAAGTCAATCTAGTCAAAGTCGGAACAGTATAATATACTAAATCTATGGTCGGAACTTAGTGAAATAGTAAAATCTTCCGAGACGAAGTCAACGCAATCTCATTATAAGAACTGCGAGCTGCGAGCATTTTAAGTGGATTTCTATAACACGCTCTGATTTTTCTTTCTTTTCAATAACTATTTAGTGATTGGATTTATTGCTATAGTTTTGCATTTAAAAATAATATACACCCCTTTCGTTAATTGGATTATAACATTGCTATATATTTATGTTTATTATTTATAACATTTATTTTATTATTTTTATTCACCAAGTTAATAAGAATTTCTTTAATGTTTATTATTTCTTAGTATAATACCCAATATCCATTATCATAAATGTAAAATCCTTAATGCTCTGCCACTTTCGAAATATAATTTGATACTTAGAGTAATGCTTCTATGATTTGATACTTATACTTACTTACACTTCGTATCCTAAGTAAAAGAAGTTTTGGATTTGGACTCAGAGTGGAAGGGAACACAAGATTTTATGAATTTATAGAGGTTATTACGTTCATACTTCATACGTTGTCGATGTCGAATTAGATATTATCATTTATCAAGATTCTAGTTCTATTCTACTGTATTATATTATTGCAATCGCATATTCATATGTATTAAGTAATAATTTTATTTATTTTATTTTAGTTATTAATATGATAACCAAACTGCACCATCGTGCAGGTGGTTCAAAAAAATCTTATAAGGCCTCTTTCGACACTTATAAGTCCACTGCTGAACATCGATCTCATCATTGCAAAAGGCTTAATGTTTTACGATTCGGTTAAACTATAGCGTGTCTTAAAATACCACTGGCGTCATCTATTAATTGAAGTCGTATTTTTCAATGATTTACATACATATACTGCCCTCTACTGGCACTAGCACAAAAAACGAGTCTGTAAAGTGTTAAATAAATCATGCCAGCTACCTCTACATAATATGGTTTTAGTAAAGTAGGCCACGTAACTATAACAATTTAAGTGTGAATTAAAAAACATGTTTATCACATGATATAATGGGAGAGGGCCTTGTCCATCAGTGAACTGTTACTGGCTGATAAAGAAAAAGAAGACTGGCATAAAACAGATAAAAAACCGGTAGATACAATCAGAGGTTTAGATGTAAGCTTAAATATTTTCTCGGATCTTTATTGGATAATGTTGATAATTTATGGTAATACTAGCAATCCGCCCCGGCTTCGCACGGGTGATTTCTGCATCTCGACAACAGCGCTGCTTACCGGGTTCAGCTGTGAATCTAAACCATTTTCGAATTAACTTAATCACACACAAAAGAAAAATCATCAAAATTGGTCCCGCCGCTTAAGAGGAATTCAGTCACATACACATTTGCAGAAGAATGTATGAAGAATACTTATATTATAAAGATATATCTTATGGGTATATATGTATATCAGGAGTTCTAGTTTCTAGCCTCGAAGGTGAATTCAGAACTGATAATTTGTCCTAGAAGTTCTAGGTAGGTAGGACAGTGACAGCTGAATCACTCAATCGTCAAATAATCACAGGAAATATATTTTAGATATTGTGAACCTTACAAATAAAAAAAGTTTATTTTTACTTATTATAATTGTATTACGTTAACTGTAATTAAATTACTTACAAATATACTATAAGTTGTAACTAAGTATACTGCAACAAATGAGCTGCGTCACAGAATAAATAAACCTAGCAAGTTAACAGCATAGCAAAGTGGCGAAGCAATCAGTGAGCAATCAGTTTCAAAATAGGAGGTTCAGATGCCTGGGTGATCAGTAATAGATTGCTGAAAACAGAATTTGAAAATTCGAAACCATTCTCGAGATAATCGTGGGACAGGCGGACAGACGGACAGACATCGTGAAATCAATAAGTGTCTTCGCAAGCTTCGCCACTTAATAATAGGTAGTAAGTACTACTACACAGCTGCGTGTTCTTTCACTGGGTAGGTATAACTAACCATATTTATTTTTTATTTTTTTTTATTAAAAAAAAAACGTTACCCCAACACTAGGATTTTCTCCTGTATTGTGGAGGCAGCTTACAAACGTAGATTGCACGAGGAAAAACATCCAGACCCGGAACAATTATTTGTAGGCCATACAAATACTTGTTCCGTGCGGGATTCAACCCGCGGCCCCCAGCGCAGCAACTCATTGCTAAGCCACTGCGCCACGGAGCCAAACCATAGTTCTTCACAGAATCTTAAAAAACAGGTACAACGTCGTAGATCAGGCTACCAAGACGGAAATATCCACTTTAAATATATTTATGCGCATTATATTAACATTAACTGTGCCTTAAAAAGTCTGCGAGCATTCTATCGTTTCATTCAGCAAATTGTTACGAAACACACATTGTTTCCGTGTAAAAGGGTCGGGTGTACAAAAAGTACGAGAATACGGCTGACCCCGAAAGGTGAAGGCCGCAAAACAAAAGACGCGATATAGTTACGACTCGACAAACCGGTAGTGAGCAGACAGGAGAGCCGACATCGCTACTCGGTTACGTGGGCCCAAATAAAATCGAAAAGGGGAGAGTTTGGCTCTATATAGAGCTGTCATTTTTGTATAATTTATATCATGCGTCTTAAAATTGCGATTAATTGTAATTTTTAGTGGATCCTTAGTACATATTATATATTTAGTGACATTTTAGTAGCACATTGGGGATGTCTAGAGTTCGAATTCCGCAATAAACAAGTAGTTGTAGAGCCTACAAACAATATTGACCAATGACGGATTGATGAAACAAGCAAGGAGTTAACGGATGCAGGTGGCTCTGGGATGTGTTTTGTCGCAATTTATTGGGTTACCAAATTATGACCGGATAATTCCGGTTTAGATCGGATTTTTAAGCCAAGACAGAGCTTCACCTGGATTTAAATACAGACCGAATTTTTACTACGCCGGCTTACTTGTAGGTCTACAGTTTGTGACTAAGTTCATACGACTGCAAACATAATATAAAGCTGAAAAAAAGACGAATGAGAGCTGTTTGCTGGTAGCCGAAATATAAGTTGAAATAAATGTAGGTATATTGAGTTTTACTGTCAGGATGAAGACCGACCTTTTGTTCGGTCACCCTATCTATCCATGGACTTCTAAAGGACCGTTCATATGATTGAATATACCTAATTATTATTCATGTCATAATTTAAAAAAAAACTCGCATGTGAATAAAAACATGATTAAAATTGTTTTATTTTAATTGACCACACTAAAATTATAAAAATACACAGCAGAATCACCTCTAAGAATTATGGTAAGGTACGAGCGGGCGCCAAAAGACCGGTGGTCCCATATTTCACAGCGCTACTTCTCCGTTCAAACCATCTTCGCTCGCTCCTTTATCCAACTACCGCTGTCAAGATTTCGCTTACGTTTGTTTTATTTTAATACTTTTGTAATACACTCGTAATGCACACGACCTAATCTTTAGTGTGTGTTAGTGAATAGTGATCGTGTAACTTCTGAGCGACATGGCCGATTGAGGTCTTTACACAATATATTATTAATTGTTTTCTCAAGACGATGGTTCGTACGAGGGTGGATTGAAAAGTACTCGGCCTAGCCAAGAAAATAAACACATACTAAATCAGTTATATTTTTATTTTTCTACATAATCACCATCAAGTTCAATACACTTTTGCCACCTCCCCTTCCAAGCATTTAGACCGTTGAAAAAAAATGATTCTTCCTTAGAGTCAAAATATGCGTCTACAGCTGCTTTGACCTCGTCGTTTGTCGAAAATCTTTGACCTCCCAAGTGCTTTTTTAGGTTAGGGAACAGAAAGAAGTCTGATGGTGCCAGATCAGGTGAATACGGCGGATGCGGTAACAGTTCAAAGCCACAGTTGTGAATTTCAGCCATTACTGTACTGACGTGTGAACACGGGCGTTATCTTGATGAAACAGGACTTTTCTTCTGAGCATTCCTCGACGTTTTTCTTTTATTTCCTCTCTTAAACGACGTAGTAAGGTGCAGTAGTAATCAGAGTATATAGTCTGACCCCTTTCAAGATAATCAATCATAATCACACCTTTCGAGTCCCAGAATACTGAAGCCATCACCTTATTTGCCGACAAAATCGACTTAGCCTTTTTAGGGGGTGGTGAACCAGGTCTTCTCCACTGTTTTGATTGTTGTTTTGTTTCCGGTGTACAGTAATGAACCCATGTTTCGTCTATAGTAACAAAACGATTCAAAAAATCATCTGCATCGGCTTCAAATAACTCCAAACAGTCGCGTGAAATAGTCAATCGCGTCCTTTTTTGTTCAACTGAAAGCAGTCGCGGAACCCACCTCGCAGACACCTTGTGGAAACCCAACTCGTTGACAATGATGTTTTGAGTTCATTCATAAGAGATGCCTATAATCTCGGCTATCTCTCTAATTTTTAATCTGCGGTCTCCCATTATTAAATCAAGTACTTTTTTAATATTTTCGTCAGTAGTTGACGTCGAAGGCCTTCCAGAGCGGGGTTCATCTTTCACACTTTCTCTACCACGCTTAAATTCTGCTATCCATTTTTTGACGGATGAATATGACAGAGCACAATCGGATAATGTACTGACCATGTCATCATGGATGGCTTTTGATGATAGCCCCTTCTTATGGAGGTACTTAATGACGGCACGCTGTTCGATTTGCTCCATTCGCGGAAACTATGTCCGATTACTTTGTTAATAAATTTATAAAATCACAACTAATTATCGCACACGTTTCGAACTTCACACAATGAACTAGTCTGAACTGAACTAAATAATGTGGGTAGATTTGATTTTTAGAATTGAATGAATCTGTGTTAGGCCGAGTACTTTTCAATCCACCCTCGTAGCTCTGCTAGGTTCCGATAGGTGGCGCCGTAGTCTACTTATTAATACATTCTATATTTATGAACCAAAATGACTCATATACACGACATATTTTGTTCGTTTAGTGTGCCAGCTGGACCTGGTAGATGATGCTGCGGTCGAGTTATTAATATTTTTTTTATGCTTTCACCGCTTAAAGTTCGGAGTGAACTCATTGCGCCACCTATAAAAATAAATAAAATTGAAGTGTCTGTTTGTAATCTTAAAATGACAGCTTTTTACTGAATGCATATGAAATTATATACGGTACTAATAACAAAAATACAAATTTTAAAATTTTTGTCTGTCTGTCTGTCTGTCTATCTGTCAGTCTATCTGTCTGTATATTTGTTTATTCCGGCTAATCTCCGAAACGGCTGGACCGATTTTGACGAGACATTCACTGGCAGATAGCTGATGTTATAAGGAGTAACTTAGGATACCTTTATTTTAGAAAAATAATTAGGGTTCCGCGAAAAAAATTAAAACCCATGAAATCGTAGTAAATTCCACGCGGGCGAAGTCGCGAAGGAAAGCTAGTTTATTATTACAATGCGATGGTTATTCTTTTATCATTTATAGTTTACGTTATTTTAATCAACATAATTTTCCGAATTCAGATCTAGTATCAGCAAAATTCTGCTCATTCATTATGTTAAGAATATGCTAGTTTTTATATACATCTGTATCATTTTAAATACACAGAAATATGTCATCCACATAATAACTATGGTAAGTATCTCCTTTCACATTTTTTTATAAATTTATAACAAATTTCGTCATTAATATACAATGACTGGCAAGAAATCTAAATGGCACGTTGTATTCGGAGAAGACTTTTTATTACTCTATTGTTTTTGGTAATGTGCGTTATAATACTTACGTTAGTGTGCGTACCTACACCAAGATAATGATCCTTATTTCCTGTTAATTACACAATTAACATGAATACTTTAAGGTCGTTTTTGACTGTCTCGTTGGTCTGGTGGTTAAAAGCGCAACTGCTGATCAAGTAGTCCGGGTTCAAATCGCATGTCAGGCTAAAATCAGTTATTGCAATTTTCTCTGTGGGTAGCATAGCAGTCCAGTCAGTAGTAAAGTCGTTGGGCCTGTGTCTGATCTTACGCCGGTCGTCTCGGATTGCCGTCATATCAGACTTTTAAACTTTAAACTTTTAAACGTGTAGAGCCATGCTGCAGCTATATTAGTAGTATAGTTGTAGCACGAATGGGTCGGCTCGACCGGGGAAGGACCACGCTCTTACAGAATACCAGCGCAAAATAGCAGCAACTGCTGTGTTTCGTATGGTGGGTGTAGAGAACCGGAGACCTTTTTTACAGGAAAAAAGGCATCCCATCTTAGTCCTCACGGCTGACAACGCATCTTTTTTTATATAGAATAAGGGGGATAAACGAGCACAGTGCACCTGATGGTAAGTGGTTGCTGTGGCCCATAGATATCTACATCTATCTTCGTTTGCGAATTAAAATGTTGATGCGTTGTGCATTTTGATTCGCAAACAAGGATAGATGTGAATGTCTATGGGTCACAGCAACGACTTATCATGAGGTGGACTGTGTGCTCGCTTGTCACCCACATCCTATAGAAAAGACTATGAGAGTGAGAGAATAGAGAGTGAAACTGTGCTTGCGCATACACTCGTGATCTACTTATAAATGTTCTGTGCAAATGGCTAATTTATCTTTGATACTAGCCGCTGTGACCCAAAATTCGGTGTAGAGGACATTATTATTATCAGATATTTTTCTATTATTCCCTCTTATTATTATTTTTATTATGCGCTGATGATAAACAATTCGAAATTAATTACAAATATGCTTAAGAAAATTGCCACCGAATTCCCTGATATCAGCTTCTGACAATGATAAAACAAAGTGTTGCTATTATCCACAACATGTCTTCATTAACACCGTAATAACAAAGCGAGCATTACTCTCGTAGAAATACAATGTAGCAGTAAATTACTTACTGTCGCCAAATAGCCCGCCAACGAATAGTTTGCCATTGGACATAGGTGTCGACACGTCTCGATTGTTTTGTGCTAGTATAGTTCGGCCGTTCAGAGAATGCGTTCCTGACACGTCGCGATTGACCTGACGACGTAACTTTGTAATGGCGTTGCAGTTACGATAAAAATATTTTGCTGGTTGTTTACCGTTTTAACAATTGATGAGCATTAAAACAACATTATTATATCAATAATCAATTAATATTATAATTTTGTGCCAAACTGAGTGTCAAATAACTTGGTAAACAATATTTTTCTAAATCTATACTGCGCTATTACAAAGTTACGTCAGCGCTTTATATTTGCAGTGCTGTGCTAACAATAACAGGCAATAACAGTATCGTAATCTGTTCTTATACAGTTATACTTTATAAAATAATACGTTTTGTTTTTCTTTTTAAGAATTTGAAAATAATGGACTATAAGATAACTTTTATTAAATATAAAAATAAAACTACGACCAAACCGAACGCGCGAAAGAAAGTAGCATTTTTATATTTAGGTTGAAAATGGTAACCCCAAATGGTGTTATGGGCCGCTATTTTGTGACGCTAAAACAGTCGTCTGTTGTCGTTTCGTGCGCATAGACCACGTTCTTCAAGTGTTTTCGATCTGTTTTTATTTGATTACCCGGCTTTCATTTACTGGACTGTTTCTGCTTTTCAAACTGACATCGGCGCTACATCGGACTTCGCTTGTGTTTTGTATCACGTTCTTTTTACTTTTGGTGCATAATAATGCCTAAACGTGGACAAACATTGAAAAGTGGAGCCCGTGAGTTAATCATCAAGCTGCAAGATTACTTTGAGCGGGAGCGGCAAAATGGCGGACCCCCGTTACCTGTCGAACAAGTACAAGAACGCGTCTATCAGGCGCTTGGAGTTAGCAAACGAACGATAACAAATATTAATAAAGAAAAGTTCGGCTCTACTGGCACGGAAGATAATATTTTACGTACTCCGAAGAAGAAACGTAGAACTAAACCCGTGACAGATATTGGCACCTTTGACGCCGATGCAATCAAAAATCATATATATGGTTACTATTCCAGAAATGAATATCTCAACAGGAAGAAGCTTTTGGCATCGTTAAGAGAAGCTGGACTCTTTAGCGGGGGCAAAACTGCTTTAACCAAAATCTTAAAAGATATTGGTTTTTCGTATAAAAAAACAGACAGAAGAAAAATTTTATTAGAATGATACGACATAATTTTAAAACGGATAAGTTTTTTGAGAGAAGAAAAAAATATTGATAACTGGGATAATGTCGTGTTCATTGACGAGACATGGCTAAACGATCACTCAATTCAAACGGTTTCCCGTTCTTGGACGGATGATACACAAGCGTCGACGTCGAAAGTATCAATGGGTAAGGGGCCTGTCTGATAATATGACACGCAGGATCTGAAAAAATGGCTTTGTGGAGAACGCGTTACTGGCATTTCAATCAAAAACCACAAATGACTACCACGAGGAAATGAATGCCACTACATTTAAAGAGTGGTGCCAGAACGTGCTTTTGCCCAGCCTACCAGAGCCTTCTGTAATATTCATAGATAATGCCTCCTATCACTCGGTTCAAATACAGAAACCACCTACCCAAGCTAATAAAAAAGAAGAAATGGTGGCTTGGTTACAAGCAAAAGGCATTGACGCAAATGTGCAGATGCTAAAACCAGAGCTAATTAAATTAGTTAAAGAAAATAAAGCGGCAAATGTGCGATTCGAAATCGATGAACTGGCTCTGGAGTACGGTCATCGCGTTCTAAGAATTCCACCGTATCATTGCCAGTATAACGCGATTGAGCTAATCTGGGCTCAAATAAAAGGTTACGCCGCCCGCCCCAATACTTCCCCGCCATTCAGCACGAAAAAGATGATGACTCTATTAAAAGAAGCCTGCGGGGAAGTCACAAGAGATGACTGGGCAAAGGTTGTTAAGAAGACTAAAAACCTGATTGTGGAACATTTTGACCGAGATATCAGGATTGATTCTGTTATTGATAATAATATAATTATACATGTAGGCGAAGATGATGATGAAGACACCACCTCCTCAAGCGAATCGGAGTCTGATTAATATTCTGTACGCACATTCAATTGAATGTACTTTATTGCATAGAAATACAGATTGTAACTTTGTAACAAAGAATAAATAAAACTATTTTATTATATTAATATTACCTTTTTTTGGTTTCCACTTAAATTACTAAAATATAAATTTTAAATGATTCCGCCAATTTAAAACGAAAATAATCTTAAAAATAACGCGGCGATTCATTTTGGAGGAACGGTAACGAACTCAGTGTTATGTTGTGCCCATCACTAGTCGTGACTAACTGATAGGTGTCAGGAACGCATTCTCTGAACGGCCGAACTATAGTAGTACTTAGTTGAATTCATAACCCTTCTTTACAGTCGATCATAAGTCCACTGCTGTATATTAACCTGTCCAAAGATTGTTATATTTACCACAGTTTCCTTGGCAAGAGGGTTGGCAGCCGCAGTCTTTTTTCATTGCTTTGGTTCTTATCAAGAAGATACCCATGAATATTTATTGTTTCATTTCCCTCCGTCGCTTCTTACTCTTACTTAACCTTCTAAACCCAAGGAATGTTGTAAGAATATGGTTTGAATTTCGCCGCTATACATGAGCTATTTAGTTGAATGTTATCAAATAAAATGAAAGTCTTTCATTCTGTAAGCACTGTCTTCTCTTAAATTACACTGAACGCAACGAATCCATAAGTAATGAGATGCAAATGCTTGGCTGTTTTAGCAAAACTACATGGCTGATAATTTAAAAACATTATTTTCGTTAAATCAAACATGATTAATGTCTGTCACAGGCAGCTTATACCACAGCTAGCAGGACAAACTTAAAGTAGCGAGGAAAGAATATCCATTGCCTTATACCGTTCGGTGGGAGTTGTAAGGAACTACAAATGCAAACAAATCAGGAGATGGGTAGTAACTACAAAATATAAAGCTGCAGTTGCCAACTCGCGTGCCAAGCATGGCCAAGGTAAATATTCCCCTATGAAGCAATCTATGGGAAGTTCTATGTGTATGATGTATCTCGTAAATTTGGAGGAGTTGAGTCTTGTGGATACCACTGTTTATCTTGGTATTAAGTATTGACGCGAAACTTATTATATTTGTTTTGCAAAAGAGAGCCGTACGGGCGATTTATAACCTAAATTGTAAAGAGTCCCTCAGAGAAAAATTTAAAGAAATAAACGTATTAATTTGGCATTGCAATATATTTATGAAAATGTAAAGTATGTACATAAAAACATAAATAGCTTTATTAAGAATAAGGATGTTCATACCTTAAACACTAGGAACAAACTTAACCCTTTCGCTGTCCCGTGCACTATATATATGTCATTGCCATATAGGGGGATGAGTCGCTCGCGTCCGTAGGCTTCGACCACCTAACCCTAGGCTCACCCTACACGTACAGCCAAGAAGAAAAAGAAATGGCCCCGAGTTCCCGGCGCCCCTTTAATGGGGCAGGGGTGCGAAGAATCTCCGGGAGAAAAACCGGCGACGAGGTTCGCCACCCGTCACGTCCTGTCTCCCGGAGGGGCGAAAAGTGGATTGCGGAGGCCCGTCTGGCTACGCTGAATGTATGTGGAGCAATGAATGATAAGATGTATGAAGTATGCGAAATGATGAATGATAGAGGAATAGATGTGTTATGTGTAAACGAGACGAAACGAAAGGGAAGAGATGTCACTGCACATGGCATGTATACCGCTTACTGGTCTGGAGTAGACGAGACCGAGCGGGCATGCCAGGGAGTCGGTGTCATCCTTTCAGAAAGAATGGGTCAATGTGTGAAAGAATATGAATGTGTAAGCCCAAGGCTGCTGTGGATACGAATGAAAGTGGGCTTAAAGAAGTTGTTTGTGCTAGGGGTGTACGCCCCAGATATGTCTAAGCCCACTTATATCCGAGAGCAGTTTTGGGACATGGTAAGGCTGGTGTTGATGAAATGTAAGGAAAATGAAAATATTATTATGTTAGGAGATTTTAATGGAAGGGTTGGGGTGAGGAGGCTTGGTTATGAAAGGGTATTGGGAACGTTTGGTGATGAAAGTATAAATGAGAATGGTGAAGACCTCCTCACCGTATGTGTGGAAAAGAATCTTTTTGTGGCGAAAACTTTCTTTCGCCATAAGAGAATTCACATGTATACATGGGAAAGAGGGGATGATAGAAGCATGATAGATTTCATAATTGTGGATGAAAGAATGAGAAGCGCAGTGGTAGATACAAGGGTTTACCGGGGGTCCAACGTAGGGACGGATCATTACTTGGTCTTATGCCGAATTAATGGTCTATTCAGACGTTGGCGGCATCGGACATCTGTGTCTACCACTGCGTTACAGCGTATAAGAATAGAGAGGTTACAAGATGAAGGTGTGAAAGAGAAGTATAAATGCAGACTGAGGGAAAATATAAGTGGATTGAATGAATTATATATGAATGATTTAGACTTGAAGAATGTATGGAATAATGTTAAGAAAGTTTTGGTGGATACAGCCACCGAAGCATGTGGTGTAAGTAAGAGAACGAATGAAAGGAAAAGTAATACATTGTGGTGGGATGATGAGGTACGGGTGGAAGTTGAAGCAAAGAAGAGAGCACGGCAAGATTTAGTAGCAACTATAGCTGGTAATTCTGGCGGTATGAATGATGAAATTGAAAGAAAAAAGGCAGACTTTAGACGTATAAATAAGAGAGTAAAAGAAGTTGTTGAAAGGAAAAAGCAAGAAAGGATAGATAAGAATGATAGAAGGATATCTGATAACTTCCAGGCAAATATTAAAATGTTCTGGAAGCTCGTAAGAACTGCCAGGGGAAATTCAAAACAGCCTAGAATGAATGCTATACGAGACGAGAATGGCTGCATGCTGAATGATGAAGTTTCAAATTTAAAGAGATGGAAGAAATACTTTGAAAGCGTGTTTAAGAGTGAAGAGTCGTCTGACGTAAGTGAAATAGAAATTCCGGAATGAAAGCAATGAAGCGCATGAAAGCAGGTAAGGCAGCCGGATATGATAGAATATCACTCAAAATGCTAAGGGCTGGAGAGGGTGTGGTTGCAGGCCTGCTGTACACCTTGTTTAATTTATCTTGGGAACTGAAGCGGGTACCGGAAGACTGGTGCAAAGCCGTTATATTCCCAATATATAACGGAAAGGGCTCGCAGCAGGACTGTAAAAACTACCGTGGTATCAGCTTACTTAGCATTGTGGGTAAACTGTATGCTAAGGTGTTAATTGAAAGAGTTATGGAAGAAACTGATGGAAAAATTTGGGATGTGCAAGCTGGATTTAGAAAGAGGACGGGGTGTACGGATCAAGTCTTTTCCATGCGCATGATAGCGGAGAAGTTTTTGGCCAAAAACCAGAAGGTTTTTTGTGCGTTCATGGACTTGGAAAAGGCTTATGATAGAGTGAACAGGAATGTGTTATGGCAAACACTGAACTCATTTGGGTTGAGCGCTGGCTTGATACGGGCGTTAAAGTCTCTTTGCAGGGACTCTAGTGCTTGTGTCAGGATCAACGGGGTCTACTCGGACTGGTTTGGCATTCATAAAGGTGTCAGACAGAGATGTGTGGCTTCCCCGTGGCTGTTTAACCTATTTATGGACAGTTGTTTGCAAAATTTGAAAGTTGAAGAATGTGGGTTGAGAATGGGTGAGTCAACCGTCAAATGCCTTTTGTACGCCGATGATCAAGTCATATTTGCATCGTCGGCGGCCGAGTTGCAAATGATGGTTACTTTAATGAATTGGTAATTGAAAGAAAGGGGTATGAAAGTGAACGCAAGTAAGACTAAAGTTATGGTTTTTGAAAGAGAAGAAACTAAAACTTTATGTGAAATAAGAATAGAAGGTGAGTTGATTGAGCAAGTGGATGAGTTTGTATATTTGGGATGTTTATTCAGCAGGGATGGTAGATATGATAAGGATATAGAACAACGAGTGAACGCAGGAAATAGAGTGAATGGGGCTCTACACGCTATTATGAGGAGTCAGAATGTGTCAAATAAGGCACGTATGGCGATTCATAATGCTGTGTTAGTCCCTACTTTAATGTATGGTAGTGAAAGTTGGGTCTGGCAGAAGAAGCATGAGAGTAGAATAAATGCTGTAGGAATGCGGTCCTTAAGGAGTATGCTAGGGCTGAACCTGAATGACAGGGTGAGAAATAGTGTGATAAGAGAAAAGTGTGGCTTGCAAGATGACGTTGTGACAAGGATTAAGAAAGGAATGCTTCGGTGGTTTGGTCATGTAGAAAGAATGAACGCGGAAAGAGTGACAAAGAAAATCTATGTTGCAGAAGTGAACGGCAGGGTCGGGAAGGGGCGCCCTAGACGAAGTTTTATCGACCAAATCGGCGATACATTAAGAATGGGGCAGATTAGGAGTACCTTTAACCGACGAGCGTGTATGCGTAGATATATGGATGTAAAGGAAGCAAGAGAGGTGTTTCAGGATCGCGCCAAATGGAAGTCCGTAGTCTCTGCCTACCCCTCTGGGTGACAGGCGTGAGTGTTTATGTATGTATGTACGAGGGTGGATTGAAAAGTACTCGGCCTAACCAAGAAAATAAACACATACTAAATCAGTTATATTTTTATTTTTCTACATAATCACCATCAAGTTCAATACACTTTTGCCACCTCCCCTTCCAAGCATTTAGACCGTTGAAAAAAAATGATTCTTCCTTAGAGTCAAAATATGCGTCTACAGCTGCTTTGACCTCGTCGTTTGTCGAAAATCTTTGACCTCCCAAGTGCTTTTTTAGGTTAGGGAACAGAAAGAAGTCTGATGGTGCCAGATCAGGTGAATACGGCGGATGCGGTAACAGTTCAAAGCCACAGTTGTGAATTTCAGCCATTGACTGTACTGACGTGTGAACACGGGCTTTATCTTGATGAAACAGGACTTTTCTTCTGAGCATTACTCGACGTTTTTCTTTTATTTCCTCTCGTAAACGACGTAGTAAGGTGCAGTATTAATCAGAGTTTATAGTCTGACCCCTTTCAAGATAATCAATCATAATCACACCTTTCGAGTCCCAGAATACTGAAGCCATCACCTTATTTGCCGACAAAATCGACTTAGCCTTTTTAGGGGGTGGTGAACCAGGTCTTCTCCACTGTTTTGATTGTTGTTTTGTTTCCGGTGTACAGTAATGAACCCATGTTTCGTCTATAGTAACAAAACGATTCAAAAAATCATCTGCATCGGCTTCAAATAACTCCAAACAGTCGCGTGAAATAGTCAATCGCGTCCTTTTTTGTTCAACTGAAAGCAGTCTCGGAACCCACCTCGCAGACACCTTGTGGAAACCCAACTCGTTGACAATGATGTTTTGAGTTCGTTCATAAGAGATGCCTATAATCTCGGCTATCTCTCTAATTTTTAATCTGCGGTCTCCCATTAATAAATCAAGTACTTTTTTAATATTTTCGTCAGTAGTTGACGTCGAAGGCCTTCCAGAGCGGGGTTCATCTTTCACACTCTCTCTACCACGCTTAAATTCTGCTATCCATTTTTTGACGGATGAATATGACAGAGCACAATCGCCTAATGTACTGACCATGTCATCATGGATGGCTTTTGATGATAGCCCCTTCTTATGGAGGTACTTAATGACGGCACGCTGCTCGATTTGCTCCATTCGCGGAAATTATGTCCGATTACTTTGTTAATAAATTTATAAAACCACAACTAATTATCGCACACGTTTCGAACTTCACACAATGAACTAGTCTGAACTGAACTAAATAATGTGGATAGATTTAATTTTTAGAATTGAATGGATCTGTGTTAGGCCGAGTACTTTTCAATCCACCCTCGTATGTATATTATTGTCTTACTATTGTGTCTGCAAATCGGACATTGAAAGTGTTAAGCTTGTAATGACAGTTACTAGACTCCACAGAATCAGTAATTTATTTATGGGGCAATGTATATGCTTTTACAACAAAATCCCAGAACAATAAACAAGTTAGTATAATTGTCAATAAACAAGTTTAAAAGTTTTATTAAAGAAAAACTGTACAAAAAGGGTTATTATAATATCAAGGAATACATAAATAAAAATAACCCTTGGGAATAAGGTGATCGCCACCATGCTGGTTCTATGAAAATTCATTTAAAAATTGTATAAACAAAGTTATTGTTAAGTGAAATATGTTTAGAAAAAGTCCCGCTGAGTTTCTTGCTGGTTCTTCCCAGGATGGAGGTATTTTCCGAACCAGTGGTAAATAAAAAATGACTTACAGTAAGTATTATGTAATAATCAATATTGAATTAAAAATCATTCTATTCTATTCTACTCTATTTTATGTCTATGCAGTGGACTTTTAATAGGCTGTAACGGTGACGGTGACGGCAATGTCTGACACCGATTGTTTAACCAGCCGGCTAATTGCCAGTGGCACAGCTAGCCCGTTAGTTAAACACTGGCATTCAGTAAAATGCTTTAGTCAAATTAACGACTAATGTCCTATCGAGTCTGACTAATCTCAATGAAGAGCTACAGACGTGCTAATGGTCAATTTAAACATTTTTAAATGAAGTCGATTGTGATTTGTGGAATAGTAAATAGTAAAAATATATTTGACTGCAATTTTTTTTTTGTAAAGCATTCAATGAATTTGAACATACAAAATACTACAACAATAACTAAACAAACGTAACACAACTTTAATAATCATTAACTTAAAGTTATGTCAGATGACATGTGACCTCCGTGGGACGTATGTCGGATGATATTTTCTTTATTTATTGAGAATCATCAACAGAGTATATAATGTTGATTAGATATTTCTATAGCACTATGATAATTGTAATTCTATCAAGAGGGCAGTAGTTGCTCCTGATATGATTAACAAAAGAAAACTGCGGTTGCCAACCACCCTGCCAAGCGTGGCAACTATTGCAAAATCCACCCTATGAGGCAATCTGTGTTCAGCAGTGGACTTTTGATAGGCTTTAGACGTAACGGTAAAGCTAGAAATTACAGATATTTAGTTAAATATGAAAAGTACCGGTTCGATAAGTTACTGTGAGAATTCAACGGAAATTTTTAATATTTTCTACTTTAATTTATAGAGGGAATCTATACAAGTTTAAAATAAACTCATGATTAATTATACAAACTGTAGTACATAATTCAACAGTGGTAGAGTCACGCGGCAGCTTTTGCTGTCGCACGGATGGGCCGGCTCGAACCGGGGTGGTACCACGACCTCACAGAATACCAGCGTGAAGTAGAGGTTTACCTCTGCGTTTCGCTTGGTGAGTGCAGGTGGCCGGAGGCCCTTTTTACTGGAAATGAGGCATTCCATCTTAGTCCTCACGGGTGACAACGCATCTGCATTTTGATACGCAAACGAGCATAGATGTAGATGTCTATGGGCCGCAGCAACCACTTACCATCAGGTGGACTGTTTGCTCGTTTGTCACCCTCATCCTATAAAAAAAAATAAGGGTAATGTGGTTATTCGGTTAATATACACAGCCTTGTTTACATAGATTACTATCTGATACGATAGCTCTTCATCAGCCAATGAAATAGTAAAGGATCAAAATCGCGCAGCTTTATCGACGCCATTTTGGCAGTTGACATTATAGTAAATATTTTAGTCGATTTTAGTACGTTGTAGTGTCGTTAGTATTTTAAGTTGGTTTTCCGAAATGCTCCCAATTATTTCCAAAGCTCGTTTGTTATTTTTTTCTTAATATATTAGTTATAGTATACGACTTTGTGTTTTTGTCTTTGTCCTCCTAGTTTTGATTTTATAGGGCGTCAAAGCTTTAGGTGACCATATTACCCTCACTTACCTTATAAATATATAATTTAACCGCAAGGCTAAAAATTTATTTTGAACTCATCACTTGGCGAAATTTCATTTAAGTGATTTAGATAGATAGGTGTGGTTGTTTCACTAATATTTATTTTTTAATTCTTAACTACAAAACACGAACGATTTCACCTCATGTCACCATTTAACTGTATAAGTAAATAAAATGAGGCTTAATATTGCTCAAGCCTTTTATTAAACTTTACATTAAGCGATTTGGCTAAGCATTCTATAGATATTCACTAGAACTTGAACGTTTATTAATTGGCTGATTCAATAATTGGGTTCTTACTTGTATATCAATGTATAGGACTATACAGATGACCCGAGGAATCAATCAAGAGAAAGTAAAGATATTAGTGCCGATTAATTACTATAAAACATTTATAATGAACATGTTAAAAACTACACAGAAAGTATATTCTATAAATTACTTATGTTACAGTAAATAGGTTATATATTAATATGTTATTACACTTTAAATTTAAGTTATTCGATCTGTGTCGGCAACAATGGAAACACTGAACTGAAGATGGGACGTGAACTTGTGTGGCATTGTGTGGACTTGAAACAATGATCTGAAACTGCTGTAATGAGTCCACAAGCCGGGGATGGCTCTATAATGTAGAAGCTCCTAACTACGATAATACAAGAATTTATGAATTTTTACATTATATAATGTATAACTGAACTGGGCCACTGAGTTGCACTCGATGTTAGAAAAAAAATTTTTAGGGCTGACACCTATCATGAACACACATGAACAGAGAATGTAATTTGATTTCATTCTAACTGATATGTAAGGGACATGGTGTCAGTCTTTTATAAACGTCAAGTATCTATAATATCTATCGGGGTAGAGCCATGCTGCAGCTATATTAGTAGCATAGTTGTGCCAGGAATGGGTCGATTCGACCGGGAAATGACCTCGCTTTCACAGAATATCAAGCGTAAAATAGTAGCTCAATACTGCTGTGTTTCGTATGGTGAGTGTAGAGAACCGGAGGCTCTTTTTACTGGAAAAGAGGCATTCCATCTTAGTCCTCACGGGTGACAACGCATCTGCATTTTGATTCGCAAACGATGATAGATGTAGATGTCAATGGGCCTCAGCAACCACATACTATCAGGTGGACTGCGTGCTCGTTTATCACCCTTGTCCTATAAAAAAAAATATTAAAAAAAGCTGAAGTGACCAACGAACTTAGAGGCCACCTGATCGTAAGTGGTTACTGCAATTCCTGGACACCTGCAGTCAACTTCAAACAAGAGAGTCTACAGGTGTGTTCTCACCTCTAAGGACTGAGAAGAAATGACTCATAGCCTTTAATTAAACCCTATAGACCAGAACTACATGAGCAATCTTTACTAGAACAGAGGTGCCATTGCTATTTGTCGTCAGAATTGGGAAGACGGCGGTACTTACCCAGATACCTATGAAGTGAATTAAGTAGTAAATTAAAAAATTTTTTATAACGCAAGCGATAAACAAAACATCAAACAAAAAATCCTGTAGATAGACTAACTATCGCAACAGTTTCTTTGTCTTTCGAGTTTGTGCAATGAGGGCTAATAATCTTCTACTCACCAGATGTCGCTAGTTGCGACTGAGGTAAAGTTTTTTGTAAACAATGTCAGTTAATTGAGAAATTAGTTTTATGAAAATAGTTTATCATTATCTAGAATATTATATTAATACACAACACAATGCGTCAGTGGTTTGCTTTTTAATTTTTGCACTTTATAACTCTTTTTAAAAAAAATCGGCTTTTAGTTATATTTTATAGTTTGGTTTATTCATTTCTAATGTAATTATATATAAAATATAACTAATAATGCAGAAATAAACCTTAAAGAATACATTTTCCTAACAAATTATCCTTCCCGCTATGAAATCTGTCAAATATTTTACCTCACTCTAAAGTGGCGCCGCCCTGGTGGTAGAAAAAGTCGTGGATGCCCTCATTGACACAATTTGTGAGAAACTCTACTACCGCCCAGAGTTTGACGTAATATTATTGATAAATGTGTTTAAGTAAAATTAGTTGAAAAGTTTCAGCCTATATAAGTCCCACTGCTGGGCACCGGCCTCCTTTCACTTCTGAGAAGGTTTTAGGGCAAGTAAATGTCTAATTTTTTTCTTATTTCTCAGACATGCAGGTTTCCTTCCGATGTTTTCCTTCACCGACGAGCACGTGGTAAATCAGCACTTAAAATTGTAATTAACAATTTCATTGGTGCCGGCGGAGATCGAACCCGGGTTATTTGCGGACTGTACAAATTTAGGGCGAGCACAACTCCATTGTAAGTAGTGGCAAAGAGTTAAGAAGTTATTTCGGGACATTCTCTGTTAACAATTTAGTGTTGTGGATTTAGACATGCGCTATTAATTATAAGATGGGTATTTTCTCATTTATGTTTTTAATAAGTAATAAATTATGGCTAAATATGAATAGATCCTCAATTAACAATAGAATATTTAGATTGAGGATCTAGAACGACTGGTCGACTTAAAACAGACTAGGTACTGCTAATATATCTAGCAGCGTCTCGATATTAATACTGTTGCTATATTTGGCTTATAAATTAATTAAATAGTCGAGTCATGAGCTTTTAAATAGCAATTGTGAAATCGGGTCAAATTTAATCGCTTATAATAGTTACTAAGAATACGAACGCTATAAAAAGCCTCAGCGGTGCTAAATTAGTTTCAATCTATACTAGATACTATACTACAAATAAATAAAATTGAAGTGTCTGTTTGTAATGTCAAAATTACAGCATTTTACTAAATGCATATGAAAGTATGTACGGTGGTAATAACAAAAATACAATTTTTAAAGTTTTCATCTGTCTATCTGTCTGTCTATCCATCTGTCTGTCTGTTTGTTCCGGCTAATCTCCGAAACGGCTGGACCGAGTTTGGCGGGATTATCACAGGCAGATAGTTGATTTCACAAGGAGTAACTTAGGCTATATTGGGTTACCGCCCAAAAAATTAAAACCCCAAATAACACGCGGGCGAAGTCGCGGGGAACAGCTAGTATCTCATAAAATCATTGTAGAGGAATTACTCTGTTTTTATTACATCAATGTCGTCTGTTCTGTTCATTTGTGGTTATGAAAATGAAACAATGTATAATACTTTATTTGACAGTTAGCACTTTTATAAATAATTTAGCAGTTAATTTTTTTCACACTGGGCACGCAGACCTGTATCGTGAGCGCCTAACACCTTAACAAAACAGAATTAGTGCATGGCTGACTTTACAAAGCCTTCCCTTACTATATATACATCCACCCATGTTTACATAAACATACATACATACATCTATATATATATATATATATATATATATATATATATATACCTAATCAGGTCATAAATTCTGTCACATGTTTAATATAAAATAATTGAAACAAGTTTATTCATTATGTAACCATTTATATACCAAAATGAACTTAACAAAACATAGATTCTTATGACACTAAAGTTTATTCAAAATGACCTCCGTGATTTTGAATACAGGCCTTCAATCTGCGCGGCCAGTTGTCTATCGCAGCACGAATGAGGTCCATGTCAATATCGGCGGCTGCCTTAATCAAGGATGTCTTGAGTGACTCCAAATTGGGATGAGGCTTTGAGCACGCCTTTTCCTCCAAGTGTTGCCATATCTTGTAATCTAACGGATTCAAATCTGGACTGGAGGACGGCCAGTCTTCGTGCCGGATGAAGTCGATTTCACGCACCGCCAGCCAGTCTTGTGTGCTCTTTGCTCTATGAGCTGGCGCCGAATCTTGTTGGAATACCCAGTGCCTGTTATTGAACATGGTATGAGAAACAGGTTCCACAAGGTTCGTCAGGACTGTATTTTGATACACAACTGCATTCGTTTTTACACCTTACTCACAAAAATGTTCCTCTGTTAAGCCCCAATAAGAAACTCCCAACCATTCCATGAGCAAGGATGGAAAATGACCTCGTTGGACACGCGGGAATACGGTGGCTCGCTTCTTCACTACTGTGTGCGTACACCTTATCATTTTGTTTGTTGTAGCTCTCTTCAACGGTAAAAGTATTTTCATCCGAAAAAAGAATTTCCCGATATTTTTTTCCCGCGTACCGCTTCAACAAAGTGCGGCATCTCTTCAGTCTCAGGTCCATTAGGCGAGCATTCAAACGATGTCCTGTTTTTCTTCGATATGCCAGAAGCCCTAAGTCTTCATTTAACACCCTTTTCACGGTGGTTCTGCTTAACCTCATCTGAAGGGCCAACAGTTTTTGCTTACGTTTGGGATTTCTTTGAATTCGCGCCTTCACAGCTTTTATCACTGCTGGAGTCCTAACAGACCGAGGGCGACCACTTCTTGACCTGTCATCTACACAAGAGTCTTCATTGTATCGTTTGATGGTACGATAAACGAATCTTTTGGTTATATTCAAATTTTTCAGTATGTCAAGAATTTGAATTGGCGCGTAACCGCAACGATGCAACGCAATACCTGCAACACGGTCTTCTTTAAGCGTCCACTCCATATTTAAAAATGAGTAAATTTCTAAAAAGTATACAGTTTTATTTTCATGAAAAATTCAAAATTCGAATTCAATAAACTTTTTTGTGGCCAGCATTCTAAAAGAAAAGTTTTTACTGTGTGACAATACTTTGACCTGACTGTGTATATATACACACATACGAAGGGCCACTGAAAGTTTTTAGAACTGGCCACTTGTAAACCATATAATAAAACAATAAGTTCAAATTTTGAAAATGGATCTTTTTGCAAATATTATTGTGTATTTATTTTATTAATTAGTTATTTGTTTACGGTTTGGCAGCAAATTGAAAATTGTCTACGTCACGTCACCATGAACTTAACGCGAGAAAATTTTCGTACAATGATTTTTTATGACTATCGATGTCATTTAAGTCAACAAGAAAGTTATGATAAACCTTGATTGGCCTTTCACGATGAAGCCCCATCTCATCCCACTGTTTACAACTGGTTTAATGAGTTTAAATGTGGTCGCACTAATCTCACCAATGATCTGCGTGAGGGACGGCCTTCTACGGCGACGACTGAAGATAACATCAGTGTTGTGCGGCGTATGATAGAGACTGACAAAAGAGTGACTTATCAGTAGATTCGGGCAAGCTTGGGCATCGGTATGAGTCAAGTGTACAAAATCCTCCATGTACATTTAGAAAAACAGTTACTGCAGAGTGGTGCACTAGCAATTGTTTGCCACTGTCTTGGAAAAAGCTCGGATGAAACGACCTCGCATTAAGATCCTCCTTCACCACGACAACGCCCCGTCGCACACAGCCAAGCAAACAATCGACTACTTGGTGACGTCAGACGTGGAATTGCTGGGTCACCCGACCCATAGCCCTGACCTTGCACCTTGCGATTTTTATTTATTTCCGAAAATAAAGGAAAAACTTCCAGGAAAACGTTTTATGGACGCCGAGGAAGCAGTTGCATGGTCATGCGTCACTCATTGTACAGATGATTTGCCTTTGCCTTAATCGTCACGTTTTGCAGATGGATAAACGATAGCGACTGTCTCACTGGTCTAGTGACCGTAAGCGCTACTGTTGTTTATGTAATCACAGGTTAAAATCCTGGGTCGGACCAAAAAATCAGTAACTTTTTTTTCTGTTAAGAAATTCTTTGTAGCATCCCGGAGTCAGAAAATTAACGGTGTTTCAACCCCGTACCTCGGAAAGCACGTAAAGGCGTTGGTCCTGCGCCTGGTCGCTATCCAATTGTGACGGATTGAGTGAGTCATCGCGGATGAGAGTGAGGGAATACAGAGTAGAGTGCATCTGTGTTTGAGCACTTACTTGAGCACTATAAGACTATCCTGTGTACATAGTTAGGCGCCGAAACTGGCCGAGTTAGAGAACATTATTAGACGATAGGGATAAAAGACGTTTAGCACTTTTGTCGCCGCTGTGATATTTTACGCCTGGCATAAAGAGGCAGCTGTAGCGCTATTTATCGGAATCCAACAATTCATTACACCTATTTCGTTCCGTGAGTATCGAATAGGGGCAATGGATTGTCGGTGATGGATTCCTTTACACCGGAAACACACGGTTAGAGTATATAATAAATTAAAATATTTGATGCAAGGCCTGTAGATAACAATAAAAAATAAGCTTTTTCTAATTTGAAGCAGAGATAATAATTAAAAATATAATAAATTTAAAACAACAATAACCACACAACAATAAACAATAAACAACAATAAACAAACAATAACAAAATAAGTGCGGACTGCAACCTCAGAAAGTCGTGGGTGCGAACCCACCATTCGACTCTGTGGTGAACCACTTCTAACACAAGCCTTTTAGGTTTACTTACAAGTATAAGAAATATTATATTAATAGCGTTACTAGTATTATATTTTAATAAAAAGTATCCGAGAACTCGATAGCAACTCTTCTACACATACTGAAATTTTATTGTTCTGGTTTCAGTCCGAAAACCCTCGTATACCGGGAGCCCTCGTACTATGGTGACTACTTTTGCGTCTAAGCCGGTAAAAGTCTGTACACAACAAAGATTAGGCGGTAGCTTTTAGCCTAGGAGTCTGTTTGGGACGGCAAAACTATATTTCTTATTCATATAGCCAAGAAACAGGGCATCTGGTCACCAAGTGTTTGTTTAAAAGGTAAGAGAGATAGATAGATAATTGCAGTACCATTGTACAATAATTATAGGCTGTGATGGATTACATCTTAGTTCTCAGGGGCGAGGAAGCATCGGTGGCTTCCATTGTTAAAAATTTACTGGAGATGTTTTTTTTTATGGGATAAGGGTGAAACGAACATACAGTGCACCTAATGGTAAATGTTTACTGTGGCCCATAGACATCTACATCTATCCTTGATTACGAATCAAAATGCAGATGCGTTTTCACCCGCAAGGACTATGATGAAATGCCTCGTTTCCAGTACAAAAGGTCTCCGGTTTTTTACACTCACCATATAAAACACAGCAGCGTTAAGCTGCTATTTTACGCTGGTATTCTATGAGAGTGTGGTCCTACCCCGGTCGAGCCGACCCATGCTACATCTACACCAGTAATATAGCTGCTGCATGGCTCTACCATGTAAATATGTTTCTGCGCTCCGGTAGAGACTTTCCTTCAGGTAGATCATTTGTCATTCTAATATAACAAAAACAAACCCAATGATTAACACAGTAAGTAAAAAAACCGACTCCGTAATAAGTTTAATGAAAAGATAGATTTTGTACAGTGGTAGAGCCACGCGGCAGCTTTTGCTGTCGCACGGATGGGCCGGCTCGAACCGGGGTGGTACCATGACCTCACAAAAAACCAGCGTGAAGTAGAGGTTTACCTCTGCGTTTCGCTTGGTGAGTGCAGGTGGCCGGAGGCCCTTTTTACTGGGAATGAGGCATTCCATCTTAGTCCTCATGGGTGACAACGCATCTGCATTTTGATTTGTAATAGAGGATAGATATAGATGTCTATGGGCCGCAGCAACCACTTACCATCAGGTGGACTGTGTGCTCGTTTGTCACCCTTATCCTATGAAAAAAAAAAGATAATTTTTTTATATATTTATACCCTATATCACTTCCACATTGAAGACGAATCTTGAGACACCTCATGCGCTAAATTCCATCTAGCCGTTTAGGTTATAGAGTGTGCGTACATAGATACTCCTTCTGGGGTAACAGCTTCAGAGGAGATTTGAATCGAGATTCTCAGGTACTGTAACCACTAAGTCACACGTTCGTCACCTTAAAATACAATCCAAGTGGCAATTAAGGTTCGGTATCAAAACAGCCCAGCGATACAAGGAAGCTGGGTCACAAGATAGTTATAGGCCGAATGGGATGGTGTCAGTGCCGCATTTAGGCGCCGCTATAAAAGTATTAATTGCACTGTGACTTGGAATATAGTCGCGATGAATGTAGTATATGTATCGAATGAAGGTGAAACCTCTTTTTTATTTCTTCTCTGCATTATTTATGAATACTGCTTTTAAATAGATATATACCTCTTCTGCATCAGCCCGTGAAAGTACACGTGATATGGTATGGTATCCTTACCGTTGTAACGATTGTCACTTCTAGAAGGCGGATTGATGATCACATTGCCAGGAGTGTCACACTCATAACACTCCCCCTCCTCCGATCGCGGGTATGGGCATTTCCTATAGTCGCTTCGTAAAACATCTACAGAACCAAAGACCACAATCCACGACTTTTCTGCCACCAGGGCGACGCCACTAGAAAGTGAGGTATAATATTTGACAGATTTCATAGCGGGGAAGTTAATTTGTTATGGAAGTGTAATAGTTATTGTCGCTTTCTGTACTATTAGCTATACTTATTTTATATCAATAACACAGATATTCATAAAATTAAAAGAATTAAAAAAAAAGTTAAAAATGTGCAAAAAATTAAAGAGTAAACCACTGACGGATTGTTTTGTGTATTGATATAATACTCTAGAAACTTATAAACTTTTTTTAAAAACCAACTTCTCAATTAAATTACATTGTGTAACAAAAAACTTTACCTCAGTATCAACTAGCGACATCTGGTGAGCAGAAAATTACTAGGCCTCATTGAAGTGATGTGTTCTCTCACAGCCCCACCATGCTTACTATTGTAAGTTTTAATCATCAAACGATTGAAGATCACGTGACTTAGTGTTCAGTGCACTCTAAATGGGATTTGGGTTCAAAGCCGAGCGAAAAATTAAAACATAAGTTTTCAGCAGTAATTGTCAATGAAATTTTCTGCTATTGGATTGGAAAAGAAAAGACAAAGTGACGTGTTTGTTACGTTTGTTTGTTTAGTTTGCTACGCATTTTAATAACGTTATATAGCCACTGAAAGTACGATAGTTATCGTAAATGTAAGACTTTGAGCAGCAAGACATTTTTTTCTATTAATAAAGATATTTAATTGTCTTACTGTAGCTTATAAATATCTTAGTTATTACATAGTTGGTGGTCTTTCAAATAAAAAAGGACGGCTTGGTAGCATAGAACTAAGCGTTTGATTGCGTTACTGCGGTACCCGGGTTTGATTTGTACATAAAACAAGTATATGTATGACTGCAAGTAATTGTTTCGGGTCTATATATTAATAAAATTCTTTCACCATATAGAAGAAACTCTTAATATGAACGTAACGGTTTTCAAAACAAAAGATGAAAATGGTTCTGGGATGAATGTGTTTGATTCTCGGGTCGAATCCAGATTCGATCCAAAGATGTCATAACAGGAGTACACTAATCGTGATTACAATAATACTTACACACATTCTTACTGTATTTAATTATTCTTTTTTTTTCGTATAATCTTATTAAAATACATACATAACATACATAAACTTTCTAGTCTTGTTGTAACACAAAAGGGTCTGCTCGACCGGGCTCGACTTCTGCAGTACAAATTTATTTTATTACACTTTTGTCATTATTTCTTCATACTTGTCCAATGATCCAATCTATTGTAGTATTAATTTCTATATTTTGGTCACAACATCTTTTTTTTTATCAAAAGTAAAATTATATATTTATTTTTTGGAATATTTTAGGGTTTTGATCTGTTTGTTTTAGCTTTACTATAATAAGCAAGCATAACAATTAATTGGTATAATGCTAAGGCGAGGCTGAATGATAATTGCGCACGGTATGTCAGCGGGTGATTCATTCGTCTCACCGTGTGCGTACAGCCTATTTTGCTCCGAGATCAATTTAGTGATGTCATCGCTAATGAATGTGCGTTCGCGATCATTTCGTATGTAAACGCCTCAATCATTGTAACGCGCCAGTTTAGTGTAAAAGTAATCAAATCCATTTCTAGAACAATTACATGGATACGTATTCGACTTGCTGTGTACGTACAATCAGGTACAATTAAACGTGTCAAGTTTTGTTAAATTTATGACCCTTATTCCGTTGTGATATGATGCAGATTTTGGTCTGACGTAACGTTACAATTTCGTACATAATTATGCAAATCGCATTGAGTGGTATACTTTGTTTTTTTTTTTTAAATATGACAAAGGAATATATTATACATAATACTTAGTGCATTAGCCAGATTATAGTAATATTTTTTTTATGGGCGAGCCAGAAAAGCGCTATAAAAAAAACGGCCAAGTGCGAGTCGAACTCGCGCACCGAGGGTTCCGAACAAATCCGTAGATATATAAGTTTAAAATTATTAAAAATATTTTTATTATATGTCACTAAAAATTTATGCTTTTTGCAATTTTTCCTTCTATCTACCTGTGCTACCTATCTGTGCTATAAAACGTTAATTCGTACCAAATTTCAAGATTCTGAGTTCACGGGAAGTACCCTGTAGGTTTTGATTCCCTTGCGAATGTCAAAAATTTGAGGCATAAACGGCTGTATCTTTTGATTGCGTTGGCTTAGAAGTTTGATTTCTCTCCAAGGGACAGTAGACTTGAGTATTTGATTTGAATTTCAGCTTGATATCTCCACGCGTTCCTGAAAAAGGGTCTTGATAGACATACATACAGACAGACGGACAACAAAGATCCTATAAGGGTTCCATTTTTTCCTTTTGAGGTGCGGAACCCTAAAATTCAAGAAAATATACACAAAACACCATTGTTACTCGATGGGCTAATGGTCACAAACACGACTGCTGATTTTAAGGTCCTCAAGAAATTAACACTAGCAGGCCGGAGTCAGGACGTTGATGGTGTTTCACTGTCTCTGAAGTACGTAAAGCCGTTTGTTGTGTCTCTGATCTCTCCCCGGTCGTGTCTGACTATGAGTGTGAATGGGTCCATATGATTGCAATTGGCCGAAAGACTACTTCTGTCCTTAATTAAGAATCAAAATACAGTTGCGTTGTAACTCCTTAAGAATAAGATTAAACGTCTCGTTGCTAGTAGAAAGGCTGTCCGTTGTCATTACTCGCCATACGAAACACAGCAGCATTATGCTGCTATTTCACATAGGCGTTTTATGCAAGCCTGGTCCTTCCCCGGTTGAGCTGACACGTTGGTGCTGCAGTCACAACATGCTGCATAGTTGCTCTACCAAGTGCTGTAAAATTTTGAGGCATGCCATTACGTCTTGAACTATCATGTGTTGTGATAGAAACTATCGCGATCAAAAGTTATTTAATTTCTTTAACATAAATCAATAGATAAGTCCGCAAAACGACTTGTAATTTACCCGCCCATTAATCGGCGGGATATGGAGATGACGGTTTTACGTTTAAATAAACGTATCATAAGCAACTTTTTTTTAAATTGTCATTAAAATGTTGGCGGAGTATTTCGTTATCATGAGAAAAGGGTTTACATATCTTGTGTAATTGTAAAAAGCGCTGCGTATTGCGGTGCAAGTGAGTCATGTATCCCATACTATCCCGTGGGTATAAGAGGCGACAGTGAGAAACTTGGAACAGGAAATGAGCAGCAGCATCTTTATGACAGGGCATTGTGGTGGTGTTGCGAACTCTTCCTTGCCCCCGAAACCTTCCTAGTAATGATAGACCCTGCCTGTGCTCATACGACTTATCGTGTAGTTTATTCATTAAGTTAATAATTGTTGGTCTTAGATTATTTTAAGTTGCTAGTATTAGAACAGTATAATATTTTTTTCGAAGTGATGACTCTGTGGTGCAGTGGCTTAGCAATTAGGTGCAACGATAAGGGCCGCGGGTTCAATTCCGCACGGAACAAGTATTTGTATGGCCTACAAATACTTAATTGTTTCGTGTCTGGATGTTTGTCCTTGTAAAATTTATGTATGTAAGCTGCCTCCACGATACAGGAAAATTCATAGTGTGGAGGTAACGTTTATTGGAAAAAAAAAATTAGAAAAATAAGTCCACCTGATGGTAAGTAGATGCTGTGGCCCATAGACATCTACATTTATCCTCGATTAAAAATCAAAAAGTAGATGTGTTGTCGCTCTTTTCTTTCGAAATCTCTCGCTTCCAGTAAAATGGGTCTCCGGTTCTCTACCCTCACCATACGAAACACAGCTGCATTAAGGTGCTATTTTATGCTGGTTTTCTGTGTGTTCAAATAAATAACATCTTGATTTAAAAAAAAAACTTTTTGAATATAAAGTTTTTGTTTGTCAAACGTTATTAATTTAATCTACTATCGTTTAAAACATGTGCTATAATTTATTATACTAATATTTTCGTAAAACTTATTTGCCTATACTTTCTGCTTTCTTTAATCTTTTTAACACATTTATAATATTGTAATTGTATCTTATGTAAGTAGTATTTAAGATCTCCAATTGCTTATGTCTCAATCGAATTTATTTAATCCATTCAATTGTTAAATATTGCAAACTTATGTGAGTACTAACTGTTCATTAATAAGAGTTTGAAAGAATAAATATATTAAGTTTTGTTATTACACATAATAAGAAAGTAGCTAGAAGTGTATGTACGTTGCTGTCTAGGTAGATATTACCTTTCATTTCTGCGAAAATTTTAGAGTAAGAAAGCGTCTGCACGGCTCTGATGTAAATTGGTCGATGTATCAATATTTATAATCTATTTTTTTACCGAGTTTCTATCGTATTGATTGTTTATTAAGGGATTTAAATTGAGCGAGCAAACTGTACGCTACCAAGGCTCTTTGTTTATACAGAGCTGATTTATAATTAGTTAAGTCTGTGGCGATCGTAAACATTCAGAGTGCATCCCTAACTTCTCGACATCAATATTCAACTGGAGCGTTTATTATCATATCTCATTATACGAGTTAGTGCTTGTACAGGCCGGGGTAGTGCGGCCCCTTCTTAGGTTATGACCTTACAACTAAGCACTAAATTTCGCTCTTAAAACAACGATTGGAAACCGACCTTAGGTTGCCCAATTAAGGTGTACATTAGTGTGATAATGCCTAGATGTAAAGTCGAGAATCAGTTTTGAGATGCAATTTGGAAATGAGATCCGGAGGGTAGCTGTTACCCTTAAGGGGTGTAGGGGGTACGGATGGGAGACTTACCACTATTATTTATAAGGGTGGGGTCAGTCGACGGATAGCTGGCTAGATATAATATAGGTCCGCTTCGACTGCAACCGCCTGCGTACGAAAGCGTGTTTTGGTCCAGTACTATCGAGCCTTACGCAATTTCTTACGCATAAGTGTTAGAATTAAAACCGAATAATGTATTGGAATTACACAGAAGTAAAAAATGTATAATTATATGCTATATTCCTTGAAACTTCATCATTTATTTAATAAAATAAAACAGGTAAACAAAAAGTCACATGTTCCTATGCTGTATAGCTAAATAAAAAAAAAACACTGGAAATTTAAATTTTAGTTCGAATGCTATGCTTGATTATTGCAAAGGAGATTAACATTTACACTCTACATCTTCATTTTTTTTTGTGGTAGAGCCATGCTGCAGTAATATTGTGGTTGCAGCACGAATGGGTCGGCTCGACCGGGGAAGGACCACGCTCTCACATAATACCAACGTAAAACAGCAGCTTAATGCTACTGTGTTTCGTATGGTGAGTGTAGAGAACCGGACACCCTTTTTACTGGAAATGAGGCATTCCATCTTATTTCTCACAGGTGACAACGCATCTGCATTTTGATTTGTGATAGAGGATAAATGTAGATGTCTATAGGCCACAGCATCCACTTACAAATGGACTGTGTGTTCGTTTGTCAAACTTATGCCTATAAAAAAAACTCTTTACTTTCACAAAACGATCCATTTGCATAGTTTATTAGGAAATTGTGTAAATGGATCACCAGTTTCCTTGCTGATCGGAGCATCAAAGTCGTAGTAGATGGTGCATGCTCTGATTTCAATCCTATCAACGCTGGTGTTCCACAAGGCTGCGTGCTATCACCAACGCTGTTTCTCCTGCACATCAATGATATATTGCCAACTGGTCACATTCATTGCTATGCAGACGACAGCACTGGTGATGCCTTATATACAGGCCGTGCCAATATTTCTCGGGAAAACGTCGCCGAGTACCGGGACAAACTTGTGTCTGAAGTCGAGTCCTCGCTGAACAAAGTCGCGGATTGGGGCGCGGCTAAATCTAGTAAAGTTCAATCCCCAGAAGACACAAGTTTGCGCGTTAACAGTTAAAAATAACCCCTTTGTCGTATCTCCTCAGTTTCAAGGCACTCCCCTTGCTGCCTCAGCTAGCATCGGAATCCTCGGCGTTGACATATCGAATAGTGTGCAGTTTCGTAGTCACTTGGAATGGAAGGTCAAATTGGCCTCTAAAAAAGCTTGCTCTAAAAAAAGCTTGGCGTGCTTAGCAGAGTGAGACAGTATTTTATGCCGGCACATCGCTTGCAACTTTACAAAGCGCAAGTTCGGCCTCACATGGAATACTGTTCTCAACTCTGGGCCGGGGCACCCCAGTGCCAGCTTCTTCCACTTGACCGCATCCAGCGCAGAGCGGTTTGAATCGTCGACGACCGAGTTCTTTCTGATCCGCTTGATACACTGGCACTGCGTAAGGATGTTGCATCCCTTTGCATTTTCTATCGAATTTACCACGGGGAGTGCTCTGAGGAATTGTTCGAATTAATTCCAGCCGCCGAATTTCACGAACGCACATCGCATCAAAATTCATGATACCATCCCCACCATCTGGATGCTTGGCGGTCCACGAATATATGTATTACTAGGAGTTTTCTTCCTCGTACAACTTCTCTGTGGAATTGTTTACCACCGGCAATTTTTCCGAACCGATACGACTTAGGGACCTTCAAAAAAAAAGCTTACATCTTTCTAAAAGGCCGGCAACGCATCTGCAATTCCCCTGGTGTTGCGGTTGTTCATGGGCGGCGGTAGTCACTTACAATCAGGTGAGCCGCATGCTCGTTTGCCCCCTCTTCTATAAAAAAAAGATTTCGAGAATAATCATGATCGCCACATTGAGACAACGCAGTGTATTTTAGTGCTTAGCAGTGTATAGTTATAATAGTTTTTTTTAATAGCAGAGAGAAGCATGTGGCTCACCTGGTGGTAAGTGACTACCGCCGCCCATAAAATTTGCAGATGTGTTGTCAGCCTTTTTTAAAAGCATCTGCAAATTTGTTGAAGATCCCAAGTCGTATCGGTTCGGAAAAATCTCTGGTGGTAGTCGATTCCACAAGGTAGTTGTACGAGGAAGAAAACTTCTTCTAAATCGCCAATCATCCAGATGGTATGAATGGTATTGCGAGTTTTTTCGCGATGTGCGATGGCGAAATTGAGCGGCTGGAATTAGTCCGAACAATTCCTTAAAGCACTCTCCGTGGTAGATGCGATAAAATACGCAAAGAGATGCAACATCTCTTCTCAGTGCCAGTGAGTCAAGCCGGTCGGAAAGAACTCGGTCGTCGACGATTCGAACTGTTTTGCGCTAGATGCGGTCAAGTGGAAGGAGCTGGCACTGGGCAGCCCATCTAGTGTCGAGTAACAGCAAAATAGAAGAAATAACATCCTTGCAAGAAACAGTACGTTAATATATTTTTTATAGTTTTTTATTATCATTAACGATTGTAGAAAGTCAATATGCTTAACGCCGCTGGTATCATAAAATAAAATTGAGTGTAAATCTGTAATATTTATTCCTTCCATAATCCGTAAGTCCATTAGGTTCGATAAGAATAGTTTAACGGGTTCTATATTATGTTAAGTACGGGAGATAATAGTTAATTAATTTGCAAAGATATACTTTTAAGCGTTTTTGACTCAGGTTGGGCGTATTGTCGGGTTTTAATGTCAAGGTGGTGGGTAGTGATTGATTTGTTGGTGTATTATTATTTCCATCTAATGTGATTGTCTCGTTAGTCGTAAACGGGACTGCTGATATGCTTACTGGAAGAAGAAGAACTTATTATTTTTGCTTCTTTAGATGTACTCGTTTACCAGATTGGACTAAATATAGATACTCGTAATTTTTAAACAGAAATTAGCCGTGGTTAAGGTCTTTTTTTTATAGGATAGGGTGACAAACGAGCACACAGTCCGACTGATGGTAAGTGGTTGCTGTGGCCCATAGACATTTACATTTATCCTCATTTGCGAATCAAACTGCAGATGCGTTGTCACCCGTGAGGACTAAGATGGAATGCCTCTTTTCTCTCTGGGTCTCCGGTTCTCTACACCCACCATACGAAACACAGCAGTTGCTGCTATTTTACGCTGGTATTCTGTGAGAGCGTTGTCCTTCCCCGGTCGAGCCGACCCATTCGTGCTACAACTATACTACTAATATAGCTGCAGCATGGCTCTACCACGTGCTGGAAAGTACTCTAAACGTCGGGAATTTAAAATAAGTTAATATACGCGACGAAATCCGTAGAATTTAGTTTCATTTAAACATACTTCTTTATGTATAATGTGGTGACCAGAAAGTTGTTATAAATTTCGATAGATGTCGTAAAACCATATCGTTTACGCCAGGCATAGAAGAGGACAGCGATGGACACCAACGTCAAAAGTGCTAGATGTCTGTTACTCTTGAATGTCTCGTCGGTCTAGTGGTTGTAATAGTGCGACTGCTTATCATGAGGTCCCGGCTTCAAATCCCGAGTCAGCACAAAAAATCAGTTATTGAGATTTTCCATCAACAAGTTTTCAGTAGCTGCCCAGAGTTAGATAGTTGGCGATGTCTTATCCCTTGCCTCGGAAAAGCACGTAAAACCGTTGCGTCTGCGTCTGATCTCTCTCCGGTCGTGTCGGGTTACCCTCCCACCGGACTTTGAGAGTGAGGGAATAGAGAGTGCACCTGTGCTTGCGCATACACTTGGGCACTATAATCCTGTCCTGGGCCGATGGCTAATCTCCGTAGAGGCTGGCCGATGTGACCGAAATTCGGTCTGGAGGACAATTACTGTCTGTTCGCCCGTCAAGCGTCTCTACAATGAGACGCTCATGTCCATATGTGGGCTCTAGGACTGATGAGGATATAGTATATTTAGGGCATATTCATTATTTGAATAAAACTAGTTCATTGCGTTTTTCAACACGACAAAATCGGTAAAATTAGATTTATTAATAATCTGTAAAAATTGCTTTATTATTTGATGAAAATGTGTAAAATTTGTTTTTTAAAATCCGTAAAATTAGTTTTATGCCATGTTTAGTATTAGCGTAATTTTAAGAAATAATCAGCATATTAATTGTTTGTCTTCATTAGCTTAGTTCCAAATATCGTACGTCGTTTGAACGACGAAATTAACGATGCAAATGTTTTAATTTAAATGCTAGCAAGAGTTTCGTGTAACTTTACAACACCTTATAATGTTTATACTTAACAACTGCCGAAAACTAAATTAGAACTTCATTATAAAATATTAATTTCACGCCTATCTAATTACGGAAGCGGGGAAATACATCATATAAAACGTATCCATTGCTTATCCGATAAAGTATAATTTTAAAGAATTAAGTTTCTTTTTTAAAGTAATCACTTTACAATTTAACAATAAATTAAAATGGTGGTAGTTCACAGTTCGATGTTATAGCTAATTTAACAGTAGGGTAGACTGGGTACGGTTGTGACAATTTTCAATGGATCGCCGATAATTTTGTTAGTATGCCACTTAACTGGAAGAAAGATGTATTTTATATTAAAGTATACATTTATCTACGTTCCTATGCGAGCAATATATTTCGATTCCAACCGGCACCAATGAAAATGTTAATTATAATTTGAAGTGCTAATTTACCTTGTGATCGGCGATGATGGACATAGTGAGGAAATCTGTATGTCAGAGAAATAAAAAATTCGAAGGCATGTGAATTATGCCGGCACGCATTATCCCGAAACATGCCAGTGTTGGACGAGAGCCTTTTTATTGTAAGATTACGGACATTTCACATCTTTGACTTTGCTCGCTGTCGCTGGTCGGGGTGTTTCACATCCGAAATATGAGAGATGGCATTCATATATAAGTAGAGAATTAAACAGAATAGTTTAATATTCTAAAAAATACTGTTCCAGAGCAACATTGGACTACCGGTCCAAAACCGACATGGGACATAAATATTTAACTTACTAGCTGTGCCCGCGGCGTAGCTCGCGTATATAGATTTTACATAAAGAATTTGTCGTTTAGGTAAGAGAATATTAAACGATTTATATCATTACTGTATCAATAAGTGGTAAGAAAATAAATCATTATCATCCAAGTTCTAAGTAGTTTATGATAGAGCTTCGGTGTAAACGACGTTAGAAGTAGACTTAGCCGGGGTGTACACAAAAAGGTTACGGGGACTACTAACGCGGGAAAAAGCAACATAGAGTTGGCCATGTGCAAAACAGTCAGTACTGAGGTGCACTCCTACAACGCGTAAATTTTGACCTTGCGCTTTATTTACGGTCATCGCATAACACACGCTGACTGTAACTGGGAACTGAACGCGCTTAAAACTGAAAGGAAAGTTACTTCTTAATGGAGGGTTTTTTGGCAGAGCTGCCAGATTAAAAAAACTCATTCAGCGCTAGGACAACACCAAAAGCGCTAAATTTCATGTAAACAGCGCTTTAAAAAAGACCTAGATTTCGCGCTAAATTAACTACAAACAAAGTTTGTGTTTTTTATTATAATTTATAATTCAAGAAAATATAATCATAATAAAGAAAACAACATTAAGTTTTTTTCTGGCAATATTTTTTGATGTGTCAATACTTCGCAGGACATCGACTTATAATTATGGCAATTGCTGTCAACAGTAGTTAGTACTACTCTACGTAACTTTTAACTTAGCTGTGTTCTAAACAACTGACTGAAACTGAATAAAGCAAAATAAATGCGTTGCCAAAACCATGAACGAAAACTTTAATGAAGGGGATTTCCCCGCTTTTAGTCGTCGGTAAAAAAATCAAGTTGATCATCCTAAAGGGGAAGCCGGGAGATCCATAGCACAAGGTATCCTAGTTTGGACTCGTCTCCCATGCTCTTTGTTTTGTGGAAAAAATATGTTTGAAAAAGATAAACTGCAATGTACTATTTGTGGAAAAAAATAATAAAGGTCATTATTATTATTATCGGTAATGTGGACTAACAGTGCTGCTTTAAAAGAGTTAATAACCCGCTAGTTGCTACAATTTTGAAATGTGTGCTAAATACACCAAAAAGCGCTGGATTAAGTGCTAGGTGCTAAAATTTCGAAATGCGCGCTATACATTCCAAAAAAGCGCTAAATCTAGTTCCCAAAGCGCTAAAATGGCAGTACTGATTTTGCGTATATTATAAATACAATATCACGACATTTCGTTGCAATTTTGTTATTTTTGGTCGGGTTTCGTTGTATATTACGTATATATGTTGTTGTTTATTATATGTATAGATTAATTAAAAAGTACCGTGACGTGCCGTCAAAAAGGAAACGCGCTCCAACTAGAAGGTTTTCAAGTAAAGCTTTACTTAGTTCACCCGTTTGAAATAACGCAGTGCGTAGTGGAATCAATTAGCATAAATAAATTACTTTTGATCTTGTACTAGATTTTATTTAATGTCCGATAATGACTCGACTTCTCGACCTATTGTTGTTTACCGTGTGTTTATTTTATGTTAACAAGACACTTTAGCTCGTAACTGCCAGTTATTGTTGTTTCATAATTCATAATTTTAATGAGTTTTGTGATAAATAATTAAAAATTACATTATAACATTTTAAATTGAGACTTCGTCACTTTAGATCCGAAATTAGGGTATTGATAACTTGACAATAATCGGGTCAATTACCTTATATTTTGAAGGAAATATTTAAAAATATTTTATTAGTGTTGTGTTCGAATTATCAAATATTTACAATGTGATTAATATATTATATTGTAATTATATATAAGGGTCAATGAAGCGTCCATATTTTCTGCCGACTTCCAAAAAGGAGACAGTACTCATTCGACTGTATGTTTTTTTTATGTGTGTTACCTCATAACTTTGTACTGGGTGAACCGATTTCGATGATTCTTTTTTTATATGAAAGCTGATAGTTCTCATGTGGTCCCATATGAATTGATGAAGGACAGACCAATGGTTATTGAGTTATTCTTAAATAACCTATATTGAATTCGCTTATATTGAAGTCGGCTGTACAAAATTTTTTATTTTAAATTATTACCTATAAGATGGTGGTAATAAGTGTGATTACCTATAGTTTAGATTTAGAAGCTAATCTACAGGCCCGAGGGCTAGATTTTAAGGTATAGAGGGAATGAGGTGGAGGCTTATAAGCCGCTTTCACTTATCATGTAATTCGTCATGATAAAAAAGACAATGTACTTTGAGAAATATACTATTAAAAATATAATTTGAATATCGAATTCGAAACCTCTTTTTAATAACGCTATCGCTCTATTCCATTAATAATTTGTCATGACGCGTTCATTTAAACAATAACACTCTTAGTCCTTATAATAATATAAAATGTAATATACAAAAAAAAAAAATTTCTTTCTAAAAAGCAATATACTTATATATATTAACATTTCATTTAGCCGTTAGCCAAGTTTCAAACAAATGAATACGAGTTTATTATCAATTACCCTTTCATATTCGTCATTGACATTTAATATGCGCTACTTAAGTACTTATTAGAAATAAATGTCGTATACTATAATATTTAAACCTCAACACACACAGTCAGTTAAACTGAACAGTTTAAACGGATGTAAGCCAAAACGATTTCTCCACTTCAAATTTCAACTTAAGGTTTCACAGTTTACAGTTCACACTCACGATCAGTATTTGGATGTACGTCAGTTCAACGGATCAGTTTAACTGACCGTGTGCCCAAAAAAATCCATGGGTTGCCGCCAGTTAAAAATTTAACTTTTTTTACGTGTACGTACTGCAGCTATATTAGTGGTATAGTTGTAGCACGAATGGGTCGACTCGACCGGGTAAGGACCACGCTCTCACAGAATACCAACGTAAAATAGCAGCTTTACGCTGCTGTGTTTCGTATGGTGAGTGTAGAGAACCGGAGACCCTTTTTATTGGAAATGAGGCATTTCATCTTAGTTCTCACGGGTGACAACGCATCTACTTTTGATTTTTAAAAGAGGATAGATGTAGATATCTATGGGCCGCAGCAACCACTTACCATCAGATGAACTGTGTGCTCGTTTGTCACCCTTATCCTATAAAAAAAATTAAATATAAAATTTCACACCCACAGTCAGTTTTTGGGTTTACATCAGTTCAACTGATCAGTTTAACCGACCGGGTGTGTCGAGCATGATAGTGGTATATAATACATTAAAATACATAAATAGATGTGTTTAATTAAACAAAGTAATTTTTTCGCTGTATTATTGCAGAATCAAAAATTAATATGACGTATTTAATTACACTGCCTGACCTTGAATTATGTATAAAAATGTTTATTTAGTTGCAGAAATTTAAATGATTAGCACTTAAGTTTATTTTAGTTTAAAATTTAAAAAACTCTTTTTGTAATGCGGTTCAATATAAAATAATATGCGACTTTTAGTGCGACGTGATAAGGTGCATATTTGCTTCTTATTTCGCTATTCGGTCTGCAAACGAAATAGAGGCAAAGCTCTCGTCATAATGAGGTGTTCGCAACAAACTTCTCGGCGACGCTTCACCGCGGCTGCGGACCGCACTCTCGTATCCAAACACTTCTAAACATGCACGTTGCTTCTGACATTTTCGTTTGCCAACAACACATTGTACTTAGTTTTATAAATATACATTATAATTACTACAGACCCAATTTAAAATAAAAGGTGTTCTGTATGTTATAAAAACTTGTTATTTTTTTTTAACATAAATTATCATCATACATTTTAAAGATGTAGCAATAAACGACGTGAATTATTTTACAAATTAAATTCATACAATATTTTCGTTACTTCTTTTCTAAAGTATCTAGCTTTATTTTTAAACCGGACTGACGAAAACATGCATGCGTCATTCGTAGACTTATTAACCTCTTAACAATAAATAATAATTAATGATGATTGATTTTGCTGAGTTTTTTGTTTGTGCTTACCATTGTGGATCATTATCCACGCAAATAAATATCACAACGTTATTTATGTGATAGAGTCAGCTATAACTGTTTGATGACTACAGCACGAAAAAATCGACTCGACTTTGAAAGGACCACGCTCTCGCAACCAACAAATACGCTCTTGATTAAGTGGTCCCGAAGAACATTTCAAAAATAAATTTCAGTGACTGCCGATTTAATTTTTAATATGTTTGTTCCAAGTTTTCAAACAAAAATTATTAATAAAGAAGTTGACAGTAGCTGCGCGTGTACCGGTCGATAATTAATGTCTGCGATAGTTCCAAAGGGGGTTAATTAATAATAACGGCGTATGGGTGATTAATGAAACCGTACCCTTCCTAATTTATAGTTGGACTTAACCACCCCGTCCCGCGCGTCCCGCCGTCCCAAAGCAAAGTAAATATCCGATACCTCGATGCTTAGTGCAGGTGTACAAATCTTGATACTTGATATTAAGATTGGATACGGCACCAACAAGCATAATATGCTGATATGTTGCTGCATAGAAATTATAATATCAAGGAAGTCCGCTTGATATTAGTACTTAATGCATCATGCTACATAACTGAACGCTTAGTAAATGTCGTAATATATTTGTTACCGAAAAAAATATATAAATTGATTTTGATCTTTTTTTAATGTTCTTGAGAAACTCGAATTCATTCGTAGAGTTTTTTTCATCGCGCTCGCGGCCTTTCATAACTTCTGAGTCAGATGTAACTGGAAAAACCAAATGGTTAACATCACTTACATTACGTAAAATAGCTCAAGGACACGGGAGACTAAAGGTGTTGGACATCCTGCCTCAAATAATTTTGTATCACGTACATGCAAAAAAATTAACTTAAAAAAATGTAAATTAGATATATTTCACCTTAAATATAATAGTTACAAAGAAAATATTGTATTATATATAATATTACTTTTAACTGCTTAGTACTTAATGTTTAATTTATAAGCAAAAATTTTGTTATTGTTTTCTTTTATATTTATACATTTTTTTGGCAAGCTTTTATTGTCTATTAAATATCTGTGGAAACTTCATTGGTTTTTAGGATTACTTTTATATGTTTTATAATGTAATTTATTATTGTACTATATATTTCCCTTAAAAAGCAAATAAATAAATAAATAAAATCCTTACGTCAGACTTAACTTAAAAGCTGAAGGTATGTCCACCTTCAGCCTTTAATAAAATCCAAAATAACTTATTTATTAAGTTGAAGGAATAATACTTTACTTAACGCCAGCAATTCTTATATACATACATCATCATCAACTACTACTACTACAGCCCATCGCAAGTACACTGCTGAACATCGGTCTACGGCCTTCGACATACTAGTTTGCCTCATAGGCGGGGTGGGGGGGGGGGGGGGAATATTTGCCATAGTTGCCGCGCTTAGTAGGCGGGCTTGCAACGGCAATTTTTTTTAATGTTTTGGTTGATATTAAAAGAAATTCTGCTACCCATTACATGTTTCAAAAATACCAGCGTGAAATACTGCGTGTACATTACTTTTTTTATGGTAACTCGTATCTTTTTCCTCGTGGGTGTTAACGCATTTGAATCTTGATTCTCAATTGTGAGGTATATTTGTAGCTGCCAGTGGACTACAATATTCACTTACCATCAACTGCGTGTCGGTTTGTAATGCTTACTTCAATAAAAAAAATTCAAGACCAGCATTTTTTTATAGAATAAGAGTGACAAACGAGCACACAGTCCGCCTGATGATAAGTGGATGCTGTGGCCCATATACATCTATATTTCTCCTCGATTAACAATCAAAATGCAGATGCGTTGTCAACCCTAAGCGTTAAGCTGCTATTTTATGCTGGTATTCTGTGAGAGCGTGGTCCTACCCCGGTCGAGCTGACCCATTCATGCTACAACCATAAAATAGTTGCAGAGTCTCGATTAAGAATCAAAACGCATCAGGTAGACGTTCATATGTCAGATAATCCCGCTGCTTCATTGTGTGTTAGTAGACGTTCATGTATCAGGTAGTCTGGCTGCTTCATTATGTGATGGAAGAAGTTCATGTTGTTAGACGTTCATGCATCAGATAGTCTCGCTGCATCATTATATGATGGGAGACGTTCATGTGTCAGATAGTCCCGCTGCTTCATTGCGTGTTGTTAGACGTTCATGTGTCAGATAGTCCCGCTGCTTCATTGTGTGTTGTTAGACGTTCATGTGTCAGATAGTACCGCTGCTTTATTGCGTGTTAATAGACGTTCATGAATCAGATAGTCTGGCTGCTTCATTATATGATGGGAGACGTTCATGTGTCAGATAGTCCCGCTGCTTCATTGCGTGTTGTTAGACGTTCATGTGTCAGATAGTACCGCTGCTTTATTACGTGTTGTTAGACGTTCATGTGTCAGATAGTCCCGCTGCTTTATTGCGTGTTGTTAGACGTTCATGTGTCAGATAGTCCCGCTGCTTTATTGCGTGTTAATAGACGTTCATGTATCAGATAGTCTGGCTGTTTCATTATGTGATGGGAGACGTTCATGTATCAGATAGTCCTGCTGCTTCATTGCGTGTTGTTAGACGTTTATGTATCAGATAGTCGCGTTGCTTCATTATGTGATGGCAGACGTTCATGTGTCAGATAGTCCTTCTGCTTCATTGCGTGTTAGTAGAATGTTCACGTCTAGTCGTCTTTTTATAGGATAGGGTGACAAACGAGCACACCGTCCACCTGATGGTAAGTGGTTGCTGTGGCCTATAGACATCTACATCTATCCTTGTTTGCGAATCAAAATGCAGATGCGTTCTCACCCGTGAGGACTAAGATGGAATGCCTCTTTCCCATTAAAAAGGGTCTCCGGTTCTCTACATTCACCATACAAAACACAGCAGTTTTAAACTGCTATTTTACGCTGGTATTCTATGAGAGCGTAAAGAAAACTTTAGTGTATAAAATGTCCATTGCTTGGCCTTTCCACGCAAAGAAATTTGCTTCGGGCCTGGCAAGCGTCTAGCGTAAACAGGGTGTTTACAACGCTCTATTTTGAAAACCATAAGAACTTTTTACATGGGGTGACGGACTTTTTCACCGTCGCCACCACACACCACATAATGGAAATTAAACGTGATAAACATTTGTTAAATTAGTTGTAAATATCTTTGTATCTAATAAAAATAAATTTTTCGTCTTATGTGTAGGAAATAAGGTGCGAAGGAATAAATATTTAATTCGAACATGCGTACCTGCAAAGTTGCAGGGCCGCATGTTTGAATAAAAAAGAAACCCACTTTAAATAAATGTTTCCGGTTAAGATATGCGCCCATGTACATTTAACCTATGCAAAACATAACACTAAAGGCTTTGTGTGTGAAGGATTCTTAAAATAAAAAAATAAATAAAAAGTGTCAAGACGCCTGAGTTACGACACATTATTATGAAGACAAGTACGAGCAGTGTATTCGGACTTTGAAAATCTAATTACGTAGCCGGTACCCTTACCTCGATCGCTCCTTCGCGCCGCCCGCCGCCCAGCTTGGTATATTCCACTTTGCGCTCCTGATTATACCTTAGCTATTACAATAATATTTGCTTTTTGGTTATTTAAGGCGATATTATAGTACTTTGAAACTGTTTTGAATCTCTGTAAATCTATTTAAATGTATTTATTGCGCAAAGACATAACATTTTATAAAAATTGAACATATTATAGGATTGAATGTTTGTAAATGCAATGAATTGAATTGGATATAACAGATGAACATACTATACAAAGGTTGTGTAAGGACAGAAACGTGAATTATAATAATATAGATAATCGTATAATTCAAACATCAAGGGCTCACCGCTGCTTCCCGAAACATGTTTAAGGTTGGACATACATAATACGCAGTTTATTTTCTAAAATTCTGTCTGCTTTTGTACTTAATATTTCAATCGACAATAACGTTTCAATCGTCATCATTACAACCCTTCACAAACCACTGCTGAACATAGGCCTCCCCCAAAGAATGCCACAAAGCACGGTCCTGAACCACCTCCGTCTATCGACTTACTGCATTTCTTACCAGGTTGGCACTCCATCTAGTGGGGGGCCACCCCACACTTGGCCTACCGGTACGAGGCTGCCACTCGAGAAACTTCCTCCCCCATCGGCTGTCGGTTCTTTTTTTTCTCTCTTTATTTGGATCACCAACAGACGATACACAATACTAACAAAAATATAAGTCAACAATGCGACTACATGCTATGTGTTCATCTTCTTACATTGATTTTTTTTAAAAGAAAACAGATAATTATATGATAATAAATATACATTGAAAACCAGATTTGATATAGCTACAGTTTGTGGATTTAATGCTATATAATATTAATATTAAATCAAATCTTCTTCGAGCTATATGGCGGGTCCATTGCCACTTCATCGTGCTAATCCGTTGGGCTATGTCAGTTACTCTCGTTCTCCTGCGCATATCCTCATATCTAAGTTTATCATGCAGAGAAACCCCTAAGATAGCTATAGCTCTATAACTCACTTAAGCTTCCTCATACGGCCAGCAGTGTTCACGTCTTAGATCCGTAAGACAGCAACATGCATTGCTTGTACAATCTTGTTTTCAGATTTTGAGGTATACCCGAGCCGAGTTGAATCCGTCGATTGACTTCTCGGTCGAAGGTGAAATTTCCTAGTCGGACTATTTTTTTCAGGTAAACATATTCGTCAACAACTTCGAGCTTAGTGCTCTCAACAACAACCAGCATAGGTGTGACATGATCTTTGTTTTTTCAATATTCATCTTAAGACCTATCCGTTTTGAGGCACTACTGAGATCATTAAGTATAGTACTTAGGTCCTCCAGCGATTCTGCCATAAGGACTATATCGTCGGAAAATCAAAGGTGAGTGATGTACTCGTCATTGACGTTAATACCGTATCCTTTCCAGTCCAGTAACAGAAACTTTTTAATCCAATATAGATTATAAATAATACTTATTGAAAGTCACTCTTTTGTATAATTACCACTGGTAACCACTGGTAAAATCGCCATCGCCATTTCCTGACTTCGAGCAGTAAGCCGACTGCGAATTTCTTGACAGAAAAACTCAACGACTGATTATTTGGGCTGATCCGGGATTCAAGCCTGGGACTTCATGATCAGCAGCCACGTTTAAAACCCCTAGACCAATGAGACAGTCAGATAAGTATATGAATATATGCGTTTCAAATAAAGAGTGTAAAAAAAACTTAAGAGCTCTATTATTTGACATCGTTCTCAACGTACGTCATACGTCATACGAGTTAAAGTTGTAAGTAGAACAAACCAAGTTTGTCCAAGCGCACGAATTATACATGGTGTATTAATACGGTGTTCAACTCTACTATTGCTAGTGAAGTTTTAATTCGATAACCCGCCGCCTCGTCCACCTCCCCGCCCGCCTCCCCGCGCTGCCCCGCGATAATGTATTTATGGAAGATACCGCGGACCTAATGAGCGTTCATACGCCTCTTTATGTGGCCCCGTACTTTGTCCATACGTGATGCCGCTTTTACCGGTCACCTATGATCAACTTACCGTACGTTAGGCACGTTTAAGAAAACCTTTTAATAAACTTCCTATCGGAGATAGTTCGTTTGATAGTGAATAAGGTTTCAAAAATTAAATCTCCGTGATACTTGTAAGTATCACACGTACAGTAAGTGCTTATATAAAATACCTCAGTAAAATTTTAGCGTATAGATGAGGTAACCTGTACGGTAAACACTACCCCAAAACATCCCGTCGGTATCATAAGAGGCGACAGAGGGAAATTGAAACTAGCGATGGGAAACAACACCTTTCAGATGAAAACTCAATAATAAAAACCTGTGGTGGCCAAATCGTCCAACAAGCGTTGTAACTCTGACAAATACGCGATTGTTAATATAAATTAACAACCGAGTGGACTACATGATACCTAGCTATTTCGCCGCGAGTCTGGGGTTTGAATATTACCCAGGGTTATAATCGACCATAACATTTTTGTAAGTTCCTGGTTTCATATACGCGATCAATGAGGGCATCCATGACTTTTTCTGCCACCAGGGCGGCGCCACTTTACAGTGAGGTAAAATATTTGACAGATTTCATAGCGGGGACGATAATTTCTTAGGAAAATGTAATCTTTAAGGTTTCTTTCTGTATTATTAGTTATATTTTATATTAATTACTTTAGAAATGAATAAACCAAATTATAAATATAACTAAAAGATGATTTAAAAAAAAACAGTTATAATGTGCAAAAAATTAAAAATCAAACCACTGAAGCATTGTGTTGTGTATTAATATAGTACTTTAGATAATGATAAACTATTATTTAAAACTAATTTCTCAATTAACTGACACTGTGTAACAAAAAACTTTACCTCAGTCATGACTAGCGACATCTGGTGAGTTTTTTTTTTATAGGATAAGGGTGACAAACGATCACACAGTCCACCTGATGGAAAGTGGTTGCTGCGGCCCATAGCCATCTACATCTATCCTCGTTTGCGAATCAAAATGCAGATGCGTTGTCACCCGTGAGGACTGAGATGGAATGCCTCATTTCCAGTAAAAAGGGCCTCCGGCCACCTGCACTCACCAAGCGAAACGCAGAGGCAAACCTCTACTTCACGCTGGTATTCTGTGAGGTCGTGGTACCACCCCGGTTTGAGCCGGTCCATCCATGCGACAGCAAAACCTGCCGCGTGGCTCTACCACTGTTAAAAGTGTGTGTTAAGAGTGGAAGATTATTACCTAAATTATAGAGTAACTGGCTATTTCGCGGCAAGTCTGGGGTTCAAATCCTAAATAGCGTTATTACGGCTCTTGGCTTCATGCCATGTGTCGATTAATAGTCAAGGCAAAATATTTACGATTTAAAAAATAAAAAGTTTGTGCCCAAATATTATATTTTTAGTTTTCAAACTGATTAGTTCACAACTGGACATAGACCTGTTATACTGCAATTTTACGAAGGCTGTGAGATTTTCTTTGGATGCCCATTTGACGAGATCAGGTTACGTCATCACTCGGCTAACACGTTACGCCACACCTTTTGTCATAATATTTGCTTGAACCCAACGATTTATTAGGTGATGTTTCCACTCTTTTAAAGCTGTTGGAGTCACATATCAGTGGATCATTGTCACGTCAGCGTCAGTTTAATCTAGAGCCGACAGCGGATCGACATGTTACGGGCACGTAGAAAATACGTGGTGTGTAGTATTATTTGGATTTTCAACCGTAGTGATTCATCCTAGCAGTGTTAAATAGCGCCACCTTGTTGTAAACTGTAGAAGCCATTAACTGTACAGAATGTACCATTGGAACCATAGCGGAATAAGCTTATTTATTTTATCCAGTCTATCGCTCCATCCATTCGTTACACGTCATAAAAGTCCACTGCTGAACGTGGGCCTTTCCCATAGATTGCCTCATTGTAACGACAGTTTTGAAGTTGTCATCAGAAAAATTCTGCTGCTCTTCTGTTTTAGTTTTCCTCTGTCGCCTCGAACGATACCCACGGGTGGATATGGGGTAGTGGAAACTTTCAAGTTGTCATTACATTGTTTTATCCAGAACATTAATCTATTTATATGATTTTGAATGTAATAAAACAATATTTTTATTGTTTAATAATTATATTTGTTGTGTATGGCGGCGTAAATGAATCCATCGCACTATTTCGTCCCGTGGGTGTCGTAACTGTAACTATGGGAAATGTTGAAAGTCTGATGGCTTCCGATAGATAGCGGTGTAAACATGTCTTTTTAATGTTGTAAGCCAGTGTTTGACTCTCTTCTCCCAGCTGATAGTAACGGCGATGTAGTCAAAGCTGTTTAAGTGCACTGATATATATTATCAGGAATCTATTCATTCTTGCCTTACATACACCCACATAGCAATCGAATTGAAATTTATACATTTAGACGAGACGTAAAATACCCAGACCGGTGATGGGCAGCAGGGTCGAAGGTGCATCTGGTGTAATGGGTGTAACATGAAAGGTGAGACCATCCTCTTCAACCTGTGATCTCCCAAGCGTGATGATTAATGTACATGCTCTGTATTCTGTCCTGTTCAGCCTCTACCACTGTAGAGTGGTAGAGGCCTATACCCAGCAGTCGACTTCTACGAACTAACGAATAAGAAGAAGGATAAACATTTATATGATCTACAAGTACAAAGAAGACATAGACAAATTAATTATGTCATACGTCTTCAGCAGAAAAAAATATTTAGTATGTTTCTAACGTTTGTACAGGAGCCGTGGTAGAGGTGCTAAACGCTAGCCGTATATTCTCTTATATGCAAGCACCCGGGTTCAATTCTCGCTGGCACCAATGATTTTGTTAATAGTAATTTCATAGTGATTTACGACGTGCATGTCTGAGGTATAATAATATATTTCCAGAAAGTGTCAAAGCCGCTTACATGCACTGAATTAACTTATCGGACTAATTGGTAAAAAAAACATCTCAGAAAAATTGAGTAATACAAGTAAATCAAGGCTCAGAAATGAGAGGAGACATGTGCTCAGAAATGGGACGTCTAATACCAGGCAAAGGCATCTGACGTATTTTTAGTAACCTCAAATTAATATCAGTATTTATTTGAATTATATTCTAAATATAGTATGTAAAACATATTTATGAATTTTACAAGTATAAAATTAAGGTGTATACACACAATGGTTAAATTAGCTACGGTGGTGTATCTAAACACGATTTAGGTCGTAGGTCGATTACACCGGATCGATGTCGGCATAGCGCTTTTATCGTTTATAACACAAACTTAACTTATATTATAAATTTTACAGGGATCATATTTTCATAAGAGAATACGCTGCAGCTTTTCTTATTCTCGTTTAAAATGGGGTATCTTTTAATTAGTCGTGAGCCGATCAAGCGCTAAGCGCTCGCTGTTAATTTCTCAGTGCTTATGCGAGCAACTCGCGTTTGATCCCCGCCGGCATCAAGGAAAATGTTAAATGCAAGTTTGAGTGCTGATTTACCTCTTGCTTGATAATAGCACAACAATAGTTAAAGAGCTTGTATTTGTCATGCACGCTACATACTGCGCTACGTTGCACGTTCAAATACAACGGGTACTCAGGTATAAAAACTAATAAATTGATATGCTAATAAAAATTATGTCGTGCAGTGGCAATGTAAGAGGAACCATCATCCTATTTTATAGGTGGGTGTCGTAAGAGGTGACTATGAGAATTGTAAAAACGATATTATGGCTTTAGAAACCAGATTGGTGACGAGTAAAGAAGCATTTAATAAAACAATACTTTTCAATATAAGCAGTCAAGTAAAATTTAAATTGTAAGCACTTTCCGTTAATCACTTAAAACTAAAATTAAATATTCGGCCGGCCTATTTCGCTTATAAGAGATTATTGCAGACAGTGCCATCTACTGTAACTAGGGTAAATTAAGAAATTTGTCGGTGTTATATTTTGTAACAATTTGCAATCAGTATTAATACACAATTTGTAAGTTATTCGTAACCTTACCAAATTAAATAAGGCCTGTTTTGAAATTTTAAATACACAACTAATCTATCCTTATCTATGCTATAAATAGATATGAAAAATAAAATAAAAATTTTGACGCAATAAAATCATTCAAATCAAATTCAGATAGTCCTAAGCCTGTATTAAGTACAAAGGAAAGTTTATTAAATTTATTTGTTGTAAAGTTAGCTAAGAGAAAAACAGTAAAAGCAGACAAAGTTTTTCGTAAAATAACTTTTTTACCACGATTTCGATATATTCAGTTCAGTAACGATATTTAACATTAAGTTGCTTAAAAATGAGTGTTACGAATTATGAATTAGTTTGTCAAATATTTTAAGTAGTCATTGCTAGTGACAAGTACTGGCGAAAGTGCGAGACATTGAGGCGATAGTCAATCCTCGGATCGGATTGAGGCAAGGTCCTCTCTATAACGCTAGACCATACAACCCATATCCACCAGACTTTAAAAGCCCCATGGTTAAAATGGCAGCTTAACAAAACGCAATCGACTTAAAAACAGTGTAATAAGAGGAGAATAAAATTATACCGGTTAAGAGACCTCGAGAGATGTCTTTCATAACTAAGACGAATCTTACGTCACCTAAAATGTTCCAATTTGAACCCAAATGTTCAAATCTATCAAGCCGTCTAGACTACAGAACGAGCCAAGGAAAGAGATATGCATACATACGTACACTCGCATTATCCTCTTTTGAGGGCAGTGGGGTAAAATATTAAAATTGTAACAGGCACTAAAATTTAGTAAACTGATTTGGTTTAGCGCGCCGTTAACTTATGTTTGGTTTTATTTTTAGATCATTTATAGGTGTTTATAAAATCATAAAATTATTCCGATTTTTATTGTTATTATCGATCTACATGGATAGAATTCGGATGGAGGGCAAAGTTGTCCTGGCCGACAATAGATATTTCCACCTAAATTTTAATTATAAGTAATAATGATTAAAGCCATCAGTAGCGCGACAATCGCCTGACCTCCCGCTCTCACCCTTTCATTGGCGGCCACGTTCGAAGTGAAAATAGATATGGCAAGTTGTTACTAAAGATTTAAATGAAACGATTCTCGTTGGATTATTTCTCAAGAAAAAAACTATTATAACACCACATGAAACATTGAAACATTTTTAGTAAAACCATAAAATCCAGTTTTTATTATTTCGAATTGTTATCAGGAATATGTGGCTGCTCCTGTTTCAGTTTCTCTCAGTCGTCGCTTTCGACACCCACAGGATGGTATGGGGCAGTGAATATTCTTACAACGCCAATACACTAGTATACAACGTGTAACGAAAACCCTGTGGTTCCCTTTAAGTGCGTTATCAGAGCCAGTATTTAAACGTAAAAAAATAACTTATTTTGGTAATAGGACCATATACAATTATTGGAACGAAGTTTTGGAACGAAGTTCTTTATCGGACGGTACGGGTTTGACGGACGGGAGCTAGGCGACAAAAAGTCTAAGATTTTTTCGTCCGTACCCCTTGTGTTATAGTGTAGACAGCCTTGGCGGCGAAATAAGGAAGTGAGATGGAATAATATCCATCTCCCTCGCACTTTTTCTTATATTGCCACGAAAGAAAATTATTTTATTTCAAATGATGCTTCATTTTAATAGACACTAGTAATTCATTTATTTCTATTTGTTAATCAATAATATAATACCTACGTATATCAATAATAATATACTACCCAAGGAACTTCGTTTCAACCGAGTGTTCCACGACACTCACGCATTTTTTTTAAATTAAAATATTTTTTTTATGTTCAGGATTTTTGATAAAAAGTTATTTCTTTACGTTTTAATACTGGCTCTGATAACGCACTTAACGGGAACCACGGGGTTTTTGTTACATGTTGTATATACGAGTAGCACGATTTTCAAAACCTTAATTTTGTCTTTAGGTAACTGCGTATTATAGAGTTATTGCACAATTCTTTGCAAAAAGATAACTACATATTATGTATTGATTGTAATAATATTACAGTACAGCACGCATCGATTATAAGCTGTGATCTTATTTAAAATACAATACCATAGTAATGAAATTATTGTATTGTCGTCGGTTCTGAATACGTCTGCAAAAAATCAGATTATTCAGACGTCTGGATGTGGGTAAAAACTGAATGATTTAAAAAAAATAAACCCGACTTAATGAGAATAGCGTGACCTTGTCAAGTAGACAATCTTCTTCTTAATAACTGGTTTTACGGCTCTGGGATCTAGCCCTTCTGAGCCTGAAGTTACTATATATTATAATAATTATCCTTCATAGTATACTGCTTCACAATATGTTCCTGATTGCAATATGTAGATGCGTCACATTGTGCAGCCCTTGGGAGATTTTGATGGCAACTTGAGCCAGAAGACAGCTGACGGTTGGCGATTGTATCTCAAGGCGCCTAAGCAGACAGACACCTTATTTTGAGAATCACATCACCATCAGAGCACTTGTTTCACAGTTTCCACTAATAGTTCACATGCGCAGACACTTAAACACAAAATCGCATCACTTTTACATATCAAAGTCAACTTCAAACCATTATTTAAACAATAATACAGGAGCAGCAAACCGCCGCTGGTCATGTTTCCGCCAAAACTCTGTCAAGTAGACATTAAAGCTCAATCTGAAGAGCAGAGAAATTTAGTATACTTATAGGCTGTGAGGCGTTCCATCTTAGTCTTCAGAGGTAACACTGAATTGCTTGGCTTTCTTTGTTTGCTGGAATTCCCTCACTCTCATATTCCGATGGGATGGTTTGTAAGAGTGCGGAAATAGAGAGTGCACCTGTGCTTTCGCATACACTCGGGCACTATAATCCTGTTCTGAGCAGATGGCTGGTCTACGTTGAGACTGGCCGCTGTGACGGGGAAATTCAGTCTGAAGGACATTAATAATATTGTAAATATGAGTCTTTTTGGTCCATAAATATAAAATTTGTTAACACCTTGACTACTGCGCCGCCTAGATAATCCTAGCATAGCTATAAGTTGTTGCGTCGCCTCGACAAAACAAATATAGTGTGTGAATATGACCTCAATCGGTCAAGTGGTTCATAAGTTACACGATCATTAACAGGCACAAATATTATGTTAACTTAATGCTATTAGCATGTTTTAAAGTATAAATGTAAAATCATGTTTTTTGTTCAAAAACCTTCGCTTTTGATCAAGAACCGGAAGAAGATAAAATTATTATTTGATCTTATCATTGACCTGAAAAATCCTGTTTTTTGATCAGAAACCCGGAGTATAGTATTTTTGATAAAACATAAGCTTAGGTTTGGTTATCTTATTGTTAAATTTATTTAAAGAAATAGCTACCGACATTGTTTTATCATAAAACTAAATCTTCCTAGGTTTTAGATAAAAACTGGATTTTCTCAGGTTTATAATAATATAAAGTAGTAATTTTGTCTTCTGACTGAATTTTGTCTTCAGAAACCTAATTACTGATCAAAAGCCTAGGTTCAAAATCCAGGTTTTGTCATAAATCTGCGACATATATATATATATATATATATATATATATATATATATATATATATATATATATATATATATATATATCTTAAACGTTTCAGTGCCAAGCTGCAGTTATATTATGGTTGAAACACGAATGGGTCGGCTTGACTGGGGAAGGACCCCGCGCTCACAGAATACCAGCTTAAAACAGCAGCTTAATGCTGCTGTGTTCTATCTGATGAGTGTGTGTTTACTGGAAACAAGGCATTCCATCATAGTTCTTCGAGGTGATACTCAATCGAGGATAGCTGTAGATGTCTATAGACCACGTCTTCACTGCCATCAGTCGGACAGTGTGCTCGTTAATTACCCTGTCTATAGGCACATCTTCACTGCTAGATATCAGTTGAACTGTGTGCTCGTTACCTATATTCCATAAAAATACTTACGTAGAGCCATTAGCTCAGGGGTTAAGTTTCGTAAACGTCACATTACGCGAACAATACATGTTCGATCCCCAACGGCACCAATGACTTGTTAATTTAAATTTTAAGTGATGTACTCTTCGGTGAAGAAAAATATAGCAAGTAAATCAGTATGTCTGAAAAATAAATAGAAAATTCGAATTTGTGTAAAGTACGTCAACACACATTAAGACAGTGCGCGAACATATCCGTGAACTAAATTCTCTTCTCTCTTCCTCCCAAAAATTATAGGAGGCCTATACCCAGCCGTGGGACGTATACAGGTTGTAACCATACAACCCTTTTGTAACTAATTGTACAACATATTTTATTACTAGCTATTCCCCGCGACTTTGCCCGCGTGTAATTTAGGGTTTTAATTTTTTTGCGAGGAACTCTAACTATTATTCTAAAATAAAAGTACCCTAAGTTTACTCCTTATAACATCAGCTATCTGCCAGTAAAAGTCCCGTCAAAATCGGTCCAGCCGTTTCGGAGATTAGCCGGAACAAACAGACAGGCAGACAAACATTTAAAAAAGTGTATTTTTCTTATAAGTACCGTTTTTATACTTTCATATGCATTTAGTAAAACGCTATAATTTTGACATTACAAACAGACACTTCAATTTTATTTATTTGTATAGATAATTTACTTAACATTACTACAACTGAATGACAATGAATCGAATCGATCGATCGAATTGAAAATCGAATTATTATATGCTGCTAACTTTTACTTAACTAAGTTTTAGTAACTTGAAAGATAATAATAATAAGGTTATATGAGGAATATCGAATACCTCATCCGAAACATGTAAAATAAACATCGTATTTCCGATCCTTGACTCGTCTCCCCCTCCGAGTACGTCTTGAACCAACTTCCTATAATTAATTACACTCATTATCATTATTGTTCGGAAGGCAGTTTTGCTTCTATAATGAATTGTTCTCCTCCATCATTAATTAGTTTATTATAATAAGCAGCGGAACTGCCTTCGGAGATTAATCAAGTTTATCTGATTGTCGTTGCTTTTAAATACTACAGATTAGCGAATGATCTAGTCGAAACGCAAACAGAATATTTGAACTATTGATAAAGATTTATATCTCTTGTATTAGTTTTAAATATTAACCAAAATAACCTTCATAGTTCAGTTAGAGAGTGTTAGCTTCAAATTGTATAGTACCCCAACAAATCGATTTCGTTCTTGTTCCGGAACATAGCAGTAGAGTGATAGAAGTAGGTAAATTGCAAAGTTTTTGGGAGGTTTGTATCATACAAATAATAAATGAGGATAGTATCGGCAGCGTAACAGCAAAATAATTTGAGGTTTTCGTCCACAATGGTGGAATTTTTCATCCTAACCAAAATATTTGTATGTTCTATGTTATGTGGTACGTGTGCTACAGTTTATAAAACTGTACGTAGATTGGATCGCTTATGGTTAGGGTTTATGTACTGTGTGTTTTTTGATACTTGGAAATATTTGTGTTCAAGTTGGATACTTGGCAATCTATCTTGCTTGAACGTAACTGTTGTTAGCAATTTCGATTTTCCGAATGTAGTTAATAACACCCATAGTAAAATATAATGTTTTTTAAAAGCTAATAAAGAAGTTTTGTTCTGGACGTTACGTATGTATCGAATATTTCTAGTGGGAAGGAAAATTTGTAGAAGGAAAAAACGAAATGCATCTCGGTGGTTTTTAAATTAAATGTGGTACTTTGCTTACAGTTATACTGTACGTAGTCGTACGTCCCACTGTTAGACCACATTTCTTATTTGAAAGGGATTTTGCAGCGGGAATGAGTTCGCCACGGTGCTTCATTGTATGTTGGCGTACTTTACATGACCTCGAAATATATTTATTTCTTAGAATTAGACACGCAAGTTCTCTAACTAGTTACGACCGCTGGGTACGTGGTGAATTAGCACTTTAATTGAAATTTAAGACGTCATTGGTGTTAACGTGGCAACACTACATTAACAAAGTATCCTTACTAATATTATAAGTGAGAGTTTTACACGTGGTAGAGCCATGCTGCAGCTATATTAGTAGTATAGTTGTAGCACCAATGGGTCTACTCGACCGGCGAAGGGCCACGCTCTCACAGAATACCAGCGTAAAATGGCAGCTTGATACTACTGTGTTTCGTATAGTGAGTGTAGAGAACTGGAGACCCTATTTACTGGAAAAGGGGCATTCCATCTTAGTCCTCACGGATGACGGCGCATCTGCATTTTGATTTTGTGATGTCTATAGGTCACAGTAACCACTTACCATCAGGTGGACTGTGTGCTCGTTTGTCACCCTATTCTATAAAAAAAGTGTGTTTGTTGTTTTGTCCTTCTTTTACGCAGCAACGGGGCAACAGATCGATAGGATTTTTTTTCATAGAGATATTTTTTTAATACAATAAGAGTGACAAACGAGCACACAGTTCATCTTATGGTAAGTTGCTGCTGCGGTCCATAGATATCTACATCTATCCTCAATTAAGAATCAAAATGCAGATGCGTTGTCACCCCTTAGGACTTAGATGGATTGTTCGTTTCAAATGAAAAGAGGGTCTACTGTTCTCTATACTTACCATATGAAACATAGCAGCATTAAGCTGTTATTTTACGCTGGTATTCTGTGAGAGCGCGGTCTTTGTCGTGCCGACCCATTCGTGCTATAACTATAATATAGCTGCAGCATGGCTCTACCACATTTAAGATGTGAAAACATGCTAATAGTATTAAGTTGATATAATCTTTGTTGTCTGTTAGTGATCGGGTAACTTATGAAGGACTTGACCGATTGAAGTCATATTCACACTCTAGTTTATCGACACCCCCGTGTCCATTGCGCGAAAGCCATGGGGCTAGGAAAAACGAGCACTCGGAAGCCCTAGCCTTCACGACCCCAGCGGCGGATCTGGTCTATGCCTCCGCCGCCAACCAAGATTCGGCTGCGGAGGGTAGGGAGAGCGGCTCCTCGTAATATCGACACTCTTCTCCGTAGCCGTAGACTGTAGCCGTAGACCCACCACCACCACATCAACGGTACGGCCCCGTCAAAGTCGCGGAAAATAGCGCAAGTGGCGCATCGCCATACCAACAGTCCTCTACCTCCGCGACTCCATCTCGGCTTTAGCGGTAGGGGAGAGGGCACCCCTCTCGCTGCAGCCCATCAACACACATCCAAAGTGGACTCGCCAAGCCCACTCGGAGTGGCCACCTCGAGCAGGCCCTACACCTCGGGCCAGCTTTGTTCACCGGGTCACCAAGCCACGGCTACTAAGCCCATCCGCCACGACAAGGCGTGAACCCGTTTGGGGGTACCGGTTCGGGGGGGGGGGGGGTTCGTATTCAGACCCACACACAGCTGAAGCCGCGGATAAAGCTAGTAACATGTATAATGGATGAACAGTGGACTGTATATTTATTTCTGACTGATTACTTAACGACTGATCTGAGGTTAGCTATACTAGGGGACTGCTTGAAGAAAAGATGGTACTTTTTAATATACTGTATTAACTATTTACAATGATTCGGCACTGACTAACTATGTCTAACACTATGTACAGAGGGAGGTCTTGAATTGGAGTCTTGAGTCTTCTTCAGGTTTCTTCTTAAGTGCCGCTCCGAAGTGAAATGAACAGCTCACAGACCGAGACGCCCTTCTTATATCTCGCAAGAAGGTGCCTCAGTCTGTGAGTAGTGCCGTGCGACGACAAATGAAGCCACACGCGCGCTGATTGGACGCCGACATCACTGGGTCGGCGCCGGTGTGCGGGGTGCGCGGGGGATAGCGGGGTACGAAGGGGCGACGGGGCGGCGGGTCTCTAGCTGTCCTCAACAACATGTATTAACAATAAATTTTATTTTCTAGCGTTTTCACGAGGAACACAAAAGGAGTTAACGATATTTGTACTTCTGATGGTAAAACAAGTCTTTACAAACAACTTTTTATCGACTATTCCGCATTTAATGAGTTAACAAATTGGGTGGCCCGTCGATCCTTAAAGACATCGCTAAATATTTGTTGCATGAACAAAAACTGAATTATGAAAAGCCTCTTGCTCTTTTAGTACTTGTGTTGCGTATTTTCCCTTAATATTCGATCGATAAAAAGCATGTAGAAATGCAATCAATTTATTTAATTTCATCAAGTTTAAGACAAACATGGAACCGACATTTTATGTGATTCCATGTTACCATAATTAGATAAGTATTAGTGTTAAGCGATAAAACTAAATAAGTTTTATTTTTGACAAACAATTTTAATTTCGTGTTATCATCACCATCATTGTAGCTCTTCAGAAGTCCACTACCGAACATAGTTCTGCACTAAGGAATGCCACAGTATAAAATACCACAGTAACAAAAATATTTTTTTATAGGATAAGTTTACAAACGAGCACACAGTCCATCTGATGGTAAGTGGTTGCTGAAACCCATAGACATTTACATCAATCCTCAATAAAAAATCTAAATGCAGATGCGTTGTCACCCGTGAGTACTATTATGGAATGCCTCTTTTCCAGTAAAAGGGGTTTCCGGTTCTCTACACTCACCATACGAAACACAGAAGTGTTAAGCTGTTATTTTGCGCTGGTATTCTGTGAGAGCGTGGTCCTTCGCCGGTCGAGGCGACCCATTTGTGCTACAACTATACTACTAATATAGCTGCAGCATGGTTCTACCACGTATCATTTTTTTTATATTGTGAAAACACGCTCCCGATGTACATTCTCGGGAGCGTGTTTTCGTGGAGTCACTGGCATCCATCAACTTTCTGCATACTTTACCAGGTTGTAATTCCATTTAGTAGTGGGCCCCGTACACTTAACTTACTGGTACATGGCTGCCATCTAAGAAATTTACTTCCCCATCGGTAGTCGGTTCTTCTATACATATGGCCTGCTGATTGTCATCTCAGCTTCGTTTTGTTTATTTAGTTCGTTCACCAAATATTATTTTTTAATCAATGTATAATAGCTCTACGTACAGATTTGTTCAGCTTCTCTCGTTTTACATTGTGCATATTTCAAGAAAATAAAGTCGTCATTTAGCGCGTTCTAAGGTCAGGTATATATGCAGCAGTGGATTTCAACTGCCGATAACGTATTGTACTTTTAGTATCAATCTATTTTAACAGGATCTTAAGCATTATGCGGACAGTGGTATCAATAAGGGCTGCCATTAACGTAACAAGAGCAATTTCGTTTCGATTGTGTATTTGGGTTGAGGTGACTTTTGTAAAAGCAGCTTTCCCGTCTCACGGGTGCGTCTAAAAACGGAAGTCCCAGTGGTCATTATTTTCGTTATGACATTAATACAAGCTGTTACAAATTTAAACGTTTTGCACTTATTCGGACTCTTCTTCCTGATAATACGTATCCCTCTGGTCCAAACCGTGATAGCTCAGGGGCTTAGCATTGGCTTTAAATTTCACAGTACGCGAGCAACCCGGGTTCAATCCCCGCCGGCACCAATTAAATTGTTAATTGCAATTTTAAGTGATGATTTACCACGTGCTCGGCGGTGAAGGAAACACATTGCGTGGAAACTTGCATGTCTGAGAAATAAGAAAAAAAATAATTCGAAGACATGTGAAATTCGCTAACACACATTGGGTCAGCGCGGTAGACATTTCCTTGACCTAAAACTCTCTCAGAAATGAGAGGAGGCCTTTGCTCAGCAGTGGATCTTACATATATATATATATATATATATATATATATATATATATATATATATATATATATATATATATATATATACATTATATAGGATCTAATTTTAACTTTAACTGGTAAATAAATTGTGAGAGAGGAGAGGGTTATTCCAGTGAATTTTTAGGATAGTCAATAAACATCAATTCTTACAATCCACGGTTCATTTCGCCGGTGTTATTGTTGAGATATGTATAATCCTTGAATAACGAATTGTTTCTTATAAGTACTTCAGATTTGTTAGAAAAAATTAAAAATAAAAATTAAAAAATATGAGCGAACGACTTTGTAACAAAGGCATAAGTTTAAAGGTTTTTAAAATTAATATTGTAGTTTTTGATATTATCTCCGAAATAAGATTATACTTTGTATAAATGATGACGACGGTCGGGGAAATCTGTAGTCTGTGAACATCTTCAGGATCACCTCCATCATAACATTAAATTTGACCATAGATCTTTCCAAAAGAAAACCGATTCCTACCAAGCGAAATTCGTGAGGCGATTGCAATTATTAAATAAAACATAATTTTAACAGAGAATATGGCCGAGTGCTAGTATCTGCATCATATTATTTTATTAATTTATCACTTTCATTTAAATTCAAATGCAACTAACCTTATAAATTCACTCAATATATATTTTCAAACCATTAAGGCATATTATCGTAGTATAGTAATTACATGAGACATTAACATAAATGTAATTTGAATGAAGCTTGCAATGAAAATAATAATTGGACTAACTACAAAAATATGTTATCAATACACGAACACTTAATAATCATTCATTACAAATTAAGCGAGAGCTGTTTGGATAATTTTATGTTAGAACTAAAAAAAGCAAATTATCACTTAAAAGAAGAACAACTGAAAACTAATCAGTACAGTATATTTATTAAAATAAGTAAAATAAAGCAAACAAGCAGTAAAAATTAAAAACACGTACCATTATTTTTCCTATAATGATTTCTCATATTTACGCGAACACTACATATTTAAATAAAACTAGCTTTAAGAATTTTATCGCGCATATTACTAAAAATATTTTTTAATCCGGAGGTAGCCGTGGTTAACTATGACATTGGGACGTCAAACACCTCAGTTCCACCATCGTGACCATGGGTACTGTAAAGTACTCGAAACGTAGGGAATATAAAATAAGTTTAAATTGTTGTTCCTATTCTTACATTTTCATCCGATTCTAAGCTATGCTCATTTTGTCATTAATTTCAAATCTTTAGCTCATCGGGAAGTTATTTTAAAGTCAATTACTAAATTCGAACCGAGCATACCCGAAAGTGAGGTAATAAAAATTGGTAAAAATAACGTGTTAATAAAAATAAATTGTGCTAATAATGTAAAATTTATTGATTAAAACTAGGCTATATAGTGATGGCGTAAGAATATCCACTAAGTACTCCATATCATCCCGTGGCCGTCGTAAGAGATGACAGAGGGAATTGAAAAAGGATGTAGGTAGCAGCATCTTTCTGATAACAGATTAAAATAGCATGAAACAACCATAAAACTATTAAAAGAAATTTATGTTACTATCTTGGGGAGAGGCAACAAAAACTAAATTTTTGGAAATTGAAGAAAGTGAACGCAGTCCTATGATGATGCACTTTAAATTCTTTAGATTCCCAACTGAAAATTTTACGAATTTTGTGAATTTCTGTTTGTTAGGAAACTGTACATTTTATTGATTAAATTAAAATCAAACTAAACTAAATGACAACTTGGCTAAGCAAAAATACTTTACACAATATGCGTATTACATCGTCGTCTACCAGGCCCTTACCAACACGCGATACTAAGGCCGGCCTTCAGTTTCCCGCATACAGTTCCTATTAGCAACTTTGCGCAAATCGTCACTCAATATAGTCAGCGAACGTCCAACACCACATATGCCTCGGCGCGATATCCACACCATGAAACGTTAAAAAACTGTTATTGTTAAAGAGATCTTTTGATATTTTTTCTAAAACTGAATGCAAACCACTGTCAGATTTCAAGGTACAGTAAGTGTGTAGATTAGGCCAGAAATAATTATTTAAAGCTGAAGATAGTGCGGCTTAACTCAGGGTGTTGAACACCTCGGTACCCCTGTAAACAGAAAGCCGGCACAGCAACGGCACATAAAACTTCTGAAATTTAATAAATGTAACAATAATAATTAATAACCCTACAAAATTCGTCATGTTTTCTAAAATCTATACAAATAAATAAAATTGAAGTGTCTGTTTGTAATGTTAAAATAACAGCTTTTTACTAAATTCATATGAAAGTATATACGGTACTAATAACAAAAAACAATTTTTAAAATTTTTGTCTGTCTGTCTGTTTGTTCCGGCTAATCTCCGAAACGGCTGGACCAATTTTGACAGGAATTTCACTGGCAGATAGATGATGCTATAAGGAGTAACTTAAGATACTTTTATTTTAGAAAAAGTATTAGGGTTCCGCGCAAAAAATTAAAATCCATGAAATCATAGTAAATTCCACGCGGGTGAAGTCATGAGGAATAGCTAGTCTGTAATATAAGTGTTCTTATTTTTTTTTATACAACCTCTTTTTACCACTGACATAGATATGAGAAGAGAAATTTAATTGCATTCGTTAAATTTATCATGAAGTAATGCATAATAAAAATTATAGAAACATACCTACATTTATTTCCATTACTACTAAAGTAATTTTTTTACGAAATTAACGATTATTATTCTGTGCGGTGAGCACAGTATCACATATTTTTTTCTGTACCATATCTAAAATTAATGGATGTACCATGTCTAATGCTACGATGGGAACGGCTGGATTTTTAATACTTGATTAGTGATCATTTGTATAGCAACATTCAAAATAAAACGATCTCTAGGTAATTTACAGATTAAATAAAAAAAGAATAATTATCGCATCGCCACGATCTATTATAGTACACTTGTATTTTATGCATGTAATAAACAATTTTTATGGACTAAGTCAATTAACTATTTTGTACGGAAATCATCAAATTATTAAAACTTTCGTCAAATAGCGTAAAAAGAACCTATTAACATCTCGCCTCAAAATTATTCTAGTTCTACTCAATTAAATGAAATGCCTAGAAAATATACTTGATACTAGAATCATTTTGAACGTGACAGACAAAATACCTAGTAGGTAAATACAATTGTTGAAACAGAAACAGAAACTTTTTTATTCAATATAGATTATAAATAATACTTATTGAAAGTCACTCTTTTGTATAATTACCACTGGTTGGAAAAAAAAAACCTCTGTCCTGGAAAGAACCAGCAAGAAACCCAGCGGGACTTTTTTTTTAAATAACAGCTTACAATCCTGTATGTTACACAAATTAACAACACAACAAATTAGAAATAGCAGGGGTTATTAACATCTATAAATTCTTTAATAAGGTACGTGAGGGTAATATGGTCACCTTAAGCTTTGCCGCCTTATAAAACCAAAATTAGGAGGAGGACAGAGACAAATACACAATATCGTATACAATAACTAATATAGAAAAAAAATAACAAACAAGCTTTGGCAATAATTAACAACACTGTAAATATTTTAGTCGATTTTTGTATTGTATAATGTAGTTAGTTTTTTTTGAGTAGATTTTTCGAAGTGTTCCTAGTTATATCCAAAGCTTGTTTGCTATTTTTTTCTTAATATATTAGTTATAGTATACGACTTTTGATTTTGTATCTGTTCTCCTTCTAATTTTGGTTTTTTAGGGCGGTAAAGCTTAAGGTGACCATATTACCCTCACGTACTTACTATAATATCAACTGTCAAAATGGCGTCGATAAAGCGGCGGCCTTTTGACCCTTTATTATTTGAATGACTGATGAAGAGCTATCGTATCACAAAGCCATCTATGCAAATTAGGCTGTAGTTTTTTAGTTATAAGAAAGTGACCATATTAACCGGATGACCATATTACTCTCACGTACTCTATTTTAATAACCTTTTTTATACTTAGTTTAATAAAGGTTTTGAACTTTGAGCAGGTCAAATTTTGTATATTTTCTGGAATTTTGTTGTAAAAGCGTATACATCGCCCCAAGAATGAATTACTGATTCGATGGAGTCGAGTAACTGGTACTACTAGCTTGTGTCTGTTCCTAGTATTTACAGAATGAATTGTTGTACTAACTTATTGCTGTTTTTGTTTTTTAAATGAAACTATGTTTAATGATTTTATCGCGTATATTAACTTATTTTATATTCCCGACGTTTCGAGTACTTTATGCCCATGGTCACGGGGAACTGAGGTGACGTCCCAATGTCATAGTTAGCCACGGCTACCTCTAGATTAAAATTAGTAATTTTTGTTCCGATTTACGCAGTATGAACTTACAGTATCTTGAAGTCTTGCAGTTGTATTCTTGGGTTGGGATTTAATTTTATTAATTACTAGCTTTTCACCAGCGGCTTCGCTCGCGTGGTCTTCAATTTAGAAACATCATTAAATAAAATACCGTGCTAAATTTAGCAAAATTCAATAACTTTTAGAGTCCCTTCGGTGTCTGTGCCTCTATGTCAGTATGTTAAAAAAATGTTTCGAATTCCCAAACACTATTGGAGTTAGTTGATTGATAATTGGCATGTATATAATATGCTGCAGGAACACGTGTATAAATAAGTTTTTCAGAATTGCATTAATATCAAATGTCTAAAAAAAATTTACATTTTTTTATATTGCACTTTGGACGTGTCTTCAGATGCATCCGTAAGAAAGATAAATTGTTTTGGAATCAAAATGTACTATTATATATTCATTCATAATTAAAGTTAATTTAATTTTAACAAAATAATGATGATTTCATGGTCTTATATGCGATGTTTGATTCATATCATTGTTCCTATTTAATATCGATTGGCACCATATACATACTTCAAAATTTCATAAATGCAGTTTCATAGTGCATAACGAATACTACACATTTAATAAAAGAAATTTTAATAAATCACGTTCCATTTCAACTTTTATTTGAGTGGGTTGTACAAAACCATCTGTGGAAGAAACTTCCATAAAAATTTGCGTTAAAGAACATATTGATGATGTGAAACACCGACGCTCCGAGAAGTCTGAAGTATGTCGACATATTCAGTATCGTCCCAAACATTATATCAGATCTGATAAACAACAAATCCTCGCAATAGAACACCGATACCTACCAAGGATAATTCTCGAGGCTATTGAAATTAAAAACATCCTAACTTCAATAGAGAAGATGGATAGGTGCTACCACTTAATTGGTAGATCGAACCAAACATTATTAGGTAAAAGTTGATTGTAGTATTCGTAAACTATGACATCAGGACGTTAAACAACTCATGAACGGGAGTACAAAAATGTTCGCCTTGTTGTGGCGGTGAAAGAGAATCCGCCACTTCGTATCGTCCCATCGTAAGAGGCGACATAGGAAAACAAAGAAGAGATGGGCAGCAACATCTTCCTGACAACAGATCAAAATAAAAATAGACCGGGGTAGAGCCATGCTGCAGCTATATTAGTAGTATAGTTGTAGCGCGAATGGGTCGACTCGACCGGGGAAGGACCACGCTCTCACAGAATACCAGCGTAAAATAGCAGCTTAACGCTGCTGTGTTTCGTAAGGTGAGTGTAGAGAACCGGAGACCCTTTTTACTGGAAAAGAGGCATTCCACCTTAGTCCTCACGGGTGGCAACACATTTGCATTTTGATTCGTAATCGAGGATAGATGTAGATGTCTATGCCCCAGCAACCACTTACCATCAGGTGGACACCAAGCGTGGTAACGATAGCAAATATCCAGCTACTTGACAAATTTGTGAGGGTGGCCTATGTTCATTTCAGTGGACTTTATTAGGCTGACGATAATGAGTTCTACTCGTCCAATTTCAATAGTGTGGGCGGGGCTCAAACCAATTCGCTCACGTTTTGTAAAAATTACACCGAGCGTCTATGAACCCTGATTTTAAATGTGATTTTACTACGTACAAGTTGTGAGGAAAAACCGCTGTGCCCAAGCGTTCACTAATAGCAGGTCACGTAACAACGTCAGTTAATATTCGAAAGATTTTTTCTTGCAAATATCTATACAAATAAATAAAATTGAAGTGTCTGTTTGTAATGTCAAAATTACAGCTTTTTACTAAATGCATATGAAAGTATATACGGTACTAATAACAAAAATACAATTTTTAAAGTTTTTTTCTGTCTGTCTGTCTGTCCGTCTGTCTGTCTGTTTGTTCCATCTAATCTCCGAAATGGCTGGATCGATTTTGATGGGATTTTCACTGGCAGATAGCTTATGTCACAAGGAGTAACAAAGGCTACTTTTATTTTAGAAAAAGAATTAAGGTTCCGCACAGAAAAATTAAAAGTCGCGGGGAACAGATAGTCGTTAATAATATCGACTTCCAAAAGTTTTTCTAATTTTAAATTTAATTTCTTTAACATTTTGATTCTATTGTAGCGAAGTAAAACGAAGCGTCAATCCACTACACCTGTTCCGAGCTAGTTAATTTTTAGAAGCGACCCAGACTAGATATACGGCAGACGCTGTTTTAATACGTCCCCTATTACGTGTTCTCATAGAAAGTGAATGCTATACTCTATAGCAATTTTCTCGTATCGAGTCGTGTGGTGACGTAATAGAGAATCCATCACTGCATTTCGTTCCGTAGTTTCCATAAAAGGCGACCATGGGAAATTTCACAAAGAGATAATAGTTTCGTTTACGCCACGCGTAAAATATCCAGTCTGGCAACGAGGTGCAGCGACAATGTTCTTGTTTGAAAAGCGGGCAAACGAGTATGCTGCCCAACTGATGATAAGTGCCTCCGTCGGTCATAAACAACTGCAACAATAGGGAAATATGCAGATGCGCTTCCGGTCTTTTAAAAAGAAGTGAGTTAGTCCGTAAGTCGTACCGATCCAGAAAAATCGCCAAAGGTGAACGATTCAAGACGTCGTATGAGGTGCGAGATGCCGAAGACTACAAACGTCAATTGTGCTAAGGCGAGCGTGATAGTGAAGACTAATGCAATAGCTGCCACTTTAGCAGTCAAGTTGGCAGCAGCAGTATTTTTTCCTGTTTCATTTTCCTTTTTCTGCTCTTACGGCACCACGGGGATGATAATGACTAGTCTTTTCTTGTTTGACCTTTCTTTCATTGGTATGTTCCATTAAGTTTCCAATTATTAAAAGTAATAATGTCGTAGTCTTACAGAAACTCTAAAGTTTTTTGTTTTTATTATCGTTGTTGGTGTTTGGTATTACATTGTTATATCTGACTTTAGGAAATCCAGTAATGTTAATTTTTAATAAAGAGTATAGGCAGTTATGTCTTGGTATACCTACATAGTTACGGATCAATAAAAATGCTACGACAATATTTCTATTTTTTATATTTAGCGAAATTGTTATCCATAATTTATTGTGTTTAAATAATAGACACGTATTGCGAACCAGCTAATCAATTATTAACCGATTCTGAAACTTTTGGCCGCTCAGCTTAGCCAGTTTTAAAATTGTTACGTCATTCAACTATTTAGATACACAGCTACAAAGTTCTTTTGTTAAATTTAATTATACTTAAATCATATAATAATATGTTGTTCTGAATTTGAATTAGACGATTTATAATTTTAAACAGCTTTGTTTTTTTTATTAATTCATTGATATTTTACACTTTCGGGTATCATTTTTATATATTATTAAATGAAACTAATTTATATATCATATTCATATATATTATTAAATGAAACTAATTTATATATCATATTCATATATATTATTAAATGAAACTAATTTTACGGATTTTATCGCGCTGAATTTAACTTTTTAATTTCCGACGTTTTGGGTGCTTTACATATGGGTCATGGGGGGGGGGGGCGGGGGCGGGGGGTGTTTAAGTGAGGTGTTTGACGTCCCGATGTCAAGTTAGCCCGGCTACCTTCAGTTTTTGAATATTAATTTTTGGTCTAATTTAAATCTTTGGTTTTGGTCAAATCTAATGTAATGGCGGGGTCGATCTTGAATACGTTCACAGTAAAATTAGGTTCATTTAAAGTGTAGTGTTCGCCTAAATATAAAAAAATCGATATTATTATTACTATCGTTTGTTATATTTATTTAAAATTATCATCAGCAAGAAGCAAGCAGCAAGAAGTCCTACCACATATATTTCTATACTGCAATGAATCTATCATTGCAGTATAGAAATATATGTGGTAGGACTTCTTTATATGATAATCCATCTGGGTAGGTACCACCATTTTACCTACTTCTGCCACCAAATAGCAGTGCTTGTATGATGTGTTTCAGTATGTTAGCCAGTAAAATTAAATAATGTGCGAAGTTCCAAATTCTCAGAGGTGACAACACATCTGTACCCTGTTTTGTTTTGAAGTTAACTTACATCGTAGAGCCACGCTGCAGCTATATTGTGGTTGTAGCACGAATGTGGTAGGACTGTGCTCTCACAGAATAGCAGCGTAAAATAGCAGCTTAACCCTTTCACTGTTCCTTGCACTACATATAGGTCATTGCTATTGTCTTACTATTGTGTTTTAAAACCGGACGGTGAACGTGTTAATACTGCTGTGTTTTGTATGGTGAGTGTAGAGAACCGGAGACCCTTTTTACTGGAAACTAGGCATTCCATCTCAGTTCTCAGGCGTGACAACGCATCTGCATTTTGATTCTTAATTTAAGATAAATGTAGATGTCTATGGGCCACATCACCCACCCACCATCAGGTGTATATTACTGATCATAGGTCTTTGCCGAATATTTACCGTAATCTTCAAGTTGGACTTGCCTATTACCGACTTGTGTGATTACCTCATGCATAAATTTCAGTATGCAAGTATAGGAGGTTGATGTGTGCAGGTGTATGTTCATCAGTGGATTTATGATGATGATGATGATGAAGTACAGTGTAGAGAGATCCTTACAAAACGAGACGGAGTAACAACCTCATATGGTACGCTATTAGTCCGTAGATACAAGGTAATGAATAATCCGTATTATACTAAAGACAATACGGGGTCTTTGGTAGAGGTCTACGTTCAGCGGTATGGATGGCTCTAAATTATTTTGAATTCTGGAATTTTTACACATTTCCTGAAAGCTATCATGAATAATGAAGAGATGAATAAATTCCCTTACCATGTGGTTTGTACACAATAAAATTCAATTTTGGAAAACGAAAAACGTAAATCTGAAAATATATCCCTTATTTGCTATTTTTATGATAACTTTTACACGAGGTGCGTAAATTTTATTGAGTTACTTGATTTACTCTGAGCGCCGCATTTTATTTATAAAATGAAGCATGAAATATTTTAAATAAATATAACGCTTATATTCGTTGACCTTCTATAAACGTGCACACAGTCTACCTGATCGTAAGAGGGTGCTATGGCCCATAGAAACCTTGATTAAGAATCACAATGCATTTTTTTAAACCGGAGTAACAAACAAATTAAAAGCTTACATAATGGTAGGTAAATACTGTAGCCCATGGATTTCTGCAACTAACTTTAAACAGAGAAGGTTACAGATGCGTTGTCATCTCTATCTGAATGACTCACAGGTTTGCTGTGTTTTGGTACGGAAATATGTCGGCAAAATAGTACTAGTAAGTAGTAGTAACTGCCCATATGGACTCCTATTAAGTTTTTTTTTACAGAATAAGGGTAACAAATGAGCACACCGTCAGAAGGTAAGCAGTTGCTGTGGCCTATAGACATGCACATTTATCTTCGATTAAGAATGAAAATACAGATGCGTTTTCACCCCTGAAGACTAAGATGGAATGAATCGTTTCCATTAAAAAGGGTCTCCGGTTCTCTGCACTTACCATACAAAACACAGTACCATTAAGATGTTCTTTTAACTCATATATAATATAGTTATACGTATATATATATATACCTATAACAATAATGTTTAGGTCATACTTTGCTGACTCTGTCACCGACGTGGTGCTACAGGGAATGGAACTATTTATTCCATTATCTGTGGTACCCATCGGTGGCAGATCTCAGCCTAGGTTTGGTCGTTCCTATAATACTGCATTACGCAGTAAGCAGGAGTGTTATCAAGCCTACGCTGAGGCTTTAGCGGCTCGGGATGTAAATACCAGCATGCTTAAAAAGAAGTATAACTTCGCCTCCAGATCTTTCAAAAGAGTTATTGCCAAGGCAAAGTCAGAGCACATAGGCAGAATTGGCGAGTAACTAGTTCGTTTTCCTTCGGGAACCCATGCATTCTGGTCTCTCGCCAAGGCTGTCCAAGGAAATTTCTGTAAGCGTCACTACCATCTCTACACAGGGAGGATGACTCATTGGCCCACGCCGCAAAAGAGAAAGTCGACCTTTTAGACTCCCTTTTTGAGTCCAACTCGACTCTTGATGACAGGGGGAACACACCGCCGACCATCCCGCAGTGTTAGTGCTATATGCCTGATGTACGATTCACACAGTGCTCAATACGCTAAGCACTCCTTTCCCTGGACGTCTACAAGTCGAGTGGGCCTGACGGAGTCCCGCCAATTGTGCTGAGGACGTGCGCTCTAGAGTTGGCACCGATTCTAACGCATCTTTTTCGGTACTCCTACTCCCTAGGCGTTGTTCCGAATACATGAAAAACAGCTTTCGTGCACCCGATCCCTAAAAAAGGTAACCACTCTGATCCGTCCAATTACAGGCCTATCGCCATCCCCTCCTTGTTCTCGAAAATAATGGAGTCCATTATTAACTGCCAGCTCATGCGGTACGTTGAGGAGCACTAGTTGATTAGTGACTGCCAATACGGTTTCCGTCGGGGTCGCTCAGCTGGTGATCTTCTTGTTTACCTAACATATAGATTGACGCAGGCGATCGAATCCAAGGGGGAGGCATTGACCGTTAGTTTAGACATAGCGAAGGCCTTCGATCGGATCTGGCACAAAGCGCTTCTTTCGAAGCTTCCTTCCTATAAGCTTCCCGAGAAATTGTGCAATTGGATGACCAGTTTTCTGGCTGATCGTAGCATCATGGTCTTAGTAGACCTATGAACCTATTAACGCTGGTGTTCCACAAGGCTGCGTGCTATCACCGACGCTCTCTTTTGCATATCAATGATATGTTGCAAACCGGTAACATACATTGCTATGCAGATGACAGCACTGGTGATGCTCTATACACCGGCCGTGCCAGTATTTTTCGGGAAAACGTCGCTGAGTACCGGAACAAACGTGTGTCTGAAGTCGAGACTTTGTTGAACAAAGTCTCGGTATTGGGGGCGACTAAATCTAGTCCAGTTCAATCCCCAGAAGACACAAGCTTGCGCGTTTACCACTTAAAAGAACCCCTTTGTCGTATCTCCTCAGTTTCGACATATCGAGTGACGTGCAGTTTCGTGGTCACTTGGAAGAGAAGGCCAAATCGGCCTCTAAAAAGCTTGGCGTGCTCAGCAGACCGGGACAGTATTTCATGCCGGCGCATCGCCTGCAACTTTACAAGGCGCACGTTCGGCCTCACATGGAATACTGTTCCCATCTCTTGGCAGGGACTCCCCAGTGCCAGCTCCTTTCACTTGACCGCATCCAGCGCAAAGTGGTTCGAATAATTGACGACCGAGTTCTTTCCGATCGGCTTGACTCACTGGCACTGCGTAGAGATGTTGCATCTCTTTGCGTATTTTATCGCATTTACCATAGGGAGTACTCTGAGGAATTGTTCGGACTAATTCTAGCCGCTCAATTTCACCATCGCACATCGCGACAAAAATTGCGATACCATTCATACCACCTGGATGATTGGCGGTCCACCACTGTGCAATTTAGAACATGTTTTCTTCCTCACACAACTTCCTTGTGGAATCGATTACCACCAGCGATTTTCCCGGACCGATACGACTTAGGGACCTTCAAGAAAAGAGCCTACTCCTTTTTAAAAGGCCGGCAACGTAATTGCGATTCCCCTGGTGTTGTAGTTGTTCATGGGCGGCAGTAGTCACTTACCATCAGGTGAGCCGCATGCTCGTTTGCCCCCTCTCCTATAAAAAAAATACCAACAGGTGTGTTTCCAAAAGCATAACTATAGCCTTACCGAGCTGTCATATTAACGTAATACACAAAATTAAAAACTAGATATGTCAATTATTTCGTTGTCCAGGCGTTCTTTTACACCATTTTTTTATTTCCAGCAAAATAACAATGGCTTATCCAGTAACCGAAATAGAACATATTATACACCAAACAAATTAATAATTTAAAAAATAATAATTTTTAATATTATTTATTTTTAAATTGATTGAATGCTGGCGGGTGAATTCTACTGACCATACGTGGAATTGCAGTATTGTAGTGCAGTGACAATGTAGTGAACATAATTAGGTCACATTTTGCAAATAAACTAAAAGTGAATAAAATAAATAGAGTTCCGGCCTATGTGCTCGTACGTCTATGGGCACATGCCTTTATCATTGCTGAGAGAGTTTATGGCAAGGAAGTATATAGTTTTCGATTTTATTTAATTTTTGAAACATGTAGCTTTTCTAATGATGTTTTCGTTCTCCGCCGAGCACGTGGTAAATAAGCAGTTAAAATAGTAATTACCAAATTCGAACACGGAATGCTCGCGTACTATAAAATTGACTTGCCCCTTGCCAAATAGCCCTTTGTCTCTAAAAGCGAATAATGGTAAGTAAACTACTACTATATAAACTCTTAAACTTATTTTTTACCTAGTAAAAATGTACCTAGTAAAGATGTAGATGGTCGAGTTGCAAATGATGGTTACTTTAATGAACTTGTCATTGAAAGAAAGGGGTATGAAAGTGAACGCAAGTAAGACGAAAGTTATGGTTTTTGAAAGAGAAGAGAGTAAAACGTTATGCGAAATAAGAATAGAAGGGGAGTTGATTGAGCAAGTGGATGAGTTTGTATATTTGGGATGTTTATTTAGCAGGGATGGTAGATATAATAAGGATATAGAACGACGAGTGAACGCAGGAAATAGAGTGAATGGGGCTCTACACGCTATTATGAAGAGTCAGAATGTGTCAAATAAGGCACGTATGGCAATTCATAGTGCTGTGTTAGTCCCTACTCTAATGTATGGTAGTGAAAGTTGGGTCTGGCAGAAGAAGCATGAGAGTAGAATAAATGCTGTAGAAATGCGGTCCTTAATATGCGGTATGCTAGGGCTGAATCTAAATGACAGGGTGAGAAATAGTGTGATAAGAGAAAAGTGTGGTTTGCAAGATGACGTTGTGACCAGGATTAATAAAGGAATGCTTCGGAGATTTGGTCATGTAGAAAGAATGAAAGAGGAAAGAGTGACAAAGCAAATTTATGTTGCAGAAGTGAACGGCAGGGTCGGGAAGGGACGCCCTAGACGAAAGTTTATCGACCAAATCGGCGATACATTAATAATGGGCCAGATTAGGAGTACCCTTTACCGACGAGCGTGTATGCGTAGGTATATGGACGTGGAGGAAGCGAGAGAGGTGTGTCAGGATCGTGCCAAATGGAAGTCCGTAGTCTCTGCCTACCCCTCTGGGTGACAGGCGTGAGTGTTTATATTATGTAAAAATGTAGAGTGTAGCGATGTATGTTACTATTATTTTTTCCTTCTTATGAAGTTATGCCAACCAAACACGAAAAATGAATCGGTGACGCACCGACAGCACATGAGCATGAGTAAAGAAATCGTGCCGTACAGAGGCAAAGCTTCATACAACCGCGCTGTGATAGGTACACTACTACAAACTTGAGGCGTATGTGTGCGTGAGCACTGGCGGCTCGTCATGTAATGAGAGAAACTGCTTTAAACCGTCTCGGCCGGTGCTCAAACTCAGGGTTGTGTAAAAATTAATAAGTGTCAAATTTTGTTTTTTCAAGAATAATTCGTATCAAATGAAATATAAAAAAGTGTAAATATGGTTTACGTAGATTTAAATCTTATCGAGGTTACCGCAAGAGGTACCGCTTATTTTTTAAATAAAATTAATCATTTGTTTGATTTCCACTCAAGTACACTGCGATTTCCTAATAAATATAAAAGAGCTTTTCGATGAGATAGTTATCAAATTGAGCTTTTAGAAGAAATGCTAACATTTTTCAGGAACTTAAAATCAATAAGAATTGATAAGCAGAAATATATTACAAACTAGCTTTTTACCCGCGGCTTCACTCGCGTGGTAAATTTAGCGAAATTCGATCACTTTTAGAGTCACCTCGGTGTCTGTGTCTCTATGTCAGTCAAAAATTTTTTTTGAATTCTAAAAGACTATTAGACGTAGATTAGGTATTTGGCATAGATAGGTATAATATGTTACAGGAACACGTGAATATATATGTCTAGAAACACCTATTATTTTTAATATCGGGCGTGTCTTCCGATGTATCCATAAGAAAGGTAAATTGTCTCGTAATCAAAATTTATTATTATCTATTATTTACATTTTACTCTTTACCTTCATTTATAATTAAAGTTAATTTAGTTTTAACAAAATAATGATGAGTTTCGCGGTCTTCTATCAATTTACGGCATATTGTTAATTTAAGATATCTATCATTGGTCCTATTTAATATTGATTGGCACCATAAAACAGATGTAAATATTTTTTTACGTTCGAGTAGACTTCAAAATTTAGTATACAGTATACTACACATGGAATAAAACTAATGTTACGGATTTTATCACGTCTAATTTTAACTTTTTTACGTTTTCTTACGCATCTTTGGATGAAAGTTCCATAGAAACCCGCGTAAAACAACATATAGTTGATGTGAAACACTGTCGCTCCAGGAAGTCTAAAGTATGTCAACGTGTTTAGTATTGTCCCAACCATTGTATCGGGTCTGATATACAAATCCTTCTAATAGAACACCAATTTCTACCAATGATGATTCGCGGGGCTATTGAAATTAAAAAACACATCCTAATTTTAATAGGAAAGATGGCTGAGTGGAAAGATTTGCTAAGAGCCCCATAGTTAATAAAATAAAATTCAAACCCAAGCATACTTCTGCATTTATTCTATTATATTCTATTCTATTCTTGTTCTATTCCATTCTAACTGTGATATCAGGTCGTCAAAAACCTCAGTCCTACCGTGACCATGGGTGCTGTAAAGTGCCCAAAACATCGGGAATTAAGAAAGTTAAAATTAAACGCGATAAGATCCTTAAAATTAGTTTTATTCCTTATAAATGTTATTCACAGTGAACGTGGGAAGCACTACACTCATGAACGGGAGTAGAAAAATGTTCTTGTTGTTGTGGCGGTGAAAGAGAATCCGCCACCTCATATCGTACCGTCGTAAGAGGTGACATAGGACCTAGGGCATGACATGACATAGGGCAGCATCATCTTCCTGACAAAAGATCAAAATAATAATAGCTGCGGTTGCCAACACGCCTAAAAAGCGTGACAACTATTGCAAATATCCAGCTACTTGACAATTTATGCGGGAGGCCTATGTTTATTTCAGTGGACTTTTCTTTAGAGTGAAAACCAAAAAGTAACATACCCGAAAATATGAATGAAATAAAAACTGCATATATTGCCCCATTAAAAATAAAAAGTTGGAGCTTAAATACACGTTACTACTAGGCAATGGCCCAATAGTAACGTGTATTTAATCATAATAAAGTTTTTCGCCAAAAAAGTGTTCGTTGCGCTGATTCCAATGCGGGATGACCTCAACTGGGAAACTTCTCAGATATGCAGGTTTTCCTTAACCACCGAGAACGTGGTAAATCGACACTTCAAATTGCAATTAATATATAATATGCTGAAATATTTAATAATGCTTACGTACCATGAAATTTAAGTTTTTACCGCTAATAATTAAAGCATTACCGCCTTTGAAAAGTAAAATAAAAAGAACCTTTGTTTAAAGCAGTTTAAGTAAAATTTGCTTTAATAAAAAGAGCCTGCTAATTTACAAATACTCATATGAGCTATGAAATCAAGACAAAAAATGAAAGCTACCTTAAATTACAAACTGATTATAAATCTCATTAAAGGTAAAAAAAAGTAAAGTAGCAGCTAATATACGTCTCACTACTGTGCAGAGGACGCCTCATTACCTATAGTGTTTTGTTGCCAGAAAAATAGAGTACGCTGCAATGTTTTAATGCATGTTACCGGTTTTCACATCTCCACGACTATTTTAACTACTCAGACATCTAGGTTTCCCCACGAAGTTATTCTTCACCACTTTAACGGACACGTGTTAAGTCAGCACGTAAAGTTTTCTATAACAGAACATCCTCGAGGGAATCGTACACGCTTTGCTTCGATGCCACGATAAAATCTCACGGCGAGAGCTACACGGCCCTCATATTTGTTTAAATACAATTCATTAAAACTAAAACTAAGCTTTTGCATGATTGTTGACCACATCTACCTAGTAATTACACATCCAACGTTGCCACGAACGAATTTTCAATTATTTACATCGTATATTCAGTAGCATTCTATTATTTAATTATATCAGATACTTACCATTTTAGTTTGTTTAGTGGTAAGTAGATGGTGCTATTATTAGATGAAATAATGAAAGCCAAAACTATATTATCTAATAATATCAGCAATAGAAGTGAACATTTATTTATTTCATCAATAAGGCATAAAGTGATGTCTATTCTGTTAAAAGTTCTGTTTCTGTTAAAAATATACGCTATAAGCGCCGGTAGCGGTGAAAAACGATTTAATGATATCATCATATGACCATATCATGAAATAGCAACGTTTCTAGTTATTAATATCTTCAAACGATTTCTATTCATTGATTTGGTCAAGCTATATCATGAGATGGTCAACAAACAGTGTTAAATATCATGAAATGACCACACCATTTCACGAAATGATAGACTACTTTATATGATCTATTCTACGATCTGGCCACGATTTAAAAATCTCTTAAATAAAACTATAATGATAATAAAAATTTTGCAATAATTGCCGACAGGCCAGTTTTAATCAGTTTACATATAGATTAGTAATTGAAATAAAAACCTTATCAATTTTCATATTTTTGATTGATCTTCTATTGAAATTATTACACTTTTAAAATAAAATAACAAAAATACTAAAAAACTAAACGTTACAGTTTTTAAATAATATTAAAAATCTTATTATTTAAACATATAAATGTAAGTTACTTATATTATTTAATTTATTAGTAACTGAAGGCAAAATATACTACTTTTTACATTTGATGATAGATGGCGCTGTTTTCATAACTAAATCGGTGTAATTTCAAATTATTTTACCAAGTTTATAACTATATTTTATACTTTATTTATAAATATGGTATTAATTTGAAAAACATCCGTCATCCCATCTATAACTAAGATATAATAGAAAATCAACATCTAAAGGAAGGAAAATAAAAGTAGCCTATAAGTTGTCCCGGGTTACTAACTACCTATGTACAAAATTTCATGTAAATCGGTCCAGTAGTTTTTGCGTGAATCCGGAATACACAGACAGACAGACAGACAGACAGACAAAAATTCTAAAAACCACTGATTTGGGTTCAGAACCCTTTATTTAGTCCCCTGGACTTGTTTCTTCAAGAATATATTAGAATTACAGACACGACTTTTCTACAGATTTATTATATGTATAGATAGCATGAATTTCATTCACGGATTTCAAGTGTCTATACAAATTTAAATGAAACTTCATGAAGAATTAAAATCAGAAGAAATTAAATTCATTTATATTTATAAGACGTCTCAATCAAGATTGTCTCGAAAATTTATTTGGAAAAGTCAGACAAGTAGATGGTAACTACCAGGAACCATCATGTCGTCCAGTTAGTATTGCCTTCAATAAGATGTTTATAACCAATATCTTAGGAAAACCTCTAAATACTCATTGTGAATATGATTTCGATATGTTGCTTATGAAACCAGACGATTGTCGTATTTTAATACGCCATCACCGCAACCCGACAATTTTACTGCCCCTGTGTTAATTGTAAGAACAGATGATTATCTATTTGAATTACCAGAAAAAAAAATGGTTTAGTCTATGTGTGGGGATATTTGTGTAGAAAATATTGTCTGTAACACCACAAATATGAGAAAATAAAATTGTACGTTAATAGATCAGAACAACCTATAAATATGGAAAAAGATTCTTTTTTTCAGCCATTACAAGGATTATAATAAAGATAGTGTTCAATCGGGTTTTTAATAATACTTCCTGATAACTTTATCGCGTTTGCTGAATTGCTTGAACAAAAATTTCGCGAATATTTTGACGTCGAAAGAAACATTGTAAATATTGGTGGTGAAATGTTAAAACGTGTGGAAGATTTTTATATTTGTTATGAAATGCGAGTGCTTTCCAATAGATTATTTAAAAAAAACTTGTATAATTTTTACAACTTGTTGTAAAAATGTATCACTATAATACCAAGAATAATATAATATAAGGACCACTATAATATCAAGAATATTTAATATCATGAAAAAACTTCAATGATTCGAGTCTTCGTAACTTTAGATTTAGCATTACGATGGATTACATTGTAGGCGTTTACAAAGAATAAAAATCATAAAACTATAAACAGTTATAATTCAAAAGAAACTGTTACTTAACCTATGTCTAGGCCATACGTACTTACCTGGAGAGCTTATTAAAACCATAGTTGTACCAATATTTCAAAATAAGACTAGCGATGTCTCCGTTGGATCCAATTATCGCCCAATATCTTTGGCTAATGTAATTGCAAAGGTGCTGGACAGTTTGCTTGTCCAGCAACTCAATCAATACATTCACCTAAATGAGGCTCAGTTTGGTTTCAGGCCGGGGCTTTCAACTGAAGCTGCCATACTGCGACTCAAGTATACTGTCCACCGCGACACTACACGAAAAACGCCGGTTTATGTGTGTTTTTTGGATTTGTTCAAGGCTTTTGACCTGGTTTCGTACAACGTTTTATGGTATAAGATTAACCAGGAAACTAGCACACCCAACGAATTTATTATATTATATTAACCTAAATATAGGTAACATAACCAAACCGACTATGTGAAGTGGGCTGGCTCATATTCATCGGAGTACAGGTTGGAGTGCGGGGTGAGGCAGGGCGGTACTTAGCTCCCCTCAACTCTTCAACCTGTATGTCAACGGTCTGATCGTTGATCTCAGTGATGCCGAAGTCGGCTGCTCAATCGGCGGTCATTTTGATAATAATATAAACCTAGCAAGCTAACAGCATAGCAAAGTGGCGAAGCAATCAGCTTTGTAGCGGTTTCTAACGGTTGCCGTTGAGCAATCAGTTTCAAAAGGTTCAGATGCCTGGGTGGTCAATAATCGATTACTGAAAACAGAATTTGAAAATTCGAAACCGTTCTCGAGATAATCGTGGGACAGACGGACAGACGGACAGACGGACACACGGACAGACGGACAGACGGACAGACGGACAGACGGACAGACGGACAGACGGACAGACGGACTGACGGACAGACGGACAGACGGACAGACGGACAGATGGACAGACGGACAGACATCGTGAAAGCAATAAGTATCTTCGCAAGCTTCGCCACTTAATAAGCTATGTTATCGACATGGTTTCGCTGAGCCCATCGATCTCAATACGCTAGTGGGCATCTGTGAAAGGTACGCAGCGGCTCATGATCTCATATATAATTCTAAAAAGAGAAAATTACTCGTTTTCAAGGGTGGAAATAAAAAACCTAAGTCTGTTCCTCATGTTAGACTTGGAGGAGTTACACTGAGTATAGTCTCCAAATTCAGATATCTGGAACACTGGGTTGCCGAGGATCTCTCTGGCGATTGTGATATTGAACGAGAACGTAGAGCGTTGGTAGTGAGGTGTAATATGCTTGCCCGCAGGTTTGCTAGGTGTACAATGGAAGTTAAGATAACATTATTCAAAGCTTACTGTCGGACATTCTTCACCTGCTCATTCAAAGTGTACTCGCTGGACTATAGATGCACTGCGTATTCAATACAAAATTGGATTCAGGATGTTATTGAGGCTGCCACGCTTTTGCAGCGTATCACGCATGTTTGCCGAGGCTCGCGTGGACAGCTTTGCAACAATATCACGCAAAAGAATAGCCTCATTGATGCTTCCATATATGGAAGGCAAGATCGCTCTGTGATGAGGCACTGGAACACAGTGCATATGGGTTCCAGGCCCAGTATGTGTAATAAAAAATTATAATTTTGGTAAAGTATAATAATTTTTGTATTATGTAAAACTAACCCCTAGTTTTAAGGGTACAAACAAAGTGGGTGTAATTACCTGAATAATGAATAAATAATAATAATAATAAATGCTCCTTGATACCGCCCGCATCGTGTCGGCCGTTTGGTCTCCCCTGTCGAGGGCTTCCATCTGGTTGGGATTTTATTTATTTATGTATTATTTATATATTTATGGTAGTATATTAAATATATATTTATGTTTATTAATAAATTCCTTTTATATATTTATTCAGCCAAACCAGATGAGAATAATCTATAAATACCACAAATAATAAATTATCGATGTCGACATTTTATTCTTATATAGTTTAAATTAAAAATGGAAAAACAGTAAAGTGTAAATTCAATAAAAATCGTTTTATTTACATGAACACATTTTAACAGTGGTAGAGCCACGCGGCAGCTTTTGCAGTCGCACGGATGGGCCGGCTCGAACCGGTGGGGTACCACGACCTCACAGAATACCAGCGTGAAGTAGAGGTTTACCTCTGCGTTTCGCTTGGTGAGTGCAGGTGGCCGGAGGCCCTTTTTACTGGAAATGAGGCATTCCATCTTAGTCCTCACGGGTGACAACGCATGTGCATATTGATTTGTAATAGAGGATAGATGTAGATGTCTATGGGCCACAGCATCCACTTACCATCAGGTGGACTGTGTGTTCGTTTGTCACCCTTATCCTATAAAAAAAAGAAAAAAAGAACAAGTTTATATTTTTAAAAAAATTACCGGTGTCCTACCAAAAATATAAATTTGAAAAGAGTGCCAAATTCAGTACAAACGACGCTCGGGGTTATCCAGGTGTTACAACGCAGTGTCTTTGAACATCGCATAATTTATATTCTTGACTTAAAACTCCAAAGTGAGTACTATCTTCTCCTTATTCATCGTCATCATCATCATCATCATTAAAGCCCATCACAAGAAATAAAGACGACGTAAGAAATTTTATTTGTCAAATGTTATTTTTTAAACCTACCTATCTACTTCCTTTACGAAACGACGTTCCTCTGATCGAAAAAGAAACGGCTCTACAAGTATCCCATTTTTTATGATTTTTTAAAGTAAATGTTACATAATATTACTATATTTTATTCCATTACACTCAATAAAAGTCCACGGTTGAACATAGGACTTTCCTATAGATTGCCTCATAGGGAGTATTTTGCCAAAGTTGGCACACTTGGCAGGTGGGTTGGCAACCGCATTTTTTATTATTTTTATTTGTTATCATTAAGATGGTGTTGCCCATCTTCCGTTTTAATTCTCTTCTGTCGCCTCTTATGGCACCCTCAGGACGATATGGAACAGTAGACTTTATTATACCGCCAATACGGTTTAATCTTAATATAGGTATACAGAATAGAAAACATCAACATTCCCATCGGTAATTGAGGTATGTTCTATGATGTACTCAAAATATGACGATTAATAATTTGGAGTAGAATTGATTAACAAGCAGCACCTGTTCACAAGTATGACGCATGTAGACGTAGCTCCTGAGATGTGTCTCCGAAAAACACAAAAGATAACAAAGTTTACTGAATATATTTATAATTTCCTACGGGACCACTTACAATTCTCTCCTAAAAACCCATCCTCATAACTACATAATATTATGCATATTCATACTACCAATAGTTAAGTCTATTCTATTAATTTAATTTCTATATACTTATATTCAAAGAATACGTGTAAATGCTTCACTAATTCTCGCCCGACTCTACCTTAGTAACGATGTGTTTTAGTTGTGTAACGCATTACAAAACGTTTATTTTCTACATTTGGTAAAAAAAATAATTTTCAGTCCACTGTCTTTTTTAAATAAAACACTTGTTTTGATTACCAAATATGCGTAGTATAATGACTGCGACATGAGCACTGCTCTCCCGTAGGAATAGCGTTCATATACCTATTTAAATGGAAGGGCACGCTGCACTATTATAGCTGCAGAACGAATGGGACGTTTCGATTGCGGAAGGACCTCGCTCGCATAGAATATTAGCGTAATATACCAACATAATCATACTGTATCTATGGAGAGTGACGAGAACCAGAGATTATTTTTACTGGTAACGAAGAAGTACATCGTACTCCACAGGGCTGACAACAAATTATTTAAGACTTATGCCCTATTCCTATATTCAAGAAAATTTCATTCTCTGTAATGATCCGTTTTATTACATACAAACTGTACCATTACACGTATGTAAAATAGTTTATAACCATCATTATCATCATCATCATTACAGCCCTTCACAAGTCCATTGCTGAACATAGGCCTTCTGAAAATTTTGTTTTAGAGAAAGCAGTTTTCATTCACTGCATTTACAGCAAACCGGCCCGTGAAAGAAAACTAAGAGACTTTTAAAATAGAGACCTAACATAATCGAGGTTAGGTGTAGGTGTTTCTATGAGATATAGTATCTACCCCGCATCAGGTGAACTGTGTGTTCGTTTTTCATGTTTTGTAGACAATTTTTCTTTCTTTCATTCGTTGTGGAGTCTTTACATCCGATTACAATGTGGGTGTCTTCAAGACAAGAGTGAATAGGCAAAAGCCTGAACATAAGAAATCATAACAAAAGTTAACGATTTCTTATGTTTACAACACACTGAAAAACGGATTTTATCACGATTAATTTTTACTTTTTAATTCCTGACGTTTCAACCAACCATTTTATCGGATTTGATAGACCAAGAATGATGCGCGAGGCTATTGAAATAAAAAAAACATCCTAATTTCAATAGAAAACGTTTGTACGTGTTAGAGCCATACTGCAGCTATATTAATAGTATAGTTGTAGCACGAATGGGTCGGCTCGACCGGGGAAGGACCAAGCTCTCACAGAATACCAGCGTAAAATAGCAGCTTAATGCTGCTGTGTTTCGTATGATGAGTGTAGAGAACCGAAGACCCTTTTTACTGGAAAATAGGCATTTTATATTAGTCCTCACGGCTGACAACGCATCTGCATTTTAATTCGCAAACGAAGATAGATGTAGATGTCTATGGGCCACAGCAACCACTTACCATCAAGTAGACTGTGTGCTCGTTTGTCACCCTATCCTATATAAAAAATAAAATAAAAAGAAAAGATGGATGAGTGCTAACATTTGCTTGGGATCCACTGACCTCTATATATACAAGTACGCTGGACTGGATATACGATACAAAATGCTTATGCCGATTTGAAGCGTCCTCATTGTTCATTCCGGAAACTATAATTAACATAATATGCCAGTCTGTAGTTTGAATTGTTTACATTTTTGAACTTTTAAACTAAAACATTAAAGGATTTTATGTCGTTTGATTATGTTTGATTTTAGTTACATAATAATAATTATTTTTAGTAATAGTGAGAGTGTGCGTAATACGTAAAACTCGTTACCAAAAGGAAAGTGGGATAACATTCCACAAGTAAGTCAATTTACAGTTAATATTAAACAAATTAAAATTATTTGATAATATATATATACTTAATTTTTTTACTAATGTTAATATCATAACTGCCAACATGTTTGGCATTATATTGATGAGTTTTGATAAACAATAAAATTCGATAAGGTTGTCGAGTTCCTTGGCTATAACACTTATCGATGTTCTTTTCTATCCATATCTGTTAAGAACCAAAGTAACCGACAACAGATAATTATCAAATGTCTATTAATTAACAGGTTTCCAACTGAACCTGGACTAAAATTATGGCTAAGAAGCACAAAAATTATTATCTTTGTTCTAAACACTTCACAGACGACTGTTTTATTAGACATGAGAAATGTACCACTTTGAAAAAGTGCAGTATACCCACAATATTTTCTGGTAGTACCAGTACCAGTAAGTATAAAAGTATTAGAATATTATTACGAATGTTCCTTTTTTTCTTCTCTCCTTATTTTCCCCAGATTCAAGTGTAGAAAGGTCCAGGTGACCTTGATGGCTTTGTATTTACAAGACGTTTGTTTAGGTGAGAAATAGCTCCTCCCTGAACGGGTTTCCACCTTGTCGTAGTGCGGAGGGTGGGGGGGGGGGTTAGTAGCCGCGGCTTGGTAACCCATGGTAAACGTAGGACGATTCACATGGCTGGTGTTAGATGTGTGTTAGTGGGTTAGAGGAGAGTCCTCTCTCTATATCATTGCAGCCGAGGTGCACTCGCAAGGAAAGAGGATTGTTGGTATAGCGATGCGCCACTCGACTATCCTCCGTGACTTTGACGGGTTGTACCACTTGGTGTTTCCTAGTGCTCGTTTTTTTCTAGCTCCATGGCGTCCACATATCGGGCTCGGAGAGTCCGATGTGCAGGTGGAGTAAGAGGCCTCGAAGGGCAGTGCGCCTCGTATTCTTGGTGTGCCTTATCTGAGAAAGAAAAGGGGAGGAGAAGTCCTCAACTAAGAAGAGGTCCTTTTTTATATAGGAGAGGGGGCAAACGAGCATGCGGCTCACCTGATGGTAAGTGACTACCGCCGCCCATGAACAGCTGCAACACCAGGGAGGGAATCGCAGATGCGTTGCCGGCCTTTTAAAAAGGAGTACGCTCTTTTCTCGAAGGTCCCTAAGTCGTATCGGTCCGGGAAAATCGCTGATGGTAATCGATTCCAGAGGGAAGTTGGGCGAGGAAGAAAACATCTTCTAAATCGCACAGTGGTTGACCGCCAATCATCCAGATGGTGTGGATGGTATCGGGAATTCTGCTGCGATGTGCGTTCGTGAAATTTGGCGGCTAGGATTAATCCGAACAATTCCTCAGAGCACTCCCCGTGGTAGATGCGAAAGAAAATGCAAAGGGATGCAACATCTCTTCGCAGTGCCAATGAATCGAGCCAATCGGAATGGACTCGGTCGTCGACGATTCGAACCGCTCTGCGCTGGATGCGGTCAAGTGGAAGGAGCTGGTACTGGGGAGCCCCTGCCCAGAGATGGGAACAGTATTCCATGTGAGGCCGAACCTGCGCCTTGTAAAGTTGCAGGCGGCGTGCCGGCATGAAATACTGTCCCGCTCTACTGAGCACGCCAAGCTTTTTAGAGGTCAATTTGGCCTTCTCCTCCAAGTGACCACGAAACTGCACGTCACTCGATATGTCGACTCCGAGGATTCCGTTACTGGCTGAGACAAGAAGGGCAGTGCCTTGAAACTGAGGAGATACCACAAAGGGGTTCTTTTTAGCGGTAAACGCGCAAAATTGTGTCTTCTGAGGACTAAACTTGACTAGATTTAGTCGCCCCCAATCCGAGACTTTGTTCAGCAAAGACTCGACTTCAGACACAAATTTGTTCCGGTACTCGGCGACGTTTTCCCTAGAAATATTGGCACGGCCGGTGTATAGAGCATCACCAGTGCTGTCATCCGCATAGCAATGAATGTTACCAGTTAGCAACATATCATTGATATGCAGAAGAAACAGTGTTGGTGATAGCACACAGCCTTGTGGAACACCAGCGTTAAAAGGCTTGTAGTTGGAGCATGCACCGTCTACAACGACCTTGATGCTCCGATCTGCAAGGAAGCTGGTGATCCAATTGCACAATTTCTCGGGAAGCTCATAGGAAGGGAGCTTCGAAAGAAGCGCTTTGTGCCAAACCCGATCGAAGGTCTTCGCAATGTCCAAACTAACGGCCAACGCCTCCCCCTTGGTTTCTACTGCCTCTGCCCATCTATGGGTCAGGTAGACCAGAAGATCACCAGCTGATTGACCCCGATGAAAACCGTATTGGCGGTCACTAATCAGCTGGTGATCCTCAAGGTACCGAATGAGCTAGCAGTTAATAATGGATTCCATTATTTTGGAGAACAAGGAGGTGATCGCGATAGGCCTATAGTTGGACGGGTCTGAGCGGTCGCCTTTTTCAGGGATCGGGTGGACAAAAGCTGTTTTCCGTTTGTATCTGACTTTGCCTTGGCAATAACTCTTTTGAAGGACCTGGAGGCGAAGTTATACTTCGTTTTAAGTGTGCTGGTATTTACATCCCAAGTCGCCGAAGCCGCAGCCCAGGCTTGAAAACACTCCTGCTTACTGCGTAATGCAGTCTTACAGGAGAGACCAAACCAAGGCTGGATCTGCCTCCGATGGGTACCACAGATGATGGAATAAATAGTTCCATTCCTTATAGCACCACATCAGTGACAGAGTCAGCGACAGCGCTGGGATCATCCGGCGAGAAGCAAACCCGCCATGGGAAGGATGCAAAGAAAGACCGCATTCCGTCCCAATCCGCCGACCTGTAATGCCAAACACGGCGGCAACCTACAGAACGCTACCGCGAGGGGAGCGTGAGTGGCACCACACTCCGGATCAGACAATGGTCCAAAGAGCCGAGGGATCATCGACGGAAACCTGATATCCGTCCGGATGAGAGGTCAGCAGAAGGTCCAGCAGGGAAGGTGTATGATCCTCCACATCTGGAATCCGCGTAGGCGAAGTAATCAGTTGTGTCAGACCATATGCCAAAACAAAGTCATAAACAGATCTCCCCGCATGATCGGTTAAACGTGAACCGAGCCATTCGGCGTGGTGGGCGTTAAAATCGCCAAGGATCAGGATCTCTACGAATGGGACCTGTTCTAGCAAGGAATCTGTAGCCATTTCCTTGCTGGTGGGGCCGCGTATGTCTTTGAAATCGTTTCCGTGGCACTGTCAATGTGTGGCGAAGGTTGAATACCAGTATCAGTAGGTGGGAGTCCAACATAATCCATTCTTGCCCCCACGAATTTGAGGCATTTCCTCATTTTTTACGTGGTAGAGCCATGCTGCAGCTATATTAATAGTATGGTTGTGGCATGAATGGGTCGGCTCAACCGGGGAAGGACCACGCTCTCACAGAATATTAATAATTAAAAATATTAAGGTACTCCGGGTTAACTATGACATCGGGACGTCAAGTTAATCACCTCAGTCCCCAACGTGACCGTCAGGAATTCATATCAAAGTTATGTTTAAAATTTTTATATATTTTAAAAATTAAAATTAAACACAATAAAATCCGTAAAAATAGTTTTATTCAAGGTTTTTGTTAAGCTAAGTGCGATTTTAACATCTTCGATTACATCAAGAATTACTGTCAGGTAAAATAATAGTCAAACTTACAATAGTTAAAAAATGTTTAACATATACACCATAAAATATTCCGAAGTACGTTAGAAAGAAACGCAAAAGGTAAAAACTTTATGTCGGATATGCAATGGTGTAGCGCCGACACGCGCTTCACGCGCTTCTCATTACCCGTGTGATTGATAAAACAAGTCAGCTACCAAGTACATATTTAAAAAGACCTGTGTCCGTTCAGCTATAGACTTAAGGAACTAAGTATAGATATACTATATGGTAATATTATTATCTGTTTCAGAAAATATTGCACATGGTAGAGATGAAAATTTAATAGAAGTATACTAAACACTAAACATTCAAATTTACACTAAACTCCCAGTGGGGAGTTTAGTATATATTTTAATATGGAATCTTCGCATAATTTTAATATACAAGTGACTGCACTGAAATATTACGGTTGCCAGTTGTTATACAATTGTAGCGACAAAGGTCTTACAGCAAAAGTGCAATACATTATTCTATATTACACTAAGTGGATTAAATATATTTTTTTATAGAATGTGTATATTTTTTTTAAAAATGACTGGTAAATAATTGCAATATGTAATAAATCCGCCCTTTGTAATCTTTTTTTTTTTTTGATAGGGTTGCAAAAAAATAATAAATAACACTTAAAGTGTACCTTATTAACCCTTTATCGCAAGGGAATCTAATGCCGCATATTATCTCATAGGTGTCGTTAGAGAAGACTAAAAGAAATCAAACAGGAGATGGGCTGTAGCAATAATGAAAAAAAAAATGTTACCAACCCAGCTGACAAGCGTGGAAACTATGGTGAATATCCAATCTTTGAGGCACCCTATGCGGGAGGCCAATGTAGGAAATCTATGGGGACATTTGATGGGAAATAGGGAATACAAATGTAGTGTTTATTCATTCGTTTATTTTAACAAACTAGCAAATTAATGTGGAAACATCGGAAATTGAGAACAACTTAATCAGACACGTTCTGGACTAAACACTAAGCTTGGACTAACTAGAATGGAATATCACCTGGATAAGCGAAACAGCGAACTCTGCGTGGTGACCTGCAGAAACCGAATCCGTGGAGCTGATTAAAGTGAAATAAACCTGCGACATATCCACCGTAAGTAAACCTATCACTTTGTTAATGTGTCTTCCGAAGTTACCAAAGATTCAAGTGATGCTCGTTTACCCCAGATTGGGAAAGGCTGCTGTATGAAGACATAAGAATTACGTTGTACGTGGTAAATTTAGGCTGCAGTTTTATTATAGTTGTAGCACGAATGGGTCGACCCGACCGGGGAAGGACAACGCTCTCACAGAATACCAGCGTAAAATGGCAGCTCAATGCTGCTGTATTTTATATGGTGAGTGCAGAACCGGAGACACTTTTTACTGGATACGAGGCATTCCATCTTATACCTCAGGGGTGACAACGCATCTGCGTTAAGGTTAAGAACATGATGTCCAGGATACATGTAGATGTCCACTTAACACGAGGCGGAATGTGTGTACGTTTCTCATTCTTATTCTATAAAGAAACGTAATTCTGAATATCAGGATTAAGAGAGTAATTGAGAAATTGTATTACAGATAGCCGTAGAGTTATTTTCGTGGTAAATTATTTTTAAATGATATACCTGTAAGATAATACAGTAGTCTTTAAAATTTAAATCAAATGTCTCCTTTTTTATATAAAACTAGCTAGCACCCAGCGCCTTGCTGCCACAGAATAAATAATTGTGGAAATATCGTTTTCAATTTGGAAAAGTTATATTGTTTACATAGGGAATGAATACATTAATTGAAATTGAATGATATATCTTTCAAAGAAATTTTTCGATACGATACGCGTGCCATCTACTGTAAGTTAATTGTACTATGCCTATGACATTTGCAGAAGTGTAAGCAGTACTATGTTGACAAACTTTTACCGTAATCTGATGAACGGTATGGCAGCGCATAAAATAAGAACAAACAAAAGTTATTTTTATCTATTAGATGGAAGTGACAAACGCATTTACAATGGGATTCCCCTGAGCCAACTTTAAATAAAGAAGGTAATAGATGCACCTTTGAGTACTATCATTATAAACCAATAACAGTACACATCATTCATCATCATCATCAATACAGCCCTTCACAAGTCCACTGCTGAACATAGGCTACCACCAAGGCATACCACAAAGCACGGTCCAGAGCCACCTGTATCCATCGACTTCCTGCGTGTCTTACCAGATCATCACTCTACACTGCAGCTACCGGTACGAGGCTGCCACTCTAGAACCTTTCTTCCGACCCAATGTCACTTTAGCTTACTAAACCGTTGCGTTATGTCGGTTGCTCTGGTTCTACTGCGTTTAGCCACGTTTTAAGTCTATCACTCAGAGTAACCCCGAGCATAGCTCTCTTCATAGTTCGCTGAGCAACTTTGAGCTTCCTCAACGGCCAGCAATGTGGACCTTCACTGCTGGCCGTATGAGGTCGCAGATCATATATCAACACTGGCAACAAGCATGCAAAAAAGGACGATACGTAAGTTGCTTTCATTGTTGAATTATCTTATTAATATTGAGAATTTCTGCTGATTGATTGTAAAATGTCCTAAAAAACCTTCACTGTAATGAAATACATCAAAATATGAATTGGGTTTCAAGTCACATAGGTACTATTTTTATTACCAAAATAAAAAAAACTAAAATTTAAATCATCATTTAGTCCTGCTCCCCGGGCTATAATGTCAAAAACGCTGCCTGAGTTTTCGCGCTGAATTACTATTAGGCCTTTGAGTCGATGTCAAGTAGCGGTTACAGTTCCTTTAGGAACTTTACCGCACGTGGACCCCACGGATTGATAGTCTACAATTGTTCTACTGGCCAAAATATTATTATATTAATGAGGAGAGTTACATATTAAAAAAAAATCCAATATTTTTTTAAATTTTATGTAAATATAAAGTTTTGTTTCTTTTTATTTTCAAAATTGAATAAATTTTGAATCTCAACAACGGTTTGTTATTATTTAATATTCAAAGATGAAATAAAAGGTTTTAATTTACTTAAAATTCTGAGTAAAGCTACAATATTTACAGCAATCCCGCATTTTACGTAAAATTTTACCTACAATTTTTCGCAGCTCTGTTCCTAAATCTAAGCTTTGGTTTTCCTTTTCAATTTTTTACTTTGCAACAAAAACAAATCCATCGAAATCGGCCTCGTAGTTTTTGTGCCAACTGGAATACCTATACAGACAGTGGTAACTGTGTCGGAAAAATACAAAAGTTATTGAAGAGTTATTATCGAAATAATGGAAACGTTCCTACGTATTGCAATCTTAGCTCTACCATTTCTCTGTTAATATAAAATCATTTTTTTTTGTCTAATTTTTGAACACCAACAATCAGTAAATGGTTTTTTTTTATTAACAGAACTCGAGGTTGAGTTGTAAAATTCTTGCACTTTAGCCGTTAATACATGTAAGATAATCGTTAGTATTTTAAATTTCGCGTGTATCATCTATTTATCTATGTAACAGATTTTTTTAATGTAATTTTCACCAAACAACTTGTAGACGGCCGATTGACTTGACAATTTGCAAAAGAAATTGCTCGTATTCATATTGCTTTATTCAAGTAGTCTGATCAGGGTCACCAGGATAAAATAAAATATTTATCAAGATCATCAGAGCTCACGATCAGTACGTGTTGTTTAAGTTTTTTAAACTCTTATATTACTATTTGAACTAATAGAGTCAATGGAAGGAATTTCATATAAAGATTTTTTAATTTATTTATTACTTACAACATTATTTGTTAAAAAATAATGGTGACAAACGAGCACGCAGTCCACCTGTTGTTAAGTGGACACTGTGGCCCATAGACATGTACATCTATTCTCTAATACGAATTAAAATGCAGAGGAATACTAAGATGGAATGCCTCGATTCCACTAAAAAGGGGCCTCCGGTTCTCTACACTCTACTCTACACATGGACTCCGGTTCTCTACTGTACACACGAAACAGCATGAAGCTGCTATTTCACGCTGGTTCTGTGAAACCGTGATCCTTCCCCGATTGCACCGACCTATTCGTACTACAACAATAATATAACTACAGCATAGCTAGAACTATATCTCCTAAATACAGGTTACTAAGTAACCTAGATAGGAGACTTAGAACCTATTTCTAATTGTTGATTCTCCACATAATGTATCGTATATCTTTGTAACAGGTATGTAAGCTAAATTATAAAAATGTCAATAAAGAGTTATCATTATAACTACACGTCAAAAATTTACAAGATGAATGAAAAATACAATGAAAATATTTTCGGTAACCCACAAAGGTTTGTCATTAATGATATCGTCAAAATCGATATTTCCGTAAGGATTTAATAAGAAAAAAATTTTTACGTATAATATTACATTAGATTGTAATTTTTTTTAATTGAACTAAATTATTCGATAACTTGGGTGATAACTGCATTCTTGGTAAGTTCTTTTCTAAGTATTAATATAAATTTTGTCTTAATATTTTCGTAATGTTATTACGTAAATCAGGGGGTTAATTGTTTATTAGTCAAGGAACTAGATACCCGTAAGTAGCTGTTTTTCCGCCATAAGTTTTATTAGTACGGGTGGTATAAAACTTTGTTGTTGTAAACTAAATAATTTTCCTTAACTCTACATTACATAACTAATGTGACCACATTTAATTTAAACTACTTTTAAATTTCTGATTTTTCGAGGATAGAATAACCGTGTAGATATTATAAGTCTAAAGGGGAGTTATGGGAAAGGTTGGAAGGCCTCGGGTCTCCTATAGACATTGTAGCCATATATTATTTCGTGTGAGATGAAAAAGTATTTTCAAAAGAAGATTCAGGAGAGCAAAATGGGTAGAAAAAGGGGTTATCCGTACGTAACATAACTTCAGGAACAATCTTAAGTTTGTGATACCAGTTACTCGACTTTATCGATGGGGCAACGTATACTTATGCCTTTACAACAAAGTATTAGAAAACAAACAAGGTCTCTCTATTAAAGAAAATAAACACGTTTAATTTTTTTTTATTACACAGACTTTAACAAAACGGACAACCACATGATTTATAATAACCGCTGGGAATGAGGTGATCGCTTCCAAGCTGTTTCTTAAATGACTTTTGTTAGTAATTGCACAAATATTTTTTTCTTTTAAAATGTTATTTTCGTAAGAAAAAGTTCCGATGGGTTACCTAATGTTTTTTTTTTCGAACCAGTAATAAAAGTAAAAAATTATTTTCAATAAGAATTATTTATAATATTTGTTCCATAAAAACTTGTTCTATTTTATTATATTCCAGTATTATCTATTCTAGATCGAAACTGAGGTCGAACCATAGAATTATTTCTCAGTATTTTTCTTTTATAAATGAAAGAATATCATTCGAATTTTGAACAAATGTAGAGTCGAGAGGAAAGAAGTAAATCTATATTTAATACATTCGTTTGCATCTTATTTTATAGACTAAGAATGGCAAACGAGCACACAGTCCACGTGATGATCAGTGAATGCTTTGGCCATAGACTCTTACATTAAGCCGCTATTTCAGCGCTACTCAGTGTTTCCTATGGTGAATGTAGAGAATCAGGAGATGGTGGTAACAGTGATAGAGCCAGGCGGCAGCTTTTGCTGTCGCATGGATGGGTCGGCTCGAACCGGGGTGTTTTTTTTATAGAATTAGGGTGACAAACGAGCACACAGTCCACCTGATGGTAAGTGGTTGCTGTGGCCCATAGACATCTACATCTATCCTCAATTACGAGTCAAAATGCAGATGCGTTGTTACCCGTGAGGACTAAGATGTAATGCCTCGTTTCCAGTAAAAAGGGTCTTCGGTTCTCTACACTCACCATACGAAACACAGCAGCGTTAAGCTGCTATTTTACGCTGGTATTCTGTGAGAGCATGGTCCTTCCCCGGTCGAGCTGACCCATTCGTGTTACAACTATACTACTAATATAGCTGCAGCATGGCTCTACCACGTTAACCACCTCCTAACGACCTCACAGAATACCAGCGTGAAGTAGAGGTTTACCTCTGCGTTTCGCTTGGTGAGTGCAGGTGGCCGGAGGCCCTTTTTACTGGAAATGAGGCATTCCATCCTAGTCCTCACGGGTGAAAACGCATCTGCATTTTGATCTGTAACAGAGGATAGATGTAGATGTCTATGGGCCGCAGCAACCACTTACCATCAGGTGGACTGTGTGCTCGTTTTTCACCCTTATCCTATAAAAATTGTTTTTACTGGATGACAACGCATCTGTATTTTGATTCGTAATTTAGAATCACATCTATCTAACCGCTCTAGAATTTTCCTTCTCATCGGTTGTCGATTCGTTGAGTTATATGGCCGGTCCAATACCACTTTAGCTTACTGAAGCTTTAGGCTATGTTGGTTACTCCGGCTCTACAGCGGACATTAATCGGTTACTATTCTCAAACCATAGTCCACCTATTACCGGGCTTTACATGTCTTGAACCCTGTATGCGAAAGAAGAGGGGGAGGAGGCAGAAAAAATAGTTTTAAATTTGATTTTACTCAAAGAAAGATGTATAAATGTCATTGCTGTTTAATGGACCATTCAGATAATAGAAATTATTTCAAACAATTTTTTTTTTGGAATTTGTAAGGAATTTTCTTATTTTATTTTATGGCATGGAAAGGATCAATGCTATGAGTTATAGAAATTGATTTCTTCAACTTTTTGGAGAACCTTAAGCCTTTTAACGATTTTTCTATTACTTGATATTGGGCCAAAAATGTTAAGCCGTGGTAAGCGGCCTATTAATTTTTAAATAACATAATAAATTGACTTGGCAAGCGCACTAAATAATCTAAACTAATATAATATGTATTACTTGACAGATACATTGTATTTTCATGCGATGGCCAAGGTAATCTATTTATTTAAAATATAAAAGATTTTTAGTATTGATGTGGTCACTATAAGATGTTGTTAGGTTAGCTAATTACGTAATAACTTAAGACAGAAGGACCCTTAAGTAGGGACTGAATAAATTAACCGACTTGTTATTATATGAATCTCACAAATTTTTACGGTAGAAGAACTGAGTTGCGAGACTTGGCTTTTTTTACAAGTTATTTTTTGATGGCATATTGTAGGTATACATTTCAAATTACATTTTGCGTTAATCAACAGGAGCATTGATTTGGAGAATTCGTTATATTATGTTCGAGAATGTGTAAATCTTAGGAGTGGAGAGTTCAGTTTCAGTTCAGCTTTCAGTTCTTCTTTTCGTTTTTTTTTCGTTTAGCTGCCTCTGCCGCCTCTTACGACACCTACGGAATGATATGGATGATATGGGATGATAGTGGATTCTCTTTCGTGGTCATAATATGGCGAGTTGTACTATGATATTCGATATCTAAAGGTAGCTTTATAAACTTTGGATTACAGAGAAATTAGATAAGTTAGGGACAGTTTGAAATTGGTTCACATAATATATTTTTAAATAAAAATTTAAGTAATGGTAACATAAATATATTGAATAGAGAAATAGTAAATTGTATAGGAGAAAAAGACTGTTCTTGGTTTGAGTTTTTGAGTTTTAATTAATTGTATTCTTATCAGATTTAATAAGACAATGTCGTTTTTATGCGGTTTGTTAAACTATCAATAGTTTCGTGTTTATATTAATCTACTACCCTTAAAAATTATTCTTAATTAATGGTGAATTAATAATAGAAACTTTGCTCGTATAAATATCTTTCTTTATGGCTAATGCATTGATGAATATCATAGTATGTAAAAAACGCAAATACAAAGAATATAGTGTATAAAAACAAAAAAGACTGATGACTGATAGTCAACTGAATTAATTTCAAATAATGTGAACTCATAGATAGGAGTTATGGCATACTGCATTCAAATACACTAGGCTAGAATTCAAATGGGCCACTAAGGTGATGCGTCCGAATCGCCAACGCAGCCCGATAATGCATTGTCCAGTTACACGAACACCCCCGAAAATACAGCATGCGAAAAAAGCCATCCTCACCACCTCCCGTTAATGTCCCCCTACCGCGCACTAACCATTTTTTTTTAATACATAACTTTTTTTCAAGATGCATTTTTACATGTTTCGGCCTAAAACTTTACCCACCCAACAGCGCGAGCCGAGTGAAGTGGTAACGCCTATCATCCGTCGGTCTTCTCTTTCTCGCACGATAAAAACTCACGCCGGACGATAGTGGCGCGAGCGAAACGACTGTACCCGAGGCCGACACTTCGTCTTAAACTAAGATTAAGGCTATATTTCGATTTTCCGAACGCAGACTCTTGACCGTATCGCATCGCACGTCCGCGTCATCTACGAGGCCTACTTCCGGTAAAGACGTCTTTACGTGCTGTGAGAAATTATTAAATTTTAATAATAAAAAGTCGCCGCGCTTAAAATAAGAGGTGACCGCTATATGTCTCACTCTAGCGTCCAGTGCGAAGGCATTCGCGCTACGACAATTGAGTTGAGTTGAATTGAATTGAGTCGGTTAAACCGTAAAAATGGTACGGGCGGACTAGCCTGCGCGAGAAAGAGACGAACGAAAGGCGGGTTGCCCGAGACCGCTGCCTTCTTCTCCTCGACTTATGCCGAGTCGCGGCTAGTGAACGTCAGCGTTTTGACGTGGATGGCCGTATCGTGTTCGTTCGTACGTTTGGCGGTCATAGAGAAAAAAAACATTTCGCGCGTCTTTTGACAGCTAATTTGAAACTTTTTAGTGCGTTCGGAAATTGGACTGAAATTGAAGTGTTGTTCATACAATTAATGCTGAATAAATTGGAGTCATAATTTGCAGTGTTAATTATTGGCTTGGAGTGGCCGTTGAGACGCTATAAAGTGATGAATCAGTGAACGCCGGCTAATTAATAGCGCACTGTTGCTACGAAAACAAATCTTAACGCCTCCAACTACCGCAGTATTTGTAAGTAATTTTTTTTTTTAAATATGATAATGGATAAATACTTAAGTGCGCATACATTATAAATATTTTTTATTACACGTTAAACTTTTTAAACACGTGTTATTTTGATTATGTGAAGAAAGTACCACAGACAATAGTAAACTGAAACAAAATAATTGAAAAACTTTTAAATTAATAATTTTTAATAATCGTTTTGTATTTACGTAATGGTGATATTGTTTTTATTTGGTTTAATATAAGTTTTCCAATATCTTTGGAATAATCGGTTACCCATAGAAAAATTCGAAAAATCCGATATTGATATATAGATGATGATGATGTCGCATCATTTTTTTGTCGCGATAAAGTGCAAAAGGTGTCTACTGGGCGGGGCGAGCGCGCTACAAACAGCTGATTGGTTCGAACACGTCATGTGTTCGGTTTTTCGTAGGCATCACACATTTGTTTGATATTTTTCCGAACATCCGCTGCAAGCGCAAACACCTTTTTAAAGTAAAAACATTACAATACACAATATTTTTTTCATTATTTATGTCAGAATAAAGCTAATGCATTTTGCACATGGATAATTCAAAAATGAATAATGAAATAAAAACGTCACATTCATTAAAATACATTTTAATGATAATTAAAAAAAATCTAATGCACTAAAAATTAAAACCTAAGAAAATTAAAACTTTCGAATTCAGTTATCTATGTATATCTGTCACAATTATATAATTGTAGTAACTATATTAATGTATACAAAATATCGAAAAATTGAATATTTAGAATAAGGATTTAATTTCATACAGAACGTACAAATAATCTTGTGTTTTTATGTGTAATTACTTTGAAAAAGGAACAACTTTTTTATATGATACCAAGTAACTCATTAATAAAACTTAGTATAATATTGTATAATAATAAGTTCACTAACAAGTACTAATAATAATTTTACGAGGTAGAGCCACGCTGCCGGTATATATATGTATGTATATGGCTACGGCACGAATGGGTCGGCTCTACCGGAGTAGGACTGTAGGACCACACTCTTACAAATACCAGCGTGAAACAACAGAATAATGCTGTTGTGTTTCGTATACCGAGTGTAGACGACCGAATATCCTTCTTTATGGTAACTAGGCATTCCATCTTAGTCCTCAGAGGTGACAACGTGTCTACATTTTGATTCTTAATCGAGGATAGATGTCTATAGTCCATAGGCCACAGCACCTACTTATCATCAGATGGACCTTGAGATCGCTTGTCACCGTTATTGTATTTTTTTTTAAAAACTTGATTTTTTATTAAGATTTTTGGCTAAAAAACTTGACATAACATCAACCATACAATAAAAAAGTTGCGATTTTTTTCATTACTTTAATTAATTATGTGGGCTCTTATTTACATATCCACTTACTAATTTAAAATTCACGCTGAGTTATAGGTATTTTAAAATCTTAATTATGATAAAAATAATGACAGGATTTTTCATTTACAACGATAAAAATCTATTTGGTAATAAAGGTTACTTTATTTGCAAATTATTAAGTTAATATCGACTTAAAGGGTAATTATGAATTATTTAATACTGCTACTTTTTTCAAACCATGATACATTTCAAAGAAAGTCGTACCAATAACAAAATAAGACCCACTTTAGCATATATATAGATCTTGTATAAATGTAATATAGTAAATATCATCTTCATCGTCATCAATAGGTAGGTACAGCCCTTCACAAGTCGACTACTGACTATAGGCCATTTTTTTATTATTCAAATTATGCAAATTAATTTAAGATATGATATAAATAAATACTTTATTAGACCTACCATGCCTATCTATATATTAATTCTATAACTTTTTAACTCAAAGTTCATTCCTCCGTAGCGTGGGAGTCTGTCTGTGGTGTTACCACACGGTGAATGTGTCGTCAAACAGCAATATATGATCATGAACTATGATGATCATCATTGTCATGAAATTACTATATTGTAATCGGTTCTTAATACGTCAGATTATGCAGTGAAAAAAATCCATTACATTCATTCAAACACACATACAGGATTGACTGGCAGAGAATGCCACAAGGCATTAAGTTCGCCCATAACACCTAAGGTGAATACAATAAGAAAATCAGGTCAAGCTAAAAAAAGCGAGGTAAACACAACACACAGCTATCTATATTATAATATAGAGTAAACTATTCCCAGGTTTAAACTTTCGTAGAAACTCGTTAGAAATTTTTAAAATACTTTGTGATTTCAAAAGTACAAAATATCATCATTCACCTATTTTATCATTTGACCGTATTTTAAAACAAACGGTAACGTCTGTGAGTCACTTGAGTCCTAATTGTAACTCTGAATCGTAATTGAAATGATCTGCGATAATCTGTGTCTTGCGAAAGCACGTCGTTCGCGTTTGCAAATAATATCAAGCAGCGGAATTGGTGTAAGTACATCTTAAATTAACTCGCTCGTTCGTTTTTTCAACATTAAGACGTTTCGAGTGGAAACATCTCGCCATTTTACGACACTGAATACCGTCTGACATCAAATTTTATAACCGTTCGAACAATTACGTCTAATCAGTGCCTTTTCCTCTCCACTCCGGTCTCACCCGCGAGCCACGCGTGCGAGTGGGACAACCACAACCACTCCGCTACGCCCATCAATGTCTAATTGCTTTTATTATTTTAAGGCATCGTAATCATTATGGCCGCAATAAAAATTGTAATTACTTCTCATTAGTTCAATTAAGAATTTTCTAGACACGGTATAGTTGATATGTTGATTGCAAAACGGTCCGATCTGGTGATGCATTGTGTTGAGAAAGCGCCGTTTTATTGCTATTACGTTAATAACAAGGGAATTGTCTATAGGTGAAATCCGACGTCGGTAATCGATAAACTTTACGAGCGTTAGACACGGCTTATATCAATCAATATTAATGATCACTCCGAAATATGGAACTAATTGACGTATTTTAATTTTTAATATCCATAAGTTAAATGTTTTAGAACATTTGGGAAAAGACCGACCGCCGCGGCTAAAGCGAAACCTTCCTTGCTCGATTATTATACGACTGTATGAATTTAAATAAAAATAAATTTCCTAGACTACACCACGTTCAGTTTTATCGATTACAAAACCGGAACGCCTGTGCAACTTAAAACCTCTAATTAATTAATGGTTTATTATATTGAAAACTTCGATTCGATTCTATCGATTATTTTGTAAATGAATCTGAGAAAGCATCTATCAAATACAAAAGTTTTGTTGCGTTAAAGTCAAATCATAATTAAAACAGTAATGCCCCATTCTTACTATCGACACTGTTCAATTTTAATTTTAACATATTTTAATACGAATGGTAATTAAATTTCAGTATTAATGTGCTATAAACGAAAATCTATTTCGTGACTACTATTTTAATACTATTATCGCTTATTGCTGTCAGATATTCTTTGCTTTAATATATTTAATATATTATCTATAGCATATAATAAAAAAAACGATAAAACAAATGAAATTAAAATTTTATATACTGGCAATATATATTAAAAACGAATAGTACAAAAAACGTAGTTTTCGAACAAATGTGTCACGAATGGCGAGGTGCGTCTCAGCGCGCGAGAAAAACTTTGCTAAAAGTTTCACGCACGTGACTAACACGTGGTCTTGAGTGAAAAATCGCGCAGGCCCCGTGCTCCTTGTACGCTGCCGCCCCTCCGTAGCTCGGCTCACGATCGCGACGCCTAAGGACTAACTGTACGCACTCAGTGACAAGCGGAGGCGGCGATGACAGCGTCAAACTTGCTGATTTCTGTAGACTAACTATTATTTAAAAATAACTTGAAAATATTTTATTTGTTATTATATATTCTTTATTATGTTTATTAAATAGAAAAAAACATAAATATGAAATTATACTAAGATAATAAAATATGTCTTAAAAGATAAATAGACATAACAAAATGTTCGATCTTTTTTATACCCTGATAATGCAATAAAGTGAGAATGCTCGGTTTTTATAGTTAGTAGATATAATAAAATTATTTAAAATAAGCATTGTAAAACGATTACAAGTGTTTATCCGAATCACAAAAATGAAGTTGGAGTTACACCAAGTGAATTCAATCGAAAGTATATATTAAATATTAGATTTTTTTTATAGGATAAGGGTGACAAACGAGCACACAGTCCACCTGATGGTAAGTGGTTGCTGCGGCCCATAGACATCTACATCTATCTTCTATTACAAATCAAAATGTAGATGCGTTGTCACCTGTGAAGACTAAGATGGAATGCCTCATTTCCAGTAAAAAGGGCCTCCGGCCACCTGCACTCACCAAGCGAAACGCAGAGGTAAACCTCTACTTCACGCTGGTATTCTGTGAGGTCGTGGTACCACCCCGGTTCGAGCCGGCCCATCCGTGCGACAGCAAAAGCTGCCGCGTGGCTCTACCACTGTTAAAATTAGACCTCTTTAATATTAATTAAAATAGGCGTATATTTATTTCCCACATTTTTAATGTACAAAATGTATAAAAATTACTTGTGCTGCGCTAAGCGCATCAACTTCATAATAAATCTTTCGCAATATAATGTAAGGTTTTCCAAAAGTACTTAAGTGGCTTTAAATCCGGTGTGTAGATTATGAAAACGTTACCTCGCTTCCGCAATTGTCTCGCGGAATTAGAAATAAACCGGGGAAAATTTTATAAAAAACAACTTATGTAGGTATCCAGCAAAGAGTCATCTTAACTAATTTTTTAGCAAATTATTATGATTCGCGTCTCTTGTCAAACGAACCTTGTCCGTGTGTAAAATGTTTTAAAATGATTTTGTTTTTGCGCAATAATTACATTATTATTTTTATTAAAAAAAATACTAGTAATGCCATTAAATATTACTAATATTCCCTTTAAACACTTCTGGTAAGCTTAAAATGCTTGTGTTAGAAGTGGTTCACAACAGTAGTCGAATGGCGAATTCGAACCCACGACCTTTTGAGCTTGCGGTCCGCGCCCTGCCATTAGGCTACTGACGCTAAATTACATAAAAGTAGATTTAGAGAGGTTCAAAAAAGGTAACAAGTACTGTAACGTCGCCTTAATGGTTGATATATTTTAGATCAGCTGCATCCACCACTTAGCTACTTGGCTTGCGTACTTTTTAATTATAGTAGATCCGTAATCATTCAAGTTTTAACGTTCTTCGCATGCCGAAAATGAATAAGGTTACATAAATTTGACATCGGGTTGTAGGGTAAAGCCTTAAGTTAAAAGTCACTGATCACTTACGTGCACTGGCCGTAGATAACAGGGTTGCCAGTAGAGCAAACTTACTTATATCGTCGGTTCGCAGAAATTATACAAAATGAAATCTTATTATTGATATATACAAAACTGTTGAGAAATAGTTTAAAGCAAATACAAATATATTTATGTCTATTATGTAATTTTAATTATATTTATAGAAAAAATAATATTAATTTAGTTTTAATAGTTGTTAATAATTTGATTATTATTAGCGAACTCGTGAAGAGAATGTAACATAAAAGCGGTGTTTTTAAGTCTCGCAAAGTTTACCTTACATTTATATTGTTTTGTTGTATATATATACAAGACAATCTGCTATCCAAACGGGTTATATGACATAATCATATACACATTTTGTATCCAATCATTCAATTTGGTAGTCCTGGTAGTTAAATAATGGCAATAGGCAACTGCGTTTTTTCTTCTATTAAGCCAGTCCCCTGATAGTAATCGCTCCATGGATAACTGCAGCCAACTTTAAACAAAGGCTACAGAATCGTCGAAACCGCTGAGGATCAAGATAAAATGCTTCTCACCCCATAATTATAATTGTTCTCTATGCCCTACAAACCAGAATACAACATTGCGAGATGTTATTAGGCGGCAGAGGGCTTACCGGCAGAAAAGGAGTTTTACCATCTAGTTTGTTCTTCATTCAACATATATTATTTATTATGTTAATGAAACATGGGCAAACCAAAGAATATTAATTTAAGTTTTTTTTTAATATTTAAATTATGAAGTAATGAGCAGTTGGACCGTGTAGTGGCGGTGTAAGGATATCTACTACCCAATATCGTCAAGTAGGTGTCGTAAAGCAAAGGAGTGGAATAATTTGCCGGCGTCTATCTTTCCGTCCGAATACAGTCTGGGCGTCTTCAAGGCAAGATTGAATAGGCTTTTGTTACGCTAAGACTGTGCGATTTACCATCTAAGGCTGCATCATCACTTACCACCAGGTGGGATCGTGGTCAAGCGCTGGCTTATAATAAGTAAAAAAAAGAAGTGACAGAAGGAAACGAACCAGGAAATTGGTCGTAGTATCTTCCTAATCACAAATAAAAATAAAAAGCTACAATTACCCACCCGCCTGCCAAGTAACTATAAAAATCTCCCACTTATGAGACAATTTACGGGGGAGGTCTGTTCCATCCATGCCATGTTCAGCAGTGGACTTTTACTAGGCTGTAATGGTAATGAAAACGAAGTAGTTTCAATTTTTTTTCTTAACCCAGAAATTTCTTTTCTACGTTTCAATGTGTGTGCGAATGTATGAGGAAACGAAAAGGCTTTCGAAATTACAGACGGGCATACGTCTATTAACTTTACTTACGCCAAAATCTCTAACGTAGGTCATATAATTAGAGGCATTGAGAAATGAAACATAACCATTGTATTTTGGTACTCAAGAAATAGAAAAAGGAAACGAGGTAGACAGTTTCAAAGGTGGAAAGACGAAGTAAAAGCCACAGCAGGGAAAACATAGACTAGGAAAGCGATGAATAGAACAGCGGGGAAAGAAATGGTGGAGGCTTTTGCCAAAGTTGGGCAAACAGACCAAGTTGTTGGTGTCATCGACTAACGAGAATCGTGAATATAAGATTTATGTTATAAAAAATGTGTCTGAATAAAGGCTTATATTATTATTATTAATATTATACGTCTATTCACTTTACTTACGCCAAAATCTGTAACGTGTGTTCACGTTCTAATGTGTGGGTGAGTGAGCATTGCTCGGCGTTTAGAAAAAGAAAACATAATTTTCTCTGGGATCACTCATAGATAACTAAACAAACTTGGAAACTAAAATCATCACAGGCACATTTTCTTATTTTGTATTTCTTATTAAGAAGACGTAGTGGATATTCTTACGCCGCTATCATACAGTATAGTTTAACAAAATAGGAAATATTTTTGTAATATTACTTTTTTTCGCACCTATCGACTAAATTATAAAAAATTTAATATTTTTTGTTCTGTGATAGTGAGGTGAACGGCTCCGGCAGGCAGCAAGCTGTTTTACCCTTACCTGAAGACGTCTTCCCTTCACAGGGACTTCCTGTTTGCCAGTGGCTCCGGTAAGTTGTTATTTTAGTAACGAACGCTATAATGTTTGTTTGACATAAATTAGATAAAACTGAATTTTACTCCTTCCAGTATTTCAGTTGAATACAAATAATTTTACTAGTTTAACTATTGAGATAAAATAGTTAAATAATTAAATCACAGAATAAATTTTATTGTAATTTTATTTATAAGGTATTGATGTATCTTTTATTGAAAGTTACTTCGGAAAATACATCACTAACAGTGCGACTGAAGTGGTTCTTGAGCCAACCTAGCGGTACCCTTATACTTGTCACTGCAATCATTCAGAAGAATTCTTATTGCTACAGCAACACCAATTACGTGATTATGCAAAAATTACTGTAGTGCGTAATGCATTTATTCCAAAATATTTGATTTTGTGATACTCTGGAATAAAAGACATACAAAAGCTCACAACAATAAGTTTGTTTTAAAAGTAAATTCCGTAAAAAATCGTTTCTTTTTTTTTTGTTTGTCCTGACTGACGTAAACGATATTTATATAACTTTTAGATTTTTGTGTATTTATTATTGATATATTTTAATTTTTAATTATAAAGGTATGTATATATTAATCATTTTCTCCACTACCTTCTTTATATATCTGGCTCCTAGACAAATTTTTCACCGGAATAGAATGCCTTTAGGCATTAAATCCGCCGCATTTACTATGTTGTGCATAAGTTTTAAAGAAATAAATTAATAATAATTATTAAATAATATAAATTAGTATTAGTTTCATATTTAGCATCTATAAGTTAAAAAAAATTGAATAAATATCATGTGTTGTATTGTATGCTCAAGATGTTTTCGTTCTTGATTTATATTACAAACGCTTTATTTGTAGCCTATTTTGACGTTTTTGATGTTTTAGATACGGAATTTCATAAATCATAAAGCTTTGAAGGGTTGTGGTTCAAGGAAACCAACCCTCTTTTCGAACGGGGTCATACATTTTCTGTTATATTTTTTAATTTTTGAGAAAGCTGGGATAAAATTAAGGTTATCATCATAAATGCATTATATAGCTTAACTTACTTACTTTTTACTTTAAGTAAAAAGTAAAGTATATGTTTTGCGAGGCGACATCTTTCGATTAGAATTAAGTATAATATGCCAATCAAAAGCTGAGATCAATCGTATCAGATATATAATTTATTTACATTTATCTAATCTTTATATTTTTCAACAAGATGTAAGAGGTTTTGGAGGCTTTCATTTAAAGTTTTATTAAACTTTGTACTTAAAAAGCACTACTGCACCGCATTATATAAACTATTATAAACCGCAATTTTTAGCACTGGCATGTCAAGAGTTCATGGAAAAGAAGAAAACACCGTTACCTGCTTGACTTTAACAGTCATTCATTTGAATTTAACATTGGAAATATTTCGAGAACATCTACATCCCGAAAATTCTTACTGGATTAGGACGGCTGGCTCGTCCCTGCTCTTAAACCCTCATACAAAAAATAGGCTTGTGCCCAGGTTAGGACAGATGTTGGTTGCTACGTAAATCAAAACAATTGTAGAATCGAGTAATTTTCTCCTCTTATATATAAAACGCATATAATATTCTTCACGCCATAAAACTTTGAAGATTCAAGTACAAATATTTTAAGCAACGGGCTTGAGAGTTATCACAGATAAACTAATAATTTGTCTTTCGAATTATTTTGCTTCTGATAATTTTTGTCATCTCTTTTTCTGCCTTTTGCTTTACTTATGGCGGATCCACACGATCAATTAAACTGATCAGTTCAACTGACGTGAGTGTGAAATTTTAAGTTGAAATTAACGCAAACTGACGGCAACCCACGGACTTTTCCGAGCTGACGGTCAGTTTAACTGATCAGTTTAACTGACCGTGATATGAGAACGATATACTACTATGTATTTAACACTTAAATTGAATGGCGAAAAAACAACGTACTGGTGTTAGCTTATAACGTTTCAAAAAACTGAAGTTTTTAGTTATGGCAATTTACGAATTATTTAAAAAGATAATTTTAGTGGGCTCCAAAATTATTATTTTAATTGAAACGATTAATATAACGCAAAAAAATGTGTGCATAAGTTTATTAATTTGGTATTTGCTTATTATTCGTTAATTTAAAAACGTATTCTTCAAATTTAAATTAGCTTTATAATTTTAAGCAGTGTGAAAAAACGCAATAATTTTAAAACTAAATTATCCAATAATTACATAAAAACAAATGAAGGTCGAAAAAAGCCATTCCAAAACTTTATTGTTTTGCAAAGAAATTCCTTATCGGACGGTACGAATTTGACGGATGGGGGCTAGGCGAGAAAAAGTGTAAGATTTTTCCGTCACGACCCCTTCTAAAGTAGTGTAGACAACCTTGGCGGCTATGAGGAAGCGAGATAGACTAATATCCATCTGCCTCGCACTTTTCCTTATCTTGCCATAAAAGAAATATTATTTTATTTTATTTGACGCTTCATTTTAATAGACGCTAGTAATTCATTTATTTGTATTTGTTAATTAATAATATAATACGTTTATCAATAATAATATAGTACGAAAGGAATTTCGTTCCAACTTAGTGTTCCACGACACTCACGCATGGTTTTTTTAAATAGCATTTACTGACGTTTGTGGCCAGTACGCACGATAATTACAACAGAAGAAGTTAAACTTTTTTGCGGTCCTATACTAAATCGATCAATTTTCATTCAAAACAGTTGTATAAGCATTGCTTCCCTAACATTTGTTGTTTTAAAAAACGTATAAATACCACAGAGTAGTTTTCGTTTAACACATCTGTGATATATTATAATCTTACGCGCGATCCCTCCGTAACGCAACACATAAAAGCACCCATAAAAACTATAAATTTGAATTATATGTGTTTGTTTATTCGTTTTAACGAGTGATTCTTATCGTTGTTAGACGATAGTATAACATTTCACCATAATACATTTAACATTTTTTACGGCAACATTTAAGCAAGTATGATATTAAAAAAAACAACCAATTAGTCAAGGGGTTAGCTGCGATCATTATGGGGATAAGGAGTGCAGGAAGGAAGTCTGTATGTATATTTTTTTTATATTATGCAATTTTATTATTTTGTGCAACCAGTACTACTATCACTAGTACTTCCATATTGGTGTGGCACTTAATGTGTTCCATGTTTATGAGAGACTTATGACAAACAAGTAGTAAAATTAAAAAAATTGTGCAACCGATTTCAATATAAATAAAATGAGAACATCATCAATGTAGTCGAAGTCAATTAAATACGTATTATTAAGGATAACTCAAAAACTACTGGTCAGATCTTGATCAAAATATCGGACCAAATGAGAAGTACCGCATTTCAAATAATAAAAGGGTCATCAAAATCGGTTCACCTAGAAAAAGATCTAAGGTAACACACATATAAAAAAAATCTGAAAAACCGTTGACCCTGCAGCCAACGTCCAATCTCCAATCCAATCTTTGCTTGCACATACACACACACACACACACACACACACACACGCGCGCGCGCGCACACACACACACACACACAAGGTGTGTGTGTGTGTGTGTGTGTGTTAAAAGGTCGGCAACGCATCTGCAATTCCCCTGGTGTTGCGGTTGTTCATGGGCGGCGGTAGTCACTTACCATCAGGTGAGCCGCATGCTCGTTTGCCCCCTATTCTATAAAAAAAAAAAAAAACACACACACACGCGCACACACGGCTGGACGTCCAGCTGCTAGTAGTCAGAACGGCTTCCTAGGACTTCAAAACATGGAGATCTGATGAAAACTCGCATTCACAAAATTGGACCAAAATACGCGATGAATAGAATTTTGGGATTCTGATTATGTAGGCAATGGGCTTACCACCACTTACAATTCTTCCATAATTTTCCATCTTGACCAATATTTTTTGGTTAGACGTAGTCAGAGTAGCTCGCTGCTCTTTGGACTCTGCATACTCCCTCGGGGATTACAGCCAAAGGCTATACGTTTATAAGAAGTACCTTTAAATTTTTTTCGTACTATGTGCTTGTACGTACAACAAAGATGATCGCTTTATAAGCTGCTTAAATGATATAATTACTAAATTGAGAATGTTCATCATCACCGTACATTTACAGCCGTCCTGCTGAACATAGTTACAATTTCTAAATCTGTGCTTCGTAAATATGACAACATTTCCAAATGTTGTTAATATCGTTTTAAGAGGCTCACTGTCAAAAAGAGGCGTAACTCTAGGCATTTGCATGTTTTCTTCTCTTTTTTAAATGACGGTTGGATCATTTACACCTATAATTGCCCCTACATTTCACCATTTACAACACAATATATAACTACAGTATATATGTATTATCTTTAAAATATAATATATTGTTTTTATATTGATGATACTATTATATACTGAAATAGAGATATATAGGCAACTTTGTAACGCTATTTCTAAATGTAAATAGGTGACACTTTTGCGGATATATTTTCGTGCTTCACATTGAAAGCATGGAATTAATGTTATAAACAATGTTACATATACACATACAATGATTTTAACTGTTTAAACTATTTTATCCAATTTGGCAATGAATCCATTAAAAGACTAAGCTTTCTCTTGAATCTATTTAAAGTCTAAGAACAATCTATGGAAACTACTAAGTTTATTCATGTTATATTGTGTCTAGCCAAAACAGTAAACGCCTGTCTACACCAAAACAATGAGATATTTCCATACCAATGTCATAATATCCTAACTTATTTGGCTGCAGACTTACTCTGATGCGCTCCAGAAATTTAAAGGTTTTAATTACTAATTGACCCGTCGTTATATTAACCCTTAACGTCTTATAACTCATCTCTTCTTTTTTGTACAAAAAAAAACGACTACACGACTAGAAATGGGTCCCTGCTATTGTAGGAAGAGCTTACTTTAATCATCAAGGCGATTGACGAACGCAGTACCAGACATTTCACACCTTTGATGCTACGCTGCAGTTGATTCTTTTAACCACAGAAGGTGACAAATATACAAAATATTATAATTACCATTGTTAAATTAGGAACCCGAAATTTTGAACTAAAGAAAAGTGAAAACTTAGTACAAGAATGAAACAGAATGGGAGTATCTCTATAAAATTTAAAAATAAAGATATTCCCTAGTGAATGTCCTTATTTTTAAATTTTATAGACGCAGTTGACTATTCTCTGTTTTGTGCAGTGGGATGGGTGTAAGCCGTCACTTCACTTTTTCAACAATTAAATAACTTTTCTTTAATATTTGATATACTATTTACAACAAATATACAAAAAAATGTATAATCTAATAATGTTAACACTACACGAATGTTTACTGATATATTGTAAAAATTTATATGTAATAAATATTAATATACATTTGAATTTTTTAAATTGTAACATGCCATGCAAAAAAAGATTGACATCTCTGCGAAGATCTTGTTTTCCGAACCGGTGTAGATTTTGACGTTCATAGGAAAGTGGAGCAAGTCCAAATACAATAAAAAGTTTGAACTTTGACTTTGATTTATCCAATAGATTACCAATATATTTATTTTATGGTCTTCATTACTCAACATATATTATAAATGACATATAAGTGTATTTGCCAAAATCTCCAAGCTGAAATGCTTAAAAATGTCGAACACGTTGTTCTAAAGTTGGTTCGCGCGCCGCCGCCAGGACGCGGCGTCCATCGCGAGCGAGCGCGATTAGATCGACTCCGAGAACTGCCCATAAATTCAACCCTAAAACAACCGTTCTGTTTAGTTTGGAAGCACCATACCAGTAATTATACAATAATTCATACTTTAATAAATACTAATAAATCGTTCCCTCAGCGCCGTCGCCGCATCGCATTATCGACCATTATTACACGATGTAATTACAGCCAATAAATTACCAAATAATACATCAATCAGATGTGTTATAATTTCGTTATTATATTTTTTTTCTTTCTCTCTCATATTATTATCGAGCGGTCAGCAATTTTATTAAAATTATAATGCGGGCCGCACGGTATAAATTGGGGTTGCTGCGGGCAACTCGGAGGTTTAATTATATACGTAATGTTTAATGATATATTCTTATAATAAGCTACCTGATATTCACGGCGGGCATAAATCAAATATTTCATTAAAATTCGAATCGGCCGCAACCCTTCATTCCGATACTGTTATTAGTCCCGGATAGGATTGCTCGCGGAATCATCTAAAATACGCCGGGCTGCCTACTTTTTACAGGGTAAACCATTTTTGGCGACGTTGATGAATGGGATCAATTTGAAGCGTGCATAATTGCGGTTTTGCCAATTTTAGATTGTTCACCTGAAACCCATTCTTTACATTATCAATGCGCTTTAAAGATAAAGTTTAAACTTTAAAGTTAATCACGATGAAAATAAAATAATAAATTTAAATGAAAGGTTTAGCAAATATGGTTATGTCTAAGTAATACACAAATTGAGAAATGTTTGACATTTTCATGTGACAAAATTAAATATGTCGAAATTTCATTAACCTCCTATAACTAATTAAAAATAAAATATTCAGATTGGTGAAAAAAAAGATGTCTCGATTTTGTTTATTTTTCTATTTGTTTAGAGGTTTCTGTTTCAAAGGTTTCCATTTCAAACGGATATGTCACAAACTAAAAAAAAGAAAAAATAATTAAGATATGATAGCTTCTGTAGTTAATGCTCATACTGTATAAAAAAATTAAAGCCATGCAAGCAATTCACACACTTCAGAAGATATTTTGTGGAAGTTATGTAAATATTTTTCCTTTTTGAATGAACCAAGCTATATTAATATATATATATATATATACACATATAAGTTCAAGGTAACAACTAAATTGTTGTCTAAATAATTAAATCAAAAACTTATTCCACTATTTCTCCACCGATAAGGCAGCAATTTATTAATAAGGAAAAAAAATATAAGAATCATTAAAATCACAGTCCACAATTGACATAGATATCGCATTACGTACATATAAAAACATACAGTCAGATTGAGAATTGAAGTCGGCTACAAAATCTTGCCGTGAAGAAACTTCTTATCACGTAAGCGCTGCTGCAGCTATATTATGGTTGTAGCACTAATGGGTCGACTTGGCTGGGGTAGGACCAGGCTCTCACAAAATACCAGCGTAAAATAGCAGATTAATCCTGCTGTGTTTCGTATGGCGGGTGTAAAAAACCGGTGACCCTTTTTACTGGAAAAGAGGCATTCCATCTTAGTTCTCACGTCTGACAACGCATCTGTCTATGGGCCACAGTAGCCACTTACCATCAGGTGGACTGTGTGCTCGCTTGTCACCCTTCTCCTATAAAAATACGAGTAAAACGAGCTGGCGATGAAAATTATTACGAATGTTTAAATGAATATCTTTGTTAATTAATTGATAGATAAAGTTTTCGCGTTTGCTATAATTAACGAAACTGCAGAACTGATTGTAAAACTCCTCTTTGGAATCGTGTTGTTCTCCGTTTCAACAGTCTACTTTTTTTTTGCCATAAACAAACAATTCTAACTTTTGTATACACGAGGGAAGGCGTGGGCTACTACTGTTTGCAAAATAAGTTAATTTGTAAAGACTGACGTATAGATACGTGCCATTTAAGAATTTACTGTTGTGAAAGAGTAAGGTTTTCGTACGCGTCGAAAAACGGAAGGACCTTTAACAAGCTTACATTTTACTTTGAAATATGCAAATTTGCATTGCAATTTTTTTTCTCCAAATTAAAATGGGCCGCCCGTGATGTAAAACCTATTTAATAAAAAAAGAATTATTAAAATCGGTTCACAAGCGACTTAACTTTGTTTTTGCTTTTAATTTTTTGTTATAATTAGTAATGTGTAATTTCATGTTATGTAAATAAATGGAGATAAAATGAAAAAAAAAACACAGAATTACACAATATTTATTACAATTAAAATTACTTAAATCTGAATCTCTAGTACTTGTAGTACATTTACTGGGTACGTTTTCTCGCTGAATGGGTATAGTTTACCTTTGGGCGAGAAAATTATTATAATTGATGTAAGAAATATAATATATAAAAAATAATCTTTGTTGTTTGTATTTTATGCGCTGCCATACCGTATATCAAAATGGCGGTAAAATTTTGTCAACTTATTGCTTGCACTTGCAAAGGTTATAAGCATAGTACAATATACTTACAGCAGGCGGTGCATGTACCGTACCGATAATTCATTTGAAAATTATATATCATTTAACTTCAATTAATGTATCATTCCTAATTCAACAATATAACTCTTCCAAATTTAAAATGATATTTCCACAACTGTTTCTTCTACGGCAGCGCTACGCCGGTTACCAGCTAGTAAATAATAAAATAATATGTTATATAATTATATCGTATAATAATACGACAAAAGATCTAATAATACACAGCTACTGCAGCCTATGGATGTCGACAACCAACCTGTCTGCTGCTTTGACGGAGGCAGAATCAGGTAAGAGTGTGCTACCTACCATGCTAAATCTTAGGGCGTCTGTTACTGATCGTGCAAGTTTTGAACGATATTTTTTTTATAGGACAGAGTGACAAACGAGTACACAGTCCACCTGATGGTAACTGGTTACTGTGACCTATAGACATCTACATTTATCCTCAATTAAAATCTAAATGCAGATGCGTCGTCACCCGGAGGACTAAGATGGAATGCCTCTTTTCCAGTAAAATAGGTCTCCGGTTCTCTACACTCACCATACGAAATACAGCAGTGTCAAGCTGCCATTACAATGATGTACGTACATACTACAGTACAATGATGTTTATTGTACTGTAGTATATGTGAAATGGAAGACCCATAGGTACCCCTTTCCCGCCATACAGTATACGAAACACAGCAGCTTTAATAGACGCATAAGATAATAAAAGTCTAATTTTAAGCAAATTTTGTGGTTTCCATTTTTTTAATAAAACCATTTACAACTTCTGTAAGAAATTCTCCTGCGTGCTAGAAGTTTAAGCGACGTAAAACTTCGCTTATAAACGAACTCTTAAATGCGGAAGGTACTCGTATTATTTATGTTAAGCTATGCAAATTCTCGAACAAATGTTTAACTGTATTTTTATAACAATACAATACATTCGAATATTTTATTCAGCTCAAATCAAGTTCGATTAGAATTAGGATTGTGATCCAATTAGCTGAACAACTCGGAAGCATGTACTTGTTTAGTGCTGTCATTATACTGTCAATTTAGGGAGCAAATTTTTAACAATCGTTATAAGTACTCACATCCTTCTATTCAAATAGAAATAGTAAATAGGTTGCCCGGGGTTTGATTAGAACCCGGTCGGCATGAAAGAGTAACGAGAGCGATTTGAAACAATGTCTTTTTATTTTAAATGCACTCTCTATTCACAATACTAAAGGATAGAAATAGGTGGTCTGGGATGAAGGGTTTGTTGGTTTGATCGTACTGTACTTATACAATATAGTGTATAGCGTGTCATGTGGTAGCGAATTTGAGAATTCATCATTTGATTTCTTATTATGTGTCTTAACAGACGACTGTGGAAAGGTAGCGAGAATACATCATTTGATTTCTTATTATAAGTGTCTTAACTGACGACTGTGGAAAAGCCATAAAGATGTTGGTTATGGTTTTACTACATAACCTATTTAATAAAAAAACAATCATCGAAATTTGTTCACGATCTGCGGAGATATCGCGTAACATACATAGAAAGGAAAAAAAACATAGACTCGAATTGAAAGCCTCCTCCTTTTTAAGTCAGTTAAAAATAATTAGAGTGTCTTTTACACGTTGTAGAGTAACACTGCGCTATAGTTTACAGCACGAATGGATCGACTTGCAGCACGCGTATATGCACTCGATTTGGGAAGGTCCACGCTGGTAGAATACCAACGTTAATAGCAACTTAATGCTGCTGTGTTTCGTATAGTGGGTGTAGACAACCGCGGACCATTTTTCTTGAAAACGAGGCGATCTTAGTCTTTAGAGGTGAAAATGGATGTCGATTTAGATTTTTAATTGAGGGTAGATGTAGGTGTCTGTGTACACGTATTGATTATGAGCTATGAAGATGACGATCCTATTGAGAAAAATCATGTCATGTTATACGTATTAAATCCATGCTGCTGCTATATTATGATTGTAGCACGAACGGGTCGACTCGACCGGGGAGGGACTACGCTCTCACATAATTCCAACGTAATACAGCAGCTTAATGCTGCTGTATTTCGTATGGTGAGTGCTGAGAACCGCAGACCCTTTTTTCTGGATACGAGGTATTCCATCTTAGTCCTCAGGGGTAAAAACGCATCTTCAATTTCAATCTTAATCGAGGGTAAATGTCGATGTCTATGGGTCACACTTGTCATCAGGGTAAATTTGTGCTCGTTTGTCACTCTATTCTATAAAAAAATCTGAAGCAAAGAAAAGGAATTCGCATATAGACTGGCCTGTAATTACACATATTCATATCCCCTTTGTATTAACGCAACCCGCCTGTAGAGAGAAACACAGAGTCACATTTACAAATCCTTGGTTGAACTTCGTTATGTTCGTATAAAGTTGACGAGTGTTAAGTTGAAAATCCGAATTTTTATACTGCTATCTAATGTCCAAAACATCGAGTGACCAAATTTTAAATCAACCATGTGGTAGTCACGAGCAAAATGTTGTAAAATTTTGTACGTGGTAGAGCCATACTGCAATATAATACGAGTATGTTATGTTATGATTGTAGCACGAATGATTGAAGGCGAGACTGGATTAGGCATTTACTAGCAAAGAATACTAGCATAAACTAGCAGCATTATACTGCTGCATGTCAATTAGTGAGTTACGGAAACTAGAGTCTCGCTTTTTTATAGCGCTAATCCATCTGTCAATTGCGATTACAGACAACCTTTCTAACGGCCTGCATGTTATATGTTCTAGGAACTAGGAACACGCCTCTTTTTCTGAGGTTGTTAATTTAATTGTATGTTCTTTTATTTGCATACATTCATATTATACGATATGTTAGTTAATTTTGAACCAATTTTAATGATTTATTTTATTACATAGGTTACATTTTACGAGTGGTTTTGAGGACGATCCACCAATAAGAGAGGGGGAAAGAAGGTATGAAATTTATAATTATTCGAGTTACTGATATTCCTTGGTCCTCTCTAAAGGGTCACCAAATTAAACTTTTAACAAAAAATTACCACGGCTGCTTCATTAATATCATTAACGATATTTCTGATTATGGCTGGCTTTCAATCGAATGTGAAAAAGTCAAAACGAGTAAGGGATAAGTTTAGTGAAGTTACTAGTGATAAGTGAAGACCAGCGTCAATATTTAAACTGGCACTTAAATTTATTTTGGATATCTGAAACCAAAAAGTCGTTGTAGCTCAGAGGCTAATTACACAACATAAATTTCGCAATACACGAGCGGCTTAAGTTCGATCCTGACTGTACCAATTAAATTGTTAATTGCAATTTTAAGTGTTGATTTACAACGTGCTCGGCGGTGAAAGAAATATCGTGAGAAAAATAATAATACCCTGTATAAAATAAGTTATAAGGGTTAAATATATAAATCCTGGGAAGCGCCAAAATCAGTAATTGGGTTTTTCTCTCAAGAAATTATCAGTGAACCGGACAGAAATCCAAAGTAGGAGTTAGTTGGTGGTGTTTCACCCCAATGCTTCGGAAAGTACGTAAAGCCGTTAGTCCTGCGCCTCATCTCTCTCCAGTGGTATAGAAATGCTCATCGGACTGTGAGAGTGAGGAAACAGAGAGTGCACCTGTAATTACCTTCTGGATGATTGGCGGTCCACCACTGTGCGATTTATAAGATGTTTTCTTCCTCGCACAACTGCCCTGTGGAATCGATTACCACCAGTGATTTTTCCGGACCGATACGACTTAAGGACCTTCAAGAAAAGAGCTTACTCCTTATTAAAAGGCCGGCAACGCATCTGCAATTCCCCTGGTTCCCCTGGTGTTGCAGTTGTTCATGGACGGCGGTAGTCACTTACGATCAGGTGAGCCGCATGCGCGTTTACCCCCTCTCCTATAAAAAAAAATTTGCGCACACCTTCAAGCATTATATGATAAGGACATGATTCCAACATGCTATAGAGGAGCGCTATAGACTAATTGCTCCATTTACGTATACGTGGTAGAGCCACGTTGCAGCTGTATTATGTTATGAACTCGACCGGACTAGGGACCTGGTGTGTTTCGTATGGTGAGTGTAGAGAACCGGAGACCCTTTTTTACTGGAAACGTGGCATTCCATCTTAGTCCTCAGGGGTGACAACGCATCTACATTTTGATTATTAATCGAAAATAACTGTAGATGTCCATGGACCACAGCATCCATTTACCATCGGGTGGACTGTGTGCTCTTTTGTCATCGTTATTCTATAAATAAAATGACAGGGAGACTAAGCCACCAGTAGAACGTATATAGTATATAGGCTGTAGCTCTAATTTTTGTCTGGAACTAATTAATACTTTTCCTTTCTTACGTTTGCTCAGAGATTTGCACATAAGACTTTGAGTTACGGTACTTGAGCGTATCTGCATAACAAACCCAACACGCCGTCACGTGTGACGTAACTGGCAGTCCCGACTTTAATGTCTCAATTATTGTGTTATTGGATCTTCGCTTTGATAGCGTCCTCATTTAAATATTTCCGCAACTGATGATCTCTTGACGCTGTTATTGTTTAGTTATGTGATAACATCATAACGAAATATAGTTTCATAATAAAGCTATAGCATTATTTTTGATAAAATGTTTTTCTACGAAGAATCAGTAGGTTGTTATGAGATCTTTCTAGCATTTGTTAATTGAATCTTACGTCATTTTAGAAGTACGTTGAGGCAAAAGAGCGTGCAATGTTGTGATACACTTGGCAATATATTTTGACCACCCACCACTCAAGGAACTACAACAGCATGTGTTTGTCATGTACGCCAAAAGCCCCGCTCCGCTGCATGCTCTACCCTCATATTCTTCACCTAAGCCTGGCCTGAGTAGGGTGCGTTCCGCGGGCAAATAGCATAGTCGGCTCGACCGGGAAAAGACCACGCTCACAGAATACCAGCGTGAAATAGCAACTAAACGCTGCAGTGTTTCATATGGTAATTATAGAGAAGCGGAGATCCATTTTATAATGGACTATGTGCTCGTTCATCACGTATATTATTCTATTTAAAAAATCAATTCACTTAAATTAGGGCTTAGTGACTTAGCAGTACGTCATCTCATCAAAATTTATATCTCCTAAATATGCCCCGTTGGTGATAGTGGACGTAATTGAGGAATTGAGGGAGGAGTTTTTAAACTATGTAAACTACGCCATTTTATTATACGCACGGATCTTAGCAAATATTATTATCGTATCTAATTATATTTAACTCTTCGTCACTATAGTGACTAAGGCCTTACCCTGAGTGAAGTTTTGGCGGGACGCTTGTCACTCAGTTTCTATACTTACTCCGCCACCATATGACAAGTTACGTGAAATAATTTGTTTAATTTGTATTTACATAATTAAATTTCATTTTATGCATCCTCCAATTTTCACCACACCCAGGTTGACTGTGACACAATTTCCTTTGGCATTTTGTACAATATGCCAATAGGAATTGCGTCCGCCCTTTGTCATATTCTATTTGAAACGGTTTGCATTAGAGAATAAATCTATACAAATTAATTAAAATGGATTGTCTGTTTGTAATATCAAAATTACAGCTTTTTACTAAATGCATATAAAATTACATACGGTACTTATAACAAAAATACACTTCTTAAAATTTTGTCTGTCTGTCTTCTTGTTCCGGTTAATCTACGAAACACCTGGACCTATTTTGACGGGACTTTCACTGGCAGGTAGTTGATGTCATAATGAGTAGCTTAGACTACTTTTATTTTAGAAAAAGAATTAGGATTCCGCGCAAAAAATTAAAACCCTAAATTACACGCGAGTGAGGTTCCGGGGAACAGCTAGCAAATATATAAATAATGATTAAATCATATGCGGATACAATTAACTACCTAATCAAGCGGCAACTATTTTTTCCTTATCTGTGTTCATGAATAACCACAAGGCCGTTGCTTAATATAATTGAATTTGATTTTCCAAATATTTCTTGATATAATTAAGAAAATATGTGTCATTAACTTTGTAAGATATCTGTGTCTAATAGATAAATATGTCAGTGGTAATAGTGCGTTATAATTACCGTAATTTAAATTCATTTTGAGATTGATTTCGACGTTTTTGTCCGTAATATTGTCGGATGAACAGAAAATTAACATAATTAAAATATTAAGATTGATGTCTAATTTTGCTTAAAGTTCATACATCAATTATATTATAAAGGAAATATAATTATGTATTTTGGTAATAATTATGTTGAAGGTCTATCTATTAAGTTTATAGTCCACTAGTTGCGTCCGCGATTTTGTTTGTTTAAATTTGGTATTAATCTAATGATTTCAAATCTGTAATTTTGAAACTATATTAGCTGTTAGTTGGACCTCACAAGTTCAAGCTAAATTTAAGCAATTTGTCATTTATCGTTTTGCATGCAGGTCTTTGCAAAGGCATACGTCATCGTCAGCCGTCTTCTTCTTTTGTTGGAAGAATTCGCCAGTTACAACTTTTCTTTTTCTTCTTTCAGAGGCCATTGCAATCACAGCCTTTATGAAAAATGAAAATCCGTATGTGTCGGTTTCGAATGCAGGGCACATTGAGTCTAGGACATGCCGTAAGCATATACAATTTTTATATACCTTTAGAGAAATTTGCTCATTTATTAAAAATTGAGTTATCAAGGTAGATATATCAAGATTTATTACAAATGTTTATGAATTTAAAATTATATTTTTTAAGTTTAATTACCCTCGCCCTTTGATTACTATTTTAAAATAAATTAATAATTTTAATGTAATACATACCTGTAAAAATATTTTATTTTTAAACTGGAAAACGGCTCTGTCTTTTTCTGTCACCCTGTTATACATGAAAATAGTAGAATAGAGTAGTAGTACTTTAGATTTAGGATTTAAAATATTTCATTTGTTTTTACCATAGTAAATTTCATTCCTATATTATTTAGTATTCGTTCTGTATACTGAAAAATCAAGTTCAAATATTAAATGTATAAAATAAATAAAATGTAAATAAAATTATTGCGTCTGTCTTTAATATTGAAATAACTGGCTTCTATGAAGCCCAGGGGGTTATTTGCATGCTATTAAGACATACATAAATAATTAAAAATTTTGTCGGGCTGTCCGTGCTAATCTTCGGAATGGCTGAACCGATTGTAATGAAAGTCTACAAAACGTATATAGAGGCCTAGATGCTACTAGTGATCTGACCTATTTTATCTGAAAATCTTGATATTTTTTAAATAACGAAAAATTTATAAAATAAATGGTCTTTGATTATCTTAAGCCTAAATAACGCCGCATTAATTAATCCCATCCAAGCGAAGTCGGGGCGCGCTGTTAGCTAAATAATAGGTTTATTTTTATTTTCAATGCACTCACTGAAGTGAAAAGTTATTGTCAAATGTATTTTTTTTTGTAAAAACGTATTTTGCAAGGCCAGCATTATTGCGACAAGTATTTTCTACTATGATCACTGCTATAACAATCGTTCACTCTTAAAATAAAATGAGATGAAATAAAATAGTCCTTGTTAATGGTCAATAGAATTAAAAGTCTTTATTTTTCGACGTAAGGAATTTCATTTAGTTTGTCAAATGTCAGCATTTTTATAATCTACTGCCGTTTTACAATGAGGTTCTTCTGTCCGGAGAAATGATGACGAAGAAACTCCACAAGTATATAGTCCCCTTATTTGGATTTTTTTAAAGGCTAACAATCTAAGATCCCGACTTTGTACGACCCTTGCTCACTGAGCCTCCCAATAAAATCAACGTTTAACTAGCCTCGTGTATAAATTGAGACACTTGCACTGAACAGCTTGATTTCCTTAACTGTCTCACTTTCTTTATGTAAACTTGAATAAACTTATTTTTTTATAGGATAAGGGTGACAAACGAGCACACAGTCCACCTGATGGTAAGTGGTTGCTGCGACCCATAGACATCCACATCTTTCCTCTATTACAAATCAATATGCAGATGCGTTGTCACCCGTGAGGACTAAGATGGAATGCCTCATTTCCAGTAAAAAGGGCCTCCGGCCACCTGCACTCACCAAGCGAAACGCAGAGGTAAAAATCTCTACTTCACGCTGGTATTCTGTGAGGTCGTGGTACCACCCCGATTTGAGCCGGCCCATTCGTGCGACAGCAAAAGCTGCCGCGTGGCTCTACCACTGTTAAAGACTGTTAATTGTATATGATCTTAATTAAATATATTACTATGTCTCGAAACGTTTTATACTTGCCTGTTTAGAAAGAGAATTATCTGGATTGGTTGTATATATAGAATATGTCTCCCTCAAGGAATGCAACGAAACACAGTCCTAAGGCACCTGAATCAATCGACTTGCCGTCTGTCTTACCAGTTCATTTCTTTTTTTTATAGGAGATGGGGCAAACGAGCATACGGCTCACCTGATGGTAAGTGAATAGCGCCGCCCATGAACAACTGCAACAGCAGGGGAATTGCAGAGGTCCCTAAGACGCATCGGTCCGGAAAATTCTCTGGTGATAGTCGATTCCACAAGGAGGTTGTGCGAGGAAGAAAACTTCCTTTAAATCGCACAGTGGTGAACCGCCAATCATCCAGATGGTATGAATGGTATCACGAGTTTTGTCGCGATGATGAAATTGTGTGGCTGGAATTAGTCCGAACAATTCCTCAGAGCACTCCCCGTGGTAAATGCGATAAAATACGCAAAGAGATGTAACATCTCTTCGCAGCGCCAGTGAGTCCGAGGCTGATCAAAAAGAGTTCGGCGCCGAAAATTCGAACAGCTTTGTGCTGGATGCGATCAAATGGAAGGAGCTGGCACTGGGGAGTCCCAGCACAGAGATGAGAACAATATCCCATGTGCGGCCGAACCTGCGCCTTATAAAGTTGCAGGTGGCCGGCATAAAATACTGTCCCGCCCTGACGAGCACGCCAAGGTTTTTAGAGGCCAATTTGGCCTAAAGCGCAAACTTGTGTCTTCTGGGGATTGAACTGGACTAGATTTAGTCGCCCTCAGTCCGAAACTTTGTTCAACAAAGTCTCGACTTTGCGAAGCGGAGTTTTCCCAAGAAATATTGGCACGGCCAGTGAATAAAGCATCACCAGTGACAGCACTGCATAGCAATGAATGTTACCGGTTTGCAACATGTCATTGTAATGCAGAAGAAACAGCGTTGGCGATAGCACGCAGCCTTATGGAACAACAGCGTTAATGGCACTACGACCTTGATGCTCCAAGATGCAAGAAAACTGGTGATCCAATTGCACAATTTCTCGGGAAGCCCAAAGGAAGGTAGTTTCGTAAGAAGCGTTTTGTGCCAAAACCGATCGAAGGCCTTCGCTATGTCCAAACTAACGGCCAACGCCTGCCCCTTGGATTCTACTGCCTTCGCCCATTTATGAGTTAGGTTACCCAGAATATCACCAGCTGAGCGACCGCGACGCAAACCGAACTGACGGCAGGAGCTGGCTGTTAATACTGGACTCCATTATTTTAGAGAACATGGCGATAGGCGTATAGTTGGATTGATCAGATTAGTTACCTTTTTTAGGGATCGCGTGCACGAAAGCTGTCTTCCATGATTTCGGGACTATGCCTAGGGAGTAGGAGTACCTACCGAAAAAAACGCGTTAAAACCGGTGCTAACTCTGGAGCACACGTGTTCAGTACAATAGGAGGGACGCTATCGGACCCACTCGACTTGTTGACGTCCAGGCAGAGAAGTGCTCTGCGTACCGAGCGTTGGTTAAATAGCACATCCTGCATGGAGCACTCACACCACGGAATGGTGGGCGATGTGTTCTCCCCGTCATTAAGAGTCGAGTTGGACGCAAAGAGAGAGCCCAGCAGATCGGCTTTGTCCTTTGCGGCATGGGCCAGTGAGTCGTCCTACCTGAACAGAGAGGGGTGAGATGGCTGACAGAAGTTCCTTAGGACAGTCTTGGCGAGAAACCAGAATGCACGTGTTCCCAAAGGAAGACTAACTAGTTTCTCGCCAATTCTGCCGATGTGCTCTGACTTTGCCTTGACAGTGACACATTTGAAGGACCTGGAGGCGGAATTATACTTCTTTTTAAGAGCACTGGTATTTGCATCCCGAGACGTCGATGCGTGAGCCCAGGCCTGGTAGTACTCTTGCTTATGGCGTAATGCAATTTTGCAGGAGCGACCAAACCATGGTTGATTTCTGCCTCCGATAGGTACCACAGATAATGGAATAAATAGTTCCATTCCCTGTAGCACTACATCAGCGACAGAATCAGCAGCAACACTGGGATTATCTGGCGAGAAGCGAACCCGCCTCCAAAGGTAGGATGCAAGAAAAGATCACATCCCGTCCCAATCGGCTAACCTATAATGCTAAACATGGCGGCAACCTGCGGAATGCAACCGCGACGGGAGCATGAGTGGCACCGTACTCCGGATCAGACAATGGTCCGAGGAGCTAAGAGGGGCATCGATAGAGACCTGATACCCGTCAGGATGAGAGGTCAGCAGTAGGTCCAACAGGAAAGGTACATGATCTTCCACATATGGGAACCGCATAGGCGCGGTAACCAGTTGTGTCAGACCATGTGCCAAAGCAAAGTCATGAACAGATCTACCTTGCATGCATGGCTCGAAAAGCACGCAAAGCCGTTGATCCAGCTACATTGTGTCGGATTGATTTCCCAACGAACTATAAGAGTAAGGGAATAAAGAATCCTACTATTGGTTACTGGCCGCTGTGACCGTTATTTAGGGCATTATTTATTAAGTTTTTGTATTTACCATACCCCTGTGTCGTGGCGTTAATATTTTGTATTGACATCCTCATTTAAACCTTATACTCACAACCCATTAGGACTATGTCGCAGTCGGCAAACCAAAAAAGATCTCGACCGGTTTTTTTGTTCTCCGTTGTAGTTAATTAGCTGTGCATAAAGATAACGCGAGTTTAATTACGTACGAATCAATAGCTCATTATGTTGACATTAAATATATTATTATCAATGAATTAGAGAGGCCTTAATATCAGGTAACGGTTTTTCGTGGTTATTACAGTTGTCTCTTAAATACATTTTTATATTTTTCGTTTTAGATTTAGACGGCTCTGTACCTTAACTTAGCATTTGGCAGGATGATGAGGGCCGCGACTTCAAAACTCGCACGGAACATGTATTAGTGTGACCTACAGATAATTGTTTCGGGTCTGTTGTTTGTCAATGTAAAATATCTGTGATACATGAGAAATCCTAAGTGTAGTAAAGTTTACTCTGAGGAAAAAACAAACAAAAATGATTAGAAAATTAATATGTTTTAAATAAACCATTATAATAATTATAATTTTGACAAATTTACGTCCTTTTTAAAATGGGTATCCCAAAATGCGTCCGTTGTCATATATTCCCTAAATGATTTGCTCAAATATCCATTTACAATTGTCAGATCACAGAATATGTTGAAGCTAAACAAGGTAAAAATCTTGATTAATATAAATTCCACAAGGGATTCAAACCCAGAACTCAGGAAGTACATTAACAACAAAGCTACTTAGTTTTCAAAAATTTTGACGATCGTGCCATTACACTTAGGTTTCACTTTAATAATTTCATAATTTAGGGTAAATATTTTTTAAACCACGGATTTTATAAGTACTCCGGCAACATCAAATTGTATCAAAATTTTAATGACATAGTGTAATGCGCAGTACTTTACCTCCAGAGATTTTGCAAATTATCCAATTGAACAACTTTAAATCGAACACTAAGTGTTGACAGGAGATTGGATATTACGCATTCGCTGGCCTAGCAGGCAATCTACTTAATAAGACGAGATCTGTTGTTTTGATTTAGAAATCAATCACCGCATTTTATCCAGATTGTCCGAACGAGAATCCGAACCAGAATAGGCTTCTGGTAGAGCGTAAATATTATTGTTAATACAATATATCTATTGTTATATTAATGATTACGTTGTCACATCAGGGGACTAAAAACTGTCGCTCTGTATCGCTCTACACTACTCTACTTAGCTGTCGCTTGGTGTTACATCCGCTATATATTTACTAATTCTTCCCCTCCCCTTTAAGACTACCGTCTACCGCTGAAGTGGAGCGAAAGTGGGACGTGGATTGAGACGTTTCCAATAGACGTCAACAACATCAGTCTTTTATCACAGAGCATTCAACAATATTTCATTAACCAGTATTAATATTTATCGAAATATGGCGTCTTAAGAGAACCTTTATACGGTGAAGAGCCATGCTGCAGCTATATTATGGTTTTAGCGCGAATGGTAGGAGTGCCACGCTCTCATAAAATATCAGCTTGCAATAGCAGCTTAATGTTGTTGTTGTATGTTGTTGTGAGTGTAGACAACTGGAAACCATTTTCGCTGGAAGCTATGTAGATTTCTACGGGCCACAGCATCCATTTATCATCAGGTGAACTGTGTGCTCGTTTATCACCCTAAAAATCTAAAACCACATCTTACCCCGAGGCTATCTTAAGAATTGACCATTACGAGTAGCTTCAAAAGTGCATAAAGTCCGCCAATCCGCTTGTTAGGCAAATAAGTTCAATCGTGGACATTTGCGGTTGATGAAAATGAAGACGTACATAATTGTGGCATTATAAGTTCCTTTACATCAAACAACATATGAGCGCATATTTGCCAGACAAAGAACGAACGTAAATTCATTCGTAAAATGATTAAGTTAATGGTCTTGGTCATTAGCGATTTTAATTTCAAATACTCTATTTTTTCGTCCGTTGAAAATTACAATTCCCCAACGGCTTTACGATTGGCACCGCGATTTTTAACTTTTATGGCCAATAATATCGCAATACGTTCATTTCGCTATTGTTCGTGTTTTAGGGTTCCGTGCTTTGTAAAACCACATAAGTTTAATCAGACGATATTGTGATACTGGGTATATTATTTAAACATAGTCAGCCTTGTAACAATAAGCGGTTTGTACTTAGTCACAAGTTTAAACTAGAATACTTTTCATGAAAGATGTGAACCAAAATGTAAAATATGGGGTTTGACAGCAAATGTCAAAGAAGAAGGAGACGTCTCCATACATTCTTGGGCCGAAGTATTAACAAGATGAAAGTAGGACCATTTGAAAGCGTATATAGAAACAATTCATAGTTGAAAATCTGGCAAGATTTGTCAATCTAGGAGCTGAGTTATTGTAGAATAAGTAAAAGTGAGATTATCTGTTACCTACATTGTGACAGGTGATTTTTCGCTGTTATTACGCTGTAACAGGTTATTTTTCACTATAGTTACTTAAAGATATAAAAGCATGATCAGTATAAAATCTCCAAAACAGCTGTGGTTAATAAAGAAACGAAATGGTAAAACGGTTAACGAAAGTTAAAATAACAACAACTAAGTGAAGTGAATATTAGGGAAATCGATCTGAGATCGATTACTTAAATTGTTGTTGTAGCTGTTACTTGTTGGAATGTTGATATTTTGTATTTATTATTATTATTATTTTGTAGGTATGAACGCATGTTTTATCTCCCTAGTTAAACAAGAAAAATAATCGAAAATAGATATCAAAATGCTCAATTTAATCGAGAATCGATTATATTGCGCTCGTTTCAAATCGAATCGAAAATCTGTCTTTTGCTTTTAAGTAAATAGTTTGAAGTTTGAACTGTCAAGTTTTAAAATGAGAAGTCTACTGGAAGATAACGTTCAGAAATGAGAATTTCACTAGTGTATTCTTTATGGTAATCGATTTATTGCCATAAATAATACACTGCAACCGATTTTCTAACTTATTTCTTATTTTATTGGTTTTTCGAAATCTAGATTGTAAAAAGAGCAACTTTTTTGTTTTTAACTTAAGAAAAATATGGCCAATTTTTTAAGTTGTAAACCAATTAGTTAACTTCAGGCCCAAAAATCCCATTCTCCTTTCGCGAAGACAATGGCGCCGCATTTTAAGGACTTATTTATATAGAAGGACTCTTGTTTTAACCATGGGTATTTTAAGTCCCGGTATATTATTAAACCACGTTTTGTAATAAGACGGAGTAACTCTTTTTATTGAGAATATAATTCAACAGAGTTATTACCATTGGAAAATGTATTGTTTACAAAAGACTTGATAGATCTACTAAGTGGCAGGACTACTGGTGTAGGAGGAGGACTCCTTCTTTACCAAGGAGTCTCTTAGTAGTCTAGGAGGTTAGGTTAGGTGAGAACTACAGTACATGCACAGCTGTGTACCAGACTAAAGGGTTTGAGCGTCAGTTTAATTACAAGCTGTGTGGTGTGTCATCATAATTCTTAGAGGTGACAACGCATCTGTATCCTTCCTCGTATGAAAATTGGTGGAAGTTGTAGCAGTAGTCACTTAACATCACATGGATTGTTAGTTCGGTTGTCACTTCAATGTTATAAGAAAATAATAGTTTAATCGAACCATTAATGCTGCAACTACAACAGTATTAACGTTTATCGATATTTTTTTAATTTTTGCTTGCTTATTTTTTTATTTATTTAAACTTTTATGCACAAAAGAAAAATCGTACATATGGCGGACTTAATGCCTTAAGACATTCTCTCCAGTCAAAAAAGGTAACGAAGTTCGAATATACCAGAATATATATATATATATATATATATATATATATATATATATATATATATAGAATTATAAAAACAACACACACAAGAAATATATTATATATAGATGATTATACTATACATATAACATAAAATGTAAACATATTAATACAGACGTACACACACATAAATCTACTTAAATACATTAAATATGTACATTATATTATATACATATGTATACACATATATCTGTGCCATAATAAATAAGGATATATTATATATATAATGACAAAATTAATCGGACCGAGAAAAAATTAAGCATCTTGCTAAACAATAAATATTTTGCAGTTATTATTCTAGTATCTTCACAATTTTATATTTGACACATTACAGTCAATTGACATACTTTTAAAGAGTTGTCAAAAGAAACTATGAGAATAATGACGTCACAGTTGTAATAGTAATAGTTTACTTGGTAGAGGCAAGTTGCAGCTACATTACAATTGTAGCATTAATAGGTCGGCCCGACCGGTAAAGGACCACCCTCTTACAGAATATCAGCGTAAAATAGCAGCTTAATGCTGCTGTGTTTCGTATGGTGAGAGTAGAGAACCGGAGACCCTTTTTACTAGATACGAGGCATTCTATCTTAGTTCTCAGAGGTGAAAATGCATCTGCACATTGGTCCTTAATTGAGGATAAATGTAGATGTATATGCCCCACAGTATTCACTTTCCATCAGATCGACTGTGTGCTCTTTTGTCACGCTTAATTAATAAAAAAAATATCAGCTTATTTGAGCTTATAGGAGCTATATAATACGAGCTTATTTTTAAATCAACCAAGTCTTAAGACACTACTAATTATTTCAAACTGAGCTTATATGATGTAGTTTTTTGTCCACTCCACTACCCCATATTATCATCATGTGTGTGTCGTAAAAGGTGGCAAATAGAAATAAATCTGCAGATGAGCAGCAGCATCTTTCGGGTGCGGTTGGCAACCCGCCTGAAAAGGCTGGCACCTATGGCAAATATCCCTATGAAGCAATCTTTTTTTATAGGATTAGGCTGACAAACGAGCACACAGTCCACCTGATAGTAAGTGCTTGCCGTGGCCTATAAACATCTACATCTATCTTCGATTACGAATCAAAATGTTTTCACCCGTGAGGACTAAGATGGAATGCTTCGTTTCCAGTAAAAATGGTCTCCGGTTCTCTACACTCACCATACGAAACACAGCAGTGTTAAGCTGCTATTTCACGCTGATAAAATACCAGTGAGAGCGTGGTACTTCCCCGGTCGAGCTGACCGATTCGTGCTACAACTGTACTACTAATAGCTGCTGCATGGCTACCTTCCACGTCTACCACGTTAATTAATCTATGAGGGAGACCTATGTTTGGCAGTGGACTTTTGATAGGATGATGCTCTCAACTACCCAATTATTTAATAAACAAAATGGAATTCTCTCAACATTTATAAATACGCAATTAAACAAAATAAGTTGGGATGCTGAATAATTGACTTAATCAACAATAAAATTTCGAATTAAATTTGCAAATAAAAAGGAATGGATTACTACGAAATAACTGAATTAAATCCTTCATTTGGATATCTCTGTCTTGGTCCATCTCAAAGAAACGGCCAAGGAGCTACGAATCATCAATTTATCTTAAAATAATGTTAATAAATAAAAAAAAAACTAATTAAATAAGTAACTATATTAATATTTTATTTTCATTTATTCGGCTTAAATTAAAATTAATTATTGAAATAGATTTTAACGAGTCGTGTTGGGTAGATAGTACATATTTATTTATACAGGACTATTTTTCAAAGAGCAGCCAAAGTTTAAATTTATGTTCAAATATATAAATAATGATATACCGTTATGCAGTTTCTGAAAATACGAGGAAATAGGGCTTCTACATTTATTTGAAATTATCCCAAATTGAATGTGATTTATGGGTAACAACGTTTTTGCCTACTGATCAAACTACAAAATTTGACCTGCTCAAAGTTCAAAAACTTTATTAAACTAAGTTTGTATAAAAAGGGTTATTATAATATTAAAGAATTTATAGATGATAATAACCCCTGGAAGTGAGGTGATCGCTCCCAAGCTATTTCTAATTTGTTGTGTTGTTAATTTGTGTAACATACATGATTGTAAGCTGTTATTTAAAAAAACAAGTCCCGCTGGGTTTCTTGCTGGTTCTTCCCAGGACAGAGGTTTTTTTCGAACCAGTGGTAATTATACAAAAGAGTGACTTTCAATAGGTGTTATTTATAATCTATATTGAATAAAAAAGTTTCTGTTTCTGTTTCTGTTTCTGATCAACCCTTACAAATATGTGCGTGCGTCAGTAAAAATAATGCCACGCATTTTCTGCCGACTTCCAAAAAGGAGACGGTACTCAATTCGAGTCGAGAGTTTTTTTTATGTGTGTTACCTCTTAACTTTTTACTGGATGAACCGATTTCGATGATTCTTTTTTTATTTGAAATATGGTACTTCTCAATCTCATGTGGTCTCATATGAATTTGATCAAGGTCAGACCAATAGTTTTTGAGTTATTCTTAATAACTTACATTGAAGTCGGCTGTACAAAATTTTAAATTTTAAATTATGAATTTAAAAGATAAATAGGACAAAATATTTGAGATTTTTTAAAATTAATTTAGCTTCCATTTGTCTATATTACTTATTCGGGAGTTCGGGAGTATTACTGCGGGACTACCGCAGTTTTTTTTTGTTATTGCGATTTGTTAACCGAAAGTTACTTATTCTCAGCCTTCTCTGAAAATTTGGCCGGTTATTGCAAAACAAACCTGTATATATTGATGCTTTTGTCAATGCATGCCAAACCAAACCCTTTTACTACCCTTTTCTTGACTTACGGCATTGTTCTCGGACATGCATCTTTTTCACATGCTTAAAGTAATGTACTAGACACAAATCGCTCATTTAACTTACAAATATTGTGAAAGATGCTTTCTTAAGTTGAAATTTCGTATCGAAAATTAACATAAAAAATTAAAAAAGATAACATAAAAAATAATTTTAAAATATCTTATCAATATTCAGTATTTTTTTACATATTATCTACTTTAGAGTTTTCGTACCTCCATGTTGCAAAAGGACTCAGACGGACGTCTGAATGGCGTCTCATTATCTTTAATTATATACTGATTCCTTCGTGAAACCCGCTTTAATTATTTCAAGAGGTTAAAATAAACTTTAAAAGTAGAGCGTATGCGTCACAATAAATATTTTAAACACACGTCAAAATATTAAATCAGAAAATGTTGTGTGCGTCTAGCAGCACATATGCTTTGGCAATTTTAGTAAGATCTGTTTAACAATAGAAATATCTTAAGATTTTGAAATATGGAAAATGACGATGCATTTTACGTAATAATCGCCATCATCATCATCATCATAGCCTATCAAAGTCCACTGCTGAACACAAGCCTCCCAATTGATTGTCTCATCCATCCATGCACGACATGGGGTAGTGAATTATCTTTCGCCACCTACAAAGTCAACATTTATCATTAATATTTTTTAAAGGAAATAGAAATGCTTTTTATATTACAAAAATGACACGGGATGTGTTGTTAACCGCTGTAAGTATTAAAACAAAGTTTCTTTTGCTTTAAATTTTTGAAACGAAGTTCTTTATCGGACGGTACGGGTTTGGCGGATGGAAGCTAGGCGACAAAAAGTGTAAGATCTTTTCGTCACTACCCCTTGTGTCATAGTGTAGACGGCCTTTCCGGTGAAATAAGGAAGTGAGATGGAATAATATCCATCTCCCTCGCACTTTTTCTTATCTTGCCATGAAAGAAATATTGTTTTATTTCAAATGACGCTTCATTTTAATAGACTCTAGTAATTAATTTATTTGAATTTTGTTAATCAATAATATAATACCAACGTTTATCAATAATAATATAATACGCAAGGAACTTCGTTCCAACCGAGTGTTCCACGACATTCACGCATTTTTTAAGACAAGATGAGATCGTGTTTATTTTTAATAAACCACGGAAATTCCGTATTCGAAATCTTCATTATCGATTCGCTTGATATTGCTTATTGTGATTTTTTTTATTCTTGGTTTCTTAATACGTCTGCTAGGGTTTTTTTGTTCGGCTTGTCCCTTTGGGTGATAATACAAAATAATGAGTTGTTGATAAAAGTATCGATGTAAAACACCCCAAGGATGTTTCATTTAAGTCTAAGTTCGTATAATATTTGATTATAGTCAATTATCATGACAAACAGAAAGGAACATTACAATAACATAAAATTGGGTATTTTTAGACCTTTTCAAATAGTCTCTCTCTTAGGCGGAAAAGGGGAAACGGGGGTAAAAAGTGTAATTATGTTGATTATTTAGGTCGTAATGCGCCGACTATCCCGCGGCCCCCCTTCGGCGTCATTAATCGCCTCCCCACTTTCCCCCCTCTTGCTCCCTTTATTATTTCGTTTCAATTATTTTTGTGATTATCTTTTTATAGCGGGCGCGCATTAAAACTCAAAAAATAACAGGGACATTAAACATAATTAGAATCGAAATAACGAGACGTCTCAACAGTGCCGCCCTTTTCGCCTTTTTATGGTGGAACTTAATCACATTACTTGGCAGTCCTTTACCAGTGTTTGTCTACGCTTTATATTAACATAATATTCTCTATGACTTGTAGACTCATTTGTCAAAGACGATCATTTAGGATTTATTTGCTCAAAATTAGTTTTTAACTGCTTTGGATATTATTCTATTTTCGTCATATTTTTTAAATTATAAATAAAATCAAAATAAATATAAATCGTCCTAATACTTTATACAGGTGTTCTCAATTGAATACGAAATTTATATACGCATGTAATTAAATTTTATCTGACTTCCAGAGAGATGAGTTTTAGGCATGTAATAAAAAGCTCTTACGATCGAGTGGTGGAAAAATTATTTCATAAACGCTGAACGTCAATCATATAAACTGATGATGGATAACAGCGTTGATAGTACAAGGAGTTTTTGACTCTGCAATAACCAATTCGTCTTCCAATTTACTGCCACCTGGCACCATTATTGCGTATTCTCGAAAAAGCCTGCGTGAAGAATTCGACTTGAAATCGCTGTCGATGATGAAATCAGGAATTTTATATCTAACATCGAATACTGTTTACGAACAATTGATATTAATGCTAAAGAAATGAGATCGATCGTATTCATATTTGCTAACATTTTTATATAATACGAATGTTTTATTCTCGCTTCAAAGCAAAGCTATAAGTCTTGTTTATGTTCTATTGTTTAATTAGTAGTTTCTTCTTTATTTGTGTTTCAAAAACCAGTTATTTCATAATATATAATATACCTTAATATTTAATGTATTATAATATTATAACCTTAATTACATTTTTTTGTTGTCAGGTTATCAACATGCGGATCTGAGTGAGAATTTTTATTATATACATACTTTATTTTTAATGTCCCTTTTTATAATAGGCCCTTTTTACTGGAAATTAGGCATTCCATCTTAGTCCTCACGGGTGACAACGCATCTGCATTTTGATTCGCAAACGATGATAGATGTAGATGTTTATGGGCCGCAGCAACCACTTACCATCAGGTGGCCTGTGTGCTCGTTTGTCACCCTTATCCTATAAAAAAAATGTCACACAAAAGATTTTTATAATTGCTTTTTAATTTTAATCTGTATTACAAACATCTAATCTGTAGGAAAACAAACGATACAATGACAATTAAAGAAGTTTTTTTACAATTAATCTAATATATAAAATTCTCGTGTCGCGGTGTTTCTCCAAACAAAAACCAAAACAAAACAAACCAAACTCCTCCGAAACGGCTGAACCGATTTGTATGAAATTTGGTGTGTATATCGGGTAGGTCTGAGAATCAGCCAACGTCTATTTTTCAAACCCCTAAATGATAAAGGTGACCCACCGCTAATTTACTTTTTTATTTTTTTGACACGTTTTTTATTTTTATTTTATTATGATTTAGCATTGAAAAATACGTAAAACTTAAAATGTTCACCCTTCTACGATCAACCCCTGTTTTATAATCGCGATTTTTAAAACTAAAAAATATTTCCTAGAAATAATGTATAGGGCAAAACTGCGTTTGCCGGGTCAGCTAGTATGACATAAAAGCTTTAGTTTCATTGTACCATTATTCATCTTCATTATCTCAGGTAGCTTTAAGATATGGTCGTCGTTATAGGCATACATATTCACCCATTCAATACCAGACGTTTTTATTTCTATGCTAACAGCAGTATTATAATACATAATTATATTTAATACTAAGTTGACGCGTGACTATTAACAATAGAAGTTGGATTTGCCAACCCTTTCATTCAAATTACTAATGAAACCCTACGCGTTCGTTCGATATATTACCTTATGTCTACGGTCATAAAGTTAATATTTAGTGAAGCTCCGATCGTTAATGTATATTATTATTATGAGCTTTTATGGATGAGCAATTTTTATGATTGTACACGTATTGTGTTTAGTACAGATGTTAAGTTATCGTGAAATAAATCGTTAAAAATCTCTTTGATCGTACGCGGGAGCACGAATTCTGTGGAGCGTTCGATTGCCCACCGTCCCCGACTTGCGCATAAAATGTTTAATTATGCTATTGTTCTTACCAGTACATAGACTATAGAAACCTCTATTATAAATGTTAAGGTGAAATTTGTAGGCAAGTAGGTACGCTTGCGTGCTATACATAAGTACTGTAAGAACTTTGCTCGATTTAGGTATACTATATTTTCAGGATTAAAATAGGTAATGTAATATTTTTGTTGCAATCTGCAAATTCATTGAGAAAACAGAATTAATTTCATTGGGAGACTAAGGTCTTTCAGTCACTCAGGGACTTTCAAGTTCTAAATATAAAGATAAAATCATTATACTTATTAAGAAATGGCAGAGTACAATCTGACATCTGACAATCTACAATAGTGTCTCCCAAAGGATAGTTCTTAAAATTAACATATACAAGGTCATATGTAGCGTCCATGTCACACCTTTAGCCTAAGTTTTTGGAAGTACTACGCTCGGAGTTGTTGACAAGTATGTTTACCTAGGACAAATTGTCCGACTAGGTAAGTCTAACTTCAAGCGAGAGATATATCGACAGGTTTTAGTTGTTACATTGAGATTGGTAGCGTTCGGGAGATTACAACAAACCACAAACTTGAAAACAAGATTGTACAACAAATGCATGTGGCTAGTGATGATATATGGACCTGAGACGTGGGCATTCACGTTTTTTTTATAGGATAAGGGTGACAAATGAGCACACACAGTCCACTTGATGATAAGTGGATGCTGTGGCTCAATTAAGAATCAAAATACAGATGCGTTGTCACCCCTGAGGACTAAGATGGTATACCTCGTTTCCACTAAAAAGGGTCTCCGGTTCTCACCATACGAAACACAGCTGCATTAAACTGCCATTTTACGCTGGTATTTTGTGAGAGCGTTTTGAGAAAAATTTTGACGAGTTATAACGCTGATTATGATTATTAGTCCAACGCTGGATTTGGGCCACACCCGTTGTAGGATTTGCGTAAATCGTCAGATTGGACAGAGTGATTAACGATCACAGTACCGGACGACTCGTACCTTTGTCGCAGTCGTCGCCAGTCAGGGTATTTTACGTCTGACGTAAACGTTAATGGGGTTGGCATATATCTCTAAAGGCAAAAGCCCCAAAAAACTATAAAAAAACGTATGCGTTATGGTTATTCCACCATCAAAAGAAAGTTGTAAAATCTCTCTGGCACATCTTATAGTGTCTTACTAACCACAGCATGAAATATTATGATGATTGATTCTCTTACGCAATTACCAAGGTTCAAATGATGGTCATAATGAAGCTATGTATGTATCAATAAAAATATGTTATATAAGAAAAAAATTACATACATTCATAATATAAACTCTTATATCTGTCACCTAGAGGGACAGGCAGAGACTACGGACTTAAATTTTGGCACGATCCTGACGCAATTCATTCGCTTCTTTCATATCCATTTATATATGCATAGTTATGCACATCGGTTAAGGGTACTCTTAACTTTGCTTATGTTAATTATTAGAAAGATAATACTATATACATAATGCATATTTTACGAAATAAAAAGGTTACATTTTAACTTTAAAGTAGAGCTTTTTCATATTTTACTTGAACGTAAGTAAAATTTATTCATCAAAAAATTTAATAGTCTTTAAATTATTAAAACAATGTTTACGGGATATTGTTTTAATTTTTGCGCTGCTAATGATCATAAAATTTAAATAATGCAATCCCCGAGCACACAATTTAATTTCGGAACGTAGTGAATTTCGCGCGAAACGCTCGAAAGCAGGCCGCTGAATGATTAAAACGCGCGAATGTAAGTAGCGCCGGAAACAAATGTGCGGTCGCGGCGCAATGGCGGTGCACACGTGGCCGCGAACACGCGGAAACTGCGTAACGCATCCATACAACAGACCCCTACTTTTTGCACTCTTTTCACTTCAATTACACTTTCATGTTAATTGTCATTACGAGTCTGTACTGATAATTTAATTAAATACCTATTTCCAATTTTGAGTCGATTTACACGATAACGATTAAGAAACGAATGGTATTCAATATTTCATATAATATTTAATAAATTTAAGTCAGCTTTAAAATTTCTCATACATTAATAACTAAATATTTATTTCAGTAAGTGACAATAAATATCAAGCAAATGTTTAACAAGAGTTAGTCATAATTTCAAGTTAAGATTCAAGGGTTTTTACTACGTCAAGACTGTGTATTATAATCATGTCAAGTCTTATCTAATGAACATAATATAAAATAATTTCATAACATGATTGTAAGTCGTCTGGATCTCGACGGCAAGGCAGGATCGGGTGGCGTTAGTGGCGGTGGTAGTGGCGTTTTGTACACAGAACGCGCGTACGGAAAATTGAAAGTGACCGTACGAAAACACGGTGGACAAGCATTGATGTATCTGTCCGTCTATTATTTATATTTAGCTCGTAGCCGGGCCTCGGTGAAAGCGAAACTGATTTCAATTGTTATCCCACTCGACCGTTAATTGACCGATATTTGTAAACGCCCGCGGGTTCATTTTGGTTTTAATCATGCACTAGTTTACTGTTTTCCCGCGCTTTCCGCATAATTTTCGTTCCGAATTGCGAGGCTACTGTTTGGTGTTGTAATGAAGAATGATGCGCTATGATGATGCTATGTTATTGAGTCTAAGTGTGTACTGTTATTGGTTGAATAAGTATCGTCATATATTATATGTTTATAACATCATCAGCCTATAAACTATTTGTGACAGCACATAGTTCTATCCAAAACTTCCAAGAGGAGGGCTTATTGAAAAAAATCTCAAGTATTCTGTTCTTTTTAACTGATTTTACTGCTCACGCACACATTCCTAAGGGTCGTTCGGTACGCAAAAACGTTCTTGCCATTGAGTTATATGTACTACGTACTAGAGAAGCCATTGCGAACATTGACTATGTTCAACTGAACTGTAGTGCAATCCGTACAAACTTAATATTGCGTAAATTTAAGATTTGTGAGTTCCATAAAATAATTATTATTACATTTTATTTAGAAATATAAAATGTTTGTTTAGATGAAATTAAGATATTTTATATTAAATGCTTATATCTATTTTATATTAATATCTTATTTTATATCAAATTAAAGTCTTCGCGCATGCGCGACTACTACTCCCGCGCATGTGCGAAAACATAGAGTAGGACACAGTTTTTGTTTTAAATAGCTTCTCTAGTACTTAGTACATATAACTCAATGGTTCTTGCCCATAAGTCACATTCAGTTTCGCATAATTTCAAATAAAAGAGTAGCCTTATTTACTTCAAAAACTGCAATAACGATATGTCATTATTTATGTATTTGAACTTAAGTTTATAATTTGCTACTCTTCCGTGTGACTGAAATCGTCCTAAACGGCTAAAACCGATTTTGATGAAATTTTGTGTGTGTAATTAAGTTGATTCAAGAAATGTTTAGATTCATAATTGAACTCACTAGGTGGCGCTATTGTCGAGATCCAGAAATCACCCGTGCGAAGCCGGAGCGGATAGCTAGTAATATTATAAAAAGTTCTATGAAGGATTTAAACGAAACAAAACTAGTCATAGCCACTAGAATGCGAAATAAATTATAAATATACTCAATGTTATAATTACGCACATTATTCACATATTATGCTGGGCGTTGACATGAGTCCTTTGAACTATCGTATGGGTAGTTTGAACAAAACTTTATAGCTGGCAACATCACACGGGAGTGGAATCGTAACAGGCGCGAAAACGCGACGGAGAATGTAAAATGCCTCCTAATGTGTGATTTAATGACGTCCGAGACGAATAATGGATTTACCTACTTTATTATGCGTTGTAATTCTTATGTAGATTTATGTCATTTGTGAAATTACCGCGTCGCTGTGTTCACCGCCATCATAGTTCGGTTTTAGTATTGCTGTTAGTATTGTAAAATGCAAATACGTCTATTTAGGTCGGGCGAAGCTCGGTTTGTTGTTTGTTTAAAAAGTTTTTGTGTATATTACTTGTTAAAGATCTTTTGGATCCTACATGAAGTATTTATTTATACAGAGAGATTGTTGATGTGTGGCAAATTCTTTTAGATAGTTTCATTAATGAAATGTTAATATAGTGTAAGTGGATACTGTGGCCTATAGACACCTAATTTAATCTAATCTGTCCATGATTCACTTTTTTTTATAGAATAAGCGTGACAAACGAGCACACAGTCCACCTGATGGTAAGTGGTTGTTGTGACCTATAGACAAAGCTAAAGAATCAAAATGCAAATGTGTCGTCACCCGTGAGGACTAAGATGGAATGCCTCTTTTCCAGTAAAAAGGGTCTCCGGTTCTCTACACTCACCGTACGAAACACTGCAGCGTTAAGCTGCTATGTTACGCTGGTATTATGTGAGAGCGTGATCCTTCCCCGGTCGAGCCGACCCATTCGTGCTACAACCATAATATAGCAGCAGCATGGCTCTACCACTTATAAAAATGAAATCCAGATGAGTTGTCATCCCTTGCTAAGACGAAATGTACCTTTAAACAATTGTTTTATATAAAATAAAAATTAATCATTGTCATCATGATGATTAGTCATCATTTTCATAATACACGTTATTCTACAAATCCGCCCAGCGGGTAAATCTTCCGAGTTATCCTTACCAGCTCGCACATTATTAAAAACCCAACGTCCAGTTTTGAACTCAAAAACGATAATGATCTATTACCTATCTATCTATATATTAAGCCGCGTGTCCACCAAAGTTTTGTTGCCAACACAACAGTTGCCAACAAAACTTGTTTCCATTTTCGGTGGCAATATCAAAAGAATACGCTTGTTGCCAACATTTGTTCCCTCGGTGGAGACGCTTGTTGGAAACAGTTGGAAAGATAACTGTTGTCAACATTTTTGGTGGATACACGGCTTTAGAGTGTAATATTCTTCATTAATTCATTACATCCTATCAAAACACATTGAGCGGCTATTTGGCATGGCAGGCGGGCTGCCAACCGCAGTTTTTTTTACCTTATTACGAGAGAGAGTACGAGAGAGAAAGATGCTACAACTGCATGGCAAATGATGACTATGGTGATGAGTTGAAGAATTACTTTTTATTTAAACAATTAAACATTGTTTAACTTTAGTCACTTTTTATGCGTAGTCAAGCCATGTTTCGCTGTCCTATGGACTGTAGCGTGAATGTGTCGACTCGACCGGGGAAGGACTACGTTCTTACATACTCGTAACACCGACATAATGAAGCTGTTCGTATAGTAAGTGTAAATAGCTGGAAACCCTTTTTTTATAGGATAAGGGTGACAAACGAGCACACAGTCCACCTGATGGTAAATGGTTGCTGCGGCCCATAGACATCTACATCTATCCTCGTTTGCGAATCAAAATGCAGATGCGTTGTCACCCGTGAGGACTAAGATGGAATGCCTCATTTCCAGTAAAAAGGGCCTCTGGCCACCTGCACTCACCAAGCGAAACGCAGAGGTAAACCTCTACTTCATGCTGGTATTCTGTGAGGTCGTGGTACCACCCCGGTTCAAGCCGGCCCATTCGTGCGACAGCAAAAGCTGCCGCGTGGCTCTATCACTGTTAAACTTTTTACTGATAAAGAGGCATTTTATTTTTATGCTCTGTGATGAAAACTGCACTTCATGTTTTGATTTTTTTTTGCGCCTAATGCAAGTCTACCCTCCGGAAGCGGGGGAGGTAGGTGGTGAATGCTCATAGCATACCACGCAGCCGGCTGCGTGGTTATGTGGGACTCACTAAGAAGTGCCTACCCACTAAACACCACCTGTGGGACTGGCTTTGGCCTGTATGGTCTTTCTACCGAATCGGAAGAGACCCCTCTTAGGGAAAGGGGGCGCAGGTGTTTTGATTCTTAATCGATTGTTTATGTAGATGTCTATGAGTAATCAATAAACTAATTTTATGGATTTTATCGCATTTAATTTTAACTTACGAGTATATTTATTATTGTCAAGTCACGCATAACCGTAGGGTGTAAATGTGTCCAAGTAAAATTTGTGTTTTAAATATATGAAATATATAAAAATTTAGATATGTAGAGTACGAATGACAAACGAGCATGTAGTCTATTTGATGGCTAGTGACGTTGAAGTGAAGACTCAAAATGAAGATGTGTCAACCCTAAAGAACAAGGTGGCAAGCCACGTTTCCCGTGAAAAAGGTCACCTAAGCATGCGGAACGTAGTAGCATCACGCTGATGTTTTATTCTTTGCAATCAAGTGAACTAAACGCTCGTTTAGAAACCCTTACTTCTATAAAAAATTAAAATATTTGCTTTCGATGTAAATGTATTTTTTTTTTATTTAAATATAGCGAGGTCCTGGCTCATTATTTTCGTAAAAAAATAAAATCTGCGGAGACGGCTGGAGGCGCGTGCGTGGAGTACCCTCGGCCTGCACTTCACATACAAAAGCACTCATCATTGCCCTTCCGCGGCTGTCCCCGCTCCAATCACTTATTATTTCCGAACGCCATTGTTCTAAAATTATATTCACGCGGGAAAGTCAATTGTGCGAACCACTTTTTTAACAACTGCGTCTATTCGCAAAATTTCTAATATTCAATAGAACTGCTGAAATTTCGTTATAATTACGTTATTGCGTTTCTATAGTGAGCGTTAAATATATTTCGTCAAAGGTTTAATTTTGTATGTAGCCAAATCTATTTCTCCTTCTTAATCTATGTAGAATAAAAAATAATAAAAAAAATATTTTTATATAATAGCAAATGTTAAAGTTTATACATTTGCAAATATTAATACCGAAAATTAGTCTACTTATTTGCACTAACAACTTGAGATTTTCAATATCATGTTTTCGCATTTTACTTTTATACGTGGTAGAGCCACGCTGCAGCTATGTTAAGGTTGTAGTACAAACAGGCCGGGTAGGACCACGTTCTCACATTTCACACAATTGCAGATGCGTTCCCGGCCCTTTAAAAAGGCGTAGGCTCTTTTCTTGAAGGTCCCTAAGTCGTATCGGTCCGGAAAAATCGCTGGTGGTAATCGATTCCACAAGGAAGTTGTGCGAGGAAGAAAACATTTTCTAAATCGCACAGTGGTGGACCGCCAATTATCCAGATGGTATGGATGGTATCGCGAGTTTTGTCACAATGTGCGATGGTGAAATGGAACGGCTGGAATTAATCCGAACAATTCCTCAGAGCACTCCTCGTGGTAGATGCGATAAAATACGCAAAGAGATGCAACATCTATTCGCAGCGCCAGTGAATCGAGCCGATCGGAAAGGACTCTGTCGTCGACGATTCGAACCGCTCTGCGCTGGATGCGGTCAAGTGGAAGCAGCTAGCACTGGGGAGCCCCAGCCCAGAGATGGGAACAGTATTTAATGTGAGGCCGAACCGGCGTCTTGCAAAGTTGCAGTCTGCCGGCATGAAATACTGTCCCGCTCTGCTGAGCACGCCCAGCTTTTTAGAGGCCAATTTGGCCTTCTCTTCCAAGTGACCACGAAACTGTACGTCACTCGTACACGTTGTACGTGGTAGAGCCATGCTGCAGCTATATTAGTAGTATAGTTGTAGCACGAATGGGTCGGCTCGACCGGGGAAAGACCACGCTCTCACAGAATACCAGCGTCAAATAGCAGCTTAACACTGCTGTGTTTCGTACGGTGAGTGTATTGAACCGGAGACCCTTTTTACTGGAAACAAGGCATTCCATCTTAGTCTTTACGGGTGGCAACGCATCTGTATTTTGATTCGCAAACGAGGATAAATGTAGATGTCTATGGGCCACAGCAACCACTTACCATCAGGTGGACTGTGTGCTCGTTTGTCACCCTATACTATAAAAAAAAACTCGATATGTCGACGCCGAGGATTCCGATACTGACTGAGGCAACAAGGGGAGTGTCTTGAAACTGAAGAGAAACAAAGGGGTACTTTTTAGCGGTAAACGTGAAAACTTGTGTCTTCTTCGCCCAACTTCCCTCTGGAATCGATTACCACCAGCGGTTTTTCCGGATCGATACGACTTAGGGACCTTCAAGAAAAGAACTTACTCCTTTTTAAAACGCCGGCAACGCATCTGCAATTCCCCTAGTTCCCCTGGTGTTGCAGTTGTTCATGGGCGGCGGCAGTCACTTACCATCAGGTGAGCCGTATGTTCGTTTGCCCCCACTCATATAAAAAAATAAAATTTTGCAAATTATTCTTAGTACCTGATAGTGGTACCGAATGATACTTGTATATGTAAAAGTATTTGTATCAACTATTTACATACAAGGAAAAGGTGTTTATGTATAGTAAAATATGCTATAACTTTTTAATAAAAATGTAGCATTGGAACACGGAAGGGTGAGGACTGAACCTCCATGTATTTCTTGGGTGTCCTGAGCAGTCTATAAAATTATAGTTTGGCTCACACAAACAATAAAGTGTCAAAAGGGTATATATAAGGGTCATTATATTAGTCGATTTTAGTATTGTGTTCAAGTTGATTTTACGAAGTGTTCCTAATTATTGCCAAAGCTTGTTTATAATTTTTTTTCTTAATATATTAGTTATACTTTGTGTTTTTGTCTCTATCCTCCTCCCAGTTTTGTTTTTTTAGGGCGGCAAAGCTTAAGGTGACCATATTACCCTCACGTACCTTATATCACGTATAATATGGTTTGTTACGTTTTTCAAGAAAAAAGCATTAAAGAATAGAATTAATATGTTATTTATTTTTTGATGCGTATGAATATGCACGATGCGAGTAACTCATGTTTGCGACATCAGCGTATTATCAACCCTATAGAATTAGAAATCAACCTTCGTCGAAAAAAATATAATTATAAAGCGCGCGTAATTCTAATTTCGAATTCAAATTAAAGCCGCTTAATGCGCGGGAGCGACCCTGTGAAAAAAGAGTTGACGAGTGCTCGCGGAGGGTGGTAATTTTTCATTAATTTAAGTTCACCCTGTTTTGTTTGCTTTTAATCGCATTTCTAATTAATCCCGTCGAGAATAACGTGACAACTGTCGACTATGGCGGCCATTTTTTTACGAGGACCAGTATAGCAGATGTCGGCCGATTTCCATTTGTTTCTGAGATTAATGATTCGGTGCGATTGTGAATTTTTCCGGTCGGCTTTTGTTGTTTTAGAAGCAATTTGTCCGCTTACTTTTGTTGAGAGGCATTCGTTAGAGCCTCCACCAATGATATTCGAACTGAACAGAAAAAACGATGTAAAACATAACGGGCTCGATTCCACGCCAAAATTATTTCTTTCAAGTTGTCTATAATGCCCGCTTAGTCGGATCGTTTGACGTGAATTTTCGACTTGCAAATGTTTAAAATATATCGTGTCTTTTAAAGTCTCTTCATGTAGGTACACTCATTTTCAAAAGATTTTCGAAGATCACAAAGGTTTTCGACAAACGAGCACAGTCCTCTTGATAGTAAATGGATGCTGTGGCCTATAGACATATACATTTATCCTCGATAAGAATCAAAATGCAGATGCGTTGTCATCCCTGAAAACTAAGATGGAATGCCTCGTTTCCAGCAAAACGGATATCCGGTTCTGTAAACTCAATAGGTTTTAATAATAGTTCTTAGTAATATTGATAGATTGGTAATTTTTTGCCTAGGCTTCTGTCTCTATTGGTGACCTTCTGACCTATTTCTGCGAGCAAACAGCAATATACTATCTACTGCGGTTTTTTTAAGTCAAAAGGGTTTAAGAGTCAGTATAATTATAGAATGCATTTCATCTTAATCCTCAGAAGAGACAACACATTTGTGGCCTTCTAAATTCTGTGAATCTGTAAATTGAAATTATGTGTAAAAATATACTAAAACCAAATTAATAAATAGTGTTTTGATTATATCTTAAAATAAAATGTTGTGTCGATCACAGACGGAGAGATTTCAATGATTTAGGAAAGAAAAAAACCTTTAAATGTTTGTATAATTATACATTATCCATAGGCGATCAATTAATATTGTGTGAAAGTGATAAAATTACACAGAATAATTAAAATTGTTGACTTTATACTAAGCCGGTGGGCAGCCTGAGGGCAGGCCACCCACACTGTGGCGTGCAGTGCACTGGACGAATGCGCCCTGATCCGTTCCCGGGGGTACATTGATTGTGTTAGCCTCGAAGATGCGTTCCAGGACTTAATTCTGGAACGAATAGCGTAGGAACTGGAAGGTTCTAATTAAGCGCATTACTTAATAGTAATTTAGAACTTTTAAAGATAGTGATAATGATATTGTACTGATATTCTTTTATTAATAACTACGAGTATATATCGTTTTTAAGCACGCGTAAATAGAACAGTGCGTAAGTTAGTAAGCGGAATAGCCAATTTCCCTTTCTGATAAGACGAAACGAGTTTCAGTGTTAGAGACTCGAAGACTCACAATGTGCGGTGAACCAATATCTTCGGTATTGCATAAATATTTTTTTATTATGTCCTCCAGATAGTCTGGTATTGGTTGATTGTTTATATTATGGTGACTAACGAACACACAGTAGGTGTAGGTGGACACATCTATATTCGATCAAGAATCAAATGCAGATGCGTAAAAGGTTCTCCAGTTTTTAACACTCATCATACGAAATATAATAATTATTAAACGTTTATTTATTTTTTAAGCTTTATTGCACACCAAGTTCAAAAAGGCGGACTTAATGCCGCAAGGCATTCTTTTCTAATCTACCTTCAGGCTAAGGTGTAATAAGTGCAAAGTGCAAACAACTACAATAAACAAATATCTATATTCAAACTATATTATATGCATAAGAACTATAACTATTATTTAAATACATACTTTAAGCGTAATTACGCTAAAATATATACATATAAATACACAGATATATATTATATATACTCATATCTGCATATACACAATATACATGTATGTTTATATATGTACGTATTACGTTTTTTACTCTGAGAAAGCGTATAGTCCTTCTGCAATTGAGCCGACTTATTCCTGCTGCAGCTATAATATACGAGTATACAGCGTATCTCTACCTCATAAAGTAATTTCAACTGTGAAACAAATGGACATACGATAGAATAATTAGCTACGTGCTGGTCATAAGCTTTTTTATAAAAAAAAGAGTGTCGCGGAACACTCGGTTGGAACGAAGTTCCTTATTATTGATAAATGTATTATATTACAGATTAACAAATACAAATAAATGTTTTACAAGCGTCTATTAAAATGAAGCGTCATTTAAAATAAAATACACTATCACACAAGGGGGTAGTGACGAAAAAAATCTTACACTTTTTGTCGCCTAGCTCCCATCCGCCAAACCCGTACCGTCCGATAAGGAACTTCGTTCCAAAAATACATAATATATCCTGCAAAAAGGGCTGTATACAACAGTAATAAGCTTTAAATAAAATGTAACAAAACTATTGTGTGAAAGTTATTGCATGCCGAGCGCAAAGCGCGTGGGTATGTTCTACTAACGCCTAAAAATCAAAATTCCACCGTTTTGTCGCATGAAATCGTATCCAGCAATCATATTATACATATAAATGATATAAAAAGCACACTGTTAGAAAGATAAATGATTGTTGAACTTATTAATATTTTTTTTAAATCGATTAATTGATATTTTTATATAAAAAAAGGGGTTTTTAGTGGCTTATGGTGTGGATTTATCATGTCCCCAAGGCTTGTAAACACTATAACTTTTGTAAATATCAATTGTTTAACTCAATCTATTTATTAATCTCTTCATCTATCATGTGGGAAGCCACTGAATGTAAATGGCAGTGTAATTTTGTTTTGTTTAGCTATAATTAATTTTTTTCGGCTCGAAAATGGCGAAATTTTCGTTGATTTGTTAGCCTCGTATAGAATTATTTCTGTAAATGGGGAGTTGCAGCCACAGAGTAGTTTACTCACTAACTCAGTTGGCCATCGCCATAGATTACTGTATATATCAGTTTGCCGCATTAGCATTAGCTTGCTACACTTATTATTATCTATGGTTCGCCGTCAGTCGCCGTCGTGAGTGGACATTATTTCGGTTGTTTGCAACGGCTCAAAAAGATCGCTGTACAAGTACACAATATTCGAATAACCAAATTTCTTAAATACTTGATTATAATAATAATAACAGATTTTTTTATTACAATATTTTAAAAGCACAGAATAAATAATAGTAGTACGTACTAAAAGTAAGTAGTATCAAATTTTTTGTCATGGGTGAAATTTTCATGGTTTTCGAGGGTGTTGAAACCAATAGGGTTATCGAAATGTAAATCCAAGATGGCGGTTGCAATATGTATCAATTTTTTCAATATGGGTGTCATTTTCATGGTTTTCGAGGGTGCTGAAGCCAATAGTGTTGTCGAAATGTAAACCCAAGGTGGCGGCTGCAATAGGTATAATTTTTTTCATCATGGGTGTCTTTTTCATGGTTTTCGAGAATGTTGAAGCCGACAGTGCTGTCGAAATGTAAATCCAAGATGGCGGCTGAAGTAGGTACCAATTTTTTCATCATGGGTGTCATTTTCATGGTTTTCGAGGGTGTCGAAGACGATAGTGCTGTCGAAATGTAAATCCAAGATAGCGGCTGCAATAGATATCAATTTTTTCATCTTGGGTGTAATTTTCATGGTTTTCGAGGGTGTTAAAGCCGATAGTGCTGTCGAAATGTAAATCTAAGGTGGCGGCTGCAAGGGGTATCAATTTTTTCATCATGGGTGTCATTTTCATGGGTTTCGAGGGTGTTGAAGCCGATAGTGCTGTCGAAATATAAATCCAAGATGGCGGCGGAAGTAGGTACCAATTGTTTCATCATGGGTGTCATTTTCATGGTTTGCAAGGGTTTTGAAGCCGATAGTGCTGTTGAAATGTATATCCAAGATGGCGGCTGCAATATTTATCAATTTTTTCATCATGGGTGTCATTTTCATGGGCTTCGAGGGTGTTGAAGCCGAAAGTGCTGTCGAAATGTAAATCCAAGATGGCGGCTGAAGTATGTACCAAATTTTTCATCGTGGATATCATTTTCATGGTTTTCGAGGGTGTTGCAGCCGATAGTGCTGTCGAAATGTAAATCCAACATGGCAGCTGCAATAGATATCAATTTTTTCATCATGGGTGTCATTTTCATGGTTTTTGAGGGTGCTGAAGCCGATAGTGCTGTCGAAATGTAAAGCCAAGATGGCGGCTGCAATAGGTATAAATTTTTTTATCATGGGTGTCATTTTCATGGGTTTCGAGGGTGTTGAAGCCGATAGTGCTGTCGAAATGTATTTAAACTACTTTAAAAAAAATCCGTTTAATCATGCTATACGTTATTTTTAATGCGAAGGCATGCTCAATTGGATTTACCAATATTTATATTTACTGGCATGTTGGTACTTTTGGGCGACCCCCACTAGATAGAGTGATGACCTGATGAAAAACGCAGGCACAAAAAAAATAGATTAAATTTTAATTTTTCCACTCTTTGAGTTGGATATTTTTTCAAATTAAAATAGTACACAACCCTTGAGGGCTATTTATTAAATAGGCCTATTTATTAAAAAAAATCACAATTGGCGATATCTTCGCGTAGACACAAAAACACAAATAGTCTAATTGAGAACCTCTTCTTTTTTTGAACTCTGCTCAAATACTAATGATGCATTATAATTATTCTCAGCACTCTTAATGTCATGGCATTAGATTCAAAACTAGAAAAAAGTTCGTGTTGGGTTACCTAAATATATTTTAGAATAATAACTGTATGTATTTATATACACTTTACTAGGTTAAAGTGATCGGTAACATACTGTCACATAAAAACCTTGATTTATGCGCTATAGTTTCGTGAGAAAATTGCTCCATACAAGGTACAAACACATGCCAGAACTCTCTATCCTCAAGCCAAAGCAAGCCTTGAGTAACCGCCTTACATATAATACGTGACTATAAAGCTAGTGCCTTTATCGTCCGCAGTGCACTATAAGTGTCTGGTGCCTGTAAATTTTCGCAGCGGCGATCTGCGGCCGGTCTTTGTGCTATTAATTTGTAATGTCCCCCCTTCTGCCAGCCGCCTAGATGCAACGGACGGCTATACGAGGCATACAAACCTCGGATAAGTCTGACGGTTGTTTTGATTAGATACATTGTATGTATATAATCTACAATATATATTACCATCAACTGATATATCAAAAGATAAATTGAAATATTTAAGGGTGTTATTCGTTTAAAAAAAAACTATTTAAGAAAATGACAAGTTTAAATTAACACAATAAATAACAAGTGGTAAAATTAAAAACTTTGTACAACCGACTTCAATATAAATAAAATGAGAACAATTAAATACGCATTCTTCAGGATAACTCAAAAAATTCTGGTCACATCTTGATCAAATTTATTTATATGGTCTCAACATGAGAAGCATCAGCTTTCTAATAAAAAAGAATCATCGAAATCGGTTCACTTAGAAACAAGTTGTGAGGTAAAACATACAAAAAATACAGTCGAATTAAGAGCCTCCTCCTTTTTTTAAAGTCGGTCAAAACAAGAAATAAAATTAAGTATTTGAACATTACAACTCTGTAGCCGAATATTTTTTTGTTGTTTATTTAATCCGGCACAAATGTCTTAAAGACTGATGTTTTAAAAATAAAAAAGATTTTTTTCAAAATCCTAATATTCTTTTAAAGATATACAACTGATGATGTCATAAGACACATCGTCAAATAGTCATTCCCTGTGAATCTTTGCCGATCTTCAATGGGGGCCCGCGTTTCCGATAGGATTAAGCCAGACTTACTGCTCGGTCAGAAACACGGCGCGACGCAGTAACCTCCTCCCCCTGCGCCTCAAACCTAACCTCACCCCCCATCGCCAGGCGCATTAGGAGCAATCATATTCGACGGCTGTTACGTTTTGGCATCAGTTCGTGTTGCTTAGGCCGGCCGGGGCTATTTGCAGAACAATGATTGGTGGTGTCTTACTTCGTAAGGTCGATAAGGTTCACTTTTGTTTGCTTCCTATCCGAGTTGATTGGAGTGGTAACGGTGGACAACCGTTCTATTTGCTTTTGTTAAGATCGACTTGCTTATCCCCGTGTCGATTGTAGGACACTTGATTTTAAATGAGTTTGTTACTTTTTCGAATCCAAGTTGAATAGATTTTATAATCTATCGATAACTTATTTATTCAAAAAGCATAACTCCACCAATGTTTGTGTATCATATCGGTAGTTATTGAACAGTTTTTCTTCTAATCTATCGAAATTATTACGATAGATTAGAAGAAAAACTGTTCAATAACTACTTTATTTTATTTTTATTATATTAATTTATTTATTGTAATTAAGAATTTTTTTTTTTTACTAAATCTTTCTTTGAATCAACATATTAAAAAAATGAAAGACGAACTGAAATTATTTTTTTTTCAATATATTATTATAACCTGCCTAATTTTGAATAAAAAGTACGGTATTTTTTACAGTGGCAGTGTAAAGGATTCACTAACCCATGTCATCCCGTGGGTGTTGTAAGAAGCGACAAGGGAATACGAAAACAGGAAATGAGCTGCAGCATGTTCCTGATAACAAACTAAAATAATAAGAGGCTGCGGTTGCCAACCCGCCTGCCAAGCGTGGCAACTATGGCAAATATCTGGTCATAGATGATTACTATCAAAAGGGTATCATTTCACTTAATGATAAGTTACAATATTCAAATTAATTATTATTTAGAAGTATACATAACGCAAATGTGGTGTCTTTTATACGTGGTAGAGCCATGGTGCAGCTATATTAATAGTTTAGTTGTGGTACGAACGGGTCGGCTCGACCGGGTAAGGACCTCGCTCTCACAGAATACCTGCGTAAAATAGCAGCTTAATGCTGCTGTGTTTCGTATGGTGCGTGTAGAGAACCGGAGACCCTTTTGACAACGCATCTGCATTTTAATTCCCAAACGAAGATAGATGTAGATGATAGATTTAGATGTAGACTTTGTGCTCGTTTGTCACCCCTTATTCTAAAAAAAAATATAATTCTAAAAAAGTAAAGAACTTCGTGACATATGTATCACTTCTTATTAGTTTATAGGACATCTTATAACTTTTGCAAACAATTATGTGTATCTGATCTTTTAAAATGAAATGGACCCATTTTCAGCAGTGGACTTTGATAAGCCGCAAAGTTGATTATGATTAGCCCAAATTAAATTTATATTGTTACGTAAGTCTTATAAGTGAATACAAAATTCTTGAGATAAAAAAGTTCTCAAACAACAATAAATCATAAAATTACCCGTAAATGCTTACAAAACCATGTCTATATTCATTAAGCACAATTATATTTGGGTACGTAACTCTACAGAGTTAATTTCCTTGAAAATAGTTAAGTATAGAAATAAATATGAATTATTCTGCTCATCCATACGTCTAATACGATTCGTAGAATTTCGGAATCGCCTCGGCGCTCGCTGTTTCTCAATAAACAATAAACATTTTCTGAAATAGTATAGGTTTATTCTAACATCACTACAGTAATACGCGCGGATAATACGAGTATGGTATCAATTTATTTAATGCAAATAAAGGAAGAGATATACACTACACTATAATTGTATCGGCAGCATTGTACGTAATGCTTTGTGTTAATATTGTCGAGAAAATTTAAGTGCGGAGATAGGACGTGTGTTAGGTGCTTACGTCTTTCTTATTTCATATGTTTTGGTTATTTAGAATATTAGCAAACGATGTTAATCTATTCTCTTTGTAATTAAAATTATATTATAGGATACTACAATAGTGTGTGTTAATAAAGATGTAGAACGTGTTTAGCTTCATTAACAATTTCCAAGTAATAGTTTCTCCAAGTAGTGTAACGTAAAGGACAGTTCACTGGAAATAATAAATTTGAAGATTCTGCTGCTCTGAAAGGAACTTACTACATAATATCGTGCAGTCCTTTTGTTCTACTTCTAGAATTGTAAGTTGGAGTCATTTTTTAATATAGGTCTCAATTATAATATAGCAAAATATAATGTATGTTCAAGTGACATTGGGCCGGCCATATAGCTAAAAGAACTGACAATTGATAGGGGAAAAAAGGTTACAAGTACGAGGTGGCAGCCTCGTACTTGTAAGTGAAATATTGGGCGGCCCTTCTAAATCTAGCGACGACCTGGTAAAAGATGCAAGAAGTCGATGAATGTTGACGGCTCCGTGGCGCAGTGGCTTAGCAATGAGTTGCTGCGCTGTGGGCCGCGGGTTCGAAACACGCACGGAACAAGTATTTGTATGGATTACAAATAATTGTTCCGTGTCTGGATGTTTGTACTTGTGTAATTTGTGTTTGTAAACTGCTTCCACGATACAGGAGAAAATCCTAGTGTGGAGGTAACGTTTTTAAAAAATATGTAGGTGGCTCAGGGTCCTGCTGTGTAGAATTCTTACCGGAGGCCTTTGTTTAGCAATGGACTATTGATCGGCTGGGAGAAAAATGAGAATGATGTTCATGATGATATTACGAGTATGTATTATGATAATAATAAGAATTTATATTATTATTACCATGGTACACAAAAAAATAAGAATTTTTTAATAATAAGAATTTTTCATAACGCACTTTTGGCAATCAAGCTTACTTATTACGAAATATACAGCTTTACAGTAGCCTGGCATGTGCTGCCTCCAATTTATTTTATTAATAATGTAACTTAAATCAACACATCGCTCTTTTTATTAATTAAATATTATAGATACAGAGGAACCTTGCTTTACAAGTGTCTCATTTTGTGATATTTTTACGAAAATAACTACTTAATTATCAGATAATTGATAGAATCAGGCGTTACTTTGCAGAAATCCATTATATTAAAGTTAGTAAAAAATACTTCGCCTATATCCGCTAAAAAGAAAATAATGTGTTTTACCTAGTTTGAAGAACTACTCCCAACACTACTTATACTAGGAAAGACACACCACCGACGAGACACGTGTCTCGCCTCTACACGAGGCATCCTCAGGTGAAGTAGACTCAGTGGTGGCATACCGCTAAGTAGTGGTGCTGGGATTGGTGGTGACGGGGATAGTACACACAGTTGAGGGAGGATGGGAGGTGCTCTTCAAACTAGGTAAGACACATCATCTTATTTTATTGAGCGAATATATGCGAAGTAATTTTTTTACTAACTTTAATACATAATTATCGACAAATTATGTGTTCAATGTATACACAATACTTACTTACAAATATCAAACGTTATTGCAAAATTTGGTCGCAAAAAAGATATCGAATGAAATAGTAATTTACGAAAATAACGCAATAAACAGCATTCCGGTTTGTTGAAATGTATATTCAACCGTGACTTGTCGGAGCTTAACTCGACGGATTCCTTCGTAAGACCTTTTGACGCGAGTCGGAACGAGCGCGCCGCGATCCCCTCTCGATAACGCGAGCAACCCCCAGGTAAATAACGCGGGGAGTTTTCCTTCTAAATTCCACCAGACGCAATTCTTGACCTATTTGCTCCAACACGTTGGGGCAGGTCAGGTACCGGCATTTCTTTCCGAGAGCGCTCCACTCTCGTGATACGATTCACGTCGTGTGACGGAGTACGGAGTTAGACTTATTATTTATTATATTAAGGTACCTAATCTTTAAATGTGTAATATTTTTGAATCTTTTTATTACATAACCTTAGTTAATATTAGAAAGAGGAAATGCCTTTTTCGTCCCGAAACAAATGTGCATTAGAAATTAAAAAATAAATTTTATAATAGAGTTCAATTATTTCCATATAATAGCTTCTGAAATTGGTACTCGTACTAAGGCATAGTATATACAAGAAATAAAACCCCAACTTCAGAAGATGTTATGTGGAAATTCTTGAATGTAATCTATTTAACAAAAAAAAGATCATTCAAATCGATTCGGAACTGACAAGGATATCGCGTAGCATACAGTTACACAATAGCAGTTGTCGGGCATTATTTTTAATTTTAATTAATAAATAAAAAAATAATGAAACAATAATAGTAGATAAAAATCTGCAAAACTAAATCTAAATATATATAAAAAAAATCGTATAGCTCTACGGCTGGCGGGGTTCAGAATTAAAACGCATATGCATTGTCAACTTTGAAGAAAATCTTGCTTTATAGAAAAATAGAGTTGACCTTTGCTTGATTCAATTAACATTTTGTGATAAAGTTTAGAACTTTTTTACTGTCTACGAGCCCATCTGTGTGGGGAATTTTCTATAGCTTATTTCTGTCACCAAGCAATACTTTTGTGTTTACTATATTACTTATTTTGAGGTATTTCATCTTCGTTCTCAGGGATGACATCGCATCTGTGGGCTTTGTTTGCTTGAAGTTAATTGTAAGAAACCGATTTAACCACCACGATCAGTTGGTTGGTTAGGTCATCACTCAAATATTATTGAAATAAAATAAATAGGAATGATTATTATTTGTCCCCAGACGAGTCGGGATGCGAGGCTGATATGCTGGAGGGCTCGGAGGTGGGACGGCACTCGCCGCCCCGGCCGCAGCAGGAGCCCATCAATCTCAAGAATGAGGTGAGTTGGACATTATATATCGAAAGAAGTTTATATAGATACAATATCGAAAGAAATTAAACGTTCTAATTTTAATATGCGACCACTTTCTTTGATGTTACTCGCTTTAATAACAGCATTTAAAGATAGTTATCTTTAATGTAAGAAAATTTATTTGGGAGCCTTTGAAATTTTGATTAACAAAATTTAGAACGGTATTTTGTTGTTTGTTGGAATCGCCCCATATATTCATCAAATTATCTGTATATTTTTATTAAAACTTTCACATAATAGTTAAAAATAATAATGTAATCCCAATAATAGTTTTAGAAACATTTTAATTGCAATCAAATAATTAGATATTACTTAGTAATACTCGTACTATTTATTCTGTGGCGATACAGACAAGCTTAACGTCTTAGTTCTTACAGGTGAGAATGCGGCAAAAGCTAAATTTCAGTGTTTCCATACGCAAACTAAAATTAAATTAAAGAAAATTAACTCGATTATGAATGTTACAGAACCAATGTTTCCTAATTTTGGTGCTAAACAGTAACTTGGTGCAGCCACTGCTGTCCGTGTTCCGTGGTAAAAGGGCCAATATGATAGTGTGCTTAAAGTAGAGTTAGCTCGCTTGTTACCCTAATGGCATATATCATTACCACTTTTCGTTTCATCATTTCTCCAATTTGTTTCATTAGGTTCTCACACAATTCACACAATGTTTTACTTAAAATAAAAAAGAATCGGTGTCACAGATCAGGTTTATATCAGCATTGGTGCACATGTTTGTCTTGAAGTTTTTCTGCTTAAGTGCCTCAAGAACTTACTTAAGGCTTATTTACAACTGTCTAAAAAGCCGGCAACGCATCTGCGATTCCCCTGGCGTTGCGGTTGTTCATGGGCGGCGGTGCTCACTTACCGTCGGGTGAGCCGCATGCTCGTTTGCCCCCAATTCTATAAAAAATAACGTGGCATACTATCGCCCTCGGCTGTCTGCTGATTTAAGATGGCATCAAAATCACTTACAAACTTCGCAATAGCTTGCATCAACATATTGTGAAGAAATTTGTTATCATATTTTTATTTACTAAAATGTGTTACAACGTTTGATGTATTACTAAAGGTCTTGTGGCTACAATTGCCACGTTTTTTTAAATACTACTGTGATTGCCAATACGCCTTTCGATAAGGGAATCCGCTTTTTTGCCACCAGAACGGCACTACTTAGGAATGGGATAATAAATATTTGACAGATTTCATATCATATCACAGGGAAGTAAATTTGTAAGAAAAATGTAGAGCCAATATAGCTGTAGATATTAGTGGTATAGTTGTAGCACGAATGGGTCGGCTCGACCGAGGAAGGACCACGCTCTCACAGAATACAAGCATAAAATAGCAGCTTAACACTGCTGTGTATGGTAAGTGTAGAGAACCGGATACCCTTTTTACTGGAAAAGGGGCGTTCCATCTTAGTCCTTACGGGTGACAACGCATTTTTCATTTTGACCCTTTATTGAGGATAGATGTGAATGTCTATGGGTCATAGCAACCACTTACCATCAGGTGGACTGTGTGCTCGTTTGTCACCCTATTTCTATAAAAAAAAATTAAATCGTAACTTTTCAATGATGATGATTGATGATACTGTGTAATCATCTGCGTAACAAATACGTTCAACTTAGTCCTATCGATACAGTTGTTTTCATATAATATGTTCCGTTTCGCCGAATTCGTCATCTACCATTTATTAAAAACTAAATTTATTACTTATAACAAAAGTTTGATGTCAAATAAATTTAAAAAATTCTTCAAAAAGTTATTTTAAAATACTTTATTCAAAGCGTTTATTACGACACTTAACCTGCCAGCCCTAACTAGAGCAGCTTGGTGTGCTTCAGCCCTCTTGCCTCCATAAGAGGGCGTCGGTGTCCTACTGTGGAACTCCCATGTATACAGTTATATGTATAATATGTAGCCTATTGTGTTTAGATATTAATACTATATTAAATATTTAATAGCTTATTTGCAATTATTTACTGCATGCTTTGTTGCAATTATTTACTTTGTTGAAATATGACAACACAAAACATGTTATACTTCTTATTCTGTAACTTTAATCGTCAGTTATTATTAGAAAAATTTCCTTCGAAGTGTTTGATTAGAAATTTAATATTAAATATGAGAAAAAAAAACACACAAAATTAACGAAAGTAGATATTCAAAACTAATCGACAAAAGTGTTTATGTGTGGTTGTTTCGTAGAACACACGCTTGCAGAAAATTAAAACATAACAAAGAGGACAAAGTTAAGCGTGAATAAGCACGCTTTATTCTCAAGTGTTGACCGTCGAGTTATTCGGGTAAGCAGCGCTAACTAAAAAGACCTAACACAGCTTCCAGCATGCAACTCAAAAGGTCCGCGATTGCGCCGAAAGACCAAACATCCACCGCTTCGTTAGAGGCCCCCGAAAAAAATGCGAAACGATCAGCCGCCGACCAATCGGCGTGGTACCAGCGCAGCCTACTTGCCTCAGAATCTATAGTATCGATTAGTGAGAGCTTTTTTACCCGCACGCACTCACACACCGCCGCGGTGGGGGCATGCCTTTTTAACAATCTTTTTTTTGACCACCCCTCGCCCCCAAAACCGCCATGTCCATTGCGCGCATGCAAAGGCCACCCCCGCGCCCCACCCCTCATATAGCAGCATTGAAAATGGAATTTCCATGAGTGATGGAGTGTCAAACGGGAAGCAAAAAGGAGTAAAAGAACATTATGTTAATTATTGAACGCATGCTCCGTCGTCCGAGTTTAAATTGAATGTCATGTCATACTGTGTCGCGGCGTCCTACGTTTGTCTGTTCTATTCCGTTCCGTGCGTCGAGTTCGTTAATTCTTTTTTCGTACGTGCTTTTTTACTGATTAAACAAGTCTACTCTCGTAACTCCTGTGTTCTACGTACTCGAAAATTGTAACAAATTTTGGGTATTAATGTTGAAGTTTTTGTTTAAAATACCAAAAGAGCTTTCAACCTTCTTGTTCTTTCATCTCAATTATTTTTTTAATTATAAGCTCTTTTCGAAGCGGCAACAGCGTAACCGGAACCGAACCGCAAACTCTATGGTCATGAATTTTGAATCTGCTAGGTATTCGATTACTGACGTAAAACACCAGTATTGTTTTAAATAAAAAACAGACATTTTTAAAACTGACTATTTTATTTTCCAGTTTAATCCTACACTGCTGACAATAAGGCTCACTTGACGAATAACATAATATGTTTGTGTTAATCTTGATATATAAAAATTACGTGTCACGTTGTTTGTCCGCGATGGACTCCTAAACTACTGAACTGATTTCAACGAAATTTTGCACACTGTGTGCATTTTGGTCCAACTTGAGAGATAGGATAGTTTTTATCCCGATAAATGACCCTCAAAATTTTTATTGCGAATTTAAGGATTTTTATAGGAAGGGTCGTCGGAAAGGGCAGAACAACGTCTGCCTGGCCAACTAGTATATTATATAAATTAATGTTTAACTCCTTCTTTTTCCGCCGTAAAAGTCCGTTGCTGAAAATGGGCCTCTTTCATTGTAGGGAAAATGTGACCCAATCGTCACGCTTGGCAGGCTAAATGACGAACTAGGCACCAGATAGAGAACCTTTAGCACTGCTTTCCATGTGAAGAATTAGAATTAGTTAGAATTAGTGTAAAAATTATTATAACATATATCTACAGGAAACAATAACATATTTCTCGTAATCCTTAAAACACCGTTATAACACCCATGGGAAATCATGTGGTGATAGATTCCCTTAAAAAGTCACCACCATTTGTTTCTGTTGAATGTCGGTTGCACATTTTTGGTGTCAATTATGACACGCATGTAATTTATGATCATTATGTGGCTTATGTTGAGCAGTAGACTTGTAGAGGGCTTGTAATGATCATGCTAATAGAGATTTATTTACATTTTTAAAGCATCAGTAGCTTGCTTGTTGAGGGTTAGGTTCGAGAAATTAAAAGTATTGAGTTCGAACTTGTTGTTTGAATACTACTGAGAACCGCCTAACACAAGCATTTTAAGCATACTTGATGTGTTTAAAGGGAATATTAGTAATTTGATAAAGTAACAGCTCAAAAACTGACAACCGATGGGGGAGGAGGGATTTCGAGTAGCAGTCTCATACCGTAAGTAAGTACAGGACGGCCCCTCGTTAGATGAGAGTGACCTGTTAAGAGATGCAGGAAGTGGATGGATGCAGGTGGCTCAGGACCGTGCTTTGTGGCATTCTTTGTGGGTGGTATAGGTTCAGCTGTGAACTAGTAATAGGTTGTAAAATGATTTTGATAGAATTACTAATATTTTTCTTTAAAATAGAGAATCTATCATCGCATTTCGTCCCATCTTTGTAAAATAAGAATCAGCTGGCGGAATAACTATGTAGTGATGGTGGCAAAATTGCAAATCTCCCTATGAGGCAATCTATGGAGGAGGCCTATGTTCAGCAGTGGACTTTTATAGGATGTAATAGACGGATGTATAGATGATAATCTACCAGGAGGACATGACCCACTGAGAGGGGAAATTATTACATTAATAGTAATATTACAACTATGGCAAAATCCTCCCTATGAGGCAATCTATGGGAGAGGCCTGTGTTCAGCAGTTGACTTTCATAGGCTGTAATGGATGGATGTATAGTTTATAATCTACCAGGAGCACATGACCCACTGAGAGGTGAAATTATTAAATTAACAGTAACATTAGAACTATGGCAAAATCCTCCCTATGAGGCAATCTATGCGCTATAATGGATAGATGGATGAAAGGATTAATAGATAATGTTGTGTAATGTACTGATAACAGAAAGCAGTCTGAGATGCCCACCGTCGGGTATTGTGATTATACCAAACGAAGAACGCGGCGAGGTTTTTAATATTTTTACTATATTTAAATATTTCAATGAAACTGAATTAAATGTAAAATTTCATTTCGCTAACTTATTTTATATACATTTATCATGCTTGGTTTGTTTCTTAAGATGTTATATGATTTATGCCCTCAGCTATAATTACAGTTTGCAATTTAAATAAATTAAACGTGGAATAAAACTCATCGATTATTCAAGACCGATTGTTCGATATTTATTTCAAATTTTAAGCCGTTAATATAATAACAGTAATAAAATATAAAACTGCAATATTAATTAACGAACAAGTTTCATGTGTGTGGCCATATTTTAAAATAACGATATGTGGTTCGAAAAAAGACATAGTCGTAATATTCGTTTAAATCTACTTGATTCCCTTTTACTCATTTTATGAGAATATGATGGAACAAGGCCAAGTCGGTCCAAAAGTAATTTACGCAAAGTTTTTGCGTAGGACGCGATAGCGTAAAGCGTGATTAAATCCATTGGTGAAATAATCGGAGTGATATTTTAAATACTGTGTAAAGAAGAGTAGAAATTGATAAAGCCACTTTCCAACTATATCCGTAATAGGCTGCAGCTGGATTTTTTTTTATAGGATAAGGGTGACAAACGAGCACACAGTCCACCTGATGGTAAGTGGTTGCTGCGGCCCATAGACGTCTACATCTATCCTCTATTACAAATCAAAATGTAGATGCGTTGTCACCCGTGAGGACTAAGATGGAATGCCTCATTTCCAGTAAAAAGAGCCTCCGGCCACCTGCACTCACCAAGTGAAACACAAATGTAAACCTCTACTTCACGCTGGTGTTCTGTGAGGTCGTGGTACCACCCCGTTTCGAGCCAGCCCATCCGTGCGACAGCAAAAGCTGCCGCGTGGCTCTACCACTGTTAGGGTAGGAACACCCATGCAAAGTATACTAGTAGTGTAATGGTAACATAATGCTGTCACGTTTCGCAAAGTGCATGACGTGAATCGAAGAACCTTTTTTTTGGTAAAGAGGCATTCGATCTTAGTCTGACTAAAGAAAGACTTTGGTGTCTATTGGCCACAACATCTATTTACAATCAAACGGACTTTGTGCTTTGTGTCTGTTTGTCATTCTTAAATAAAAAGTATTTTCTCTGAAATAATTCTAATATTCCACACAGATACATCTCATATTTAATAATAATGGCCTCCAGGCAAAATTTCAGTCATGGTGTAAAGTGTCAACGGAGTCTAGGCATCTGCGCAGGGTAGGACGAGTGTAAACGCAAGCATAAGTGCACTTTCTATTCCCTCACTCTCATGGTCCGATTGGACGGCAATCCGACACTACCAGAGACCGACCCCGGGCTGCAAATAACCAATAACCACATGATCAGTACGTACGACCACTAACGATGAAGTCAAAATATAGTACATACTGTATAAAATGTTATGATTATTAAGACCCAGAAATGAGAAATCTGTGACACCTCTACATAGGGTATAACTCTACTAAATATTGTTTCATTATATTTACAAGATTACTAAACGTTTAGAAATATAAATTTTGTAAAATGCCTGACATAAAATATCATATTCATTAACAAATCTCTTGCTGAGAAAAGGAGACGGTCCATTTCTGGCCCAGTCTATGTACACTATACTGTAAAAGAGAGAAAAATTCAGGGATTTTGTTAAAAATAAAATAAGAGAATAAGTCAAACTAAATAACGTGCAAAAAATAAAAATGCAATCCTAAGTTTTTGATGGTTTTACAGGATGGCGCCCTTTCAGTCATAAAAACTAAAAAGACGCGGTTATATGTCAAATGTCATTTCTGTCAAGTGATATATTTATTTATTCCGAGCTTGGTCGTGTAGTTGTGAACTCGTGAATGCGTTTAATTGTGGATTTCTTTGGCGATTTGGTTTGTTATTTGGACTTTGGATCTGTTTTCTACTTGTTTGGCTCGTTTCTTCGTTGATATCGGAAATCTGTATTCTGTAGAGTCACATTTTGAAACAGTAAGCAGGTATGTACTAAAGAAAGATGTTTCCTTATGTTATTAAACGCATTTGAATAACATGCTTCTGTCTGTAATCTGTTAATAATTATTAATTTCTACACAGGTTCATAATGGCTGCAAAATCTTAATATGATGTAATTATCTTTCTGTTCACCTGTTATAACATGTTGCACTGTTTAAAATGCGCTTCTGCAATACTAGAAAATGAGCAATATTACATTGCTGGAGATATGGGTTCAGAAATCATTACCATTCTGGAAAATGCAGATCAATTGGTAGGAACACACATACTTGAATCAAATTACTTGGCAATATCTGGTCCATAGAAAATGTCAGTGTATTAAAATAAGATTGTTATGTTTTAGATGGATGAAAATGGACCAATATGTTCACAATGTTTTGCGAACGTATTGCAAGAATTATCTGTCGGTACAAATCTTGAAAATGAGCTCCAGCGCCCTAATGCCAATACTATCAATATATTGTGTGTTTGGTGTCAACGAAGACTGGGTAGCGGACGTTGTCATTCTGTTTCAGAGGGGCCTGAGAGATATTATATCTCTGAAAGAATTTCTCCAAGACAAGTGAGTATTTATGTTTAGGCTTATTAACCTGAATATTCATGATCTCAGCAGTAAATAAAATAAACAATTATGTATCAAATGTTTATTTGTGACATACGATATATAGATGACAAACGAGCACACAGTTCACCGAATGATAATTGGATGCAGTGGCCTACAATCATAATCATTTATTTCTGATTACGAATCAAAATTCAGATGCGTTGTCATCCCTAAAGACTATGATGGAATGCCTTGTTTTCAGTAAAAAGGATCTCCGGTTCTCTACACTCACCATACGAAACACAGTAGCGTAAAGCTGCTATTTTACGCTGGTATTCTGTGAGAGCTTGGTCATTCCCCAGGCAGGCCAATCCATTATTTTCATCCATGTATTCCTTAATATTATAATATCACTGCCTCGTTGGTTCAATGATCGTAAACGCGATTGCTGATCATTTTGTCTCGGATTCGAATCCCGGGTCTGGTCAAAATCAGTAATTTGGTTTTTCTGTCAAGAAATTCTAAGTAACAGCTCAGAGTTAGGAAATTGACGGTGTTTCACTCCCGTGCCTCGGCCCCGCTCGAGTCCACCCAATCGAGTTACAATCATACTTTCTGCAGCATGGCTCTACCACGTAGTAATAGGTATTATATTGTTACAGATACCTGAAGGTGCAGTGGTTTATCATCTTTGTTGGACAAAACCTCAACAAAAATTACGTAGACAAGGAGTTTCATATGTGCCATCACCTAATACAACTTTTTGTATATGGTGTCTTTGGTCACTTGCCAACACACGCAGGCACTCAATACCAGATGGCCCAGAACGAAATGAAATTATAGCTAGGATCCATCCTAGAAGAGTAATATTTTATGTATTTTCTAAGTCTATATGTACTAAGTAAAAAATACCTCTTTTTAAAAATAATCCAACAGTTAAAACTTATTGTCTTCTTTTGAACAGATATTTGAAATACTTTTCTATTTTTAGTTATTTGACAAATAAAGATAAGCTCTCTCTGCACTAGGGGCTTATGAAAATATGAATTACTAGCTTTTGCCGGTGATGGTTAGCTTGTCCTTGTGTAGTTTGATTTAAAATCGCTCGGCAACCCTTTGCTTTTCCAGGATTGAAAGTAGCGTAAAGGTCCTCAACTATACACAGGCATTGCTCACATAGCTCACATGGCTTTGATCATATAGCTATGTTACAGCATGATTGAATGATAAACCAACAAACAAACACATTTTCGCATTTATAATATTAGTACTTACACATTTAACAAAACTAATATTATAGAAAATAAACCTAGCAAGCTAACAGCATAGCAAAGTGGCGAAGCAATCAGCTTTGTAGCGGTTTCTAACGGTTGCCGTTGAGCAATCAGTTTCAAAATAGGAGGTTCAGATGCCTGGGTGATCAGTAATCGATTGCCGAAAACAGAATTTGAAAATTCGAAACCGTTCTCGAGATAATCGTGGGACAGGCGGACAGACGGACGGACAGACGGACAGACGGACAGACATCGTGAAATCAATAAGTCACTTCGCAAGCTTCGCTACTTAATAATAAAGAAAGAATACATATTCATTCATTAACGATACCACAGACAAACGAATATACTAAAGAATATACTAAAAAAATTATTTGTATGTATGATCATTGGTGCACATTTTTATTGTACATTATTAACATTGACATTTTCATTTTGGACAGAGGCTTTCGGGATGCTATTTCTTTTCTCGAAGAATTGGGCTATGTAATACATAAGCCATTGAATTGTGAAGAAGGAGAGGCTCAATTATCGACGAATAATGCTAATAAATCCAGATGTGTCACCTTGTGTAGATGGGTAGTAGAGGTGGTGAATGGAAGATTAAAGAGAGATTTTAAATTATTCCGACAGGACCACTTCAACGCAGCTGCCCCCCATCTAATGGACGATTTGCGTATTTGTGCAGCTATGATTAATGCTTTCCATCCAGTTATTGTTGATAGGCCGGATGACCAGGTGATACTAAATCGTGCACTACAAAGGCTACATATGCCAAATGAATTGGCAGAATTAATTGTAGCCAATAGAATTAACAGATATCGAGCCCATTTCACAAGAATTGACGCACAACTTCCAGAATTAGATATTTTTCCTGTAATGACTATGTCTGATCTCAAAATTTTTGGATTGGGGACATACCAAATTAAGAAGGCAAGAAGCTATTATGGGGAACATATAAGACAGCATGGTTCATTTCAGGTGGAAATATCTAATGATCTGGAAGTTGTGACCCAATTAATATCATCCCAACAAGACGCTGTTTTAATAAGAGGCCGCATAAAATCTCGCCATCACTCGGGCAGAGCCTATTATACATATATATATACTGTTGGCGAGACAAGAAACAAGTTGGGATGAGATGATTGCAGGATATTATTGCAGTTGCATTTCTGGACAACGGACAGTGGGTTGCTGTGCCCACATAATGACCGTTGTCTGGTATTTGGGATGGGCTCGGTATCAAAATTCCATAACCGCACCGGCCTCAAACCTGGATGGCATTTTAGTAAGAGAGGATTTTGAAGTAGGATAAATAAATAAAAAATAAAAAAATTAAGCTGTTTTATTTATCTATACAAATTAATAAAATTGAAGTGTCTGTTTGTAATGTAAAAATTACAGTTTTTTTTTCTAAATGCATATGAAAGTAAATACTATATGTACTTATAACTAAAATAAAATTTTTAAAATTTTTGTCTGTCTGTCTGTTTGTTCCGGGTAATCTCCGAAACGGCTAGACCGATTTTGACGGGACTTTCACTAGCAGATAGCTGATTTCATAAGGAGTAACTTAGGCTACTTTTATTTTAGAAAAATAATTGGGGTTCCGCACAAAAACATAAAAACCCTAACACACGAGCGAAGTCGCGGGGAACAGCTAGTATTACCATAAGTATTCAAAACATGATTGACCTAATGTTTCACTTTCTATAATTCATAGGATGTTACCCTTTGTTATGACATTATCCAGGCTTCAAATGTCTGTCAAGGCTCAAGGCATACTCTGACACGCTGAGGACATGTTATATGAAAATATTTGTACGCCGGAAACGGCAGAATATTTAGGATGCCAAATCTTTTGTAACAACTGTAATGTACCATAATATAACAAATATATTATCTATGATTGTACCCTAGCACTTCAGCAGCCCAGATAGACACATATACTTGAACAGAAATTATTATTCAGGATTATTCTGTTTATCCACCTTATAACAGCCACTCTAAGGTAAAATAAGTTAAATATATTCTATAAGATTAGTGCAATCAAGTAGTATCTCACGGTGGATTTTGGGCTAATGAATGCAATGAAATCATTTTGTGCATAGGCGCACCGTTGATTTATCTCAACAATCTTCTTGTCTGGAATTAGGTAGTACTTTTTACATTTATTTTCTCCTGAACTGCATTTATGATATGCAAATATCAACAAGAACGTTAGTTGTTTTAAGACCAAAAAAGCACATACACAATCTATAATACACTTTATTCGTGTTTTGATCAAAAAATACAACTATTTTGCCCTACTTTCATACTAGTTTCGAGACATTTTAGCTATTTTACATAATAAATCTACCTGATAGGCTATAGGTGATATGAGTATATCACAGACTAACTAGTAGATTCTACCCGAGAGTATATTTCAGAGATGACAGCTAACGTCAAATCAAAACGACGTCAATCCGCCATTAGGGTTGCATTTATTGGTGAGAATAAAATATAATTGCACTGAAATTAAGGCGAATTCGTGGATTTGAATGATCAAAAGTGGTTTAATATTTTATTTTAATTTATTTCCATGCTTGTACATAAACTAGGCCTACGCTCCATACAATTTTGGACCGTCTCCTTTCGTTCACTAAATTAGCCAGCTTTAACAATGTGCGTAAGAGCGGAAGAGTGTTCGCTACAAAAGAAAAACCACTCGCTTTTCGAACTTCATCGTACTTGTACATCCTTTTCAAGCCTTCTTCTTTCGCTTATTTTACCACAAAGTTCTACATGTTTTCATTGACAATTTCTTTTTCAATGGACAGAATATAATAAAAAAATCGTTTTGCTTTTGAATGCTTGTTTTATATTTAAGAAACTAGTACTTGCTAACGGCAATGTTTTATTTGTAGTAATTAGATTTTTTTTTTCATTTAAGTAGAGTATGGTGATGCATAAGTGTGCTTAAGTATTTTTGTCTGTAGCAAAATGCGAGCATGTAAAAAGAATTTGTAGTCTTTTTGTAAAAGAGTTGAGCGGCGTGTGTGTGCCAAGCGTACGTTCAAGTCCGACAACGCCACCAACTATTCAGATAGACGCATTGCTAATGGAAACCCCCGAAAAATATCGTGGCAAAAAAAGTTAAAAAATACCCAAGCACATTTGAATGAAAATTGAGTGGGGGTGCGCCGCTCGGTCCGCCGGCCGATCGGCTATTATTATTATTATTACCGGCATTATATCTGCAATTTTTTCCCGCGCACACAGCCGCGTGAGCGCCATTTTTATTTTTCTTAGTTTTTTCCGAAGCCCGTCCCCCCACGCTCGCTACACGTATAGCCGTGGCCGATGCGAGCGAACTATGCGATGTCTACAAGTGGACGAACATTTAAATTGGCTCTCATCAAATATTGACTGCGTGTAGTTTTTTCATTAACCGGTCGGCTTTTTGTAACCCCGATACCGTAGCAGTTCGATTTCTATCGCTCCTCTCTTTTGAATAGAAGTGTAATTCACCGTGCTAATTAGTTAAAATTCGAAAATATCATAGTTTCGTCCGTACTTAGAATTTGATATACGAGTACGTAGAACTGGTGGTCTGTAAAGGTTGAAGTTATCGGAAATACATGCATATAATTGCTAACACTAGACTATTGTTCTTTGTATCCTGCGTTTTATTTAACTGCAAAAATCTCGTGTCTTTTTAACAAACTAATAAGTACTCAGGTACGTGGGGCTAATATGGTCACCGTAAGTTTTGCCGCCCTAAAAAAACAAAACAGGCAGGAGGACAGAGAAAAAAACATAAAGTCGTGTACTATAACTAATGTATTAAGAAAAAAAATTGAAAACAAGCTTTGGCAATAATTAGGAACACTTCGTAAAATCAACTTAAAAAAAAACTAACTACACTACACAATACATCATAAAATCGACTAATATATTTACGAAAATGTCAACTGTAAAAATGGCGTCGATAAAGCAGCGCCCTTTTGACCCTTTATTATTTGATTGACCGATGAAGAGCCATCGTTATCACAGAACCATCTATGCAAACAAGGCTGTAGTTTTTGAGTTATAAGAAAGTGACCATATTAACCGTATGATATATTACCCTCACGTACTATATTATATCAAAAATGTATGAAATTTTATAATTAAAATTTTTTCGTATTAAAGTAACTTACAAATTTTGAAAATCTATGAAAATGCAATGAACTACATCGAAAGATTTTAAACAATATAAAAATCAATCCATCCATTACAGTTTATCAAAGTTTACTGTTGAATATAGTCCTCTGCTTAGATTGCCTCATAGGTTAGGTATATCATTGGCTATAAAATAATGGTGATATTAGGTCACGCAGTCCAACTGATGGTAAGTGGATACCGTGGACCATAGTTACTACACGTATTCTCGATTAAAAACCAAAATACAGATGCGTTGTCACCCCTAGGGACAATGATTGACTTTGATTGGTTGACGCCTCGTTGCCAGTAAAAATGGTATCTGGTTCTCTAAACTCAAAATGCGAAACACAGAAGAATTAACGTTTGACCCTAGTATTTTCCTCCAGATGGAGACCCATTTGTACTGTAACCACAATATAGCTGCAGCATGGCTAAACCAAATAAAAAAAGTAGTTTCAAAGATATGTCTAATTACACTTTTAATAAAACGAAAAACCGTTTTCAAAAATATTGCTTCAAAAGTTGATGTATATTCCGGATTCATAAGCTATATGGAAGTTATTATTTATTTTTATTTTTGAAATCGGTTTTACTTTAATCATTTCACTCCTTTGAATGGTTTAACGAATATTATAAGTTCAAGGTCATAACTAGAATGTTAAAATCTTCTCTCCTTATTTTCCACCCTTTGAAGATGAAATGTTTCTTTTAATTGATATGGGTTCACCCCTGAAATAAAACCTTTTCAATGAAAAAAAAAATATCTAAATCGATTCAACCGTTTCCGAGAAATCGGTGAACATATCTATAAAAAACTTACGCATTAAATATACATATAGCCTCGTTGTTTTGAATTCGGTTAAAAATAATAAGGTGACGACGGTGACGTGATTATGAATTTCAAATTCACGTTTATAAGATTTCCGTTGACAAAATGTTTGTGCGTCTGTTAGTCGTAAAGATTACCCGTTTATGTTTGTGCTAGAAACGCGAAAGCAAGAGTTTCATAATGTAATAACGAATTAAAATCTAAAGCCAGTTATTTAACAAGCTTATGTCTTCTATTAACTGTCCACCACTTACTACGTGTGTATGTAAGTGTATTGTAGCTCCCTCGAAGTAATAAAATCTAGTATACAACTGTCGCGAGTACGTTCACAATATAGTGTTTACTATCATTTGAAAATGCAAAAAAGATCATAATTAAGGAGGAGGTGGCGTCGCGGTGTACACCATTTTCTATTTTAATTGGCTTGTAAATTTACAAAGTTATAGTGAAAATGTTCTGAGGTAATTTTTTGGCAGTGCCGTTTTAAATTTCCACACACTGTTTAAGAGTTAGCGTAAGCATGGGAATTTTTTATAGTGTATGGAGTTTTCACGTGGTATTGGATATTCGCATGTTTTGTTTGAAAATTATTTTCATTCTTGTTTACCTGATCAGGAATACGTGACTTTTGTTTTCTGCTCGTTTTAAGTCTGCCGGGCGCTTGAGATCTCCATGTTAAACCTTTTACCGCAGAGAACATAATATTACAGGTACTTTCATTAAAACGTTATTAATAAGTCAAACACTTAGAAACTATGTATTTAACATTTTTTCTATTGAAAATAATTTCTTATCGCTAGATTTAAATGAGATTTATTTGTCATGAAAAGGTCAAAGTTGAAAGTTCTTAAAATAAAATAAACATGATTTTGTAACGTTAAACTTATAATTAATCATAGCTTAATATAACATAAATATTTAAAAAATGATTTCGTGTAATGTTTACGCGTAATCGACGTAAAGTTTATTGTAATATTTATTATAAGAACTAAATAAAAATAAAATGGAAATAATGTAAAATAAAAATATTTAATTATTAGAAAATAGTATTGATCTAAAATGCTACTACAACATAATAGGTATTATACACTAACGAAGTACTACCGCACTATAGATTTGACTGAACGTTCCTTTTTTGTTTCATCATTAAGTCGCGCCTAAAAAAGTTGCACTTCAAAAATACACACACCGACATAAACGTAACATCTAAGCGTACAATCAAGTAAGAGTCCTGCGAACACGCTTATTAAAACGGTATCAGATTAATCATTCCCACTGGCACACAAGAAAGGAAATTTTCATTAATTCTTTCCACTCATTTATCTACAATTTCCTATCAAACGGCACATTCAATCTCGTCGCCCAACGAAATTCACTCGTCTTTTTTACATTACGTGCGGTCCTTTACAGGTCTGTGGCATCGGTGCATTTACTATCTGTGGATAACGCGTGATGACGTTGACATGGTTCACTGATTTTAACCAAATGTAAAATGAATGTTTTACTATGCTGATGTGTGACTGTTTTGTGGTACTTAAATATATCGAATGAAACTAATTTAACGGGTTTGTTTTAACAGTGGGAGTCCCACATAACCACGCAGCCGGCTGCGTGGTATGCTATGAGCATTCACCACCTACCTCCCCCGCTTCCGGAGGGAAGACTTGCATTAGGCGCAAAAAAATCAAAACATGAAGTGCAGTTTTCATCACAGAGCATAAAAATAAAATGCCTCTTTATCAGTAAAAAGTTTAACAGTGGTAGAGCCACGCGGCAGCTTTTGCTGTCGCACGAATGGGCCGGCTCGAACCGGGGTGGTACCACGACCTCACAGAACACCAGCGTGAAGTAGAGGTTTACATTTGCGTTTCACTTGGTGAGTGCAGGTGGCCGGAGGCCCTTTTTACTGGAAATGAGGCATTCCAACTTAGTCCTCACGGGTGACAAGGCATCTGCATTTTGATTTGTAATAGAGGATAGATGTAGATGTCTATGGGCCGCAGCAACCACTTACCATCAGGTGGACTGTGTGCTCGTTTGCCTACCTTATCTTATTAAAAAAATCGAAGATATAAGTATATGACGGATTTAGATGTAGACTTTGTGCTCGTTTGTAACCCTTATTCTAAAAAAAATATTATTCTAAAAAAGTAACAAAAAAAAATTTTGAAATTTCATTAGGTGGTAGAACTCCGTTTCTATTTAAAAGTCTGTCTGGGTATATACACTCTTAGCTATTTTTGCCGCCAAAAAGCAGTGCCTTTACAGCTGCGTTCCAGTCTGAAGAGTATAGAGCCAGTATATAACAGCCTGTAAGGCATTCCATTTTAGTCCTCAGGGGTGACAACGCTTTTGCATTTTGATTCTTAATCAAGGGTATACATATGTAGACTTATCTTGGATTGTGTGCTCGTTTGACACCTTTAGTTGTATAATCGGAGAGTATAATATTTTTTTTTTATAGAATAAGGGTGACAAACGAGCACACAGTCCACCTGATGGTAAGTGGTTGCTGCGGCCCATAGACATCCACATCTATCCTCTATTACAAATCAAAATGTAGATGCGTTGTCACCCGTGAGGACTAAGATGAAATGCCTCATTTCCTGTAAAAAGGGCCTCCGGGCACCTGCACTCACCAAGCGAAACGCAGAGGTAAATCTCTACTTCACGCTGGTTTTCTGTAAGGTCGTGGTACCACCCCGGTTCGAGCCGGCCCATCCGTGCGACAGCAAAAGCTGCCGCGTGGCTCTACCACTGTTTAATAATAACGAATGTTGATGATATAAATATTATATTTAATGCTTTTTAAATTAAGACGAATTCGCGTAACAATGCTTTACACAGGCACCCCAACACACACCCGAAATCGTTGATACTAGACAAAGATAAAAATCCATATCTTAAAGAACAGAATGTCATAAATCGATTGCGATAGAGACGAATATCGCTTGCAAGTGGTTATTGACAACGGCAAACGCCGGCGCCTCCTGAGGCAGGGTTGGGGCAAATAAATCTCCTGGCCCGGCCGCGGCTGTGCTGCCCACGGAGGACGGCCGTGATTGATCAAAGTCGTTTGTCAGGCTCGCGTGGCGGCTGCACGCCCTGTGCAATTAGCACATGATTCTGGAGCTCTAATACATGTATTTAGTTTTGATTAGGAGCAAAGCGTAGAAACACTTGAAGTAATAAAACGTGCTATGATTTTACTCAGGAGAAGAAACATATTAGACACTTGATATCTCGAAAATAAATCGATAACGATTTTGAAATTACGAATATAGAAACACTAAATATTTAATATAATAATACTAATAGCAAGTATAGTTATTTTATTTAAAAATCATATATTATCGCATATTTTAATGAGATAATATTAAAACCATCTAGAACTGCACCGTTGTTACAAAGTTTACTGTGACAAATCTAGTTGACGCAGTGAAAGGATTTAAGATGATCCTTCTTTGTTTAGGAAACGCTTTAGCGCTAGGTATATAATAATAGCTCTTAAACACGATGTCAATATATAACAAAGCTATACAAGTGTTACAATTATAAACTGATAAAAAATTATTGTAATGTAAAAGTAATTTTAGTGTGTTGCCTAGATACGTTAGGCAATGAATCATTAAGCATCCAATGACAACTTGACAATTTTGATCAATAGTTCCTGGATAGTACTCTGTATAGATCGTTGAGAAAGACGATTGCAACAAGATAATGAATGGGGAATTTTGGTATTGAATAAAAACTTTTAGACTACCTAAGTAACAGTAAGTTAACAGCGTTATAAAAAGCAGATGTCCAGATACAGACGTATAGTTAAAATGACATGAAACTAACTGATGGCTAATTATATTCACATTTAGTTTACGTCATTTTAAGGATGCATGCTTGCTTGACAATTTTTTAAAAAGTGACGCATGACTAAAAATCGGTAAATAACGGAAAGAGAGTTACAATAAATAATAGTAGTAATACAAGGAGGTAGGTCTCCTATCCTAATGAGGGCTAACAACTTTCTTCTCACCAGATGTCGCTAGTTGACACTGAGGTAAAGTTTTTTGTTATGCAATGTCATTTAATTGAGAAGTTAGTTTTTAATAAGAATTTATAAGTTTCTAGAGTATTATATTAATACACAAAACAATGCCTCAGTGGTTTACTCTATAATTTTTTGCACATTTTTAATTTTTTTCAAATTTTCTACTTTTGGAATATCTGTTGTTCGGTTTATTTATTTTTAATCTAATTAATATAAAATATAACTAATAGTACAGAAAGAAACAATAACCTTTACATTTTCCAAACAAATCAACTTCCCCGCTATGAAATCTGTCAAATATTATACCTCACTTTTAAGTGGCGCCGACCTGGTGGCAGAAAAGTCGTGGATGCCCTCATTAAATAACTCTCGGGCTAAATACCACCTTCTTAGCTATCATAGCAGAGCCTGCAATGCTGTATTCCCTTCTCAAGTGTATAGACAGCCAGTATAATCACAAGCTGCGACGCATTCCATAATATGTATTTTAAGTTGTTTGAAGTTGGCTACAGGTGTTCATGGGCGGAAGTACCCACTTGTTAGTACGTTTATCACTTCAGTTGTATAAAAAAATAGCCAACATAAAGATGATAATCGTTGTACCAAGATATAGGCGTCAATGGTAGTGAGAGCTGTGGAACAAAAACGACAGCGAGACGCGACGTGCCTGCTCGTGCGTTTTACGAGCGTAAGAAAATAACTGAGGGCCAATTATTAGCCGATGAATATTCAAATGTGTTTACGACATAAAAGGGGCATCGTATCAGGCAATTTAACAATCTCGGAGATGATGGGAAGGTGTGCCGCATATTATCTCACCTTGCGTATATTTTAGCAAAATTACGGAATATAATAATAAACATAATATATTCATTATTCACAAATTCACTGTTCAACATAGGCCTACCCAAGGAACACCACAAAGCACGGTCACTATCCATCTTTATCCATTGACTTCCTGTATGTCTTACCAGGTCGTCAATCCATCTAGTAGGGGGACGCCCTACACTTCGCTTGCCGTACGAGGCCGTCACTTGAGAGCCTTTCTTTCCTACCGGTTGCCAGTTCTTCGAGCTACATAGCCGGCCCATTGCCACTTTAGCTTAGTAATCCGTTAGGCTATGCCGGTTACCCTGGTTCTACTGCGGATATCCTCGTTTTTTAGTATATCACGCAGAGAAACACCGGAGAAAAACCCCTCTCTATAGCCCGGTGAACGATTTTGAGATTCCTCATCAGGCCAGCAATAAAAGACCACGTCTCACATCCACAGATAATCTCAAATCCAATGGGAACACGCACTGGTTGTACAATCTAGTTTTGAGGTTTTGAGTTATGCCTGACGAGAAGATGTAATCTCTCGAACGCTGCCCAGCCGAGTTGAATCCGTCGATTGCCCTCTAGGTCGAAGTTGAACTTACTTAGTCTGACTATTTGTCCCAGGAAAACATACTCGTCAACAACTACGAGCTTAGTGCTCTCAACAACTACCGGTATAGATGTGACATGGACGTTACACATGTCTTTTGTTTTTTCCATGTATATCTTAAGACCTATCTGTTGGTAGACACTATTGAGACACTATATAACAGTGAAAAAATAAAAAATATAGCATGTCCGCTGTTCCTTCCGACTTCAATATTTTTATTTCGAAGAGATCGTAGTATCAATCGCAATCGCTGATTAATATATAATATTAATGATAAAAATAAGATAATAACTTATTATGGATTCTTTATTATAAAAATTCTGATAGATTTCATGCTGTCTTCCTATAGAACTGCAAGAAGAAATTCATAGAACACACGATGCTTCAATTCGTTTTCTAATCGTGTGTTTCGTATAATGAGTGTAGAGAACCGGAGACCTTTTTACTGAAAACGAGGCATTCCATTGCAGACGTCACGGGTGACAACGCATCTGCATTTTGATTTTTGATCGAGGATAAATGTACATGTCTATGGGCCACAGCATCCACTTACTATCAGGTGGACTGTTTGCTCGTTGGTCACCTTTATTCTTAAAAAAAAAGCAGTTGGGAGAAATAGTGAATGCTGTGGTGTGTGATGTGAAAATCACCATGAAAAGAATTACAGAGTGCTAATTGATTTTACTTATAGATAGACACGCGTCTTAACACCCTCTATACGCCCCATTGCACTTCGTTTAATGCAAATCGGCACTTATGCGAGCGAGCGAGCGCGTCTGTGCGGACACCTAATAATGTGACTGAGGAAAAAATAAGCGAATCGCAATAAACATTTAAAAAGGGAGATGTACCGACATTACGAATGAATTAAAATACGGAATCACGTACATTACTGCTTGCTCCATTCTTTTTTTTTTTCAATACACTTACACAAGCCCGACCCACGAGAGGTATGGAGTGGCGTTCCATTTTTAATTCAATTTAAATAATGTTCGATTTTGTTTGTCCGCGCCAATCGTGCTGTTTATTAAATACGCCAGTTGTAGAATAAATCATCTGTGGAATTAATAAAAATAATTAGAATTGGTATAGTTCAACGTAACGTTTTTTTTTTAAATAATTGTAACGGTTACTCGACAGCTGCCATGCAAAGTTATCATAAAGTAAGATGCATGGTAAATAAATTATACGGCAGCAATATTTTCCTTTTTTTTGGACAATGACAGTTACGGGGAGTCTACTAGTCGTTTATTTGAAACTTTTTAATTCTAATTAATTTTTTCGTTGCAAGGTGAGTGTATTTTGTACCAGTAACATTTATTACGTTAATGAAGCCACTTGTTATTTCCAGAAGTTCTGTTGTAAACTTTAAAATTATCCAACTTAAAGAAAGAAAGTAAGTAATTGTTATTGCGAATGACATCAAAAATAATGATGCATGGATGCCATCACATTTTTTTGCGTGGCATATTTCCATAGGTCAGTTATTATACGATGTCAATTATTTTGGATGGTGAAACTATGTGCGCAGAAAAACTATGACTAAAATTTGCTAATTAGTGATACTCCCTATTTGACTTATTGTTTTACATTGTTGTAGGGTACTGGTGCAGCAATATTAATACTATAATACGTGAGGATATGATCATCCGGTTAGTATGGTCACTTTCTTATAACTTAAAAACTACATCCCTTTTTGCATAGAAGTTTCTGTGATACGATAGCTCTAGATCAGGCAATCAAATAATAAAAGTTCAAAAGGGCTCTGCTTTGTCGACGCCATTTTGACGGTTGACATTATAGTAAATATTTTAGTCAATTTTAGTAGGGTATAGTGTTGTAAATTTTTTTTAGTTGAATTTTACGAAGTGTTCCTGATTATTGCCAAAGCTTGTTTGCTATTTTTTTCTTTATATATTAGTTATAGTATACGACATTGTGTTTTTGTCTCTGTTTACATATTACCCTCACGTACCTTATTATTAAATAAGACTAGGTAAACGCAATTAAGCTCATCAATAAAATTGTTGAATTCTAGAGCAGGAAGCCTCTGCCGTTATATTAAGTATTTGTCTTAACCCTCACAAAAGAATTAAGTATACCAAATAAGTACACAGTCCACCTGACAGTAACTGACTGCAATTGCTCAAAGACACATACATCTTCGATTAAAATTCAAAATGCAGATATGTCATTCCGCCTGGGAAATAACTTTCACGTCATGCACCAATACGTAATACAGCCCCTTTTTGATGTTTGTCGCTGGTGTTTTGGTTGAACGTCGTTTTGTCGTGACCGACCGTTCTGTTTCCATAATGTGGAGAATAACCATTGTTAGCTTTCTCGAAGAACAAATTAGAGTAAAATAATGGAAAAGAATAATTTTTATTCAACATATGTAGATTACAATACTACTTACTTCTACTGATTCGGAAAAAAGTTTTGGCGTTTATAGAATCAGCCGGTTTTTTAATTATTAATTTAAAATATAATATGTTATACAATTAAATATAAAAAATTCACAATCATTTCCAGCAAGCGTACTTTTTCCTGTGCGCTCCTCACGTTCATTACCAATATTTAATCCTCTTCGGTTTCCTAAAATTGTACACGTAACTCTTATGTGTCTTATAAATGTCTTCCCACCGTACGTTTAATAAATATAAGTATTTTTCGAAAATGGTGCTTTTTAATACTAACGTAAACATGTTCCCCGACAATATTTTGTTATTGTTCATTATCTTATCTTTTAAATTAAAGTCTAAAATATATGTTCCTAATATGACTCTTCATTGTCACAATAAATAAAAAATAGCAATTTTTTTGTTAAAGAGAACATACTCGTACTAATAAATTATTTAAAAACATACTTTGTTTCTTTATACTTTATTGTCGTTTAAACAATCGCTATTGTTTATGCTATAAGTGTAATTATTGACATCATACGTCAATTATATTTCATCACCATCATTACAGCCTTACACAAGTCCACTTCTGAACATAGGCCTCCCACAAGGACTGCCACAAAGCATGGTCCTGAGCGACCTGCATTCATCGACTTCCTTCATGTCTTACACCTTATTGCTAAATATTTTAATTTCACTGATATAAAATAAACATGGATTATTTATGTTTAAATCCAACTGCTAAACATTTTACATTTAGTTCTAAAATAAGAGTACTCTAAACCGACGCGGATTTTAATCACGAAGGCTTGCTAATATTGAATTTTGAAGTTGAAATTTAAATATTCGTTTCGATCAGTCACTCGAAATGAACGTTGCGTTAAGTTCACCTCCAATATAATACAAAATAAACGGCGCCAATTTCTATCAGGATTAAAAACAAAGAGGCAATGTTAAGTCGAGTTAAGGCAATGGAGTTCCGGCGGATGACTGGATATTGAATTGTTGCACCTATCACAGCACTTAACAAAGAACCTATCATCGCACGAGTAATGCAACTTAGATTGACTTCATATAAAAAAGCTCGTTTGGATTTGCAATCATCAATCTGTTGATTTAAACGTTAGCATATTCAGAGCGGTCTATATTTTATGTGATTTTTAAAGGAACGATTGATTCCCGTTTCGTTTTAACCGACTCCAAGAAGGAGGAAGTTCTCAATTCGAGTGTATGTTTTTTGCATGTATGTTACGGGTATCTTGATTGATTCTTTTTCTACCGACTTCAAAAAGGAGCCGCTCCTCAATTCGACTTTATGTCCTTTTATGTGTGTTGCCTCATAACTTTTTATGGGTGAAAGCTGGTGCTTCTCATGTTGTTCCATATAAATTTGATTAAGGTCTGACTAATGGTTTTTGAGTTATTCTTAATAATTTATATTAAAGTCATTGTACAAAATTTTTAATTTTAAATTATAGTGAAAAAACATTATAGGTGTACTTTAATGTCTTACAATAAAACACTTTATTTGCAATAAACAGTTTTAACCTAGTAATATATTATTTCTATAAAGAAAAATCTGTCCTTAGTTATGCTAAAGTAATTATTTTATCTACTAACAAATCAGCTTAGTACGAAGGGTAACCAGTATAATTTTTAACATTAAGGTTATAAAAAGTGCAGCAATCAATGCAAACATATTTTATGATTTCAAAGTGGATATTTATTATTATGATTAGCCAGTACCGAAAGAATGAATTATTCAATGTTAAAAAGGCATGTTATTGCACTACTTAACATAAGTTAGACTAGTTCTTCGTAATAAACAAATGCGGCGGTCGAGCCGCCCGTCTGCAAGAGCCCGCACTGCCCATCCTCTGAAAATGGAGCGACCGATAAAAAAGGTAACGAATTATAAAAAAGCGGGCGCACACAATCGCGAGCGCGGACGTGTGGGTGGCGGGCGAAATGAAATGAAATAATGAAAAAAATGGGCAAAAAGCAGTACAAACATGCATTGTCCTCACCACCCGCCCCCCTTAATGAGTGGGATTGGGGACCGGCGCCTACCCGCGCGACGCGCCCGAAGTGGCTGATTATCACCTGATTCCATCAGCCCCGGTATCACGTAGCGGCATAATCTCGCATTGCTGCTCTTTCGCATTTCCGTGTCCGATGTAGAGCAGAGGAATGACTAAGGAAATTCTAATGTTCTTGTATTGATTTTAAAGAAAGTTAAATTCGATTGGTGAACGCATTACCACGATTTATTCTAATTGTTGTATATAAAGTTGAATGTTTAAATATATCTTTTAAGAAATGTCTTGAGAATTGTAAATTTAACGATTTTAATACTACACGCACTTTTTGCTTTAAATGTTAATAATTAAAAAAGGGACTTTTAAAGATTTTTAAAGTTAGTTAATTTAATTATCGTATTTTTTTACAATTACTATTACTTTTACAGATTATAAAAAGTCCACTTTTGAACATAGAGCGTTTCCCGTTAATTGCCTTATAGGGGGAATATTTGCCTTAGTTGCCACACTTGGCAAGCAGGTTGGCAAACGCAATTTTTTTCTTCTGGTTTCCTTTGTCGCCTCTTACGACAGTCACGGAATGATAAAATGTGGTAGATGTTCCTTCACCGCCACTACACGTTTTCTATACTAGGTGCTAATAAAAAAATCTAAGACAATTTGATGTTTAGCATCTGTTTGGATAGGATAAGTATAAGTGTAGAAATATTTTGCGTGAATTTTTACTCAATTTCACTATAATATTTTCTAATATTGAAATATTTTAGTTGTCCGTCGACATTTTTTATTAAAATATCAAAACATTCTGTTAGCGATTATCGTTTCATAATCGAAGCGGGCTCGATATATTAGGCATCAAAAGCAGCGCCCGAAATTAATTTGTTTATGCGAAACAAAGGTGGGCACTGGCTGCATGCATCCGTGCCTCGCCCACCTCCCGAAAAAAAGAAAAAATAGGAAAAAGGGGGGAGGGGTTCCCACACCCCTCCCGCGCGATCGGCATCAGACTTCTTTTTTTAATCGCGTCGCATTCAGCATGGTCGTTTTTGGTAAGCACACACTGCGCGTTGCCTATTTTCCAATTTAGATTGCTTTGTATTACCGTCTGAGCGATGCGCAATAGTTTTTGAGCCTCGTGACACGTGAACGGCGGAAATTAAATTCTGTGGAAATTAAAAAAAAAACGGGTCCGCTGTACTCGGAGGATAATTTCCGAGAGTTCGCGCGAAATCGTCGGCCTTGGTGAGCGACCCCGCCTTATCAATATTTTATGTCTTATTACCTTATTTCATACAATGAGGTTGCAATACTGAAATTAATATACTGTTAAGGCGTTACATTCGTAAACATCGTCATATTATAATACATGTGCTTTCTAATGAGGATATCAGTTTTTCTTTATTATAATTTACTAAGATTACTCTATTTGTTGCCAGCTTTATGGTTTCTCGCTGTAAGAGCCAACAGCTCTTACTGCATATTTCACTGCGAAAACTGTAGGTAATATGTATTTGTAATAAGATGCAAGATATTGATGTTTTTTGTTACTTAAATAAGCCAGTGCTTGACCACAATCCCATCTGATGGTAAGTGGTGATGTAGCCTTATATGTAAATCGCATATCATCATCGCATATCATAGCATAACAAAAGACTATTCACTCTTGCCTTGAAGATGTCTAGATTGTATTCGAAAGGATTTATATTTATTTTCCTCCTTTCCACTCCTTTATTTAGTAATTGGTATTCACTACGTAATTTAACGTTTATTATCATATTAAAGGCTTCCATAAATATAAAATACGTAGTCTTTTACTACGTATTTTGTATATATAGTACTCCTTTCTCAAAGGCCGGCAACGCATCTTCAATTCCCCTGGTGTTGCAGTTGTTCATGGACGGCGGTAGTCACTTACCATCAGGTTAATCTCTTCTATAAAAAAAATGGTTTTCATTTCATTTCAAACAAAGAACTTGAATACAGAAATTATTTTCGATAGACTATTATATGTAAGAAAAAAAAATAAAAAATGTATGAACACTGATCAATAAATTTAAAAAAAATGTAGCAGCCAGTTGGTAGTTGTTCGATAATGGACGAAGGAACATGTCCTTATCAAGGGAGATGGGTCATATCGTCGCTAGTGAGTTGTTTTTCTAATTAAGAAAGATACGCCTTTCTTAATTAACTAATGGTAGGAGTAGCCTGTTCATAATTTTTCTAACTGTAATGGAACGTTTGTCTAGTGGTTCTGATGACAATTGTTGATCATAAGCTCCCGGGTTCGAATTCCGGGAAATTTGATCTGAAGGATAAAAATAATAATAATTATTAGAACTTTGCAATAATAATTGTAAAGTAAAAGTAAAGTAAAATATACTTTATTGTACACCAAGAAACATATTACAGTATTTATATAGTTAAAGGGACATTGGTACAACAGGCGGCCTTATCGCTAAAACAGCGATCTCTTCCAGGCAACCTTAGGGCAGAGGATACTATTTTTAAAAGATAGCGGAAGGGGTGTACAGAATATAATATAGAAAGATAAATAGAAGAACATACGAGATTAAAGGAAAAAAAAAGAAAGAAAAAGAAGTGAATGACGACAGGTAGTAACTTAAGAGGAAAGGTAATAAAGTTTTAATTTATTTTTAAATATAGGAAGAGATTTAGATTCTTTCATATGTAAGGGGAGAGAATTCCATAGTCGTATAGCGGTAACCGCAAAAGAGTTAGGATAGAAGGAAGAGGAATGTCTAGGAGTACTTAGAAGGAGATTATTTTGAGATCGTAGAGGTAAGGAGTGTAAACTACTTAAATATATAAATCGGTCTTTCAAATAAGAAGGAGTGGTCGGATTGAACAGAATGCAGTAAAGAAGATGAAGAATGTGAGTATTCCTGCGAAGGCGAATCGGTAACCACTTGAGCTTATGGCGAAATTCGGATATGTGGTCATACTTTTGTAACCCAAATATAAACCTTATGCAATAATTTTGAAGCCGCTCAAGTTTATTAAGTTGCTCGACTGTTAGGTCAAGATAACAAGTGTCCGCGTAGTCAAGGATCGGTAAAAGAAGAGACTGAATTGTATTTCTTTAAGCTGTCTTTCCATTAACATTACCGTTTAAACTTTAAATAAGTTTTACCGTAGTAAAGCCCACTTCATTTAAATTTTGATTATAGCTCATAAATGACGTAAAGAACAGAATACAACAAACGCGTTCGTTTTATATGCTAAGTGAAGACATCGACAACAGAAAACTCTGCTTTTTTTATAGAAAAGAGGGCAAACGAGCAAACGGCTCAGCTGATCGTAAGTGACTACCGCCGTCCATGAACGACTGCAAGACCAGAGAAATTGCAGGTGCGTCGGCCTTTTAGCCTTTGACAGTGGTAGAGCCACGCGGCAGCTTTTGCTGTCGCACGGATGGGCCGGCTCGAACCGGGGTGGTACCACGACCTCACAGAAAACCAGCGTGAAGTAGAGGTTTACCTCTGCGTTTCGCTTGGTGAGTGCAGGGGGCCGGAGGCCCTTTTTACTGAAAATGAGGCATTCCATCTTAGTCCTCACGGGTGACAACGCATCTGCATTTTAATTCGCAAACGAGGATAGATGTAGATGTCTATGGGCCGCAGCAACCACTTACCATCAAGTGGACTGTGTGCTCGTTTGTCACCCTTATCCTATAAAAAAATAGAAAAAAAGAAAGGACTAAGCTCTGTTCTTGAAGGCTAACTTCTGCTAACTATAAACGAGACAAAAGCTAGAACAAAAGACAGAAAAACTAGAACTAAAGATATAAGTAAAACGGAGCATGTCTTAAAGTACACGTTAAGCTGCTCCCAGACAAATAACTCAAGTATCAAAATTCCTCGATAATTAGCGAGTTGAAGCAATAAATAACATGCAGACGATTATTAACCGGCGACGGCTAATCACAAGGAGTTTGCGCTTCCACTACAGGAGCTATAGACTTAACACAATAACCACAAGCCTTGTAGCGATGTAAATATTTAAAATTAAAGTTTCTGGTTTTATGTATATTCAGTTTTATTTTACTAGCCACACGCTCCGGCTTTGCCTGGATAGAATCTATTAATGTAACGTTGTTTATATTTAAGGTAATAATGAAAATAAATTATCAATTTTCAGTTATTTTTTTATTCTCCGTTTTTCCGATAAATTATAGCCCCAGAAGAGATTCCTGCCATTGCTCTTTATCTGTCATAAAAATGGTTTTATGCAAATAAATATTAGAAACATTCCAGTTATTTCTATATTACAGACAAACACTTCAATTTTATTTACACACACACACACACACTCCAACACGCGCGCGCGCGTACGCCCACATTCATATATATATAATATTATTATTATAATATTTGGACATTAGTTATGAAATCATATATATTCATTTAATAACTATTATAATTTAAAATTAAAAATTTTGTACAGCCGACTTCAATATAAGCGCCTTCAATATAGGTTATTTAAGAATAACTCAATAACCGTTGGTCTGACCTTGATGAAATTCATATGGGACCACACGAGAACTATCAGCTTTCATATAAAAAAAGAATCATCGAAATCGGTTCGCCCATTACAAAGTTATGAGGTAACACACATAAAAAAAAAAAAAAAAAAAAAAAACATACACTCGAATTGAGTACCGTCTCCTTTTTGGAAGTCGGCAGAAAATATGCAATATGTGTTACAATAAAAGAAAGTAAAATCTAAAATGACTAAAAAACTCCCCGAAATGTAGTAGGTACTTTAAGTTTCCTCGCTGAAAAGCTATTCTCAGCTTTCGGTCGAGAAACGTGCCAGCCCTTATGTCTCCAGCAGTTGCGATGACAGTGCCTTTAGAAACCTAACCGCGCATGGAACATACGGTACGAGAATCTCTACAGAATGGCACAAATTGTATATCCGAGATACTCGTATTTGCGCCATTAACTCAATTGTGCCGCTTCTAATGCCGCTCCCGCTCTAAACTAGGTACCCTCGAAGTAGATGAATTACGATGATACCTCGAATAAGATGAAAATGTATACCTTTCAATAGACAAAAATTATAATTAATGACGTTTGCAAAAGTATTTCGGAATAACTATCTTTGGTGAGTTTAGAGCGTAGCAGGTTCGACCGTACGCACTGCCCCAAGCAACACCGGGTTTTCTGCACCCTTCTATGTAATTAAAATGCACACTTACTGGTGTAATTAGAGAGCCGCGCACAAAAGAAATAATTCCGAAAGGAAACAGATTATATCACTTGGAGTGTAGCGGCATGGATTCACAGACGCTCCACAACGAACAAGCGTTAAATTATCGTATATAATTATTGTTAAAACGTCCAACCGGCATTCGTAATTCATTAATAACGTTTATTTCAGAAATAAAGATTATTATTAGTTAGAATTACTGTGCAGTACTAGTTAGGTAGTAATATTACGAGCGCATTCGTTTATTCCGTTTAGTGGCGGTTAAGAATATCCACTACTCCCTATCTTCCCGTGGGTGTTGTAAGAGGCGACAGTAGGAAACAGGCAGGAGATGGGAAGCAGCATCTTCCTGATAATAGCAAGATTACAATAAAAAAACTGCCCGTTCGCCAAGCGTGGCAACTATGGCGAATATCCCTATGAAATGAAAGTTACGAAGAGACGACCCCCAGTCCCCGGCGGCCCCGCTATTCCTGACTACGATGGCGACCATGGTAATGGCGGGGCAGGGGGTGCTAAGAGTCTCCGCTTGAGGTTCGGTTGCCACCTAAGACGATTCGACCTGGCAACATACAATGCACGCACCCTGTGGACTGACGAGAAGATTCTGGAGCTGGAAGAAGAGATATACAAGTTACGCTGGCATATTATAGGATTATCCGAGGTCAGAAGAGAGACACGGTAATCTTCGAATCCGGCAACTTCTTCTGTCATCGGGAGAGCGACCATCTGTCCCAAGGAGGTGTCGGATTTATCGTCCACAAATCTCTCGCTAACAATCTTTATAGATTGTGAGTGTGTCGACGAGTGTTGCCGAGATTGCGGTTGAATCGCAATGCGATTTCAAATTTTACTTTTAGGAGGGCCAATAAATGAATAAAAACATCCAATCAAATAATTTTCTAACTTAATTTATATTTAACATACTTTAAAATAAGTAAGCAAAAGTCAAAATCTTTCGAGCAATGAACTCAATCTCATCCTTTCTAATTCTTATCATTCGTTACTATTGTCTTACCTGTACCCATTCTTGTAAGTAATTGTAAGTCTACTTCCTCTTCAGAAGTTTCCGAAGCCTCATTTTTAGGATCTATGAAGAAGAACCTTAAACGTTAAAATGTAATTTAAAAGTAAAGTAATTTAAAAGTAAAGTAAGCTTCAATCCCAAAATTGTTAATTTATCCATTTTCTTAAGATAAACAAGAAGTGAAGAAATCAACAGTGTAATTATAAATTTTAACGCTCAGTACGGTATTTTAAGCCGTGATGGTAAAATGTTAGGGGATAAGTTCGTATTCACGTAATCTCTCATTGTTGGAAGCTGCAGAACGCGGACAGTCGTATCAAATGGCCTTGAGACCGCCTCCCCGGATAAGCGAGTGTACGTTTACCACGATATAAATGCGCCTCATTAATCAAAGTAATTAGATCATTACCCGGATAGAGTTACGCGCCACCCGGGCAGCCACTATTGCTGGAGAGTTTTTTTAAGAAAAAGATACTTTCAGGCAGTTACAGACATCTGTAGCGATTTAGGTACCTATTAAATTCTTTACTATTTAGGTTTTAAATTACGAAGTACATTGTATTTAAAGATAGAATAATAAAATAAACATTTCTCTTTAATTATAACAGTATAATTCATATAAACTTATATACCGACACAAAAATACATTAATATTATGTGCACAAAGTAGTAGTATATTTAAAAAAATAGCTCTATACAAAATCATAGAGCCGTGGTAGCTTTAGGACTTAAGTTTTTTAAACTTCACAGAACGCGAACAGACCGGGTTCGATCTTCGTTGTTACTAATGAAATTCTTAATTATATATACATCACATCTGTAGTCCCCAAGGGTTAAAACAGACAGAGTCCAAAGAGCAGCGACCCACTCGAATCACGTTTAATCAAAAATAAAATATGGTAAAAGGTGGCCATCCGATCGCCTACACAATTACAAACCCAGTATCCCATTTGTCACCTTTAACGTCAAGCTAGGCAAGTAACGCTGTTGGTGCATTATTTTTGTTACAAGTCCAACATAAACATGGGATCCATGGGAACAAGGGAAATTTTAAATTATAATTTTAATGCCGATTTACCACATCTTCTGAGCTGAACCTGCATGTCTGAAGAATGAAATATTTCAAGTAAAATGCGAAGTCGGGCATCACACATAGCAGCGTGACTCGCTTATACAGGTTGAAACGCAATAACAAAGGCTGTTACTCAAATTAACTTTTAACTTATATACAAAATAAACTCATACTTTAATGATTAAAAACAAAGAAGTGAACGCAATAACTTTGGCGTGTTTTAAACGTTAAGTCCTCGCGACTTGAGGAAAGTGCTAGATGTAAATTTGTACGTTAAATAGAAATCGTGCCGGTTTCACTCTCGATTTGTGATCGTGTTATTATATGCGCACTTTCTTTCGCGATTCCGCCGGAGGAATAGTGTCTCAGTACTAAATACTTAGTATTATATAATAACACAATTGAAACGGATTTCATTGTTATTATTCCAAAGTTAAGTAATTATTAAGGTTTTATAAAGCATAAACTAACTCCAAGAACTACAAAGACTATAATATAATTTTAGAATAATATCATTTTTATTCAATATTGATTACATGTAATTCTTATTGAAAGTTTTTTTAACTTTTTTTTTTATAGGATAAGGGTGACAAACGAGCACACAGTCCACCTGATGGTAAGTGGTTGCTGCGGCCCATAGACATCTACATCTAACCTCTATTACAAATCAAAATGTAGATGCGTTGTCACCCGTGAGGACTAAGATGGAATGCCTCATTTCCAGTAAAAAGGGCCTCCGGCCACCTGCACTCACCAAGCGAAACGCAAAGGTAAACCTCTACTTCACGCTGGTATTCTGTGAGGTCGTGGTACCACCCCGGTTCGAGCCGGCCCATCCGTGCGACAGCAAAAGTTGCCGCGTGGCTCTACCACTGTTAACCAACTTAACTTTTACCAATGATTCGGAAAAAAACCTTGTTCCTTAAAATACATACAAAAAAAACTTAAAATACATCGTAGTCAATTGACCTGGTAAACAATTGCAAAGGTTTGATGATTTTCACGTGGGTCCCATCATCAGATCTTTACCAAATTTATATGCGACCAGTCCTAAACGCCTTTCCAGAGAAAGAATCGGACGACGTGGTAAAGAATTACCACTGAACCTACATAAAAAGTATGATCAAGTGAGAATCTCCTCTTTTTTGAAGTCGGTTGTATCCCCATAAATATAAGAAAATATAAAAGTTAAAGTGAAAGTTACAGCCTATATACGTCCCACTACTGGGCGCAGGCCTTCCCTTATTTCTGAGAGGGTTTTAGGGCAAGGAGATATCCTTCGCGCTGCCTCAATGCGTGTTGGCGAACTTCACATGTCTTCGAAATACTTTTTTTCTTATTTCTCAGACATGCAGGTTTCCCTACGATAAGAAAATAAGTATAAGGAAAAATTTATACCTTTTTTTACAATTAAAATATATAAAAAATATACAAAAAACCCCGCAAGTCGCGCAAAATCATTATTCGCTTCTTCAAGGTCTGTATCTCTGAGCATATCACCTTCTATGAATGTAAGTAACAAGCTGGTAACTTTTTAGTAGCTTTATTTCGCTTTTACGAACGTAAATAAAAAAAAACTCGGGAGTTCTACAATTTGGGCAAGTAATTCAACTATCTGAAAACCACTTTAAAATATGTTTATTTTTAAATATTATCCTGAAAATTATGTGCAATAGAAGAAAATATTTAAATATAAATTAATTTTCATTAAAAAAGGTCTTTTAACCTCATCTATTAAAACTCATAGTTTTGTTATAAAATAACAGATTTAGGTTAGTTACAGCTTATATACGTTCCATTGCTGGGACATAGGCCTCCTCTCATGTCTGAGAGGGTTTTAGGGCAAGGAACATCCGCTGCACTGCCCCAATGCGTGTTGGCGTACTTCACATGTCTTCGAATTTTTTTTATTTCTGATACATGCGGGTTTCCTTACGATGTTTTTTTTTTGTTTTGACCGCCGTCGACGTGATAAATCAGCACTTATAATTGCAATTAACAATTTCATTGGTGCCGGCGAGGATCGAACCTAGGTTGCTCGCGTACTGTGAAAGTTACAGCGAGCGCTAACCGTCTGAGCTACCACGGCTCTACATACGAGTTATATGAAGATAATATCTGGCAATAAATTTCCAGAATTTACGAAAAGTACTTGGGCGATGAATCTCTTATGCTGTCATCGCATAATTAAGAAAGTGCATCACGGATACCGATTAAGCAAGCGTTTTCACTTATGTGATTCATAATCATATTTAAATAAATGTTACATGCATTAAAAAGTTTCGCCTTGTATGGCTGAGTATATCAGCGATGATTTAATTCATAAGGCTATGATTTATTAACTGTTAATTTTATGGTAATGAGCCTATGAATTAATGGCGTACCGATTGTTATTTTATTATTTATAATGTTAAATAATTAATAAAAAATATTGTATAATTTAACATTATTTTATATGTTTATTAAAAAATTAAAAGGTGGTGAATGTGTGTTGAAGAGGCGAAAACATTTCGCGGTGTTGTGGCAAATTATAAGATGAAAGATTGGTGAATATCTTAATATTACTCCCAAGGCCGGGTTCATATCGTAGACGTATCGTATCGAATATACGTGGTAGAGCCATGCTGCAGCTATATTACTAGTATAGTTGTAGCACGAATGGGTCGGCTCGACCGGGGAAAACCATGCTCTCACTGAATACCAGCGTAAAATAGCAGCTTAACACTGCAGTGTTTCGTATGGTGAGTGTAGAGAACCGGAGACCCCTTTTATTGGAAACGAGGCATTCCATCTTAGTCCTCACGGGTGATAACGCATCTGGATTTTGATTCGTAGTCGAGGATAGATATAGATGTCTATGGACCACAGCAACCACTTATCATCAGGTGGCATGTGTGTTGGTTTGTCACCCTATTCCTATCAAAAAATCCAATCGAGTACATTGTATCTTAAGTACGACAGTACACGACAGTACGACAGTAAAGTATTTTTGTATGAGACACTGGCCAGATATAATTAATTATAAAATACGATTACTTACAAAGGAAATGTTATGCGAATATACCAACGTTCCAATTCCAAATTTCACTCCACATTTTTTTTTTACCAGTTAAGTTGAAATATCGTGTTTCATTGAAAAATTGACCTGCGTCGGGAACATTTTCGCGCGATGATTTTTAACGATTTCAAATGTCGCCTAGAAACCGAAGGATGAATCGTTTGATAGACTTCAAATGGCACTTATAAATAAAAGCCCTTCTAATGCTACCGCGTACCAATTTCATAACAAATTTCAACACGGTGGATAAAATTTAAGGCATGAAGAAGAAAGCAATCGCCTTTTGACGGCTGTTACAAAAATAAACGTATGAAAATATTTAGCATTGAGATTGAAATGGGAAGGGTTCACGAGATTTTACATGAACAACTTCGCGTGAGAAAGAGGATAGTCTCGGTGTGCTCGCTGTATATCATACCGATTCTCAAGAAAAAGATTGCGCGGAATGACGCCGTGAAATGATTTCTATATGCTCGTCTTAGCATGATTACGACATTATTAGAGGTAACGATACTTGGATTTGTTGACGGTTTGTCTATTTAAATCTACCTACGCCTACCAAAGGTGAAGTAATAGAGAAGCGCGAGCGATCATAATCTGATTAGTGTTTTTGTTTTTGGATTGTCGGGGTAACTGGTATCTATTCCTTTACGAAATCGAAGTAGCATCAACGTAATATACTCCCAGAAGCTTGTCAGAATTGTTCCCTGCTATGAGCAACTGGTGATCTAACCCGAGGTTCCGCTGGAACTTCCTGGGCGGCACACTGGTACTATTATTTAGTCTGTCACACCGGTTACGCTATTAAGACACCTTATGCCAGAAGATGCGCTAAAGCGATTTTTTTCTTTTTTTTTAAGTTTTTTGGCAGGCCTAGTCAGGCAGTGTCTGAGGCGGACTGGAAAGTGTTTCGAAAATTAGTATAGACTCATGAAACTTTGTTTAGATGCTGGTGGAGAGTTCTTTGAAAATATTAAATAATAAAAAGTCAAGCGCTCCACGTTTGATTGCCGTTTCGATCATCGACAAAGTCCTAATTTGGCACTATTACTCGCGGATAACAATTTTTATATTTATCTACTTTATAAATTTATTACGGGGAAGTATATAATTTTTTTTGACTGCTAATTGATGTATTTTGTAGTATGTTTGACGCTTCTATGCTGTATCAAGTCAGTATATTGGCATGATGATGTCTTTTGTTCACGTCCAAGCTTTTCAAGACCGTGTAGTGGCATATAGCTCCTTTGATGGTCCGAGCACCGACCGGAGATAGGACTTATGATATATTTACGTGAATACTACTTATTAAATGAAACTAATATTATGGACTTTATAACGTTCAATGTTTACTAATTTTGGAATCCCGACATTTCGAGCAATTCACAACACCCATCAAGGGTATTTCGTATCCTGACATTCAACATCCTGATATATTTAACCCTGATATGGTTAATACAAAGTCCAATCTACGTAGATCGATATTCAACGAGTAAAATTAGTTTCGATTTATTTGTCACGTAGGTGTTGTAAGACGCAACTATCTGAAATGCCAGAACGATCACATAGCCTCCAATTCACGGCGGCTTAGTATTTTTTTTTAAATTAATTACATTATTTGTATATAATATAAGGTAATCTAACAGCATTGAGTATTGTTAAAGTTATATTTGTTAGTGATTTAGTTAAGTAGTATATCACTACCTACCCCCCCTGTGCGAGGAAATTCAACCAATAAGAGACAAGCACCTTTGAAATTTCTTATAATTTATACACAATTGCAATTGTTGCCATTTGGTGAAACTTAGTCTTCATTTTTGTGATATATAGAATAGAATAAATTCATTTTCATTCAATATAGATTATAGTACGTAATACTTATTGAAAGTCATTTTTTACTTTTACCACTGGTTCGCAAAAAAAATACCTTTGTCCTGGGTAGAACCAGCAAGAAACCCAGCGGGACTTTTTTTAAAAAAAGCATAATTTACAATATAATATTTTACACAATTATTATGAAAACATTTAGAAACAGCATGGTAGTGATCACCTCATTTTCAGGGACTATTATCAGTCATGTACTCTTTAGTAGTATAAAACCTTTTGATAGAAAAGGTCTGCATATTTTCTTGAACTTTGTTGTAAAAGCGTATACATTGCCCCATGAAGGAGTTACTGACCCTTTGGAGTCGAGTATCTGGTATAACTAAGTTGTGCTTGTTCCTAGTGTTTACAGAATGTACATCACTATTTTTAATAAAACTAAAAAGTTAAAAAAGTAACAGCCTATATACACGTCCCACTGCTGGGCACAGGCCTCCTCTCATTTCTGAGAGGGTTTTAGGGCAAGGAAAGGTCCGCCGCGCTGCCCCAACACGCGTTGGCGAACTTCACATGTCTTCGAAATATACAAAATATAATATATATATATATATTTTTTTTTTTTTTTTTTCTTTCATTTGTCAGACATGTTTCCCTTCACTGCCGAGCACGTGGTAAATCAGCACTTAAAATTGCAAATTTTAATAAAACTATTTTAGTTTTTTAAAACACATGTACCTACTTGTTTGAGTATAATATGCAATAGAAGTTGAGCTATTGTTAGAAAATTCTGGCTACCAACTATTAGTGTTTGAGTTGATTCCTCCACCTTCGGGCAGCGTACGTCGAAGCAGCGGCGGAACGTAATAAGTCGCACATAATTTATGTTACACGCAATTAAAGTAAGATTGCTGGCCGGCCCCCGCCAAGTCTCCGCGGTAGTGCGGGAGCCCACATTGTTATTTTGTTTTTAATAAAATCAACGCGATGCAATGTAGGCGCTACTTAAAAAACGCTTTTATGTGTGTCGTTTTGTGTTTAACGGTATAAAAATCTCGTTTTATATATATATTGCTATTGCTTATATTGCTTCTATAATGTCAATATTTTATTCATTGTTATCAATACAAGACCTTATTATTATCCCACTTTGTTTTTAGGGTTCCGTACCTCAAAAGGAAAAAACGGAACACTTATAGGATCACTTTGTTGTCCGTCTGTCTGTCTGTCAAGACCCCTTTTCTCAGGAACGCGTGGAGGTATCAAGCTGAAATTATATAGTATATGAACATATCAAATACTCAAGTCTACTGTCTCTTGGAGCTGTGAAAAAATCAAACTTCTAAGCTAATGTAATCAAAAGATACAGCCGTTTATACCGCAAATTTACGACATTCCTGAGGGAATCAAAACCTACAGAGTACTTCCCGTGAACTCAGAATCTTTAAATTTGTTACGAAGCAACGTATTATGGCACTTATAAAGGAAAATTGCGAAAAGCATAAATTATTAGTTAAATCATATAATAAAAATAATTTTAATAATTTTAAACTTATATACCTACGGATTTATTCGGTACCCTCGGTGCGCAAGTCCGACTCGCACTTGGCCGGTTTTTTTCAATTGTTTTGAGTCATTTGTGTTGTTTTGTAAGAGAGTTACCGTGTATTGGCGATGTAAGAATATCCGTAACCCCATATTATCCCGTCGGCGTTGTAAGAGGCGACAGAGAGAAACAAATCAGGACATGGTCAGCACCGTCATCCTAATAACGACTAAAAATAAAAACAAACTGCGAATGTTATTACGCTTGCCAAGCTTGGCAACTATGACAAATATCCTCCCAGTGAGACAATCTATAAGGGAGGCTTATGTTCAGCAGTGGATTCTAATTGGCTGTAACATTGTAACGGTACCGTAAGAATCAACTACGAGATGTGCCCTTTGAAAAGAAAAATGCGAAAACAGCTATATAACTATTTCAAAGGGAAGTTCGAAAATGCTATTTTAAATTGTAACTGTAAACTAACGAGAGGGAGTACTTGACATACTAGATACAAATATGGTGATAACACTGGCGTACGCTTGTGGACCTTTAGAACTTGGGGCGAGCCTTCCATCCTGCTATAGATTTATTAACAACTAGCTGGCCCGGCAGACGTTATTCTGCCCTTTCTGGTTGATGACGCAATGATATTATTTTTATTTTCACACACACACACACACACACACACACACACACACACACACACACACACACACACACACACACTTTTCTATCGTTTTACTATGCGTGTAGCTAAATCCTCTTTGGGACTAATAGAACCATCAGCAGCCATAATGACAATAAACTAAAAAAAAAAAGAAACATTACTCTTTTTTACTCGTCCGTAAGCGGGTAAAAATTTTTCTATAGGTTATACACGGTCATTTACTGTCTACATACAAAATTTCATGAAAATCTGTCCCGTACTTTTTGCGTGAATCGCGAACACCCAATTTTCCTACAGATTTATTTTACGAGTATTTATAGATTATCATGATGTTAAATACAAGAGGCTGTAATTGATTGTGAGATGGTGAGAACAACCAATATATAAGAAAAACAAATTGTATAATGATAAATAAACAGATTAGTCTCAGTGCTAAAGTATATATAATATTGAACTGCGGTGCTTTTGATTTTCACAGAGTTGTTAATTGCCTGGGTATTTTTGGCATGCCATGCTTAGAAACTTGATCATTAACATAAGTAAAATTGCTAGTGAAAAATCTGGTTTTCCGGCTTGTTTATTTCTTCATCTATTATAGCAACTTGCATGTGACTAGATTAATTATTATTATTAACAGCTACTACCACGATACAAAGTATTATGTTTAAATATTTTTTTTTTATAGGATAAGGGTGACAAACGAGCACACAGTCCACCTGATGGTAAATGGCCTCTGCGGCCCATAGACATCTACATCTATCCTCGTTTGCGAATCAAAATGCAGATGCGTTGTCACCCGTGAGGACTAAGATGGAATGCCTCATTTCCAGTAAAAAGGGCCTCCGGCCACCTGCACTCACCAAGCGAAACACAGAGGTAAACCTCTACTTCACGCTGGTATTCTGTGAGGTCGTGGTACCACCCCGGTTCGAGCCGGCCCATCCGTGCGACAGCAAAAGCTGCCGCGTGGCTCTACCACTGTTCAAAAACTGTTTAAATATTATGACATCGTTTCCTCTTGGATGTTATAATACTTAGAAATAATAATATGAGGAAGCTCAAGGTCGCTCAGCGAACTGTGCAGAGGGCTATGTTCGCAGTTTCTCTGCGTAAAAGACATAAATGAGGATATCCGCAGTAGAACCAGAGTAACCGACATAGCGCAACGGAACAGTAAGATAAACTGACCCATCAACCGATGAGGAAGAAAGGTTCTCGAAGTGTAGGGCAGCCCACCTTTACATGCAGGAAGTCGATGGATGCATGTGGCTCAGGACCGTGTATTGTGGCATTTTTTATTGGAGACTTTTATACGTGGTAGAGCCATGCTGCAACTATATTAGTAGTATAGTTGTAGCACGAATAGGTCATTTCGACCGGGGGAAGGACCACGCTCTCGCAGTATGCCAGCGTAAAATAGCAGCATAACGTCCTTTATTGTTTGAATTCAACTTAAATTTCAATCGATAATATTATATATCTCATAATTAAATCGCACAAACATGTGTCAATTTAGGAAACATGATTTCGAGATTAGTTGTAATTGGTCACTTTAATAAGCTATTTTGCTTATCACTTACGATATTTAAATAAGTTTAAGATATGACAACTATATGCAATTCTGACAAATTATAATTTAATGTAAATATTAAAGAAACCCTAAGAGCAAGATATGCTTATTTATACTCTAAAAATAAACTTGTTTACGCTAGACTTAAAAACCCAAACACTGGCAAAAGAGTGCAACGTCACAGGTGCGAGACGTTTTGTACTGCGACCGTCATCCAGCAATGGATTTTATGAGCTGATATACTCAGTTCTGATAAATCAATTAATATATCATAAATCATCCAAGTTTTAGATCTTAAGAATGTTATTAGTATCTGATCTAAATATAGATATTGTTTATGGTTTCTAATTAAATATAGGAAAAACACGTCATTTATAACGTGATACAAACTAATTAAAAACCTGTTAACTTGTTATGCAAATAATAATAATGCAACAAGGGAATGTTAAAAGCTAGTTTATGTATTTAGTCTGAACTTATCAAGCTGTCTCACTAATAAGTAGCCTAGTTAAAATGAAACAAGCTAATGTCATCTTAAATTACTAATGAATAGGGTTAAAATCAATTTGCAGTTGAAAATGATATCTTCGCTCCTATACTATAATCGTCGTCCTGCAACAAGAGCAGTGTTGCCAGCTGGACTTAAAATTACATTGGCATGACTAAAAAGTAACATTTTTTAACTATAAGTGATAATATTGTATCATTTCGTAACTTTAGTGTATTTTTATATAATATAATATTTGATTGCGCACGCGCTTCTTAATGAGCGCGTCCGGCTTGACGCAAGAAAAATCGTCATCGACGTCCTGCCGTTATTAGCCATATAGTAGCGATGTAAGAATATGTACTATTCCATATCGTCCCGTAGGTGCCATTATAGGCGACAGTGGGAGACTGAAACAGGAGATGCACAGCAACATCTTTCTGACAAAAACTCAAAATTAAGCGTCAAGCGACGCAGCCATGGCAAATTTTCCTCCTATAAAGCAATATATAATAGGGGAGGTGTTTATTTAGCATTGGACTTTTATAGACTGTAATGGATTGAATAGTGGCATCATAATCGAATTAAAAGTAATAATATACATAATCTTTTATCCAGTTTTCTTAATTTATTTTACAGGTATTGAATTTAAAATCAGATTGATAAAGATTTACGTAAAATGTAAGAAATTTAACATCTGGCAACATTGAATACAAGGTTTCTTGTCATTAAATGAGATTAAATGTACCTATCCACACCGAGTGTTTCGCAATAACATAAGAACCGTTAATGAAGTCTGTGGCCCACTTTCTGATATTATAATTTGCAATAAATTATTAAATATATGCGTTATCGTTTATAATTATTTAATACTTACCGTTGTTTCAACCATTAACTTATCATATTTATCAGAGTTAAAGTTAGCTTTGTGCAATTCTATCGCTTTAAAACTAAAAAATACATTAAAATTTGATTTTGATTAAGTGGTAGAGCCATGCTGCAGCTATATTAGTTGTATAGTTGTAGCACGAATGGGTCGGCTCGACCGGGGAAGGACCACGCTCTCACAGAATACCAGCGTAAAATAGCAGCTTAACACTGCTGTGTTTCGTATGTTGAGTGTAGAGAACCGTAGACCCTTTTTACCATTGAGTTATATGTACTACGTACTAGAGAAGCCATTCCGAACGTTGACTATGTTGAATTGAACTGTAGTGCAATCCGTGCAAACTAAATATTGCGTAAATTGAAGATTTGTTAATTCAATTAAACTATTATTATTAAGTAAATTTTATTTAGAAATATGTTTGTTTAGATTAAATTAAGATATTTTATATTAAATTCTTATATTTATTTTATATTAATATCTTATTTTATGTCAAATTAAAGTCTTCGCGCATGCGCGACTACTATTCCCGCACATGCGCGAGGACAAAGAGTAGGACACAATTTTTGTTTGGAATGGCTTCTCTAGTACGTAGTACATATAACTCAATGCTTTTTACTGAAAAAAGGCATTCCATCTTAGTCCTCACGGGTGACAACACATCTGCATTTTGCTTCGCAAACGACGATAGATGTAGATGTCTATGGGCCCCAGCAACCACTTACCATCAGGTAGACTGTGTGCTCGTTTGTCTCCAATATCCTATAAAAAAACATTAATTTAGAATATTTTAAGGTGATTTGGTAGTAGGTACCCACTTTTTTATTCCCACTAAATCTAATTTTAATAACAAACAGCTCAAAAGAAAATCTTTTTATAAAAATTTTACATACAGACAAGAGTTGTGTGAAGACAGAGGCCAATCATAATAATTACTGAAATAAAAATAAATCACGAATATGACACTAAATTGCAATTTAAATGTATACGAGATTTAATAATTAAACCGAATTTAAACCGTTACCCGTGTAAATGTTATATCAATTATATAGGGCTAATTATATTTTAGGGAATGTTGAGAACACATTTTTTAAAATTTGTTTTCATTTTTATCTTATAACAAAAATGATCAGATCAAGCACTTGCACTTGCGGCCGCCACGGCCATCGCATCGGCCAGTCACGCCGAGACATCTTTAAAGTTGGGCGTACAAACTACATTGTTTTTTCTAAAATTCTTCCCGCTTTAATATTAATATTATTAAAGCTTATTTGTCATTTTGGGGAGCGAGATAACGTTCATACCTACACACCGTAATACAAGATGGCCCTAAGCATTTTTTTTATTTGGAAACAACCACAGTGATTAAGAGCGAAATTCTGTATTAAAACAAGTATTATTGATGGACTGCAAACGAGAACAACAAATTAACTTTGATCACCTGGTGGTAATAAGGTCACTGACCGCCTGACATACTCACTAGAAATAATTCTTTTATATACTCGCTCATAGCTGAAAATAATAAAACGAAATAAATATTTCGTTTTTTGTATTAGGATGAGAATTTCAGAGCAGACTTAGACTGTTTAGCGTATGCTAAGCTATAGAAAAATTAAAAGTATATTGCTTAGCATTAGTTAGGCAAAGTCTGAACAGTCTATCGTCTTTAAGTATTTTAGCCCTAGTCTCTAGTCCGTGTCCATGTAATGTAATGCAGCAGTATCGTGCCGCTTTGTATGCTGAATGTGCTATTGCGCTACATGCGTCACCAAACGCTATCCTCTCAGGCTAAGGATTTTTCCAGTAAGGGTGACAAAGGGCAACACACATTACCTGATGCTAAGTGAAGGCTGTAGGCCATAGTTGTAGTGTGGGCCATAGGCCACCTTTATTTTTAATTAAGAAACAAATGTATATGTGCATTGTCACGCTACCACTAAAATGGAATGTCCCGTTACCAGCTAAAACGGGTACCGATTATTGTCACTTACCTTATAAACACACCAGAATTATCCTTCTATTTCACTCTAGTATTGTATGCGTATGTTGTCCTTCTCCAGTCGAGCCGACTCATTGGTACTGTACCCTAATACACTGGAGCAGCTATAACACGTACCAAAATTTGTTCAACCCTGGGCGGTAATCAGCGAAGACCGTATAATCAATACGCGAGTACAACCTACTAACCATTTAGACAAAAACATAGATGGTTTTGCGGCATAACTTGGCTGCATTTTCTCTGTTGTCAATCTAATATATAAACATTAATGTTTGTTTGTTCGTATTTTATGCGCTGCCATACCGTTCATCAGATCGCGGTAAAACTTTGTCAACTTATTGCTTGCATTTTCGCAAAGGCTACAGGCTTAGTACAATTGACTTACGGTAGGTGGCGTGCGTATTGTACCGACAAATTTATTTGAAAGTTATATATCATTCAACTTCAATGACTGTATTATCATTCCTAATTAAACAATATAACTGTTCCAAATTTAAAACTATATTTGCACAATTATTTTTTTAGCAGTGGCAACGCGCCGAATACTAGCTAGTCTTTGTTAAAATCCGGTGTGCGTGTTCGTAATTCTTTTTTGTAATAAATTCGGCTGCACCGATTTTGATCTTTTTATGGGGTACTTACCATGCTACAGCTATATTAGTAGTATAGTTGTAGCACGAATGGGTCGGCTCGACCGGGGAAGGACCACGCTCTCACAGAATACCAGCGTCAAATAGCAGCTTAACACTGCTGTGTTTCGTATGGTGAGTGTAAAGAACCGGAGACCCTTTTTACTGGAAAAGATACATTCGATCTTAGTCCTCATGTCTGACAACGCATCTGCATTTTGATTCGCAAACGAGGATAAATGTAGACGTCTATGGGCCTCAGTAACCACTTACCATTAGGTGGACTGTGTGCTCGTTTGTCATTCTATCCTATAAAAAAAAAATAGTTGAACCCAGTAAGCGGCGCTGTTGTCGCGAGCCAGAAATCATCCGTGAGAAGCTAGTAATTTTGTAAAATCTCCAAGCATGATATTTTAGAAATGTATGTAGTATGTAACGTAATGCGCAGCGAAGCCGGATCGCCGATTCTAATCAATATGCAAAGTGTACCGATCGTGGATCGCGTGCGTCCGCGAAACACTTGCATTTTATTTAATTAACTTCACGTTCCGACTTTCATTATATTTATTGGTCGACTTCTCCGTGTTGAATAGTGAAATTATCTAGAGATAATGAGATTTATTGCAGCGCTAAGTATAGAACCGTAACTGCCTACTTCGAAATTAGTTTCCGAGATAACATAGAGAAAGGAAGATGTAGATCGTGCCTACTGTATGTTTTAATCGATTTAAATCGACCCATGTATTTTTCTTTTATACGTTCTAAATTTTAATTTTGGAATAAATTGATGTTTGATTATTTAAAAGTATTTCTTTGAAATATTCCTGTAAAAGTGGGCATGTACCGTAAAAAATATACCAGTAATATATTTTTTCAATTAATTTATAATGAATTACCCAAAAATAACTCTTAATAAACGGCGCACATATTATACAAATATAAATTTTTATCACGGCAAACATGGTGGCACCGCCTAATTTCGATTTAGTTTTCGAAGGGCCCTTTAGCTGTATCCTACGTTCGCTTAACGAAACCAACAGCGGATAACAAATCCCACATCATTACGAGAGATTCACAAAAGATTAATGATTAACAAGAAAAAGCAAACACGAACAGGCAATAAAAGAAATAACGCGCCCAATAAAGCGCCCAAAGCTTTCTGATCATTCTTTTTACCGCCTCTCCATCTCTTATCAGCGCTTCGTACTTATGAATGCAATTTAATTAATTAATTTCGAGGTGCATTTATCTTCGCATGATGCACGCGTTTAATAAGGACACGGCTGCCATTTTGGCGATTGCGTGAAGAAGTCTGGGTGGAATGGGCAACCGTTTCGCCGAATTTAACTGTGCAAGTTTAAATGGCACAATATCTGTAATAATTTTACATTTATTAATTCTGTCAAGAGAAATGATAATATAAAATTATTTATGTTTCCACTTTATTACACTATTCATCCGCGTGAAGGTCAGTAAACTATATCATTTTGATGACATTAATCACAGCCAATGTATTATTCTTATACCTGCATTAGGAGGTAATTTACCACGGAGAGTGCTCTTAAGAATTGTTCGGATTAATTCCAGCCGCCAAATTAGATCAACGCACATCGCGACATCACCACGTTACTATCCACACTATCTGGATGCTTGACGGTCTACCACCGTGTGTTTAATTATGAGTTTTCTTCCTCGTATGACCTCTTTGTGGAATCGTTTACCACGATTCGAAGATACGACTTAAGAATCTTTAAAAACGTAAAATTTAGGTTAATATATTAGGTCCTTACATATGAAATTAGCGTTTTGTCGTACTGACCACTTTGATCTGAAATATCTCCTCTTTGTTTAAGAATTTCAAATTCACATTTATAAATTCACTTAGTGTATAAAACTGTATTAATCCACTTGAAGCAAATCGGGAAAGTAAAAAAACTTGAACGATGGGTACCTCATGAATTGAGTGAATCGAACTTGCAAACACGCGTCTACTGCTGTGTTACTTTGCTCAGCCGACACAATAATGAAGGGATTTTAAATCGAATCATTACGTGTGATGAAAAGTGGATACTGTACGATAATCGGAAGCGCTCGTCGCAATGGCAGAACCATTGAGACCCAGCCAAATCCTGCCCTAAATGAAAATTGACTCAGAAAAAGTTAGTTGTGAGTGTTTGGTGGACTAGCGCCGATTTCGTTCACTACAGCTTTCTAAAATCTGATCAAACGATTACGGCAGATATCTATTGTCAGCAACTACAAACCATGAAGGAAGAACTAGCTGCTAAGCAAGCGAGATTGGTCAATTGCTCTAGGCCACTGCTGCTTCACGACAACAAGACCACACACTGCACAACAAACAACCACTAAGTTAGATGAACTACAATTGGAATATCTGCGACATCCGCCGTACTCCCCGGACCTTGCTCCAACAGATTACCATTTTTTCCGGAATTTGGACAACTTCTTACAAGGAAAAAAAATCAACTCCGATGCGACAGTCCAAACCGCTATCAAAGTGTTTATTGATTCTCGCCCCCATGGTTTTTTTTTATTAAAGGGATCAATGAACTACCTATGAGATGTCAAAAGTGAATAGATAATAACGGTGGATACTTTGATTAATTAAATATATTTTACAAAAAAAATTGACTTTATATTCCTCCCGCACAAAACGTCAATTTCATATGTAAGGACCTAATATATATGTCTAGGAATCTAAGCAATATTTTTATCCATGACTTGTCTATTCACTCGGTTGGGTTAAGCTGTCGTCTCTCTCAAAAACTTTGCAATGCAATTTCTGATTACTTCACTTCAAATATATCAACCGTACGAAGAGGTAGCCAAAGAAGAAAGACTAAAGGTTAAGTAAAATATTAAACGACTAAAAATGTTGTTACAACATTAAAATACAATGTAAAATACTGGAATAATTTACTATTTTAGCATAACTTTATAATGAATACTAGACGAATGCTGATTATATTCAATGTGTCCTTGGCTACAGCTTACAGTTGTACAGCATCAAAGTGGGTCCATTCCGCTCCTGAAATTGTATTGTGACCGCACACGCTGTTGCAACGAGTTGAAGCCCCAGTTAAGTAATATAATGGAAAAGTCATTCAGTGTTCTAATTAAGTTAACGGTTAGCTCAATACGAAACAATCACATATAAGAAATAACAAAAGTCAATATTACCACTCCTAACCTTTTCGTGTGAACTCTCTCGTCGGAGGACCAACCAATATTAATCACTTTGTTCAATATAATTAAAACACTATTAAGTTTCTGTATTTTTTGACGGCTCCGTGGCGCAGTGGCTTAGCAATGAGTTGCTGCGCTGGGGGGCGCGGGTTCGAATCCCGCACGGAACAAGTGTTTGTATGGCCTACAAATAATTGTTCCGGGTCTGGATGTTTGTCCTTGTTCAATTTGTGTTTGTAAACTGCCTCCACGATACAGGAGAAAATCCTAGTGTGGGGGTAACGTTTTAAAAAAAAAAAAGGAAAAAAAAAAGGAAAAAAAAAAAGTTGCAGGAACCAGACTTTACAAGACATTATTTTAGTTACGAAAAGTAAACGTTCTCAAATTAGCGTTAGGTTTCGTAATCAACACGTCGCGAAAGCCTCATCCAGCTCAATATTAACATACTCATTAATTGCTGGCCCCGGGCTCCGGTAGCCGCTGTGTTTCTCCGATGCTTTACGGGTCCGCTCCGCCCAGGCCGCGTTCCACTGCGGACCTTAATGCGTCGCCGCCGCCCGACAAATGACTCGACTGATTGAACTCGTGTAGTAATCTTTACTTGGCCTCCGTATCAGTATCTTGCTAGTTATGATCCGATTGATATCGATAAGCAAATTTATGAATATTATACAGACGGGGTAAGATAGCCATCGTAGCAAACATTATGTGTGTTAACACCTTTACTATTATCTATTATAAATATTCATATAGTTAAATTATTTTTTATTGAATAAGGGTGACAAATGAGCATATAGCCTACCTGATGGTAAGTGGATATTGTGGCGCAAAGTAATCTGCATTCATTGCAGCGTGGTTCATCCCCGGTCGAGTCGATCCATTCGCGCTACACCCATAATATAGTAGCAGCAGTTACCACGTAAAATAAACCTAGCAAGCTAACAGCATAGCAAAGTGGCGAAGCAATCAGCTTTGTAGCGGTTTCTAACGGAAAAAAAATCAAAATAGGAGGTTCAGATGCCTGGGTGATCAGTAATCGATTGCTGAAAACAGAATTTGAAAATTCGAAACCGTTCTCGAGATAATCGTGGGACAGACGGACAGATGGACGGACAGACGGACGGACGGACAGACGGACAGACGGACAGACATCGTGAAATCAATAAGTGACTTCGCAAGCTTCGCCACTTAATAAATACATCAGAATCATTACTAGGTTCGACTCTTGTCAAGATTATATTTTTGGGTGGTTTTAAGACTATTTCCATGCCTTTAAAAGTTCACGACGTTTCTAACGATTTTATCGAATGAAAATAGGTGAGGATTAGATAGAAAGTGCACTTGCTTTTACTTCTTTCTCTTCTTTAGCCCTTAAAGTCCACAACTGGGCATGTACCTGTCCTGTTACATGAAGGATTTACCTTAATTACCACGTTTGGTAGGCGATTTGGCGATCACTAAATAGCAGGTATCACGCACCTTTGTCGTTGCTTTTTTATAGGATTAGAGTGACAAACGAGCACACAGTCCACCTGAAGGTAAGTGGATATTGTGGCTCATAGACACCTACATCTATCTTCGATTACGTATCAAAATGCAGATACGTTGTCACTCGTGAGGACTAAGATGGAATGAATACTCGTTTGTCACCAATATTGTTGTTCTATAAAAACTGTTAAGTTAACGGCGAGAGCTTAATCCAACGAAGATCATATATTTTATTGGTTCTATGACATTGTTGACAATTTGGTTTCACTCTGGACCTAAAGTATATGAATGGTTGATTATTGTATTATCATTTTTCTTATTGCTCTTCTAATTTAAGTTTTTGTTTTCATTTCAGGTAAATCGAATGCTTCCCTCTTCCTTAATTGAGTAAGTTGAATAACTTTAAAGCGTCAATGTTACACAATAACAATTATAAACGAGTTCTGAATACTAAGTTATGCTAAACACAAGCAAACTATTAACGAATGTCACATTCGCACACAAACACTCCTTCAATCAGGGCAAGTCGCATTACCAAAGCAAATTATGAAACTGGTGGGGAGGGAGGGGGATAATTAAAATCCGTTGATTAATATGTAAATGTAATAAGATTACTCTCTACTGAATAATTTAGCAGGGAGCCGGAGATGAGTTATGTACGTTGCCCTCTCATTATTACTTGTATCGGGCAGTGTAATGTATAAGGGTGACCGGACGCCACAAACTTAGGTTGTGTCAGGACATTTTGTTAGCTTTTATTTTTGAACGGAAGACAGACAAATTATAAGCACACATCATCACTGTAACAACCATGCTGAACATAGGCCTCCCAATATGCCGCCTGAGAGTTTGCCAAAGTTACCAACGCTTGGCAGGTGAGTTGGAAACCACAGCTCTTTATTGTTATCAGGTTCTACATCATATCTTTTATTTTATTTCCTTCTGTTGACACTTACGACATCCACGGGGTGATATGGAGTCTATTCTCTTACGCCGACACTGCACGGTGATTATACACTAGATTACACACTTTGACGGCTCCGTGGCGCAGTAGCTTAGCAAGGAGTTGGTGCGCTGGGGGCCGCGGGTTCGAATCCCGCACGGAACAAGTATTTGTTTGGCAAACAATTGTTCCGGGTCTGGATGTTTGTCCCTTTGCAATTCTTGTTTGTAAACTGCCTCCACGGTACAGGATAAAATCATGAAGGAAATTAGAATAAGTACACAATTAGTTAAAGAAAAATAGTGTATAAAATGAAATTAAATTTTAAAACAAAAAATAATATATCAACATTACTTCTTGAGCCCCGAAGAAAACAGAGGTGTGTTATAAGTTTATAGTGTGTATCAGTGTATCAGTGTATCAGTGTATTCGTGAATCTGTGTGTCTGTCTGTAGCATCATAGCTCCTGAACGGATGAACAGATTTTGATTAAGTTTTTTTCGTTTGTAAGGTGTCTTAATCGAGAGTGTTCTTTAACTACGTTTCAAGAAAATCTGTTTACGTTTAAAAATCATCAAAACTTGTTTTTAGGTATGTATTATTTTTATTATAGAACAATCAAGATATTTGAGGATTTCCTTTTATTCAGAATTATTGTATTACATATTATATCGAAAGATGAAACGACATTTATGGCAAATCCTGCCTATAAAGGGAGAGATACATTCCAGTCGTTGTTTGCTTAGAACTGACGGCTGACGATAAACATTTTGATTATACCAGTACAGATTCAATACAAACATTTAATTTTTATACGATTAAATTCATTAGCTTTCTCTATAATCATTTACAACGCATGCTTTACACTAATATACAGTAATGTCCGTCATTTAAAACAATTTGGCTACCCTGATAAAGCGTGTGGGTACGTCTGACTTGATCTATGCCGTCGTGGTCGCGCTAGCGTACGTCGTGGTAAGTTCGCTCTTGCGACCACTGCATTGCTGCTGCCCTATTGATATTACCTATTGAATAAAATATGTAATACAATAGAATCATGTACATATGTTATATGTGTACATATAATATAGCTTATACTTAAAAATAATATACATATGTTAAGGTATTGTGCCGATTACTTTTAATTTTTTTTATTCCTCCATGTCTTGCGGATTCGTATATGTAAACATTTAACAGAATACTATTTTCTCGAAATGAATGAATGAATTGAATTTGAAAAGAAGACTAAAAACTTATTAATATAAATATTTCTATTATTCTAGTTAATTATCTTAAAAAGTTTAGGGTATAATTTAAAATTAAAAATTTTGTACAGCCAACTTCAATATAAGTTATTAAGAGTAACTCAAATAACTCAAAAATTATTGGTCTGACCTTGATCAAATTCATATGGGACCACACGAGAAGTATCAGCTTTCATTAAAAAAAAAGAATCATCGAAATCGGTCTACCCAGTAAAAAGTTATGAGGTAACACACATAAAAAAAACATACTCGTCGAATTGAGTACCGTCTCCTTTTTGGAAAGTCGGCAGAAAAGTGTTTTAGAACAGTAGTCTAATACCAAACTTTCCTAAAATAATTTCTGCCGTCCGAACTCTAAAACACTGTTTAGTAATTTCATTATTTATTTAATTTTTAAATTTAAATAATTTTATTTAAACATAAAAATTTCACAGATCACGGAAAAGATAATTATACAAGTCTTATATGAGTAGTTAGTTTTTACGTGGTAGAGCCATGCTGCAGCTATATTAGTAGTATAGTTGTAGCACGAATGGGTCGGCTCGACGGGGGAAGGACCACGCTCTCACAGAATACCAGCGTAAAATAGCAGCTTTACACTGTTGTGTTTCGTATGGTGAGTGTAGAGAACCGGAGACCCTTTTTACTGGAAAAGAGGCATTCCATCTTAGTCCTCACGGGTGACAACACATCTGCATTTAATTCGCAAACGAGGATAGATGTAGTAGATGTCTATGGGCATGAATTAACCAAGTATTTTTTACAAAATAAATTTAAGTCTTCTAAGTGTAAGGGACTCAATAAACTTTTAAATAAAAACAAACATAAGCCTTTTAATGAAAATGATCATTCAAAAAGAACATAAAATAAAAAAATGTTCTTTTTACAATAACAACTATTAAATGACGCTTTCTAATTTTATAGAATAATAATTTCGTACATATAAACGAATACAATTAGTAATATTTAGGATTAAAAAACTGTAAACTGAAAACAAGACTTATTATGCTGTGGAGTATGCTTTTAAATGTTATTATTTATTTTATACTAAAGATACTGACGTCAAAGCCGATTAATTCACATACGGATTAAAGCCGAGCTCGACTTGATCAAAATTGATGTTACATTCGGCCAGTGCTACATTTTCCTTCCAAATTTCTACCGCCAAAACGGCCATGTTGTTTCCGCCATCTTTATTAAGAACGCATGGCCTCCCGCCTCCTGGTGTTGGTCAACAGCCAGCAAGGCGTTAAAGGCATCAGCTACAGTCTCCACCAGTTCAGATAGGACAGCCCCGGCTCCCCCGTATATAGATATTTGCAACTAGACAGGGGCTACTTTGAGAAGATTCACGGGTCAGATTACGCTGGGCAGAGGTGTTTGGCTCACTTGTCTAATGGCTTTGATTAAACTGCCAGTTTATTTGACGGTACGATGCGTGCGTGCGGCCATGAATGAATTTATGCTTAGGCGACGGCGGAGCATGGAATTATGATCGAAGGTACGTCACATTATTTCGGCTTGGATCGTTTTTCACAACATTACATTCGACCCTTTTGTATTGTAATATCACAAATTGCCCTTAAACGACAACGAATTATGTATACCCTTTAATTATTATTCTAACAAATGTATTTGAAAAAGTGCTACAAGTACTCTGTGTGTGTGTGTGTGTGTGTGTGTGTGTGTGTCTGTGTGTTTGTCACCCTAATTCTATAAAAGGACAATAATTAATTATAATATTTAAAATAACATATTATAATATTATAGGCTAGAGTTAAAATGTAAAGTCTTAGACTGCATTTTTTTACAACATTAATTCAGCGTTCAGCCTATCAAAATTCCTCTGCTAAACATAATCCTCTCCCACAGATACCTACACCGTAACATAATCACAATAAATTTGATGTACCACAGAGCAATGAAAATATAATATACACAAATGTTTGTGTGCTTTCAAGATAGTCGGGATTCGGCTGGATTCTCTCAAATTTCATACGATTTTAAAACTAATGATATAATACAAAAATCCTGACAAACAAAATGCTAAATTCTGTGCGTGTTTCTGTGTTTATAAATAAAATGCTGTACGGCGGTTGGACCACATACTTTTAAAATTTTTCGTAATATACCTCAAGGATCCAAAGTGATAGAGACAGTGAGAACAAACGAAATAATTTGATTGACTAAAATAACTATATAAGAAACAACTCGATTAAAATTAACAATTTTTAGATTTGCATCTCAAAATTTTCCCCATATATGGTTTTCTAATCTAGCAACCCAGGGTGACACAGGGGCCGGGCTCTCTCCATAAATTTCATAGTGAGCGAGGAATGTTAGTACGGCCCAATTTTCTCAACACTGTCGGCGCTAAAAGAACAACTGTCCTCTCAATTTATAAATACTTAATTTAAAGACAATAAATATAAAAAAGTTGCATTTGTAAGAAATAAATCTGTCTTTCCTTGTTGACAATTTTCTACTTCATAACTCTTTTCATCGGGTATAGTCATTGCAGTGGGGCGATTAGAATCTTTTTACATCAACAATTTTATTTTTAATGGCATTTTCCCTGAAGGCTTACTTAATTTGTTTCACTTGCCTAAAGCATTTTATGTGTTTGAAAAATGCGTTTTATTTACGTACAGAATTTCACTAATTATTTATTAACATCAAAAATTATAGAGTTTGAAAAGGGTTTTTAAAGTGGCAGTTTTAATGATTAAAAATGGTAAACCAAGGCAATATCCAGAATACACGTCTCACTCTATTATTTAAATCGTTTCAGTGAAAATATGCATTATAAATTTGTATAATGCAATCATGTACTAGTTCGTATATGTGTATGTATATTAACATAAGTGAGTATATCAACACGAAAAATCATCTATTTCTATGTAATTATACTCACACGTCTTTGCCTTTTTTAAGTGAACTATTCATAGATAGTTCAAGTTTAAAATGAAGGAAAGAAAAGTATTGCCGTTATGTGCAATTATTTACAATGATTCCAGTTACTCATAAAGTAAATAAAGCACTAGAAAACTGGCACACGTTTTCTTCCATTTTCTCTCTAATTCACGAGATTCTTTAACTTTTTCTTATCGAAATCGATCGTAAAGTTAAATATAAAATGTACGAAAAATCCTTCATTCTGTTATATGGAGCAACAAGCAATTGTACAGACTCATTAAATTAGTAGTTCTATGATCAATTATTTGAGACGTAAGAAACATTCATAATTTTTATTACTCTGTGACAAAATAAGAAAACGTAACCAGGCTCAGAAGGGCTAGAACCCAGAGCTGTAAAGCAAGTTTAAAAAAAACGTAACATATCGGTTTATACTAAATCTATGGAACGAATGAAACCACCCCGGTATCAGTCTGTCTTCGTCTTTGACGTAAGTGTAGCATACCGTTCGCCGCGTTGTAGCGAAGTAAGCGAAACCACTACCCCATTTCGTCCCGTGGATATCGTAAGAGGCGACAGAGGTAATCTGAAAAAGGAGACTGGGAACAACATATTCCTGATAACTACTAAAAATAATGTGGTTGCCATTGCCCCTCATCTGTCAAGCCTGGCAGCTATGGCAAATATTCCTCGTAGGAGCCGATCTATGGGGGAGGCCTATGAATCTGCAGTGGACTTTAATAGGTTGTAATGATGATACAAATACAGGTTAATAATTTAGAAGTTAGTTTTAAATGGTAATAAAGGACCCGTGGCACGAAATAAATGTGGATACACTTGAGCGATGTCTTATTATGCTATGGTTATAATTACAAGGATCAGTCGGATTAACATTTTAATCCATTTTCAACAGACATCAAGAAAAAAGGAGGATTACAATTTGTTGGAATATTTTTTATGTCTGTTTTTCGATAATTCCCTACCACGTAAAATTTCAAAGAACAGAGAGAACCAATATAAATTTGATCAAGTTTTAATGATGGGATCCATGAAAAAATCATCAAAATGTTCAAAGGCAAGGCTATATATATATATATATATATATATATATTTATATACATATGATTTATCACATCGACCGATTGCTTAGATTGTTTTTTTTTAGTTTTTAAAGTCGATTTTTACTTATTTTAAGGCTAAATAACTGATTTTCAGTTGATAGACATAAGTGGCTTAGAAATAATACGTATACTTTTAACTGCGGACATTTTAAAAACTTGCATCTTAATAAGAATTTAAACAAATGTATATATCTCAGCCTAATAATTTTCAATTATAAATTTATGTGTTATTTACATAACATTGAAATATATACAACATTAAAAAAGTAAGTTAGTGTAGTTTGAAGTTTGAAGTTTTTTTTTTATTATAGTTTTTTTAATATTTTATTATATTTTTTTTATATTTATGATTACTTAAAGATCTTAACTTTTACTACAAATATAGTCTCTTTTTAGTTACCGCTAAAGCCCATCAAAAGTTCATCGCTTAATATGGACCTCCCTCATAGATTATCTCATAGGAGGGATATTTGCCATAGTTGCCAGCCCGCGGGTTGGCAACGGTAATTTTTTTGTATTTGCTAGTTGTTATTAGGAAAATGCTGCTATCCATCTTCTGGTTTGTTTCCATGTCACCTCTTACGACACCCACGGCACGATAGTGGATAGTGGATACTGGATATTCTTACACCGCCACTACAGCATTATTATTGTCTATTCAAGTGTCTCATATATAGCATAAGTATTTACTTATTATTTAATTATAACTCTTAACGAAAAGTAAAAACCGACTACAAAATTCTAAAAAACATGTTATTTATTTGCTAATCATATGGGGGGATTTTTTCTCCAAATTTATATGTGACCACCCTTGAAGTATAATCTAATTAATAAAAAAAGAATCATTAAAATCGGTTCGCAATCTGCGAAGATATCATATGAAAATCCTTATACAATAAGTTAAAAATACAAAGAAGTTTTCCTTCAAAGTTTAATGGGACTACCCTTAAGGTAAAGCCTATTTAATAAAAAAAAGAATCATTAAATTCGGTTCACACATACTTAGAAAAAAATACACTCGAATTGAGAATCTCTTCCTTTTTGAAGTCGGTTGAAAAGGTTAAGCAACAAACAACCAAACATAAAAATAGTCTATTCATATTATGTTAGTATGGATATTCATATGAGCGATCTAGCACTGCACAGTGCACACCCCAAACGAGAGGTCCGTTTTCGGTTCCCGTTTGAATCAGTTTAGAAAATAGTTTTTCCCAAATAGGCTAGAACTGATATTCATTCTGTAAGTACTAGGAACAGACACAAGCTAGTAGTACCAGTTAGTCGACTCCACCGAGTCAGTAATTCATTTTTGGGGCGATGTATACGCTTTTACAACAAAATCCCAGAAAATATACTAAATTTGATCTGCTCAATGTTCAAAAACTTTATTAAACTAAGTTTGTATAAAAAGCGTTATTATAATATTAAGGAATTATTTTTTTTATAGAAGAGGGGGCAAACGAGCATGCGGCTCACCTGATGGTATGTGACTACCGCCGGCCATGAACAACCGCAACACCAGGGGAATTGCAGATGCGTTGCCGGCCTTTTAGAAAGGTGTAAGCTCTTTTCTTGAAAGTTGCTAAGTCGTATCGGTCAGGAAAAATCGCTGGTGGTAATTGATTCCACAAGGAAGTTGTGCGAGGGAGAAAACTTCTTCTAAATCGCACAGTGGTGGACCGCCAATCATCCAGATGGTATGGATGGTAACGCGAGTTTTGTCGCGATGTGCGATGGTGAAATTGAGCGGCTGGAATTAATCCGAACAATTCCTCAGAGCACTCCCAATGATAGATGCGATAAAATACGCAAAGAGATGCATTATCTCTACGCAGTGCCAGTGTATCGAGCCGATCAGAAACAACTCGGTCGCCGACGATTCGAACCGCTCTGCGCTGTCTGCGGTCAAGTGGAAGGAGCTGGCACTGGGGTGCCCCGGCCCAGAGTTGAGAACAGTATTCCATGTGAGGCCGAACTTGCGCTTTGTCTTTACAAAGCGCAAGTTCGGCCACACATCTCTTGCAACTTTTTGCAAGCGATGTGCCGGCATGAAATACTGTAAAATTTAAAATTTTGTAAAAAATTTATGGATGAAAAATAATAATAACTTTTGGGAATAAGGTGATCGCTACCAAGCTATTTCTAATTTGTTTTGTGTTGTTAATTGTGTAACATAGATGATTGTAAGCTGTTATTTGCTTTATTCCCGCTGGGTTTCTTTTTCTTGCTTTTTCTTCCCAGAACAGAGGTTTTTTTCGAACCTGTGGTAATGAAACAAAAGAGTGACTTTCAATAAATATTATTTGTATTCTATATCGAATAAAAAAGTTTCTGTTTCTGTTTCCTTTATTAACGCCTTACTTTTATTTATAACAAGTACATAAGTTTGCTTGAAATATATGGAATATAGTTTGAAATAGTATCTATCTATCACTGAACGTACCTTCCCCATTATAGACAGTTTTCGGTATCCGGTTTATACTGTATATCGCATACGAATTGAGAGTTTAACTTGAAATCGAAATAATCTAGCGCTCTGCGCAATAATATTCCCTTTCCTAAACAATAGGTTCCCGAGTCTTGCTTCTGGCCTCTCAATAATTAGGATAGTGCATCTCCGAGCCGAATCAGAATAAAGCCTACCCTTTGTACGAGTGTGACGGAAGACTGCGAGTGTGTGCGTTCCTTTATACGTGCATCTTGATTCCTTGTAAATTTATGTTGTATTTCACTAGGGTTGCCCACATTATGTCCGTTTAGAACTCTTTTCAAACGATTTTTCTTATGTAAGTTAAGGACTTTATACGCTACACTTGTGCTTACCCTGACACGTGATGACTTTGATATCAATGTATTCAATTTCAATGTTTATTCCATTTCGACTTTCATACTTAAATTTCATTCTGATTTTATTTTATTTAAAAATTATTAATTAAATTTATATTAGTTTAAAAAAGTCATCCTATTTTTACCCGACTTGCCCAAAAGGTTGGTAAGGCTTTTCGAGACTATGAATAGAATAGAATAGGGTAGTTTCATTTTTATTCAATATAGATTACAATACATAACACTTATTGAAAGTATTTTTTTACTTTTATAACTGGTTCCGAAAAAACCTCTGTCCTGGGAAGAACCACCAAGAAACCCAGCGGGAATTTTTTATGTATGTATTTTTTTATAGAATAAGGGTGACAAACGAGCACACAGTCCACCTGATGGTAAGTGGTTGCTGTGGCCCATAGACATCTACATCTATCTTTGTTTGCGAATTAAAATGCAGAATAATTAAAGTATTATTATTATATGTATATATATATATAATAATAATAAAAATATTTTTTTCCAGTAAAAAGAGTCCCCGGTTCTCTACACTCACCATACGAAACACAGCAACATTAAGCTGCTATGCTATACTATTAATATAGCTGCAGCATGGCTCTACCACGTAAAAAAATGATGTCTATTTCTTTGTCATGCTCTGTCTATTTTAACAAATATGGGAGTGTTATACAAAAAACAGGAAGCGGCACCAAAAATATTTTGAGCCATATGATGCGTGTTTTTATTTTCATTTTAAAATTAAATAGCCTTGTGAGATATAAGGGACTATTTTTTGATTCATGCCTTTATCGATTTGGCGTGATCTTAATTTAAAAAAAAATCGAAATATCTGATAGAGGTTTCAAGCATTTTTTTTTTGCTTCAAAAGTAAATCAATAGGCACAGTTGAAATGTTTAAATTTCTATACGTAGGTATGATGTAGGTCGGGACCGCATGCCGTAAACTAATATTCGCTCGGACACTACTTGGGGTTATTGGACAATGTAAATGAACGGTATCTCCTATAATGCCTGCCTTATTTCCCCCTCAGCCAGGCCAGTGCCCGAAGCGACCCCGCCCGGGGTGGCGTCCCCACCCAGCCGATGTCTCATCAGTAAGGATTGAACCCTTTAATGTATTCACCGTAACTTCGGGATGAGTCTTGTATTAGTGTTATAATGAGACGTGGCCCTTAGGAATTATGGCTATACTTGCGGATCTCAGTGCCCGGAATTACCCCTAACCTAGTTTCAATGTCTATGTATTGGAGGTTGCCGGAGTAACGTTCAGTATTACGATTGTAATAACTTTAAGTACAAAAACTGACGGCCGTATATTAAACAAGTTTAAACATTTTTTTAATCTTTATTGTAATTCAAACGGTAGTGATTAATCATTATCTATACATATAAATAAAATTGAAGTGTTTGTTTGTAATATTGAAATAGCTGCCTTAAATTGAGCTCAAGGGATTATTTGCATGTCATTAAGAAATGAATAACCATTTGTGGTAGTGGTAGCTCAGATGGTTAGCGCTCGCTGTAAGTTTCTCACAGTACTCGAGTAACCGGGGTTCGATCCCCGCCGGCACCAATGAAATTGTTAATTACAATTTTAAGTGCTGATTTACCATGTGCTCGGCGGTGAAGGAAAACATCGTGAGGAAACCTGCTTGTTTAACAACTAAGAAAAAAAATGTATTTCGAAGACATGTGAAGTTCGCCAACACGCATTGGGGCAGCACGGCGGACCTTTCCTTGCCCTAAAACCTTCTCAGAAATGAGAACCATTTTACCATTTTTGAAACTTTTGTCTGTCTGTCTGTATGTATTTTTATCCGGGCTTATCTTTGGAAGTGCCGAACCGATTGTAATGAAACTTAAAGAACATATATAAATAATGCCAGGAGTGATCTAGGCTATATTATATCCAAAAAACCTAATTTTATTTGAGAAATCGAAAAATTGATAAAATAAATGGGTTTTGATAATTATCTTAAGCCTAAATTAATAAATCCTATTCAGGAGAAGCCGGGGTGGGTTCGTAGTATTGTATAAAACTGTGTATGTTCAATATTATTGTTAGGAAATAATATATGCGCTTAATTTTCCTAACATCTAGATAATAATAAAATGTGATTTTAAATTATAAAAATAATATAAGCCCGTGAGCAAAGCGTTTCATTAAAATGTTATGTACCCCTTCCGCTGCTTGAGTCGCCAACAGATCGATAATGTTACCAATTAGTCGGTACCAATTTTCCAATAAAACTTCAAACTGTTTTCCATTCCATTATCTCTCACCGCCCTTTATTACTGGCAAAGTTAAGCTACGACTCCTCTTTCTACTCCGCTCCTAAATTATTACAATAATAATATTATGATATTAATAATTGTATTGATAAGGAGACTCTCGTAATAAGGGTAAACCGTCCCCTTTCTGCCAGCCATCTTCAATAGGAGAATTTATGTAACTAATGAAATAAGCGAAGTGCCGCACCCCGCAACCCCCTCAACCCGCTGCCACCCTCCCTTCATTATCGGAAAGTTTGAAATATAATTTGAAATTATGCTCAATGTTATATTGAAGATAAGAGAAACACAAATTTCTTTAATTGGACTTGTTAAAGTGACTCAAATTAACTTAACACGGAGTTGATGGTATTACTTTTGAAGTTGGAAATTATGACGGACTGTCCGTAGGTTTGTGCGGAGTTCATGGGGTGATTAGTGGTCGAAAGAACAGTTATCGTTTGCTCCGGGCCGCCACTCTTATTTAATGGTCTGGCGTTTATGGGAGCTTATAGCATTGTTTTACGAACTCCTAACGAAGTGGAATGTGCTAACTTATCGACTTATACTACCTACTTCGGTTTTAAATTATTGCTTATTTTGATAACTCCATTCGAGTTTCCACTGACCAGTCTTGAGTGGTGTTTGCTAGGATGTAGATGGAGTAGCGAAACAAACTATTAAGAATGTTACATGTAAATTTATATAGCTGCTAATAGGTATACAATCGGTAGGTGTATCTTGTGTTCAAATTCAAAATATGACAATCCATCTTGTTCATAAACGTCAGGGTTATCCGGTTTAAACTAAATAAATTATTCTTATTAAAAACGACTTTTATAAACTTTTAATATAAATTTTTTAACGTGACCCGTAAATAAAATATGGACGACAATCATCCATAATTATTTACTGGTTTTACAATAAAGAAAAACATTTAATTGCAAAATATAAATTTTCCACGTGGTAGAGCCACGCTGCCACGCCACGCTCTCACAGAATACCAGCGTAAAATAGCAGCTTAACACTGCTGTGTTTCGTATGGTGAGTGTAGAGAACGGGAGACCCTTTTTACTAGAAACATTCCATCTTAGTCCTCAGGGGTGACAACGCATCTGCATTTTGATTCTTACTCGAGGATAAATCTAGATGTTTTTGGGCCATAGCTTCCACATAACGTCAAGTGGACTATCTGCTCATTTGATACCCTTATTCTATATAAAATATAATAACATGTTAAAAATATAGTTATAAAGTTACTTTTATAGTCTGTATATAAGTATAGATAAAGACACATAATGTGAAACAAAGACGAAGACTTTTTCTGCCACCAGAGATAGAAAGTGAGGTATAATATTTGACAGCTTTCATAGCGGGGAAGTTCATTTTTCGGAAAATGTAAGGGTTATTGTTTCTTTCTGTACTATTAAGATTAAAAATAAATTAACCAAACCACAGGTATTCATAAAAGTAGAAAAATATAAAAAAAGTAAAAAATGTGCAAAACATTAAAGAGCACACCTCTGAAGCATTTTTTGTGTATTAATATAATACTCTAGAAACTGAGAAACTATTAAAAACCAACTTCACAATTAAATTACATTGTGTAACAAAAAAACTTTACCTCAGTGTCAACTAGCGACATCTGGTGAGCAGAAAATTATTAGCCCTCAATGAAACGAATTGTATGTGAAATCCGCAAGGCTCTGAAGCGTCAGATCGTCTATTGATTTAGCCTTTGCGGCTGCAGAGGCCGGCATCTAGGCTCTCGCAACTTGAGACTATCACAATTAGGCCTCAGCCTGCGTGTAATTATGTTTAAAATTGACTCTTCGACGACTCAACTAGCTTAAATCTTATAACATTACAGAAATATAGGGATTATGGTCAAGCACTGGCTTATAATAAGTAATAAAAAAACTTGTAAAAGTGCATTCACTTTTACACATTTTAAACGACCACTTAATCTACCTCATGGTGAATGGATGCTGACCCTACCACAAACTTATATTCTACTGTACTGTGTACTGTATTAAAATACACTTGTTTAAGTAACGACTTTTAAGGACTTGTTCTAGGGCTCGTCATATGAAACATAGCAATGTTATGGTGCTATCTTAGGATATTCTGTGAGAGCGTGATCCCCGGTCAAGCCGACGCATTCATACAGCATGATTGAAATGATGGTAGTACGCAGACGGATTCGTATGCGAAAAGAAACACCATCACCTACTTGGCTTGTATTTAATTTAAGGCTATTTAAAAAACCTAAACAATATAATATAATAAAAATAAATAAATAATTAAAAAATGTCTTAAATTGGCATTTTAAATTAAAATTATACTGTTAAAGCCCCTGATAAGGTTTACGTAATATTGTTTTAAAAAATAAACATAAAATTATAGTAGGTATCAATTATAAATGTAAAAATATTATATAACATATGATTATTTTTTCTTCAAAAAAATATAATGTCCTCCATCGAGAATTGAGACTAGCCATCCGCGCAGGACAGGGTTATAGGATATAGTAAAGGCTGTGCAGCACAGGTGCTCTTTATCACCTCACGAACGCGGAGAGCTCAGCGCAGGACCAATAGCTTTACGTGCTCTTCGACCCACGGGGTTGAAACACCGCCACTCCGGGCTACTAAAAATTTCTTGATAGATAAATCCAATACCAGATTTTATTTCGATCCGGGATCCGAACCCGGGACGACCAGCAGTTGCACTTAAGACCACTAGACCTTGTTGGTCTAGTATTCAATATACATATTTTGTGGACGGCCTACTTCTAGACATGACAAAATTCGCAACGTGTCTGGAATAAATTAAATTTGTTTAAAACAAAAATATTTTGGAGTGGACTGTCTATAATTATTAATGCCATCTTATCATTAACGTACTTACTTAAATTGAAAACTAAAGCGACAGACTTCGTAATTAATATATCTGCAATAGAACCGCAATAAGCGATATTGCCAAACGAATCAGTAAGCTGAAGTGGCAATGGGCTGGCCGTATAGCTCGACGAACCAACAAATGATGAGAAAGAAAGATTCTTAAGTGACAGTCTCGTTTCGGTAAGCGAAGTGTAGATCGGCACCCCACTAGATGGAGTGACGATCTGGTAAGACTTGCATGTCTTACCAGGTGGCTCTATACTCAGCAGTGAAATTGGAAAGGGCTGTAATGGTGATGAATGACAAAATTAAAAATGAATTTTTAAATTAAAATTAAACTATTTGCATGTCTAACGCTTAGATAAAGCCTTAAGAAAATAATAAATTTGAATCGACATCGTCTCAACTGAAATAAACTACGGTAGCTTCAATTAGATGCAGATCGAGATCTAATTATTCGGATTGGACTTGTAGCTGGCGCAGCACTATTCTGATTGTCGACAAGCGATTTCGGAAATTACTAAGGCGTCGACGCTCGCTCCTCGCCCCCTCTCCAGCTCCTTGCCTTTCGGTTAGACGGTCAATCACTGCACGCTTACCTTATAAATTTTAATAGGGACACAATTCACTTTGTCATGTTTTGCCTTATTAAATTGCGTTCATGTTTCTTAGTAAACTATTGGCGGCTTTACCCTACACATTTATTTTACACTAGCGCTCCGCTCTGGCTTTGCACGCGTGATTTCTGAATTTTGAGAACAGCGCCACCTACCGGGTCTAAATTTGAATCTAAACTACCTAGGGAGCCATTCAAACACACAAAAAAAATCATCGAAATCGATTGAGCCGTTTTTGAGTTTTAGCGGGATTGACTGCAAATAGTTTTTATACTATTTTTTTTAAAAATACTAGTAATGCTATGAAACCTTACTAATATTTCCTTTAACCACTTCTGGTAAGCTTAAAATGCTTGTGTTAGAAATGGTTCACGACAATAGTCGAATGGCGGATTCGAACCCACGACCTTTCGGGTTCGCGGTCCGCGCCCTGCCATTAGGCTACTGATGCTTTATATAGAGATTTAACGTTAACAATAATTGACCGTGTGATGTTAGAATATCCACTACCCCATATCCTACCCTGATCTGTTTCCCTCTGTCGCCTCTTACCACACCCACGGGACGACCTGGGGAAGTGGATATTCTTACACCGCCACTACATGGTCATTTGTTAACGTTAAATCTTAATAAATCCGTCATATTATACAACAGTATACAATATGAAATTATATAATGGATTCCCGCGTCGTGACCCTCCAACAAAATTTACCAGACAAAATGCAAAGGAAAAGTAAAACTCCCCTTTAAAACATTAAAAAGTAAAGTAAAAATAAATCTCTTTTTCTTCATCAGTGCTGTAAAACCCACTGCTGGATATGGAGCCCTAGTTGTAGGAAGGATTCGTCTCTATCGTCACGCTTGGTTAGCGATGCAGAGTACCAGACATAGCACCTTTAACAAGGATCTCCTAAGTGTGTGTTGTTTGTGGATTAGCAGTGGTCCCAAGCAACCGCCGGTACGACATACTCCACCGATCGTCGAGTCCGCATACTCCGTGAGGTGTCGAGGTCACCGGCCCTTAGGTAGATTCTTGGCACTTAAGAGCGTTCTCGGCTTTTTTAAGTGTCTAGTCGCGTTTTTTTAAGTGCCACCTATTGCACTTCCCCCAACCCTTTCGTAACGAAAGGGGTAGGCAGTGCCCCAAGTGTCGAAGCCAACTCACTCTCCACCGTCTCCCGTATCTCGCGGCGCGCATCAGTCATCTGTCTGTCAGCCTGCTAGGTAGGGAAAATTTAGATAGGACACGCAAGAGAAAACTACATTGTAAACAATGACCGGCAGGGGAAAGGGGGACCCCCCCCCCACCCCCTCGCGTTAGGAAACCCCCGGATCGCCCGGGGATATTAGATCGGCCTCTAATGGTTAGGGACCTCGCGAACCCGGAGCGTTCCAGGATCGTAAGCTCCTTTAGCCAGATCCCGAAAACCACAAGGAAGCCTACTTCGCCGCCTAAGGAGCCCGCATCGAGCGCCGCGCTCGTGTTCTCCGCGCCTGAGTGCACGAGCGAACGCGAACCGTCGCCCCTACCGCAGCGGGCGAAGAAGTCGGCCAGGAGGCATACACCACCCGAAACAGAGGCGTCCCTGTTCGAGAAGAGGCAGTGCGTTGTGTCTCCAACCTCGTCTGCACCCCAATCATCGGACGACGATGAAGAAGATTACCAATTACCAGCGGTCGACGTAAGGAAGCACAACTCACCGCCCAAATCACCATCTCCGAGAAAACCAACCCCTCCTATCTCCCCCGACCGTCGTAGCAACGCGGTTGGGTACGAGCAGGGGGGGGGGGAGGAACTGTACGGCTGGGATAGCACTACGTATGCTACCCTAGCACCATCGGACGGACAACCAACAAACCCGTCTGGATTGCCAACGGATGACGAACAACGTCCGTCTACTAGCTACGCACAACTGGCAGCAGCCCCAGCAGTACCAAGGCAGGAGGCTGAAGCCCCAAAACCAGAGGAGGAACCCGGGAAGGGAAGATACCCACCGATTGTCGCGGAGTGCCTCCCGAATTGGACGAAGCATTTTGAGGTGCTCAACAGGAAGTTGGGTCACCCCCCGAACGCTCGTCCATTCGGGAAGGGGGTGCGCTTCTCCCCCCAGAGCCCGGAAGAATTCCGGGCCATCCAAAAATATTTGATTGACCTATCCAAGGAAGTACCAGCAATGTCCTGGTACTGCTACACCCCTGAAGAGGAGAAACCCACAAAAGTGGGCATTAGGGGGCTGCCAGCGGACACGGACACAAAAGCTATAGGGGAGGCTATCCAAGCGTTAGGATTCCCGATACGTTATGTGAAGGCAATCCCTCCGCGCAGAGGCAGGCCAGGATGCCTTTACTTCGCGCAACTGGACCACCTAAGCCAAGAGAGGCTGAGCGACTTATATAAAATCAATCAATTACTCTTTATGAGAGGAGTAGTAATTGAAGCCTGGCAGGGACGAGTGGGCCCAGCGCAATGCCACCGCTGCCAGGCGTTCGGACACGCCTCTTATAATTGCTTCCGACCCATCAAATGCGTCCGTTGCGCGGGAGAGCACGCTGCAAGGGATTGCCCGAGGGGTAGAGATGAACCACCAACATGCGCAAATTGCGCCAAAGATCACACGGCCAACGACCGACGATGCCCGGTACTGAGGAGGATTGCACGGAAGCAAGGGATTACACTTCCGGGCTTGCTTCCGGAAGCGCTGAAGCAGATTCCGGAGAGTCGCCAGAGGACAGTCCAAATCAACGAGGAGGGGTGGACGACCATAAGAGGGAAAGGAGGGAGGCAAACAGCCCCCCCACCACCCCCCCCGCAACCACAGCAACATCAACCAATGGACGTTGTAGAGCCACCGCAACAAGGAGCAACCACAGGAGCGACTCTCCAGCCCCCCGCTAATGACGCTACAGAGCGCCTAGCTCCTAAAAAGAAAAAGCGGGGGAGAAGGAAGAAGAGCCAAGCACAACAGCCTCCTCAAGCCGTTACCTCTACCCCCACCCCAGCGGTCACGATAGCCTCCCAGGCGCAGGTTACCGTCAGGGACACAAGGACCACCGTAGGTAGAGCACCAGAAAGGGCTCTACCGGAATATAGAGCCCGCTCTACAAGTAGAGCACGCTCTACCAAACATAGACAGACCCAAGCCCAGCCGAGACAAGAGCCAACCTCACACAGAACACCTACTGCCGGCCCCGGCTACACAGATGCCATCCACAGATTGGTTGGCATTGCCATAGAGGTCGGCACGCAAGTCCTGGCCGATATAGGAGCCGGGACAGATCCAATAACCGCAATAATGAGAGCGTTGGCGCAACTACTTGCCCGGCATTACAGAGGCGAGTAACCTGCGCCTACTATACTGGAATCCAGACGGGATACAACAGAAGATCCATGAACTCCGCACTGTCACCCAGCAGCAGGACATACAGGTGATACTGCTGGGAGAGACGAAACTGAACCCAAGAACGCATCTAAAGCTGCCAAATTATCACATTTATAGAAGGGACGAGGTCAATCCTCAAGGGACCGCCTACAGAGGCACGGCGGTACTGGTGAGGAGAGACATCGTCCATCAAGAACTGGACTTACCAACTTACGAAACGATGCGCTCTATTGGCATAAAAATGGAGGCGGCGGGCGAAGAACTAAGGATCTACGCAGCATACCGCCCGCCAGGGACTCCATTCTGCTCCTCAGACATCCGGACAGTAATGGAAGGCGAGATACCAACTATTGTTGCAGGGGACCTAAACGCGAAACACCCGGCGTGGGGGTCCAGAGTGATCACCCCGCCGGGTCGTGAGCTTTATGACGACGCCGAGAGAAACGGCTACGACGTTTTAGGTCCCGAAGAACCAACACACGTCCCTTCGGATCACCGAAAATGTCCGGATGTATTGGACATCGTGCTCTCTAGGAACGTCAACTACCCGGTAGTGGTAGAGGTGCTGTATGACCTGATGTCTCAGCACCTCCCGATTCTTATCACCATTGGCCTCAAGGCAGTGACTACGCTGCCCGGAGCTCTTAAAAGGAAAATAAATTGGAGGCTCTACCAGAGACACCTAATGGAGAGACCTCCAACATACACTGCCATAAACACAGCGGACGACGTAGAGGCCGCTGCAACCAGAATTACAAGGACGATCAAAGAAGCTCTACATGCGGCTTCTACGATCGTCCCAACCACAGGAAGACGGGAAGAACTGCCGCGAGAGATATGTGTGCAGCTCAAACGCAAAAGAGCTTTGAGAAAACTCTGGGCGCGTACTCGCTGCCCTAGACTGAAGACACAATTAAACACCTTAACGGATGAACTGTCGGTTGCAGTCCGGGCCCACCGTGGAGAGGCCTGGGAGCGGCGCATATCGAAAGCAGGGGAGGAAGATGCGTCGCTCTACAAACTGAACCGACAGTTAACAAAAACCAGACCCCCCGTTTGCCCGCTGACCAACAACGCGGGCGAACGTTGTTACGAGGCCAAAGATAGAGCGGATATCCTAGCAGAGCACTTCGAGGAGCAATTTATGCCAAACCCAGCAAGTGCGGAGTTCATGGAACTTCATACCCGGAAGGAGAGCCGCGTACAGGAGTTCCTGTCGAAGCCCGCGCCACCGTTTGCAGGAGAGTGGTTTATATCCCCCGCCCTATTGCGGAGGACGGTAGCCCGCCTGCAACCGAGGAAGGCGCCGGGGCACGACGGGATAACCAACGCAGCACTCCGACAGCTGCCAAATAGAACACTTGTAGAGCTAGGTCGACTCTACAATGGTATACTGCGGACATCCCACTTCCCGGAGGACTGGAAAATCGGCAAGGTGATCGTTCTGCCGAAACCCGGGAAGGACAGGCGTAGAGCAGCCAGTTATAGGCCGATCACGCTGCTACCGCACTTAGCTAAACTGTGCGAAAGATTGCTGCTAAGAAGCTTCCGCCCGTGCGTACATCTTCGGGCGGAACAGCACGGATTCAGGAGGGGCCACTCTACAGCAACACAGCTGACCAGGGTGCTGCACTATCTGGCGGCCGAGTACAACCGCGGCCGCACATCGTTGGGCGTCTTTCTCGACATAGAGAAGGCGTTCGACAGAGTGTGGCACTCTGGATTACTTTACAAATTAGAAGCACAAACAAGTACCCCTCCTGCTATGTTGCGGCTAGTGGCGTCATTCCTAAGAGATAGGAAGTTCTACGTCTGTGTAGAGGACGCCGAGTCCGCAGCAAGACCAATTAGAGCCGGCGTACCGCAGGGCAGCTGTCTATCACCGATCCTGTACGCGGCTTACACCAATGACATCCCCACCCTGGCAGACCACCTGCGCGAATGGGAAGACGATGTTGAATTGGCACTGTATGCGGATGATAGTGCCTACTTCACATCGTCTAGAAGAGCCCACATAGCCACTGCCAGGATGCAGCGCCTGCTGGACCTGCTGCCACCATGGCTAGACGAGTGGAGGATGGCCGTCAATGTTGGTAAGACGACCGCTCTGCTCACTCGCCGCTACAGGAATCTTCCACCACCACTGACGCTCAGGGTCCAAGAGATCACCTATGAGAAGACAGTGACGTACCTGGGATGTAGGATTGACCGGATGTTGCGCATGACCGCGCACGTCGATAACGCCGTCCGCAACGCCAGATGTGCGCGGGCGGCGCTCCGTCCGGTCCTAACTGCAAACCTCCCACTGAAAACAAAAATAAAAATATATAAGACCTACATAAGATCGAGGTTTACTCACGCTGCGCCGGCCTGGTACGCGCTCCTGAGCGATCATCAGAAGCGGCGATTGCAGGTCCAGCAAAATTTGACATTACGGACCATCGTCGGTGCAGGTCGCTACGTCCGGAATGACGTCATCGCGGCCAACCTTAAGATGGAGACAGTCGAGAAATTCGTGGCCCGATTAGCGCGCGGTATGTTTAACCGCGCTGATAACGGGCCACACGAACACCTACGGAATTTTGCGCCTCTACATGCTCGACCACCGGACGGGCGACCTCTGCCAAGAGAACTCCTCTCTATAGCGATTAGAGAGTCGAGTCAAACCCTCAATGCCGCAGACAGGCCAACCTAGACGCCTGGCCGGACTAACAACCGGCCACATTTGACTACCATCATGCCACGTTCTTACAAACGGAGGCTATATCACCTATATACGACCACATGAAGAAAAATTCATGAAGAACTAACTTTGACTACAGCGACCGGGAAATCAAACCCGCGTCGCTGTTCCAAACCTACAATGCCATAACGGCTCCCACGACCGGTGCATAATGATGCACCGCGAGGAGATTCCGGGCAAAGGGGGACATGCCCCGAGGCCCGAGACCTGCTGTGTGCATAGGCATACACGCAGACGATTACGTAGCACCTTTAACGCTGCTGTCCTTTGCCGGTGTGTGTAAATAAGATGGTACAGCGCCATCTACCGAAATTCATAACAACACAGCAATTAACTTAAATAAAACGAATGAATTTAAGACAGAAACCTTTTATTAAACTTCTTTATAGTTTTATTATTTTAAATTGACTTTAGTAATATAGAAGAGAAACTGGTTCATAGTTGTATAAAGCAAAAATCCTCAACTCTCATTACCATAACAATTTAATTAATCATACCCCACCCGTCGTCACAGGCTATACAATAACTAACTTCATACTATTGTTCTGCGTCTAAAGAACTGCTTACATCTCTGGCTGGGTGACGTCACTTGTGTGTCGAAAATTCAACCTTCTTGCTCTACTCATAAGGAAACAAGTAAACGCTATAAAAACATTGTTGTAATTATCGCGATCTACGATTGCTGCTTTTGTGTGAATTGCGTCATATTATTATTGGTGTTCAGTGGTGGGGGAAAGATTCCATCACAATATTATTTACGTACTGCGATCGTCAATCCGTCTGCCAACTATGATGAAAAAGACAAATCCTGGTTACAACGGAAGAGGCCCATGTACAGTTCTGAACTTTTACGGATAGAAGGGAAAAAAGATTATTGTCATTGTAAAAAAGAAAAAAGCCTCACACCCTCTTACAGTAGCGGAATCCACAAAACACGGCTATAAGCCACGTCCATAAATCGATGCTCATTTCATCTGGTCATAACTGTCTAGAACTGTAAAAGTCTCCTAACTAACAGACAAATATCACCGAGAAACGATGTTTATTTAGAAGGGGTTGCCCTATATTGCCACTGGAGAACCTTTCTTGCCCACCGGTATATCTTGTCAGTTCTTTGGGTTATATGGCCACTGCCACTTCAATTTGGCCTATGTTTACTTTTGTACATACATACATACATATAATCACGCCTCTTTCCCGTAGGGGTAGGCAGAGACCACTTCTTTCCACTTGCTACGATCCTTACATACTTGTATCGCTTCGTCCACTTTGTCTATTTTTGTTCTGGTGCAAATATCAAAGTTACTGATACCGAACTAATTCTCTAGAATATACTATAACTTCATTCGCCTTAAGCTAAATTCTCTTCTAATTGTATATTTGATTATTGTGTCCGACAGAATTGATGCGTTGATATTGCAATTAAGTCCACTTGCTAAGTGCGGTACCTACCATGAGTGACACGATATTTTTTTTCAACTTGAGAGGGACTAATGATGCTTGATGATATTTATTTTTACTTGTAAGCTTGTTATTCGTGGTAGAGCCATGCTGCAGCTATATTTCTGGTATAGTTGTAACACGAATGAGTCGGCTCGACTGGGGAAGGACCACGCCCTCACAGAATACCAGCGAAAAATAGCAGCTTAATGCTGCTGTGTTTCGTATGGTGAGTGTAGAGAACCGGAGACCCTTTTTACTGGAAACGAATCAAGAATCAAGAATCATTTATTTGCATAAAACACGGTAAATAAGTTGTTACATCAAATAAAAGATCAACATGTTTTGTCCTGTTAGGACGTGCAAATATTTAAGTATATGATCAATTGAATTTAAATTAGTTATTATTTAAACAGTATCATTATTATTATTATAGTATTCGTATTTAAAATCATAATTCATTACAAACAGATTGAATTAAATTAAATTGAATTAAAATTAGTTATTATTTAAACAGTATAATTATTTTTATTATTACTGGAAACGAATCAAGAATCATTTATTTGCATAAAACACGTTAAATAAGTTGTTACATCAAATAAAAGATCAACATGTTTTGTCCTGTTAGGACGTGCAAATATTTAAGTATATGATCAATTGAATTTAAATTAGTTATTATTTAAACAGTATAATTATTATTATTATAGTATTCATATTTAAAATCATAATTCATTACAAACAGATTGAATTAAATTAAATTGAATTAAAATTAGTTATTATTTAAACAGTACAATTATTTTTATTATTATACTAGTCATATTTAAAATCATAATACATTACAAACATTATATTCATGGTCAAGTGAATTTATTTGTAAATACGAGGCATTCCATCTTAGTCCTCACGGGTGACAACGCATCTGCATTTTGATTCGTAATCGAGGATAAATGTAGATGTCTATGGGTCACAGCAACCACTTACAATCAGGTGGACTGTGTGTTCGTTTGTCACCCTTATCCTATAAAAAAAAAGTTTATGACCTTAAACGCCACCCGGTGGTAAGTGGCAATGTGGCACTAGATGGTAAATTGCACTAAATATTTTTTGTTTTTCCCGGCTAATGTCTTTGTCTCTTACCTGTGAATTGTCATGTAGAAGCTATTATAGTATATTTGAAATATTTTATACGTAGTGACCTAGATTTCACTAGTCAATTGTCATGTAGAAGTTATTATAATATATTTGAAATATTTTATACGTAGCGACATTTCTATCTAGAATAGAGCGTAAATTTTGGGTTATTGTTAAAAATTAAAAATTGTAATTGGCTAAAGTCTGTTGTATAAAATTGATATTTTAGCTTAGTTTTAAAAAGTTGTATCACTATTCATTACTTTATTTTAACCGCTTTTTTGTGACACTAACCTATTGAAACTGACGTTGGCTATAAACCTTTGAGTAACGCGGGCAGCGCGTGCGAACCGGAGGTTACTAGCTCACACTACGTAGATCAGACTAAAAATTTATATTCAAAAACTGAAGATAGCCCCAGTAAACTCTGACATCAGGACGTTGAACACTGTCGCTCACCGAGAGCTCGAAAGTACACAAATCTTCGTTAAATAATAGTAATATATAATAGTTTCGGGTGATTTACAGCACCCATGGTCACGGGGGACTCAGTTGATTGACGTCCCGATGTCAGAGTTAAACCGGAGTACCTTCAGCTTTTTTAATTATTAATTTTGGTCCGATCAACGCAGCATGAATTTACAGTGTCTTGAAGTCTCGCAGTAGTATGCTTGGGTTTAGTTTTAAATTTATTAATTACAGGATCCCAAGCAGGTGGTAGTACAAAGCCCCGCTCTCTATTGAAATGAGGATGTTTTTAATATTTTAGTATTGTTACATAGTATTTATTATTATTTAGTAGATTTTCCGAAGCACAACGTTAAAGAAACTCAGGGAGATTCCTGTTTCAAGTAATCAAGTATTATAACGGATTGGTATTTTAAATATTCTGCATTAAAAAATAAATAGATTATCGTCTTATGAGGAATAGCAAATCAAAGATTTAGACATTTTGCAAGTGCAAAAGAAAGGCAATTAATAATAATAGCAGAGCAAGTAGTGGAATAGATAACTGGTATTTTTTATTTACATATCTCTTTTTTCTATATCTACACTAGCATTTTCTCTTGTATAATGTTTGCGATTTACATATATAATTTGCACTTGAACACACATTCTGGATATGTGTTCCAGTGCAAATTATAGCATTATAGGAGTAATAATTTGTAAGCTATACAAACATTTGTTCCGTACGGGAGTCGAACCTCGTCCCGCAGTGCTGAAGCTAATTACTTAGCAACTGCGGTACAAAGCCTTCAAAGAAATAACATGTTACACCTAACAAAATAAACTCTGTGTAATGAACCCGTTTGGGAAGATAATAGTCTATATACCTATAAAAGATAATAGTCTAGAAGATAATAGTCTATATATATATATATAGTCTAGATAATACCTATGTCTACTTCTAAGCAGATAAGAGAGGCTCCTGTAATAATTACATGTTGTAAGGCATTCCATCTTAGTCCTCAGAAAAGGCAACGTATATGTAACCTTCTTGTTTGCAATCAGTTGTAAGTTTCTGTGGGCAACGGTAGCTGACTTTGACAGTCTGATATTGCAAAAAAAACTCCCATTGTAACCGAGAACACTAAAATGCGAAAAGTGAATTAAAAGACGAACCATGTTGATCAGATAATCGTGGCGTGTTAACCGCACCGTTTCCTCGCGTCTCGCACATCTCCCTAAAGACCGTTCCCCCCAACGCCTCCCCACCCCTTACTGTACATCACCTCATTTGAATTTCTAACTAGGAAACCTCCATGCAATTATTGGATTAATGTAAATTACGCAGTCTACAGCTCCACGGTGCACTATCAGGGACAGGGTTTAATTAGAATCCGGTTAAGTCCAATAACAGTGAGGTACTAACGAATAAATAAGTGTGCGAAAGAATGTAATTTTCGATGGACCATGAAACGATTGCACTTACCCCTATTTATACATTTTGTATATAATAAGGGTGACAAGCGAACACATAATCCACCTAATGGTAAGTAGATGCTGTGGCCCACAGACATCTACATTTATCCTCGATTAAGAATCACAATGCAGATGCTTTGTCACCCCAGAGGAGTAAATTGGAATGCCTCGTTTCCAGTGAAAAGAGTTTCCGGTTCTCTACACTCACCATACGAAACACAGCAGCATTACGCTGCTATTTTATGCTGGTATTCTTTGAGAGTATGCTCCTTAACCGGTCGAGTCGACCCCATTCGTGCTACAACTATAATATCGCTGCAGCGTGACTCTACCACGTTTGATTACATGATCATTTACATAAACATTTACGATACATTTAGATTTAGTTAATCTAGACTTTCTCACTAGCATAATTTTTAAGAGTGGGCCAAGAGAAACTGATGACGATTAACCATACATAATAACTTATTAAGCAAAATGTTTATTATTTGTATTTTACTAGTAATTTTAAAACATGCTTCAAAGAGTGACAACGTTTTTTACTTGTGATTTCCGGCTATCCATTTTATTAATGGAATATAAACGCATCTGTGATCTTACAGCCTAGGCTGACGTGAATCTTGTTTTCAAAACCTTTTTACATAAAATAGTGACTTTAATACCATCACAGCACTATTTTCATCGTTTACTATATAAGTGATAGGTATAGTTCACATGGGCAGACATTTATCACAATTTTCGTATTAAAATCCACTTTCACATTTCACCAGAAGCAGCGATCTATTTGCGGTTAATTTCCCGCCAAAAATATTTATGTCGACCTTTGGTATATCATAAACAAGTGGTAAAATTAAAAATTTTGTGCTACCGACTTCAATATAAATTATTTAAGATAACTCAAAAACTACTTGGCAGATCTTGATCAAATTTATATGAGACCACATGAGAACCACCAGCTTTCAAATAAAAAAAGAATGATCACAATCGGTTCACCTAAAAAAAGTCTTGAGGTAACACACATAAAAAAATACCCTCCTCTTTTTTGGAAGTCGGTTGAAAACAACTTTCAATAGTAACATAAATTTTAAAATAATGTTTTAAATAATAATAAATTTTATAGTTGTAATGCATGTTTAATGGATATTAAGATGTTTCCAACAAAATATTAGTTATGAAAGCTTAATTCATATAAATAGTTATGTTTAATCGTCAAATGATTGCTAACTAAATTAAATAAAAAAATATAATCCACATAATCTACAGATACATTCACATACAGATAAACTGAATTAAAGATAATAAAAAAACAAATGCCAATTGCCCGACCGGTCTTTTTCTTATTATGCTAATAACTTGTCACTTTTAATTAAAAATGTGTTCCCAAAGAAGAAAAAATCGAGATAGCATGTATAAGCTGATTACGCCTAAAGAACGCGTATTTGTATATCACAAATTCCGGTTTAATGCATTATGCAGTTATCGTAGATGTAAATATTTATTTAAATAGCAAAATAACAGTCTTAAAATAGAGTATTCGACCAGTACGGGTGACTCTTGTATGACTACACAAGAATCACCCGAAAAGACTGACTCTTGTATAGTCATAGAGAAGATAACAAGTGTCAATGACCCTTAAACAATATACCCACAAGAGGCTGACTCTATAAACCCCTAAACAAAGTTGTGGCGCGCGGCGACGAGAAACAAAACCTCGGAATAGCCCGCCGTGACCTCGAAAACGCACGTAGGTGAAAGCCCTCGGGGTTCACGTAGGGGAACAAAAAAATCTGTGGGCCCCCCCCCAAGGAGCGGGGGCGCGCCCGCCCATGAATGAGCGAAGGAGGCACGCGTCCTTGGAGCAAAAAAGTCACGTGACCCAGCTCAACAGGTGGCGCCGTAAGCGTCCTTACCGCTTTTGGCGCAGAGGAAAAAACAACACGTGTTCCATATTCGAATTCTTTGCTTTACGCTTCAATATCAATTATTCGTTAGGTATTTTTTTTTGTGTTACTAGTCTTGTTTACGAATGTGTTTTTGCTTAAGTAGCTTAGAGAGCCCAAGTGAATTAGCCTTAATAATAAAAATAAATGTACGTATATATACATTACAAAGTTTCTTAAAATTAAAAAAAAATATCCCATAATATTTCTTAGCATAGACAGGTAATATTAATACAAACAGAGTTAAAGTTTTTTTTTTCGTAGGAGAGCATAGCTTAATATTATGGGATATTTTTTAATTGTTAAGAAACTTTGTAATGTAGAACCCAAACAATCAATCGGCAAATTGCAATAAGTTGCAAAATGTGACCCATTGAAAACATTGCAGAAAATAAACATAGGTGTGTTCAATTGTCTACAAAGTGTTCAAGCAAAGTCCGCATAAAACATCAATAGCATTGAAAAGTCCCGTACGTCCGACAAGTTTGCTCTCAACCGAGCACCTTGCTCCGCGAGCGTCCTTTATGAATGGCGCTCTCCCTCAGCCCCGCTTAACACAAATGTCACGACGCCCCGACGAGCCGGAAAACTCTCTTTTCTCCCTGAACTAACTATCTAGACTCTTACACAAAAATAAACCTTAAATGCCAAACAATAAAGTTCAAGCTGTTGAAACTGATCGGAGAAAATTCAAGGAATTTTCTGCTCAACCGCGACAGTCAATTTTAAAGCGTACACAAACGGTTTAGAGAAGTTTTTTGATTGGTTTAACGCTTAAACCGAGGCACGAAATCTTCCAGTCTCCTGCGGCAAATTGTTTCCTCGCGCGGCGTGTTTGTATTTTATTATACATTTTTATTTCTCGATAACATTAGCTTAACCGACTTTTCATTGCCTCCGCTAGGGCTGCCGGCAGCCTGTTAGCTGGTTTTAATGCGAGTAAACGCGCTTTATGAGCATTTTGTTTACCGCACTTAGTGCAACGCCCGCGTTGGCTCATTGATCGCGGTTGTTATTGTTGCATTGCCTTATTGAAGTGGATACTTTTTAACAAACGATAATTTTAATGGCTACATTAATTAGGATTTTATGTTGAGTTTTGCTTTACCTCACCTTTAAGAGCACATATCTATGCATTAAATGTATTGTATTAGAATGTTATGTGTGTATTTACAATTTTATTGCCTTTGCGGCCGTCTATTGAAATGAAACTAACCTAGGTTGCATTATATTTCATTACAACCTGTCAAAAGTCCACTGCTGAATATGGGTCTTGCCCATCAGTTGCTTTATAGGGAGGATATTTACTATAGTTGCCACGTTTGGCAGGCGAGTTTGGATTTTTTTATAGAATTAGGGTGACAAACGAGCACACAGTCCACCTAATGTTAAGTGGTTGCTGTGGCCCATAGACATCTACATCTATGTTTGCTTTTTTTGTTTTTTTTTTATAAGATAAAGGTGACAAACGAGCACACAGTCCACCTGATGGTAAGTGGTAGCTGCGGCCCATAGACATCTACATCTATCCTCCTTTGCGAATCAAAATGCAGATGCGTTGTCACCCGTGAGGACTAAGATGGAATGCCTCATTTCCAGTAAAAAGGGCCTCCGGCCACCTGCACTCACCAAGCGAAATACAGAGGTAAACCTCTACTTCACGCTGGTATTCTGTGATGTCGTGGTACCACCCCGGTTCGAGCCGGCCCATCCGTGCGACAGTAAAAGCTGCCGCGTGGCTCTACCACTATTAAAAATTGGTTGTGAATTAAAATACAGATGCGTTGACAGCCGCGAGGACTAAGACAGAATGCCTCTTTTCCAGTAAAACAGGTATCCGAGATCGAGTATATACTCACCATACGAAACACAGCAGCATTAAGCTGCCATTTTACGCTGTTATTCTGTGAGAGCGGGGTCCTTCCCCGGTCGAGCCGACCCATTCGTGCTACAACTATACTATTAATATAGCTGCAGCATGGCTCTACCACGTACAAAATGGTAATCGCAGTTTTTTATTTTTTTATTTATTATAAGAAAGACGCTGCTGCCCATCCTCTGGGTTGTTTCCCTATATCGCCTCTTTGATACCCACGGGACGACATAGGGATATTCTTACACCGCCATGGCGATATACAATTTTGACTGCATAATATTTAATTTGGGATAGTTTGATGAGTTATGTCTATACGGTTTCTTTATTATGATGTGTTTTTGTCTTCAATTCACACAAAGGAAGTTAAAAATGTCAAAGTTATTGTATCTAAATATTATGGATTTGCATAAAGTTACACCTGATTCTATTATTTAGCAAACGAAATTGTTGGCACAACTAGTAACCAGTGTAAGTTATCCCTTAGTCTATTAGAGATTTTTCCTACAGTTAATTTATCCTTATAAAATTACAACGGTTGTCAACAACGGCATCCACGACTTTTTCACTTAGAAATGAGGTGAAATATTTGACAGATTACGTAGCGGGGGAAGTTAATTAGAAGTTGGTGACACAAGTAGTTTCCAGTATAAGTCATTATAATGATATATATCTCTCAGAATTTTGAGGACTATTAAATTATAACGTTGTACGTAACAAATTTTTTGATGTCATAGTACTCATGCACCGATATTTTAACAAAATATTTGTTCTAAATATAGCTTATGGGTACCGAAATAGTCTGGTAAATTAATATTTTCTACAAGAGAATATCATATTACAAATATCGGTACTATTTCCGCCGTAAAATTTCGTAGTATCATTCTAAAGTGTTTTTGCAAAACCCTAACGAAGCGAACACATAGACAAATGTGAAGCATCAAAGCGGAACAACCCTAAGAAAAGGATCAACGACAAAAACATTGGGCGCGAACAAATATGTGCTCTGCCGACCCGGGCCAGTAACACCACCGCCGACCCAACTCAGATCAACTCAGATATCGATAAGATTAAATCCAGGTTAAGGAATGTTATGTTTGTGTAAATTTTCTTTATTTTAAACTTTAATATAAAATTATTTCATCGTATGTTATATTCGTAAGAAATGTAACTGAAGTTGGGATTAATTTAGAAGAGGTTTTAGTTTTTAGAATGCGTTCACATAGACAATGTCTTGAAGTTGAACTTTACGAATGCTCTATCAAAAACTTTACTTAAAATAATTTTTGTTTTATTTGGTTAAGTTAGTTTGTCGTACAATTTCGAAAGACTAGCTAGCACACTTACTTGCTGCTATCAACGTGAACTATGTACTAGAAGGCAGTACTTCCAACATTACATTACAGTACTTCACTGTCCTAATTAAATCTGAGGCTAAACCAACGTTAATTCCACTGGCTCTCCGCTTCGGACCCTCAGTGGAATCCTTTTGCATTTCCCTCTCAGCACTTTTCAACTGAGTTTATTTTTTATTTACTTTCGGCGCGAACGTTAGACGCCTCGGGCGCCACTTGGAGCGCCATGTTCTTTATTTGGAGGGCGAGTTCTCATACTTGATGTTTATTACGATTTTCTAATTCTCGTGTTTCAGGTAACGATGAGCGGTCCACGATATTGCAAATGAGCCAATTATATCTTTTTCATTTATAATTCAATCTTTTACATAGAACTTCAATAGCATTTGACTTGAAATCATAGCAAATATAACTTGCGACACTAATAATTAAAACTTAATAATTTATCTTTACGTAAATAAATACGCAAATGAAAGCCGTCTTCAAGGCAAGCACTGTTTAACGCAAAAGGTTATCTCGAATTGATATTAAGCCTTGCATGTCTCTAGTCCAGTTCCTCATCCAAAATCGATAGCGAGCCCCCCGGGGGGGCCCCCCTGTTGTTATAGAGGAGGTCGGCCGCTCCTAATTCGTACCCCCACACGTATGCCGATCTTTGTCGTCTGGAACTACAGACTATCAGGTGTTAAGCAAGAAAGCACGGATAAGGCATTTTTAATGCACCAGCATACATTTCTAAACACGATTCTTTATTATCTACTCACAGTTATTAACAAGTTTGCCAATGCTAAAATTTATAGAACGAAAATAAGTCTATGTGCGTCGAAATTGTATTTGAATTTCGAATGTTTCGTAGTCAAAAAGTGTTTTTTATAATTACGGATTTATAACAATTTAAAAAAATAGTGGATAGATTTAAACGTATTTTATCTTTAGAAAACAAAATCTTTTATGACTTTTTCGTTATATATGACGACGTAATTAACTTTTACATTTATTTACTTTAGAATATAGTCAGGGTTTGACATCTATAAGCCTTAGGTTTAGAGTTTTCAAGCTATATGGACGGTGCACGGTTACTTTTTTTATAAGAAAAGGGTGACAAACGAGCACACAGTCCACCTGATGGTAAGCGGTTGCCGCGGCTCATTGACATCAACATCTATTCTCGAATACGAATCAAAATGCAGATGCGTTGTCAGCCGTGAGGACTAAGATGTAATGCCTCGTTTCCATTAAAAAGGGTCTCCGGTTCTCTACACTGAGCATACGAAACACAGCAGCGTTAAGCTGCTATTTTACGCTGGTATTGTGTGAGAGCGTGGTCCTTACCCGGCTGAGCTTACCCATTCGTGCTACAACTATACCTTCTTCTAATATACAAAAAAATAAAAAGAATAAGAGCTCCGCGCAAAAAAATCCATGAAATCCAATCGTAATAAATTACACGCGGGTGAAGTCGCGGGGAACAGCTAGTTTTTAATAAAAATTACCTTATAAATATAATAATTAAATAATTCAATATTTTCGATAGGATTATTAAGTCCGCTCATAGCAGCCCGTTATTTAAATGTCACTGCAATAAAAATGAAATAAATAAATATAATAAAATTAAAAAAAAACACTCATTACTACCACATTCATTAGAAGTTATGTCCTAAATAAAAAAGCAACGCGATATTATGTGCATATGAAATATACGCTAGTGTTGGTGGGAGAATATCGTCAGTCGTGTACAATAGCGCCGTCTTTACAATATCAGCAGCGGCGTAAAGCCGAGGCCGCTCCCGCTCGGGTCGGCTAGCATTCGAAACTACGACCTCAAAAACTTATTACAATCCACCCTACCCATCTCATTATCTCTAGCCATAGTTCAGAATCGATACTAACACGCACACAGGCGCACGCACAAAACTATCACAACACCACCCACACGAGCGCATCTAAAAGTCTACGCTTACTCGTAACCAGCGCGTCAACTTAAAACTTAATTATAATTAATTAATTCCAATTGCTCGCCATTCCTTTCACTCCAATCACATCTTAGGTATGTTCGTCTCTGTCCAACATAGAGGGTAGGAACGCAGTATTGTGTTTTCGGAGACCTTTTATCGCGGAGGCATTTCACGAAGTGGAGAGTTCGTCGGTTCGATTCCTTTCGAATTTTATTAGCACTTCAGTTTTAATTGGAGCTCTATTGATTGCGTTTTTTTTTGCATATTTCGATACGAGTTAATATTAAAATTTAAGCATTAAGGTTGATATGGTTATAATAATAAATTAGTAAATTTTGTTCGTAGATACATATATTAAAAAATAATATATATCAATGACTTTTTGGTTTGGTTTGGTTATCACTGATCATACATTGACTGTATGATCAGTGATAACCGATAGTTAATTGTAAGTGTAAATCACCCCAAAAATACGTACCTACCTAATACAGGAAAGAAAAAGCAGGTAAAAAAAAAGAAGGTAGCAGTGAAAACATGTTTTATTTGCGTTCACTGTTGTTTAGGTTGTCCCTTAGTTTACTAGAAATGAGATTCTTCCTACATTTAATTTATCCCTACAAAAATACAAAGGTAGTCAATGACGGCATCCACGACTTATTCTGCCGCCAGGACGGCACCACTTAGAAATGCGGTGAAATATTTGACAGTTTTCATAGCGCGTAAGTTAATTAGTTCGTTTAATGTTTCTTTATATAATACTAGCAATCCCCCCCGGCTTCGCACAGGTGATTTCTGGATCTTGACTACAGTGCCACCAGTGGCGTAGCGTGCCTTCGAGGGGCCCTGTATCAAAATTTGTTGGGGGGCCCCAATGAAGAGTAAAGATTTCATAAAAGGAACAAAAACGCTTGCATTGAATTCAAATTATTATATATTGATTTTAAGTTATTCATCATCATCGTTACAGCCCTTCATAAGTCCAAGGAATGAAAAAACGAATAAAGGAATAAAAAACATATACATAAAAATGGTCTTCAGTTCTCTATGTACACATAAATTATCGTCAATTATCACGACAACGGCAAAAGTACTAATTCCACTAGTTCATCATCATCATCATCATCATAACAGCCCTTCATAAGTCCATTAAAGAGCATAGGCCTCACCCAAGGAATGCCACAAAGCACGGTCCTGAACCACCTGCATCCATCGACTTCCTGCATGTCTTACCAGGTCGTCACTCCATATAGTGGGGGGACGCCCTACACTTCATCCGCCGGTACGAGGCCGCCACTCGAGAACCTTTTTCCCTATCGGTTGCCGGTTCTTCGAGCTATATGTCCGGCCCATGGCCACTTCAGCTTACTAATTCGTTGGGCCATGTCGGTGACTCTGGTTCTACTGCGCATATCCTCATTTCTAAGTTTATCACGCAGAGAAACTCCGAGCATAGCCCTCTCCATAGCTCGCTGAGCAACCTTGAGCTTCCTCATCCGGCCAGCAGTGAAGGACCACGTCTCAGTTCCGTATGTCATCACTGGCAACACGCACTGGTTGCACAATTTCGTTTTCAAGTTTTGAGGTATACCTGACTAGAAGATGTGCCGTTATTTCCCGAACGCTACCCAGTCGAGTCGAATCCCTCGATTGACCTCTCGGTCGAAGTTGGACTTACTTAGTCGGACTATTTGTCCCAGGTAAACATAAACGTCAACAACTTCGAGCTTAGAGCTACCAACAACTACCGACATAGGTGTGACATGGACATTAAACATGATCTTTGTTTTGTCCATGTTCATCTTAAGACCTATCCGTTGGGAAAAACTATTGAGGTCATTAAGCATAGTGCTTAGGTCCTCCAGCGATTCTGCCATAAGGACTATATCGTCGGCAAATCGAAGGTGAGTGATGTACTCGCCATTGATGTTAACACCGTATCCTTACCAGTCCAGAAGCTTGAAAACGTCTTCCAATGCAGCGGTGAAGAGTATCGGGGATATAACGTCACCCTGTCTTGCACCTCTCTGCAATTGGATAGGTTTCGTACTCTGGTTCTGTACTCGGATAGCCATCGTAGCCCTACTGTACAAGCACTTCAGCACTTCGATATACCGACAGTCAACTTGGCATCGCTGAAGGGACTGCAGCACCGCCCGAATTTCGACGTAATTTTGATTGAAAGTCTTTGGGCTTTCTCATAGTCCACATACGCCAGAAATAGTGGTAAATTGTACTCCTCGGACTTCTGTACAATTTGCCGAAGGGTATGTATGTGGTATATGGTGCTAAAGCCTTTTTGGAAACCGGCTTGTTCGGGAGTAATGACTCTCGAAAACAGCATGTAGACGCGGCTCAAAAGGGAACTCGGTCTGTAGTTCTTCAAGAGAGCGTTGTCACCTTTCCGGAGTAGTGCCACCATGGAGGACGGAATTAAAGAGCTTCTGAAGGACATCAAGTATCGGTTTTCCACCCGCTTTCAGAAGCTCCACTGTAATTCCATCCAGCCTGGGATCTTGCCGTTTTTAAGATGCTGGAGAGCCATTCTAATCTCGCTCAGACTGACGTCCGAGATATCATCGGAATAGTGTCGGATAAGACTCGCTCTTGGATCGTTACTCACACTTACGTGTGGCTCCAACGATGATGTGTACAGCTGCCAATAGAACCTCTCAATCTCACTCAAAACCTCAGGTGTCCCGGAAACGACGCTGCCATACTCGGTCTTCAGCTTCGACAGTTGGCTCTTTCTGGCAGACAGATCTCTTGCAAAGACTTGGGAGCCCTGGTTCTGCTCGATCTTTTCTTTAATACGAGCAGAATTAAAGTTGCACAAGTCCCGCCGCATGCATTTGGAGATCTGTATGTTCAGTTGCCTGTACGCTGTCAAATCTACTGAAGACTGCAGCTATATACCCCGTCTAAAAGCCATTGAGATTAGAGTGTGATCGGAGACTTTTTGTTTCTTCTGCGGCGGGTCTTGCAAAACTTAGCTCAGACCGCATGGACAGTTTCCACGAGCTTGTCATTCATATCGTCCATTGTATTGCAATCTTCTAGGCACTGAAAACGGTTTCGTAGCTCGAGCTGAAAGGTTTCTGGACTTTGGATTAGAGCACGAGAAGGACGGAGCGTTGACTTCATTAGACGTGACTTCTCCAACTTAACGTTTAGGTTCAGTGTGCCTCTCACCATTCGGTGATCGCTGCCGGTTTTCACCCTCGCGATCACTGAGACATCACTGAATAGTTGTCGTCTGGTCGTCATAATAAAGTTAATCTCATTTTTTGTCGAACCGTCGTGGCTCGACCAGGTCCACTTCCTGTGGGGCCGCTTCTGGAAGAAAGAGTTCATCATAAAGAGTCCTTCTTTCTCCATGAAGTTCGCCAGCTGCTGGCCCTTTGGGTTCCGTTGCCCTATTCCGAATTTCCCTACTTTCAGCTCACCGTTCTCTCTTGTGCCTAGTTTTGCGTTGAAGTCTCCCATTAACACCGTATAGTGGGTTTTGGAGGAATGCATTGTTCTAGAGATATCCTCATACATTTCTTCCACCTCCTCATCGGCGTGTACCGAGGTTGATGCGTAAACCTGTATAACCTTCAGCGATTACCGTTCGGTGATTCTGAGTATAAGGTCCGCAACCCTCGTCGACACACTCCCAATCTTTACAACGTTGTTAACGAGAGACTTGTGGACGATAAATCCGACACCTCCTTGGGACAGATGGTCGCCCTCCTGGTGATAGAACAAATTGCCGGATTCGAGGATTACCGTGACCTCCCCCTCTCTTCAGACTTCGGATAATCCTATGACATTCCAGTGCAACTTGTCTATCTCTTCTTCTAGCTCCAGGACCTTCTCGTCAGTCCTCAGGGTGCGTGCGTTATAAGTTGCCATGTCGAGTCGTCGTAGGTGGCAACAGAACCTCCACCGGAGACTCTTAGCACCCCCTGCCTCGCTGTTACCATGGTCGCCACCTTAGCCAGGAATAGCGGGGCTGCCGGGGACTGGGGGCCATCTCTTCGTTACTTTCATGGGGGTATATTGCCATAGTTGCCACGCTTGGCGAGCGGGTTGGCAAGCGCAGTTTTTTTATTGTTGTTTTGCTGTTATCAGAAAGATGCTGCTGCCCATCCTCTGCCTCAGTTTCCGTCTGTCGCCTTTTACGACACCCACGGGAAGATATGGGGTTGTGAGTATTCTTACCCGCCACTACACGGGCTTATGAGTTATTACTTACAATAAATACTCCTAGGAACTAAGCTAGCCAAACAATTTAATTTTCGTGCCTTTTGTTCGGCGAACATAGCTGAAGACGATTTCAGTTTTACTAAATTCTTTACTTCTTTAGAGAATAGTGATAGCCTTTCCTGTCCCATTAGAAGTCCTTGGAGTTTTTGCTTACACACGTTGGGGGCCCCTGTAGCCCGGGGGCCCCGTATCATTGATACGGCTGATACGGCGGTAGCTACGCCCCTGAGTGCCACCTACCGGGTCCAATTGTAAATCTTAACCATCCAGGGACCCACTTAAACGCACACAAAAATTCCATCAAAATCGTTCGAGCCATTTTCGAGTTTAGTCGAGTCTAACGGACAGCAATTGATTTTTATATATAGATAAGATTAGTTATATTTTATATTAATTAGAATAGAAATGGTTAAACGAAACAACGGATATCTCTAAAAAAAAGAAACAGTAAAAAAAGAGCTAAAAATGTGCAAAAACTTAAAAAGCAAACCACTGAGGCATTGCTTTATGTATTTACGCACTCTAGAAAACAATTAACTTCTTTTTAATTGCAACTTCTCAATTATATTGTGTGTGTGTGTCTGTGTGTATAAGTTCACCTCACTCCCAACTAGCGACATCTGGTAACCGTAAAATTATTAACCTCGTTGTTCGAGCTATTTATTATCACAATCTAACTGCTACAACCATAATATAGCAGCTATATTATGGTTGTAGCACGAATGGGTCGGCTCGACTGGGGAAGAACCACGCTCTCACAGAATACCAGCGTAAAATAGTAGCTTAACACTGCTGTGTTTCGTATGGTGAGTGTAGAGAAGCGGAGATCCTTTTTACTGGAAACGAGGCATTACATCTTAGTCCTCACGGGTGACAACGCATCTACATTTTGATTCGTAATCGAGAATAGATGTAGATGTCTATGGGCCGCAGCAACCACTTACCATCAGGTGGACTGTGTACTCGCTTGTCACCCAATCCTATATAAAAAAAGATACTAATTATTAGGCGCGGCTTATTGCGAAACATTGTTTAAAATTTTGGAGACTACAAACAACTCACAAATTATTTTCTTGGTAGAGCCATTCAACTTGTGTGTTGAAATAGCAGCGTATAGTAATAATATAATATCTATAATAAATAACATAATAATATAATAATAACTGGAGCATAAATATGTTGACTCAACAGGGGAACAAAATTAATCAACAGCATAATGCTGCTGTTTCTTACGTGGTGATATAAACCGGATAACTTTTTTACTGTATTTTGATTGAGAAAGTGGACTACTTGTTCATTATTCACACTTACTGCTATTAAAACATGTTTATATGTGTTTTAAATGCTATTATCTATACATCTATATCGATAGTGTCTGTTTATAATGTCAAAATAACAGCTTTTTACTAAATGCATATGGAAGTACATACGGTACTTATAACAAAAACACAATTTTCTGTCTGTCTGTCTTTCTGTCTGTCTGTATGTTTGTTCCGGCTAATCTCCGAAACGGCTGGACCAATTTCGACGGGACTTTCACTGGCAGATGCCTGATGTTATAAGGAGTAACTTAGGCTACTTATATTTTAGAAAAAGAATTAGGCTTTCCCGCAACATAATTAAAACCCTACACGCGGGCGAAGTCGCGGGAAACAGCTAATGTTTATTTAAACAAAGAATTGCTTCTACCAACCAGCTATACGAGATTTTAATTTATACATCAATTGCGAATTTAAAATCAAAGCAAAATGGCCCTTAGCCGAACGGATAATTTAATTGTAAGCATCGCTAGATCGAACGGTGACAAGTATCAATGAGGATGCGACTGTAGGCACCCCCCCCCCCCCCTTCACCGCGCTGTTCCCCGCAAATTTCACCCTCTCAAGAAGGGGTTACAAACACCCCTCATTACCATATTTCATTTACTCAACGAAATTATGCTAATTACTTATATTGCTTTGTGTAAAAAGGAAATTTATAAGGATTAAACTTACACTCCCCAACCACCCCGCTCGGTCCAAACCAGACGTAACTAGTTAGAGCAAGTTCACCAAATGAATTATTTAGGAGATGAGCCTTGTAAAAATCAAGCCTTCCGAGGGCTCCCGCGATCCGCGGACCGCTCGATTATAATCGTACTCAATTAAAATTCAAATTGGGGAATTTTTAATTTTGTTATTGATGAGCCTCTCCCGCGGTCCGATTGAATCAGCAGTTGTTAAAAAGTTTGAGAGAACTTCGGGCGGCGATTTCTGAACGCAAATCGCTTATTTATAATTACGGAGCTCTTAACTGAAATCACTCGATTATTGCTGGAGATATCCCTGGTGATGTTTAAGTTGTTTTAATTTATTAAATAGGCTCTTTGTTATCTCTATAAGATATTAGTGGGAGAATATCGTCAGTCGTGTACAATAGCGCCATCTTTACAATATTAGCAGCGGCGTAAAGCCGAGGCCGCGCGAGATAGAATGTTATCTCTGCCTCATTGGTCTAGTGGTTGTAGTAGTGCGACTGCTAATCATGAGGTCCGGGGTTCGAATTCCGGGTCGGGCCAAAAAATCAGTTATTGAATTTTTCCTTCAAGAAATTCTCAGTAGCTGCCCGGAGTCAGGAAGTTGGCGGAGTTTCACCCCCGTGCCTCGGAAAGCACGTAAAGCCGTTGGTCCTGCGCCTGATCTCCGGTCGTGTCGGTTTACCGTCCCATCGGGCTATGAGAGTGAGGGAATAAAGAGTGCACCTGTGCTTGCGCATACACTTGTGCACTATAACCCTATCCTGCGCAGGTGGCCAGTCTCAGTTGAGACTGGCCGCCGTGGCCGAAATTCGGTCTGGAGGACGTTATTATTATTATTAAGAATAAAAAACATGCGTAAGTGTCAATCGGTGAACACTCGGTTGGAACGAAGTTCCTTTCGTGGTATATTATTATTAATAAACGTATTATATTATTGATTATTTGTTTTATTTATTTTATTATTGATTGTTTTTTTTATTATATTTTGTATTTGACAAATAAATGAATTACTAGCGTCTATAAAATGAAGCGTCATTTAAAATAAAATAATATTTCTTTCATGGCAATACAAGAAAATATTGCGAGGGAGATGGATATTATTCCATCTCGCTTCCTTATATTTATTTATTCAACTCAACATTATAAGCTTTCAGTACTCTAGTATCTACCTTGGTCTACCAAATCGCGTATGTATAGCCGCCAAGGCCGTTTACACTACGTCAGAAGTGGTCGTGACGGAAAAATCTTACACGTTTTCTTGTCTAGTCCCTATCCGCCAAATTCGTACCGTCCGATAAGGAACTTCGTTCCAATAACAAAATTATGAAGAAAAAAAACAAACTCGACAGCAGTTTTAGGGTTAACAATTATATGGCGTGTGGTGGCGGTGAAAGAGAAATTAATCAACCCTTTCGTCCCGCGGGTGTTATAAGAGGCAACTGTGGAAAATGCCAGAAGAAATTTATGGCGGCAAAAATACAGACCAGAGTAGTGAGCGGTAGTATCGTCAAAGACGAGACTTTCGGTACTCCGATCGCCAATCTTAGTAAATCCTCCTCCAAACGTGACGATTAAAGCAACTTCGGCAGATGTCCAACTGTAGACTGTTACGGTATTATCATCATCATCACTACAGCCCTTCTCTAGTCCACTGCTGAAAATAGCCCCCCCCCCCCCCAAAGAATGCCACAAACAACGCTCCTGAGCCACCTGCATCCATCTACTTCCTGCAAAGAAACAAATATATTGACTAGATATCTGAAAAAAAAGTATTTTATGTCGTATAACTGACACCTCACCAACAACCTTTAAGGTCGTTGATGAGGTTGGTGGTTAATTGGTCATGCCATATTATGCTGATCTTAGGTTTGTAATTGACGCCGCGCAAATAACAATAGCATTGGAATTATTCCTTGGCATTATATCTTCTATATCAGATAGAAAAAGAAAAATGTATTATTAAAGATGTTGCAAAGTATTATTTGAAATCGGTGTGGAAAACATAGCTAAAGATACCTCTTGTGTACATAATGTCAACACACAGAGAAAATGAAAGAACAATAGATCCAATTCTCGCTGTGTAACAAAAATTAAATCTCGTAAAATTAATTATGTGTCAGTCGATGGGTATTATTATCTCGGCACACGAAATATAGCGCTCGAATTGAATTATAGTAATGAAATACCCCGTTGCTTTGGGCAAAGAGAGTGCCCCCGGCCGCTAGTTTCGCAACTTATCCCGGCTAAGGCGAGTCCTTATTTAAATGTAAATTAGGTTCATTTCACGAAATTAATGTCGTGGAGTCCCTCCCCCGTTGTAAGGTGACCATCTCGCACGCCGGTTTTGGCCCGAATAAATTATTTGCAATTTGTTTTAAATGAGTATATATATTTTGAAAGATTTAATGCCCGTAGCATTCAGTAACGGTACGTATTTGGTTTTTCCTTTGCCGATGATTGATTTCAATTGATTGAGACAGTGTTTTGTTTTTTTTTAATACATATATTAGCTATAATTTCATTATTTCGGTTAACATCACAAATAATTGACAGACGTGAAAAGTAGGTTTCTGTTAAACAAGTATTTCTTCTTCATCATCGGCCCTAACCATGCTGAATGGACACTGCTGGCTGTCACTGGTCTATAGGTATATTTTACGTTTGACGTAAACCAGACGGTCATATCCCCATCTATCGGCACTCATAAGAATTTTCTGCCATTTCCTTTTACGACTCCCATGGGTCAACATTGAGTCATCAGCTCAGACGCCGCCACCACAGCGTAATTAATGTAATATTTAAATGAATTCTAATAAACAGTTAATATCATTTGAGTAATATAAAAGGTAAACATTAATTTTACAGTCATGGAGCATTCAACGCTCCGAGTAATTCGGAGCTTGTTCTATAGATGCAGAGTCGTTCGGGAGCTTCGATACCGTGATTTAGACTTCCGTTGTTTGTTGGTATATTGACGCTATTGTAGCTCGACGACAGGGCCGCCACAATTGCATTTTATACAATATACAAACGTAACTACTAGAACTATAATAGAAGAATTATATAAAAAATAAATGTTTGCTCTTATTACGTCGTAACCTTAGTCTTTGTATGAATACGTAAGCAGTTTAAGCATTTTCAGTTTAAGCATCGTACTTTTTTATTTTACGTTACTTTTTTATTTTTTTTTAGGGTTTATAAGAACCGAGGCACATTTGTAACGCTACCGCTCTGTGAAATTTAGATGGATGATGGATTTTTCGCCATAAATGGATGGTCAAAACCCCCGTCTATTAGTGAGAAGGATGCTCTTCATACGTGCCTGACGTTTAGAGACATATTTCACATTTTCCCTCTTAATTTTAAGAGGGAAAATATGAAAGATGTCTCTAAACAATTTTTGTTGATGTACTTTTAACGATATTTTATTTGTAACGATATTTTATGGTATTTACAATAAAATTAAATTACGATAATTTTCCACACTATCCCGCTTAAATGTGTGTCACCCACGAGGACGAAGTAATGGCTGCTCTATGATTATATGGACAGACGAGTCATTACTCCTGTATAAGTGTTGTTGCGAATTGCTAATGTTGCTCCGAGAGTTTTACACTCTGAAATTAATTGTTACCTTATGAAGGCTTACAGTGTGACTTCAATGGCGCTAAGTCCGCACTTTGTACTGCAAATAAGAGATGTTAATTATTTCAAATTATTTATTATACTAACTGTTCCCCGCGACTTCGCCCGCGCGTAATTTATACGATTGGATTTCATGGGTTTTAATTTTTTTTTATAGGATAAGGGTGACAAACGAGCACACAGTCCACCTGATGGTAAGTGGTTGCTGCGGCCCATAGACATCTACATCTATCCTCTATTACAAATCAAAATGTAGATGCGTTGTCACCAGTGAGGACTAAGATAGAATGCCTCATTTCCAGCAAAAAGGGCCTCTGGCTACCTGCACTCACCAAGCGAAACGCAGAGGTAAACCTCTACTTCACGCTGGTTTTCTGTGAGGTCATGGTACCACCCCGGTTCGAGCCGGCCCATCCGTGCGACAGCAAAAGCTGCCGCGTGGCTCTACCACTGTTATAAATTGTTTTTGCACGGAACCCTAATTCTTTTTTTTCTAAAATATAAGTAGTCTAAGTTACTTCTAGCAACTTTAGCAGCAAAATTAGAAGGAGAACAAAAATTACAGATGCCCTAACGACGATAGCGATGCTTAAATGGAAATGGGCGGGACATGTCATAAGATCTAATGTAGGTAGGTGGATCGAGCGCATCCTACATTGTTTCCCACATACACGCGCAAACACACACACACACGCGCGCACACACGCACACACACACGCACACACACACACACACACACACACACACACACACACACACACACACATACAGTTTAATTTGTTATAAGTGGGAATAAAGGCTTTTTTATTTTTTATTTATTTATTTAAATTACTTCTTATAACATCAGCTATCTGCCAGTGAAAGACCGGTCAAAATCGGTCCACCCGTTTCGGAGATTGGCCGGAACAAAAATACAGACAGACAGAAAGACAAAACTTTTAAAAATCGTGTTTTTGTTATAAGTACCGCATATACTTTCATATGCCTATAGTAAAAAGCTGTTATTTCGACATTACAAACAGACACTTCAATTTTATTTATTTGTATAGATTAACTCGGCTTCCGTTATTTTTACCGTCTACCTTATAATTTCTTGTCTGTTATGTGTAAATGTGTGTCCATTTCTAGGTCCAACTGTACTGTATTCTATAATTGTCTGATTTTGACAAATGATATCTCAATCGATTTTTCATAATTCCGCGGACGATATCGACGCGGGCAACATACATATTATCCTCATCATAAATAAACATGGCTGGCTTGAACTGTTAAAAACTTGCGACTCAAAAAAAACTTTGTGCATGAAATATATGAATAATTTTTTTAGCACATTTACAAAAAGCGGACTTAATATATTATATCTTTTAAAAGATAAATCAATGCAGTCTAGTTCTTTGTTTTTCTTTTAATAATGATATACTTGTTAAATACAATGTATATAAGCTGCTGTTATTTTAATTTACTGCAAATAGACGGCGTCTCTTTCCTTTTGCGTGCAAGTTGACTAAATAGAATTGCAAAAAGTCGTGGCCTTGGTCAGATATTAGAAAAACCGCGTCAAATATGTGAACATCAGATTGCTGGCGCTAACGAACTTACATTCATGACGATCTGGTACTGCCATAACCATGTGAAGACGACAAATCAACTTACGTCATGTTATTTTTGGAAAACATTTATTATATGCCCCAGTGAACTGCATCAATACACTTTAAATGCATAGTTTTCGATTTTCTCATCTTAATTTTTTATTAAGTTGGTACTATTTTATGCCAGTACAGAAGAATCCAAGCGAGTCTCCCGATTGTCTCATCTTTATTCTTTTTTAGTTCAGTCAGTACCTTTTGGAAACGCGTATTGTTGGAGAGCAACTTGTTGCTGAACGCATTGCCGTGAATGAATTTGTGAAATTTTGCGTACGTGGCGGCGCGGCGGGCTGGCCGGCGCGGTAATGCGGTGTCAATGTTTGTTTAATTTGATGCGTTCGACTCTCGCCGATTATCGCTGATTGACAATACCGTGATACGGAAACACGTGCTGCTCGACTGTTAAATGTCCTTTAGTTTGCTTGGAATATTTTTGACGGTGTTAAAATATGAGAACGGAACAACAAAGGGGAATTTGTAAGGATCTCTTGGTTTTCAATAGATTGTAGTATGGTGATAATATAATATGCCGGATTTGTAAATGCGAGGGCTTGCGGCAAATACCTCGTGAGAGCGACTAATATGGACTATGGTCAAATAAATAAGAGTAGCGTACTCTAGCGGCTCAAGAGTATCTCTACACCACGGTTAGTACAACTGTTATACTTGATGAGCGGGAGTAAGATTCCTTGCAAAGAAATCTTTGCTATTTTTTCTATACAAGAGTGGGTAAACGAACATATCGCTCACCTGATGGTAAGTTTCGACTGCCGCCCGTGAACATCTGCAACACTAAGAGAATCGCAGTTACGTTATCGGTTTTTTAATAAAAGAGTGGGCTCTTTTCTTGAAGGTCCCGAAGTCGTATCGGTCCGGAAAAATTGCTGGTGGTAGTCGATTCCACAAGGAAGTTGTGCGAGGAAGAAAAAAATCTTCTTGTAAATTGCACAGTGGTGGACCGCCAATCATCCAGATGGTATGGATAGTATCTCGTGTTTTTTTTTATCCGTGAGTATCGTAACACGCGACTATGGAAACCGCCAGAAAGATCTCATGGCTTCTGGGATCGGCGATCTGCCTGCCAAGCGTTACGATTATGCCTAATACTTCCTGCAACGGTAAAATGTGGTATTTTGAACCTTTTACATTTAAAAATATTGTGGAGTGAAAAAAAACATTTAGTATGTTTCAAATTATTGTTTTATTTTTAAAGGAATAGTTTTGCTGCTTTGAGCCCTTATTTACAGCATCCCGCTAGTCAGTCAGTCTTAATGAAGATATTTAGTTTCGTCTTGTCACAAAATAGCATTGCAACCTTTAATATGGTACGATATAATATTATGTATATACTAGAGTTGGCAACCCTAAATGAGGCCCACGTCCGGGAGTTTTTACTTACTCATTCAAAACTTTAAGTCATTGATTATATTGTAGGTACTCATTTTATGATTATAACTCTCACCTACCTAGGTTTAGTTTCAAGATACGACTGTACTGACGTAAGTAACAATTACGTTTTATTTGGACTGATTGTTAATAAAAGGACATTGCTCTGCTCCCATACATTGTTCGCCCTGGAACCAAGAGCATCGGAAAATTATGTGTTTTATTGTCGATCATTAGTAAATTGCTATATGACCTTATTTTTATAGCGGACTAGCTGCATAAAAGATATATTTCAAAAAAAGTATCAGATTTTGAGGTTATAATCGAACCACGAATATTACGGTTTTTCATAGCTCCGAGTGATTTTTAACAAACTGAAAAACGATGTCCTAAAACATTTAGCTATTTTTAGTACCTATCTAGATAAATAGGTATGCAGTTTTTGTTCTAAAGCCTAAGTGTATGTAAGTGCAACGTATAAATGCATAGCATCTAGTTAACAAACCTGCTTTCTTAGCATTAGTTTCGAAATGAGAGATAATGTTTGTGTATTAATGTAAAAATAAAAATGTATGTGTATAATGGCTGTTAGCATTTAGATGTTGTCATTAGCATATACGGTACGGTAAGATACCTAGTATCTAAATGTATAGGATTTAGGCTGGTTCCAGTCACGCCGCTAGACATGCCGTCGAACAGCGAGCGTATCAACACATTGTTTTTACAAATACATTAATTTATTATGTTTGAATTAGAAATAAAACACAGATTAATTTCATGTATATTGTTCATCTTCTAAATTGGAAATTAGAATATTGTCTAAAAACTGTGCAAGGATGTCAATATTATTTTGATGTCTCGTAAAGCTCAAGTACCAAATGATGGTCATAACATGGGCCCAGCAACCGATTGTTCTGCGTACAACGATGCAATTACAGCAATATTGCACGATTGCTTCTCTGTTCATCTTTTAACAACATTGAGCCACCAGCAGAGTCGCAATTTACACAAAATACACTTTCCATTGCGTATGCGTAAGTCCGTTTATGAATGCTAGGTTATCGTTGAGTGGTACACAGTTCCGAAAATCACAGCAAGGTAAGTCGTTCTTGAAAGCAATCAGAGTACGTTAAAATAGCCAAGTCGTAATGTTCAATATATAGTCCCGAAATTCACCAAAACACCGATACAATTAGAAAGAGCAAACGACGCCAAACAATGTAATTTTGACAGAGTGAAGGATGACAGTATAAAGTAGGCATGTCGATTTGAAATCTTTTAATCGATTGTTTATAATAAAATAATCGATTTTCCAGATCGATATACATATGAAGAATCCTTATCCGATGACCTGATGTCGACTTAGAACACTCCATCGATTCAATGAATCAATCCAAAAACCTCTCGAGTTGGACTTATTCAAGAATATTTCAAACGATTCAAGAAATACTTTTGCATAGTTGGAACATCTGTTCCTTGTGACAGACAGAAAAACTGTTCTGTTCTGGGTTCAATCCCAGGGTCCGACAATTTATTATTGGGTTCTTATAACTTGAAGTTCCTAGCAGTAACACGGAGTCTGGATTTGTGTCCGGTGTTTGGCAATCCGCGCACCCCCTATTACATGGGACGTATAACATAACAGTACTACATACATCCACCTACTCCTTCTGAGAAATACAAGCGTGATGTTATTTTTATTAATTTAATGATGTTTCTATACAATTATTTGTATTTACGGTAAACTATCGTTAATACTGTTCTCTGTTCATATAAGGCATGTTTGAAAATGTCGCGATTGATCAAAAATAGATCTGTAAATGCTTAATTTAATCGAGATTCGTTTCTAGTATGTTCGATTTGGATCGGTTTGGAGATCGTATTTTTTCATGAGAGACTGACAAGTGACCATTTAGTGACATCAAAATAGAAGCGCCAAATACGATACGATTTATGAATATTTCCTAAGATTTATTATAGCCATACGTTACAAACACACATCACATCATACATCATCTTATTCATACGATAATATTAATACCACAACAAGTATGACATTATCCTACTTTACTTATAATACTCGTACGTCTCTACTTCTTCCATATTTGTAACAATATTAATAATAACGTCTGTATCTAGTCTACAATATTGCTCTTTTTAAAGAACACATTTATAATTAATGCAGTAATGATAAGTGTTTTTTTTTTAATATTAATTGTTGTAAATTCGTAAGTTATCGTTTAGTAAGACGTAGAATACAATCCATTCTAAATGATCGTTAGAAAATCCTGAATAATTATCTTTACGAATATTTTTCTTCAGCATTATTCTAACTACCTATTCAAAATCGAGTATGACCTCATTCATTAGGTATAGTAGGTTTTTTAAATTATACTTTTAGGGAATAATATAAAAGAATATAAAAAAATGGTGATTTTATTTTTTTATTAGAGCTTCTTTTTGAAACTTTATTCGAAATAAATTCAAAATGTATTTCATTAAATTCAAAAATCGATTACAATCGATTGGGCATCCCTAATCATTTTTCGACACCACATGATGTTGGGCGAAGATGGCGGCGATTAATGTTATTAGTCGAGTAGAATACTTTTTAATGTTAATTTTTGCATCCAGCTAGTCCGTGTTATAAAAGTATTTGCAACTTACATAATAAAATAGAAAATGAATTATAGTGTATGTCCGATGCTTTTATTACACAGGGCGATTTTGGGCATTGTCCTTTATGGTTATTGAAATATAATATTAATACCTTGTATAATATGAATAGCTATTGTATGCACACTTATGTAAATGGCAATAACTAAAGTGATGACTACCGTACACTGTGGTTAGTGGTAGACGACATAAATTAGTGGATATTCTTACATCCCCACTACACGGTATAGCTGCATAGTTTTCTTTTAAACTTATATGTGTAAGTATCAAACCTCCGTATGCTATAATGTGCATGCCACATTAAACCTTGCTGACATCGAATCATTTAGAATCCTGGTGAAATTCTATTTGATTAAATATCTTCTATTATACAAAACTATATACATATTGATCATCACTTCTTCTGTTGACTGGCCATAAAGCGAGGTTTGCATTATATAATCTAATGTATTCGATTTTGATTGCGGCAAAACAACACAATGCCACGTTTGTTTCGATAAATCCCGCAACGAACGGAAAATATAATCATTAATCGAAAAATTATGAGCGCGATCGTGGCGAGCGGGCGCGATACGAGCAGAAAGCAAAAGGGTTAGCCCACCCCTACTTTGTGGGCACGTAATTACGCACACATACGCCGAAACACCATTAACACAGCGATAGAACAAGGCAACTACTTAGCATTTTCAAATTAAATACACTAATCACTTGTATAAACGCACCGTGTACAGATAGGCCGGTGGGATCGATATTGTCTATGTGTGGGTGGTGATTATAATGAAGGGTAGAAGGGTGAAATTAAGTGGCTCTATTCGTACACCCCTCGCCGATACTTGCTGTGTGTTGATGCCTTTCACTTCATAGGTTAGGACCGATCATTTCGCTACCTTTTCGCTTTGTAAGTCTCCAATGATAAGGAACTCGAAAAAACGTTCACACACATAGTATTGTAATAATACTAATATATTATTTTGTATAATGATATTGTAAATTATGTAATTTTATTTAATTATATTATTTCATCAACATATTTGATTATAAATAGTTAAAATTAGCTCGCCCACGAAGCAAGCCGTGGTAACCTATAATTAAGACAACATTTACTTTTTAATCCTAAAATTGAAATATCGTAACGTATTAAATAATTTATCTCTTGTTGGTTGTCCTAAATAAAATAAAATACCTCTAAGAAACATGTTTATGCAGAAATATTTTATGCAAATGGATCCTATTTCTGAGGATGAGACGGTGCAGGCACCATGTGGCAAATATCGAAAATGTATTTATGTCTTAATTGAAATTATTGTTTCGATAAGTATTCCCTTAAAGTTATGCTATTGTTGGTTTTTATACTATTTGTACGGGGACTAAATAACTTAGCTTGGGCGCGTTGTATCTTTTTGTGATGAACAATTACGGTACGCAAGTATGCGGTCCCTTGCATAATTTAATATTAAGCACGTCATATTTCTTTGAAGACCTTTACATTTGTATTTGCTCAATGAGTAATGTCGGCTATAATCATCATACCTTTACCCGTAAGTTAGTGTAAATTTACTGTTTAAGCACCGTAATACTACCATTTAAAGTTTGCGCTTGTAAGTACAAATTAAGTTTATTATTAAAACTCTTTATTACATTATCTTTAAAGTTAATATATATATATATATATATATATATATATATTGATTTTACACAAAAGGATGATCAATATCTCTAACAAGTTTTAAGTATTTTTAATAATTATTTGTAAGTGACCTTATTTTGTAGCATACCTACTTCGTTTAAAGTTATTAGTTTTGTTGAATAGTACAAGAAATATTAATTTCATTAAATTTAACGTCTCGAGAACAAATTACTATTTCTTTTCTACCTTATCAAAAGTTACGTTTGATATAAATAACTGATAAAAATTAATGAAAACAAAAAGTCTATACCTCAGTGCGCGAGAGCAAGTGAAAAGTGTACAGTTTCTGCATCACTTAAAATGTACGGTGGCGCTTCATCTTTCTTTCTTTATTGGTCTGAGGTTTATAGATAAAAACAAATACAAAAACTACATAGTAAATAACACTATTTGACTGACTTTTTCTAATTATACTTATTTTAAAATTAAAATAAATTTTGATATAAATTTAGGTTTCCCTTTGGCCAAATATAAAAATAGTCAAATGACGTATTTAGCATTTTATCAATTTTATATTGCTACTAATGGATATGTAATATGCATTTATGTTAATTATTAACTGATAAGATATAAGATACGATCAAATGACTTGTGACATTTGGAAAAATAATTAAAAGTATGATTCTTTGACGATGTAGAATGCTTAATGTAACCATATATCGGAATCCACAGACGTTTTATTCAATTTAGTAAACGTCGATAGCATACCGTATCACTCTATCTTTCCTATCTCTACGTAATTGCATACCTGTGTATTTATATAACACACAGCGGTATGGCAATGCTCGTATAAAAAAGAGCTCACGTTGGTTCGCGCCGATCGATTAATTAGCGTTATTACATACTGTGCTGCGATCCATCTGTCGTAATTAGCCCACGATCCCTTCCCGGCAAAAAATAATGACGCACCCTAAAACACTTTCAACTTTTTTTTTCACTTTTAATCCAATTTGCCGAGGATTATGTTGGTAATTATATTTTTCCAATTGCCGCTCGTGGCTGTGGAAATTCGTTCGCTTGATTGCGAACCGAAAAATCCGTACTCCGTTGATTAGGCTTTTTAAAGGCGATTGTGTGAGTGTTGTTAATGTGTGGTGCGGTGTATGCCGGTTGTGCATGTGTGCGCATAAAATGCTTTCATCGAACGGTGATGACAGAAAATGCATTTTCAAATACGGTTTTTGTTTCAACGCCGATTGAACGATCTCGGTCAAGATCAAATATTTATTTTTTAGTTTTTTGTAAAAAGTCGAGTAATTTTATGGTTATTATTTAATAGGTTTTTTTTATAGAATAGGGGTGACAAACGAGCACACAGTCCACGTAATCGTAAGTGGTTGCTGTGGCCTATAGACATATACATCTATCCTTGTTTGCGAATTAAAATGCAGATGCGTCGTCACCCGTGAGGACTAAGATGGAATGCCTTTTTTCCAGTAAAATGGGTCTCCGGTTCTCTACACTCACCATACGAAACACAGCAGCGTCAAGGTGCCATTTTACGCTGGTATTCTGTGAGAGCGTGGTCCTTCCCCGGTCGAGGCGACCCATTCGTGCTACAACTATACTACTAATATAGCTGCAGCATGGCTCTACCACGTAACAATTCTATATTTCTACACGGTATTTTAAATTTAGTTCGTAGGATGTTTTTTTTAGGTAATAGAACTCCTTTTATGCCTGGGAGTCGGTCTAGATAGGTGCAGTGCTGGCACTGTTGTGTTTCGATCTGAAGGGTGTGGAGAGCCTGCTTAGTCCTCAGAGATGGCACTGCATCTGTGACCTTGTTTGCTTGAAGTTGGCCACAGATGTCCATGGGCTATAGTAGCCACTAACCATCAAGCGGACTCTAAGTTCCTTTGTCATTTCAGTTTTATAAAAAGAACACGTAATTGAAAATTACAATATTCATAATGCTCTGTTGGTTAACGTCGTTTAACACTTTCACTGTCCGATTTTTAGACGCAATACTAAGACAACAACAATGAACTATATCCAGTACACGGGACAGCCAAGACACGAGACAGGGTTAAGATAACATAACTTTACTGTTAATACTAAAAATTATTACGTACTGGCGGCAAGACATTGGAGGCAATTTTTCGAATACCTTCATGAATTATAAAAAAAGATGCCAGTCTGTAATAGTTTTAAATATAAAACCTATTTAGTTTATACAAAAAAAGTGGAAAAACAAAACTACATCATTGTCTTTATGAAAACCTTTCTAGTAAAATATTTCTAACATTAACTAAATAATTTACATGCAAATTACAACTAAGATTATAATACTTGAACGAGCACTTTGTCTAAAGTAAATTATAAATTAAGAATATCATAGATATTTCTTTTATTATCGCTTTTGTATTAATCAGTACATACGTAAGCTTTATGACTCTACCTTAATTTTTTAAATGATATGACAATAGACCAAATTAAGAAAATGATACGAAAACACCATTATTTTAACAGTAGTAGAGCCACGTGGCAGCTTTTGCTGTCGCACGGATGGGCCAGCTCGAACCCGGGTGGTACCACGACCTCACAGAATACCAGCGTGAAGTAGAGGTTTACCTCTGCGTTTCGTTTGGTGAGTGCAGGTGGCCGGGGGCCCTTTTTACTGGAAATGAGGCATTCCATCTTAGTCCTCACGGATGACAACGCATCTACATTTTGATTTCTAATAGAGGATATATGTAGATGTCTATGGGCCGCAGCAACCACTTACCATCAGGTGGACTGTGTGCTCGTTTGTCACCCTTATCCTATAAAAATAATTATAGTGATCACATAAAACAGCATTACAACTAAGTAAAAGAGATTTTGCGAAATTCGATACGTTCTTAATACCCCTCACATTCAAGGTATAAGCCAATCAAATATAAGAGCCTGTATACTTGGACGGCGGTCGGAGGCTAATCTCGCACGGTCGGTTAGCCGCCGTTAATAGCGAGTTATTGTCATTAACACCGCTACTAGAAGGAGCGGGCGACGGGATTCACCTCCGGATTGAGACTTGTTTACATTGTTACACGTCAAAGTTTAACGTACCCTTACAAAATCACCCCCAGCAGTAATTTAACTTATAGAAAAGGCAATCTTTCGTTACCACTTATCACCATCCATTGACTCTACATTTCTTATGTATTTATGTGTCATCATCATCACCATCACAACCTATCAGAAGTCAACTGGTGACATAAGCCTCCTCCATTGATTGCATCATGTCATTTGAAATAATTTCATATTAACTTATTTAAATATATGCACCACAACTAACACGTTCAAAATGTTTGCATCTGTAATTATTGGAAAGAAGTAAAATATTACGAAGACTTGTGAAGTGAGCCAAAACGCATTAGGGCATTCCTTCTCCTAAAATCCTTTCAGTAATAATAGAAATCCTGTGCCCAGCAGTGAGACGTATATAAGTTGTATTAAAACGATATAAAGTGTCATTTCTTTCTTTACCAGCTCTGTTTTGAAAAAAGCAAAGTCTGATTTAGAGTACTAGTTTTTTTTTTTTTAATTTTGCAATGGAAAAGCTTCAACGCCGTTATAATATAATATCTAAAGTATGTATATACAAAACATCAATTAATGTATTTTAATTTTTTTCTTCTTCTTATTTTTAGGATTACCGATGATCGATACATTACATACCTAAAAATTTTGCGGTAGGCAAATATTTTTTAGGTATGTAATGTTAGGTTGTGTCATATTGTGATAGAGGTAGCTCATCTATCATATAACTTCAATACAGGTTTTATTGTGTTTTTTCGTTCGCGTCACGTCACGTTCTATTTGTTTATCAAAATTTAAAAAAAAATATGATTCATTAATAATTGAATATGAAGACAGTAAAAACTTATTTTATGGAATAAATGGAACATATTATAGCTGTAAAAATCACATAATGGTGTGAAACAAAATAAAGCATTTACTTTACTTTGTTTTATTTTCCATTTTAGGTATATGCCATGAAAAATGTTGTAAATACAGAATACAAATCAAACAAGAGTGTTTTTTGTACAACTTTTCCCATACACTACTTATATAAATTTTTGAATAAAGCCATACTCCTATGTAGACACGTTCGCGTTGTGCTACTCGAGGCATTTGAGATTGTTGCTCTACAATTGGAGCAACTGAATTTGCCAAAAAACAACTAATCAATGAAATGTCGTAACGTACAAAACAATGGAGACAGAAAGTAGCACGCGTCCAGTAGAGCGATCTCGCCCGCATACTTAGACTAATTTCGGATCATTAAGCATTCAACTAAATTAGAGCTCACGACGTACATGTCTGTTATGGTACACATTGCGCTAAGATGGAATACTCGTAGTCAATCTTGAATATATAATTCTTCTCAAAAATTATGCTATGTCATCGGTATGAGAATGGATTACGCGTTTCGCAACACACTGTATATTTATCAGTAAACAAGGAATGTCGGGAAGAAACGACGATCTTGGGACAAATTATTATCTCTTTTTAAAATTATGTTTATGTCGGAGGTTTAGTATGGCTTACATATAGAACATAATGTGTGTAGAGTCAACAGCTCATCATTCCTTTTGATTATCTTAACACAAGTCCACTGCAGAACATTGGCCTTCCCAGTATGACGTATGATAAAAGTTAATAAGCTGTAATCATTTTCCGAGATTGTTATCACGTGGTGAAACCCCATCGTTATTGATTATAGGATTAACATTTTAACTTGTTTATTTAATACTTAAACCGACTGTTACGCCTTTGTCATCGTCGGACTACATTTTCTGTTCGTGTAGCTGATATGTCTTGATTATGCCGTAATACGCAACCGGTCAGCACGAACAAAAATAAAATAACAAACTATATTGAAACTAGTATTAAATATGAATGGATCCTGTGTTATACATTAGACATTAAAAGTCAAAGTTACGGAATATGATATATCACAGCTGGGAACAGGCCTACCCTAATTTCAGGAAGGGGCTATGTAGCTACCACGGCTTTACCAAGAGAAATACGATATTATATTTACATGTCCTATAAAACAGTATATGATACCGCCATATATGGAATACCGGCCTTTTTCTAGTAACTGTTTACTATAAATAAACGTTGTGCATATTATGATATCCCTTTCTGCTACAAATTATTCCTTTGGCAAGTTATGATTACTTAAACTGCGATCGGCTGATAACGACAACAACTTATCTCCATTATGGTGGTATGGCTCCTTATACGCTCTCACAGAATACCAGCGTAAAATTGCAGCTTAAAGCTACTGTGCTTCGTATAGTAAGGGTAGAGAACCGGAGACAATTTTTACTGGAAACAAGGCATTTCATCTTAGTCCTCAGGGGTTGCAACGCATCTGCATTTTGATTTTCAATCATGGATAAAATTGGCCACAGCATTCACTTACCATCAGGTGGACTGTGTGCTATGTTGTCACCCTTATTCTATAAAAATTAGGCGGATTGTTTACGCATTCCCATTCTCATACTCGTATATGTAAATATCGAATAAATAATGAATGTTTGTCAAGATTAGGCGATAAGCTTATTTCATAAATTTTCATAGCAATTTTGATGTCTTTTAGTTTCCAAAACAAACTACAGTTTCGATAACTTTAATAAAAAAGCGAAACAATTCGTTGCATTTGCCGGTCCAATTGTATGCAAACCGCATTCATTAAATGCTTATCATTATGTTTCTGCCGATCGAACTACACGGCGTCGACATTGAAAAATAGCCTTACCGAGTTTATTTTTCCGTTTTCCCCGTTCAAAAAGCAAATAACTTACTTTCACACACTTAGGCGTTAATGCATCTTCGTGCGGCACACATGCGCACTCCCACAAAAGTACGCGCGTACGATACCACACTTGTGTGTGTGCACCCTAATTGCTTTTGTCATTAATAGACGCGAATATTTCTTAGTCGGTGTATTGTACAATTAGTAATAATGATGTATAATTAGAACCGCGTTGTAATGTTTGTAATGTATCGTTGTAGTTTATCAATGTGTGCGTCACGTATACAGCGTGTTACAAATAATTATATTGTTTTGTTCTGTTCTATTGTTTGAACTGTGCTATTATCCAGTCTGTGTTTGAACTATATCAAAAGTAGAAATATTTTTTTTAATTTTTTGTATGTAATCAAAAGTATCTACAATGTAAGTCTTCATCATTATCATGACTTATACCATTATTACATGTATAGGTGTAATAACTACTCATATGCTGACATATGCTGCTCCTTGGAATACAGACCTTGATATAAGCAGCTCGCTTTGCATTTTTCATTTCACAAGATTTGCAATAATTGCCATGCCATGAAATCTCAATACCATTTCTTCACATCCTGGACGCTACGTGAAATACCAAATTTCTAAAAACTTTTTAAACATTTGGTATTATTTTTTTACAAATATCACGTAACTCTTTCTGCCTCTGCCTCTATCCATTAGTTATGCGTCTATTAAATATTAGAGAAAAAAAATTGAAATATTAATAAAAATTTAAACTTTGCAACAAATATTGACTTAACCCTACCAATAAAACCCGTAGCACATAATATATGATTAACACAATTCTAAAGAGAGCACAAGAGGGGCCTACATAAAGGCAGTCGCACACCGCGCAGAACAATGCGGCCGCGCGATGAAATATGCAACGACTCGACGTGATCATAATCGAGACGTAATTAGCTGGTAATGCATGCGGCGCGACGGCGCTCAAGTCGATATAGCGGCATTATTGCTTGTAGCTGCCGATGGATAGCTATATTGGTCCTTACAAACCAGTATTGGAATTTATAATGAGTAAATTTACGAATAAAATTAACAGCAGAACAAGTTTCATGTATTTTTCCAATAATTTAAGGCACTTTATTTCCATAAATATATTTAGTTATAATATGAATACACGACGACAAACGAGGCGGCACATTCGGGCTGCAGTCACAATGCGGCACAACGTAGCTCTACCGCGTACCACGAGAGTTGCTTCTTGTGATGACATTATTGTGACCTACTGATGATACTGATATCTTAAATACAAGAGAAAATGGACTTTTTTAACGTTAAGTACTTCGGCTACATAACCACCATTAAGTGGGATAGTAGTCAGGCACTAGTTTATAACTTTAATAAATTAAAACAAAATCAGTACAAGAATTATTTTTTATAGAATATGGGTGACAAGCGAGCACACAGCCCACCTGATAGTAATTGGATGCTGTGTACCATAGAAACCTTCATCTACCCTTGCGTTGTCAACCCTGAGAATAAGGATGGAATGCCTCGTATACAGTAAGGATCTACGGGTACACTCACCGTACGAAACACAACAGCATCGAGCTGCTATTTAACGCTGGTATTCTGTGAGAGCGTAGTCATTCCTCCTTCCCGAGTCGAGCAGACCCATTCGTGCTACAGAGTGGCTCTATCTCGTATACATTTTTAGTCGCCTTAATCATCACCTTTGGCAGGTTGATTGATGATCGCAGCACCAGACGTCTCGTATCTTTGACCTGCTGCCCGACGCCGGTCTGTTGTAGTTATTATACGTCTGACGTAAACGAGATGGCATACCTCCATCTATCGGAAGACATTTTTTTCTGAAAGTGTGTGCTGTTGGCCCTGCGGCCTTTACTTCATCGAAATAGGCTCGAAGTCAGGACTTACGAGCTATTGAGTGCAACTATTCTGCCGGCGGCGAGGCGACTGCAGTATCGAGGAACCCCGGCCCCTGCTTTCCGAATGAGGCTCCTCTTGCTGGGGGGGGGGGGGGGCACTTCGCTGACTGCAGTCCCGAGGCACCCCGGCCCCTGCTTTCGAAATGAGGCTCTTCTTGCGGGGGGGGGGCTCGATGTGATTCAAGGGCCCCTCAGAAGGAGGTACGAACCTCGGCTTGAACCACTATCGCAATGTGGGAGACGGGTCGCAAAATTAAAAACGCCCCGTATCGGGTACTGAACCTCCGGGGTGTGTCTGTGCCCTCGCGTTCGCCAGAGAAAGTGGTGTACCCTTGTGTGTATCTGAAAACGTAAGATTTTTCTGATAAATGTACAACCACCTCTGACGGCACTTACGGATCGAAATGGGGTAATAAATTCTCTTGAGTCACCTAAACCTAACGTAACTAATAAACGTAACGTAACTAATATAGAATACTATAATACTATACTATGTAACAATATGTATATATGTGAAGTATGGTGTTCATAGAATTACCATCAGGTGAAACGTTTAACACTGACTCATTTGTCTGCCTTATTTCTATTAAAATAACTCTTTCAGAAAAAGAGAAGACCTGTGCTCAGCAGTGGGACGTATGTGAGCTGAAACTTTACCTTTTATAAGTTTTAAAAAAAATAAAAATAATTGCTAGAGCAGTATTTAGTTAGTAGGTTAACGCATCGATTTAATTCTGTATAAGACAGAAACAAAACAAAACTTTGGCATTGATACAGCGGTCGTAAGGCAATTATTCACAACAAAATAATTATAGCCACGTAATTACGTACTACCCGCATACTAATGACACGTCTCATTAGCGCATGCTCATATGTAACTCTTAAAAATCATTCTTTACTTGCGACACATTTTGTTAGTGTTGAATCATCAATGATAATTATAATTTTTTATAGTTTAAGGTGACAAATGAGCACACAGTCTACAGGCATCTACATCAATCCTCGATTAAGAATTCATATGTAGATACGATGACACCGTATCATACAATAAGAGCGAAAATTCTAGTTTTCTTTTTCTTAGATGCTACTTACAATATTCCTAGTCGACCGCGGCGATAACTTCTGCATAGGTACTCTTTTTATACAAGTAAGCGTGACGAACGAACACACAGTCCCCCTGTTAGTAAGTGGACGTTGTGGCCCATACACACTCACATCTCATATCAGAGATCAGATTGCCTCAAAGGGGGGGGGGGGGGGGGATATTTATCATAGCTTGGCTAACGGGATGGTAACAGCAGTTTTTTAATATTTCTACTTGTAATCAGGAAGATACCACTGTTTTTTTATTTTATAAGGGTGACAGACGAACACACTGTCCACCTGATGGTAAGTGGTTGCTGTGGCCCATAGACATCTACATCTATCCACGATTGCGAATCAAAATACAGAAGCTTTGTCACCCGTGAGGATTAAGATGGAATGCTTCGTTTCCAGTAAAAAGGGTATCCGGTGCTCTACACTCACCATACGAAAAAGCAGCGTTAAGCTACTATTTTACGCTGGTATTCTGTGAGAGCGTGGTCCTTCCCCGGTCGAGCCGACCCGTTTGTGCTACAACTATACTATTAATGTAGCTGCAGCATGGCTCTACCACGGAAAACGTAACGTGTTTTATTTCCTTCTGTCGCATCTTCAATATCCATGGGATAATCTGAGGTAATTAATTCTATTACGATATCACTACACGGCGACTATCACGCATATTATAATACAAACTTTTTATATTACGTTATTAACGTTTACATTGAAATTAGTTTTTGAATTAATTAGTCAAAACATATAATTACGTATTAAACATAATGTGGATGTAATAAATAATTTTCTAATCGACCTATGAATTAGAAATCCGTTTGTAATTTATCGGCGACCTTCGACCATGTTAATAATTCATAGAACAGTCCCGAGTTAGTGGTATTCACACTGAGGCTTGTATTATCTCGTAGAAGTATAGTTGTAGCACGAATGGGTCGGCGACGGGGAAGGACCACGCTCTAACAAAATTCCAGCGTAAAATGGCACCTTGACACTGCTGTGTTTCGTATGGTGAGTGTAGAGAACCGGAGATCCATTTTACTGGAAAAGAGGCATTCCATCTTAGTCCTCACGGGTGACGACGCATCTGCGTTTTGATTCTTTATTGAGGATAAATGTAGCTATGTCTATGGGTCACAGCAACCACTTACCATCAGGTGGACTGTGTGCTCTTTTTCATAGACCAGGTTGTAATGAATGAATAAATGGTAGAAGAAATCTAAAGCTGTGTTGCAGTCAAATGTGGCTGTAGTCAAGCCGGTTTTATTAGGACCGGGCTGTCACAATTTACCAGCGTAAGATTGCAAAATAATCCTGCTGTGTTTCATATGGTAAGTGATGGGATCCGGAGACCTTTCTAACTGGTAAGGAGGTATCCATCTTAGTCCTTAAGGGTGACAATATATGTATATGCTTTTTACTTCTTAATTGAGAATAGATCTATGAGCTACAACCTCCACTGTGGACTGTCTGCTCGTTTGTTACCTTTCTTGTTTTTATAAACAAAAACTTTTGTAATAAATATTTATTACTTATTGCAATTTAATAATAATAGCTTTTGTGTTTATCTACACATTTTAATAAAATTGTCTGTTATGTCGAAATAAAAACCTTTTATTGAGTTAAGGGACTTATTGCATGCCATTAAGACATAAGTCATTTAAAATAAATCTGTGTGTCAGTTTGTCCGTCAGGCCTAATCTTCGGAATTGATGAATCAATTATAATGAAACCTCACGAACAGATAGATAGAAATACTAGAAGTTATCCAGGTTATATTTCAGCCGAAAAATTTAAAGAATGTTTTATAACAAGCTGTCTTCGATGATTACATAAAATCTAAATAAAGCCACATTATTAGATCCCACCCAGGTAAATCTGGGGCGGGTCGATAGTTAAAGAATCTCTCTTACAAAGCAATAAGGACCGTGGCCGAGCTCACTTGACTACTCTAGCGCCATCTATTATCTATCTACGGAAGCGGTTGCGATGTATATCGATATGAAAATTTGACGCGCTAAATACATCGTTCTTTATTTAATACATTTCCATAGATGTCGCTACATGGTACCGCTAAGTAAGATTGACGAAGTCATTGGGCTCTAGTAAGTCAACATTACTATCTTGATGGCGCCTGTCTGCAAGTAAAACTTCGTATGTTTAACACGCATTTTAATTATATGTACTTATTAACAATTAAAGGCAATGCACGAATGTGGGTCAAGTGGTTGAAAGGAATAAATCAAGAGTGCCAGCTATGATCTCACATACACGCTTCGCGCGAAATGGATCCCAACCAAAACTTTTAACCCACCGCATTATAGGCAATAATCGCTTGACCGTCGTCTCGACGTACACTGGATTGAATAAAGGCCATCGCAGTCATTACATTAGTTTAAGATCATTAAATTGCCACAATGTAAGTATTCGTGATTGATAATATAGCCGGTTAAACCGGTAATAATGAGGTATACGATCAGTTGTTGTATGGACTTCAACCACTGAGAATGATTTAAATTCTTTAGCTAATAATCTCATTATATTTATAATCATGCTCCTTTTCACAGCCTTTTCTGCCTAGGACTGCATCTGGGTAGGTACCATCCTCTTGCTAATGCTGCCAACAGCAGTGCGTGTGCTGCAGCTATATTAGTAGTATAGTTGTAGCATGAATAGATCGGCTCGACCGGTAGGATCACGCTGTCATCACAGAATGCAATCGTAAAATAACAGCTCAACGCTGCTGTGTTTCGTATGGTAAGTGTAGAGAACCGGAGACGCTTTTTACTGGAAACGAGGCATTTCATCTTAGTCCCTACGGGTGAGAACGCATCTACATTTTGATTCGTAATCGAAGATAGATGTAGATGTAGATGGTTATCCACTTACCATCGGATGGACACTGTGTGCCCGTATATCGCCCTTATCCCATAAAAATTAAGAGGCATTCCATCTCAAAGGTAACAATGCAGCTGTAGCATTCTTGGTTGAAAGGACGAGATTATAGTGCCCGAGTGTGTGCTCACTTTCATAGTCAAATAGTACGACAATCCGACATGACCGGAGATAGATAAAGCGCGGGCCGCTTTACGTGCTTTCCGATGCACCAGGTGGAAATACCTCCAATTTTCTAACTCCGCACTGCTACTAAGAATTAAAAAACTCAATAACTGATTTTTACCCGACTTGAGATTCAAAACTTGTGTCACATGAACGAAATTATAATAAATTGCATCATACTTTATGTCCATCCATCGTATTCGAAGAAAGAAGTCACGAAAACCGCACATTTACCTTAGATCTTTACCATCGGTCCAAGTACATTTGTCCAGTAATGAAAGGTTCTCAATTCAGATTTCACTATGAATATAGATCGTTCGAAACCGTTGGTACTTGGTACGTCTTGCATTAGGAAATTACCACCGACCACACAAATCGACAGGGTCGTAATGATCTCTATATAAGCATATTATATTGATAAACATACATTAATTTATTATTTTATTCACAAGCGAAAATATATGTATTTGTCCTTAGTTTTAATTTCTTTTTAAACTGCACCTCTTTCCCGCGTTTATTGAAAACCGTTTGTTCATATGATACATAACCGTTGATGCAAGACTACAACCAATGGAGCTTGTGATTGGAAGAAACGTACGACCGATTTCAGTGGTGCTCTTCTATTGGTCGTATTCTCACCAAAAAAACTTTTCCGCCAAGATTTATATTGAAAAAATTATATATATACGATTACACGAGTGAGATAGACGTTGAACATTCTCTCTCATCATACAATTAATTGTTAATATAAAATGAAACTGCGCAAAACATTACACCAAGTGCATACTGGTTATATGCACAGTAATATTCAAAAGTATACCGCGTGCGTAGTACATATATATCAATGTATACCGCAAAATATTTCCTTCATGTCACGTCAACTGTTGAGGTTAACTTGGTCAACGTGTTTTATAAAAGAACATATAAAATAGGTTAGTTAGTAAAACCTGCAGTAACAGGATGTTTCACAGGACATTTCTATCGGAGAATGATCATCATCGTTACAAATAAAAACCATAATTCTTAAACGTACTATTTTATCCCAGGTTAGTAAGGGATAATGCTGACACAAGATGGTCTCCATACCACTTCTTTGCGGCTTCATCATATTAAAACATAATATATAATTTGCCCCGAGTGTTGATCCCGAATTCTTAATCAATCTCCTTAAGTTGAAATCTTTTAAACAATGTGAAAAAATTGCAGTGGCTTGTTATAAAATATTGAAATTATCAAGCACGACAAATTTTCAAGATGGCATACACGAGGATGATAAAATTTTAAATACCTTTTATCTTTTCACAAGAAAACAGCGCCTTTTTACGTAATTTTTTTCAATTTCTTTCTAATTCCATCTTCAAATGATTAATGAATATGAAGAGCAAGATATCATAGTTATAGCGTTGTATTGTTGTAATTTGTCAACAAAAATCAATGTTGAATTTATTATCTAATCAAATTATTTATCCATGCTCGTGTAGATTGAATTACACCAATATCAAACAAACTCGAGCCATATCTGTCTAATCAGAAAATGTAGCTATCGAAATGTTAAGATTTTAAATCACTTTTTTTTTCCAAGATTTTTTCCATGCGGCAAGACCTTAAAAATCTAACCTTCCACTACGTAGACGAGATAAATACTAATGAGAACTTCTAGACTCACTAACCACGACGACATTTTCCGGTTTACAATAAGAGACTATTCCTATGAAATTAATATCATTACAGAGCAAATATGTATAAGTACTTTTTTCTATGTGATAGCTACGTAGTAAAATATCACTGACATTCTCCAAACGAATTTTAATCGTGCATTAACAATCCGACTCTGATTTATTTGCGAAGGTTCTGTTAGCATATACAGCCACAACTTATGAATATACATGTGCAACTTATTATAAACTATTTATACTAAATAGTGTTCCTGGGACTATTATTGCGGATTGTATTGTGTTTACTTCAATTAATTTTCAAATCTTAAGGTGTCTAAAGCTTTGTAGCACTCATAGATCATGAGGGACCAGGAAATGATTGTGCTGCAATAGTCATAGTTAATGGAAGCTGCTCTCAGTTCTACATAATTAATTTTTGATTCAATCTGAGCAGAATGAGCTTACAGTATTTTAAGGTATTGCATTGTTGTATGGGAGTTTGGATTTTCAACCAGATGGTAATACATGCTGGATGTAGATAGATGGCTCACGGCCGTGCTTTGTGGCATTCTTTGAGGGATGTCTATGTCCAGCAGTGACTTGTAATAAGCTGTATCGGTGATAATGATGATGAAGAAGCACATAGTAGTGCCCAGCCATGTTGTCTGTCTCTTTTATTATTATTATTTTAATTTTAGTCTAAACATTGCCTGCTGCAGCACTCAAAAAGTATGTGTCGGGAGTCTTCTCGCTTAATAGAAGTTTAAGCAATAGATTGAGTATATAGTATTAAATAAGATTCCATATATTTTGTAAGGAGGATCCCTATTGGGGTTTGTTATAGAACTCAACACCGTTTGAAAGTATTTCAAAATTAAATGAAATTTTGATGAAAAAAATAATAACGCACATGAGGCGTACAGATTTGGATTTTCCAAACTTTTATTTAATCTGTCTTTTTATAAAATTATGTTTTAGTTTTCGTTTGTGTTTAACTCGCCGTACTGCAGCACAAATTGAGCGAGCCTGTATTCATAAGATTCATAAAGCCCCCGTTGTATTGATTCACCGCATGCTCTCTACTAAATTTTGTTTCTTATTCAATCACAGGCTCTAAGGCAAATTCCAAAATCCACAAGCCCGTGAGACCTTATCCGAAGGCAAATTCTGAAAATTCAAACTCTGATTTCGCGTGGCTGAGATGCTACAGGCTTAAAATTACGACGTGGCATACACGTTGTGTGTCTGAGATATTCTTGGTAGGCTCCCAACCAACCAATTTGGGAAGGTAATAAATTTGAACTACATTCTGTTATAACTAACAAGCGTTTTAACTTGACTGTTTATTTTTATTTTTGGGTATTCTTTAAGGATTATAATATTAATGTAGATTCATATTATTCTAAACGAGCGAACCACCTCGGCTTCGCGTGTGTAGGCGTTATTTAGACTGAAGACAATCATTTGTTATATCAATATTTTATTTTACATTGTTCTTTATCTGTGCATGAAGTTTCGTCACAGTTGGTTCAGTTCTTCTGAAGATAGGTCCGGAAAGACTGGCAAATGGAAAGACAGGCTGAATGACAGACGTACAGTGAGACAGACAAAATTTTTAAAAATAGTAAATCAGGTCTTAATGGTATACAGTCATGGTTGGTCAGGGCGTCTGTACATTACGTAGTAGTGGTAATACTTGCAAGAAACCAGAGTTCGATCCCTGATGCAAGCACAACTAAAATAAAGCTAGCGATAGAATCGTAAAAAATACAAAAATAAAAAAATCTTCTAACACGGACTCGAGCAGTGCAGTAGACTATTAGGCCGGTATTCAGAGACAGCACTGTGATGTTTGAGTTTAAACTCGAGTCTAAATACCGCCTTTCTTCTTCTTCAGCCCGTTAACAGTCTACAGCAGCATGTATTTTTTCTATATTAGGACTTACAATGATCGATTATCGTAGTCGATTATAACAGATACCTCGCAACATTCCAATGCTAGAAGTAGATTTATTTTTATTGATTTCGAATCGTTTTCCGTAATCATCATTCTACGTAGAGCCAAGATTAATTAATTAACTTATTATAATATATTTGTAGCACAAATGGGTCGGCTCAACCGGGAAGGACCACGCTCTCACAAAATACCAGCGTAAAATATAAGCTTAATGCTGCTGTGTTTCGTATGGTGAGTGTAGAGAACCGGAGACCCTTTTTACTGGAAAAGAGGCATTCCATCTTAGTCCTCAAGGCTGACAACGCATCTGCATTTTGATTCGCGAACGAGGATAGATGTAGATGTCTATGGGCCACAGCAACCACTTACCATCAGGTGGACTGTGAGCTCGTTAGTTACCGTATTTCTATATAAAAACACAGTCCTTCACAATTCTATTGGCCTTCTCAAAGAAAAGCACAAAGCACGGTTCTAAGTCACCTGCATCCATCGACTTATAGCATATCTTAAAAGGTCGTCACTCATCTCGTCACGTCGTCATGTATGCATACTCAATTATGTATGTATTGCATTTCAAACCAGTAAATCTAGTACAAGGAATAATGATACTTGGCGTTCCACCACGGTGCGATTAACCTGAACAACTTCTTTGTGGAATCGGATACCCTGTTAATTTTTCGATCTTCAAGAAAATAATCTACCGTTTTTTAAAAAACCGACAATGTACCTGCAAATTTTATACAGTGGTAGAGCCACGCGGCAGCTTTTGCTGCCGCACGGATGTACTGGCTCGAACCGGGGTGGTACCACGACCTCACAGAAATCCAGCGTGAAGTAGAGGTTTACCTCTGCGTTTCGCTTGGTGAGTGCAGGTAGCCGGAGGCCCTTTTTACTGGAAACGAGGCATTCCATCTTAGTCCTCACGGGTGACAACGCATCTGCATTTTGATTTGTAATAGAGGATAGATGTAGATGTCTATGGGCCGCAGCAACCACTTACCATCAGGTGGACTGTGTGCTCGTTTGTCACCCTTATCCTATAAAAAAAATCCCCTGGTGTTGCAGTTGTTCATGAGTGGTACTAGATGGTAAAATTCCTTTTGTATCTAAGATTCTGTCTTGGTACGTACCATCTTCTTACCAATTTGTGATGCCAAACAGCAATGCGTGCACTGCTGTTCCGATCTGAAGGATACATAGGGTCAGTAAAATTACAGGTATAACATCTTGGTCCTTAAAATTGGCAGCACATCTATGACCTTCTTTGTTTCATGTTGGTTGAGGGTATATGCGGGGAAAATGCGTATGAAACTAATTTTATGGATTTCATCGCGTTATTTTGAAATTAACGTTTCTCATTTGCATCCTCTCCTAAGAAAAAATAATAAAACTAAGTATTATAAATAATATTTTGGAGGCGAGTAATCATTCATATGTATCACGAAAATTGTTAATCGATACTTTCTCTGCTTTTGTAGTCATGATTGTTGATAATTATAACTTAAAAGATATTAATACAACGTGTTTAATACAACTCGAACAAATTCGTAATTGGTGAAATCAAATTAACAACATGTTAACAATCAATTTCAACTAGCCATTAAGGAGAAAACGAATCGGTCGGCAATAAAGAGGACGATAAAATTACAAAAGAAATCTATAAAATAATTAAAATTTCTAATCGGACCAATTAGTGGGTGAATTTATGGTTTCGCTTATTAAAGAGTTACCGAGCGCGTACCGCACCGTGCACTCCCTTCCCAATTTATTAAACACAATTTTATAGAAATTCTAGGAAATAATGAATAATTATCCTAAACTCTTTGACGAGTCGAACTCAGACAGCAATGGAAAAAGCCATTCATTACCATGATATAAAATAAAAAATAAACATCGTGTTAGGAATTGCTCCCAAAATTATTTAATTTAAATAAAACAATACAACTCGTGAACATATGCAACACAGTGAAGACAAGATTCAATTTAATTACATTAAATTATATGAAATATTCAAACCAACAACAATACTGTGATCACAATGTGACACAAGACAACGTCTCATCTATATAACCTTTTTTTACATTTACCAAAAGAATCACCACAACAAATAGATTTCGATTCGATTCGAGTTCTGTCCTCAATTCTTCGTATTTTCTCTTATTTTCTACCCTCAGCCTAACAATTGTGTTTTTCTAGTGGATAAGGTTAGAAATAATGGAATCCACCGGGGGAACAGATTTGTAAGGCTAAATTCACCAGGCAGGTGGCTGGAGGCCCTTTTTACTGGAAACGAGGCATTCCATTTTAGCCCTCACGGGTGACAACGCATCTGCATTTTGATTTGTAATAGAGGATAGATGTAGATGTCTATGGGCCGCAGCAACCACTTACCATCAGGTGGACTATGTGCTCGTTTGTCACCCTTATCCTATAAAAAAATATTTTATTTAAATCAGAACTTAAAAGTCCGCTGCTAGGCTTGGCCGTCCCCCATTGTAGGGAGAATTTGGCTTATGGTCTTATCACAGAGTCCACGAGATGTTTCTGGCATTTTCCCTAATCGTTTCTTACCAAATGGATTCTATTTTGTCATCACCCCAAGGCTCATTAACATATATGAATAATAATAATCTAATACATTTCGAATAAAACTACTTTTACGGATTCTATCGCGTTTAATTAACTTATTTTTATTAATTCCCGACGTTTCGGGTACTTTACAGCACCCATGGTCATGGGAGACTGAGGTGATTGACATCCCAATGTCAGAGTTGACCCGGAGTACCTTCAGCTAATTATTAATTTTGGTCCGATCTACGCAGAATGAATTTACTGTGTCTTGAAGTCTTGAAGTGGTATGCTTGGGTTTAGTTTTAATTTTATTAATTAAAGGATCCCAAGCAGGTGCCTCCCTCTCTATTGAAATTAGGTTGTTTTTTTAATTTCAATAGTCTCACGTATCGTCCTTGGTAGGAATCTGTTTCTGCCGTCAAGTAGCAATACGTGCACTTCTGTGTTCTGCTCTCAAAGGTATAGTGTGAGTTTAATTGACTGAGATGACAATGCCTTTGAAGCCGGACCGGCCCATAGTTATGGGCTGAGATGAATACTCAGGCAATGGGGAGATGCCCGAGGCCTGAACCTGCAGCGCTAAGGCGCGCGCAGAAGAAGACAACGTAGTCGCTTTGAAGCCTTCTTCGTGTTTCTTCTTTCGTGTGATGTTGGTTTAACATGTCTGTGGACTGCAATTGCCAGTTACCATGAGGTAAACTGTGAGATCATTTATCACTTTAATTTTATTAAAAAAGTCAAGTTGAAATTCAATTAAGACGTTTTAAAGCACACTGACCGACCATTAAATTTAATGTTAATAATAACACATACACGGGTAGTGTATACATATTTGTGAGTCCGCGCGTGTGTGTGTATGCGCTTGAATAAGTGTATTTTAAATAAGTTAATTAACTCTTTCCTGTAAATACAGAAAATTAATTTGTGAAGGGTAAATAATATGCGGCCGAAATTAAGTTAAACGTTTATAAGGACCATAAATTAGTTTTTTGCCAATCTAATGTCTTTTGACCTTTCGTTTCTTGTTCGTTTTACAATTAAGTAACAATTATGTTATTACACGCAATGTGGGAAGTAAGTGGTGAACAATAAACTATCGAAAGCGCCAGCATCACCTGTCTATCTGTTCGTAGTTAATAGTTGTAATTGCCCGATAATTTTCACATTCTTGCACAATTACTTCAGATTCTGCGAATTATTGTATGCTTTACACCACTTCATACCGAGAATTAAATCGACCGTTCACATAACCACAGGCTATGAGTCATTACATTTTAGTCCTCAGATTTGATAATGTATTTCTGCCGCCTTCTTCAAATTGGTAGCAGGTAGCAGATATCATTGGTAGCAGGCACTACCTTATATTCAAGTTTTTAAAAGTCTTTCCATTTTCAAGTTGAACATAGGACTTTGAATGAATGAATCAAGGCAAAGAGACGTTTTAACAACATCATGAAATGTCATATCGTCGTCTGTCGGAATCCATGAGGTCTGTTTTATGCAAGTAAGGGTGACAAACACGTAAGAAGACCCTGTGTGGATCAAAACGTTGGCCTTTCTGAATAACGCCTTTTAAGGTAGGTACCCGTGAGATGATAAGGAGTGGGCTTTACTAGGAAAAATTAGAAGTTTGTTCAACTAGTTTCTGTTCCTTTAAAATAAGAGTTCCAGTAGCCTGGTCCAAAATAAAAGTCTGTTAATTTTCTACTAGTTTTGATAGAAATTATATTTAAACTGTGCCATGTGTGTATCCCTGTTATATCTGCTAGTGTTGCAGTGGAACTATCCCTAGATGCTTTCTGCCAAATCGTACGACAAATTCCCTTAATCACCATCAGAGATCTCTTTTTATCTAAGGAAGAACATAGCTTGTTCCAAGCTGTTGTAGCCATGTTTTCGAACATTGGTCGCTCGTGGAACATGTACAGTTCTGTTACGAGAAATACGCCACGTTCTTAAAGATGCTGGATTTTCTTACGCTGTACGGTGTACAGCCATATTTATAATGATGTAAATGTTACGGCTAAAATCCAAAGTATGGATACCCCTAGGCTTCAACTGCCTGCAGCCGATTGGGGTTGGTTTAATTTACATATACTATACATACTGTTACATTTGTCAAAAATACGACAGCACGTATAGAGTAACAGAGACAGTAAGTTAAGGTGGCCATTCCAAAGCCTTGCAATAACGGCCAAATTTGCAGAGAAGGTTCAGATTATTCTAATATCGGCAAATGGCGAAGAATAATAAATAAAATTAAATCTCAAACGTGTAAGGGTCGATCGGTAGCCAAAAACGTTGTTGCCCATAAATCACATTCAATTTGGGATAATTTCAAATAAAATTAGAAGTCATATTTACTCATATTTTCAAAAACTGCAATAACGTTATATCATTATTTGTATATTTGAACTTAAGTTTAAAAGGCTCTTTGAAAAATGACCCTGTATAGGATACACCTTCGTATAATCAACCACAATCGGCTGCAAGTAGGTGTAGCCGACTAAACCTAGACGTAACCACACTTCGACTTTTAGCCGCGTAACATATATAGATAATCGTCAAAAATAAACTTGAAATCAATTTGAATCACAGTTAAATCGCATACAGCATTGTATTCCGTACTAGTAACATTATGTACTCGTAGGTGGAAGGCAACACGTGCTACCGCCCGGAGCGACAACATTGCTATTCCATACCTGAATTACACTGGCTATTGATACCTATGATTTAAAAATAAATCACGTCCGATACAGTATTTTTTACCGTACCTCAAAATTTAAAAGATATAGTCATGACTTTATAATATATTTCATAAACTTTATCGTCATAAATGTTAACAGTAGTAGAGCCACGCGGCAGCTTTTGCTGTCGCACGGATGGGCCGGCTCGAACCGGGGTGGTACCACGACCTCACAGAATACCAGCGTGAAGTAGAGGTTTACCTCTGCGTTTCGCTTGGTGAGTGCAGGTGGCCGGAGGCCCTTTTTACTGGAAATGAGGCATTCCATCTTAGTCCTCACGGGTGACAACGCATCTACATTTTGATTTGTAATAGAGGATAGATGTAGATGTCTATGGGCCGCAGCAACCACTTACCATCAGGTGGACTGTGTGCTCGTTTGTCACCCTTATCCTATAAAAAAAAAGATGGGATTCACATCGAACACAAATCGACAAATAATAAGTTAAATTGTTTTGAAAGTAATTTTTAATTAATATCTGAACAATACTCAAACTATAGCATCATTACATGTCTGACGAGTTATCGAAGCTTTAATAATAAATGTTTAATTAAAAAATAAACAAGTCATGCCTTTTATTACTTTTAAATTCAGTCTCTCACTATCTCGACCACTATCTAGTTGAGAAATAGGTCAACTGTAAAACTTAATCGACGAACGCTAATGCAGTAAACAGCCAGTCAGTATTTTAAAACGAAAAGCCGACGCGAACTGGCGTCTATCAGTTAGTTGGAACGGGAAATCAGTCAATAATGCACTAATTTCCCCTTCTTAATGGCCCAGTCCGGCCCTCTACTCAGACACTATTACGGCACTGCAAGTTGTCAATATAATCACCCAACAACGTAGATACAGCGACAGTTATATTAACTTCTGTTTCTATAAAATTGACTTGGTACGGAGGAGATTCATTTAAAGTCAATTTGGATGGGGGAAATTTAAAAGAACTGTTTGGAACTACTAAACGCATAAATCATTGAAGAATTGCACTTTTAGCAGGATTTCCGGACGAGCGATTTCTTTATAGAAGAGGAACAAAGCGACCATGTCGCTCACCTGATGATAGGCGAGGTTCATTTTCAGCTTTTAAGATAGAAGTAAATATCGTTTCGGAGAAACTGCTGGTTAATGTTAACCAACAAGAGAAACATCCGCCATCAGTCGGTGGCTGGAATTAATTCAAACTTAAACAAAAATATCTAAGCACCGTAGACCCGTAGTAGATCCGACTGAAAATATAAAGAGTCTCTTCGCAAGACCAGTTTATCACGCTGATTTCATTTCGCTAAAAGAAATTTATAGTAAGGCAGGAGTGAATAAAGTTCTTTTTTACCTTTTAACAGTGGTAGAGCCACGCGGCAGCTTTTGCTGTCGCACAGATGGGCCGGCTCGAACCGGGGTGGTACCACGACCTCACAGAATACCAGCGTGAAGTAGAGGTTTACCTCTGCGTTTCGCTTGGTGAGTGCAGGTGGCCGGAGGCCCTTTTTACTGGGAATGAGGCATTCCATCTTAGTCCTCACGGGTGACAACGCATCTACATTTTGATTTGTAATAGAGGATAGATGTAGATGTCTATGGGCCACAGCAACCACTTACCATCAGGTGGACTGTGTGCTCGTTTGTCACCCTAATCCTATTAAAAAAAAAACCTTAAGAAAGTTCAATTCAGGTCTATCTATCATCACCGCTTACCACTAGGTGAGATTGTAATCAAACATTGGCTACACGTAAATGAAAATCATAAATAACAAACAAGTATTGCTAATCGCCCCCTTAATACTCCAAATAGTGCAACTTAATCTATAGAAATGATGTATTGTAGTATATATGAAGTCGTTGCAAAAAATGCGCCATGATATAAAGGCTATTGACTTTTGATCGAAATGACTACCGTAAAAAGTAAATATGCAGAGAAAATAAGCTTTTAACAAAGTAATGTTGATTATATTACGTTTAAATAAAAATTTCATTTAATTTTTGGATATTTATCTGCCACAATACTGTGTAATTGAAATTTATTTTAAAATATTATATCATTTATTATATCGTCATTAAATAGATGTAAATAATGTAATGTTTAAATAATAAATTTATTACACAACGAAATGAAATTTAATGTATGACATTCTAGAAAATGTTTATTTGTCTGTAAACACACGTATCGATGTATGTTCGCCCTTAACGATATTTTTAACGTAAGTGGAAGCAATTATTTTGCGATTAGAACTATACCTTTGCGTTACTATTTGGATTATTAAAACAAATTATTTGGGGTTTGTTCGTTTACTAGGGGAATAATTAATAGGTTACGCGTAATGTATCCAAGAAGTTGCTCACCGTATTTAGCTTCGCATAAATATATTGGTCCTTAATTTTTAGGAACCCATTTTGGATTGCTTGGATACTATTTTGCATAATATATAATGTTGGCAATCTGATGACTTCTTTTTATTTGTTAATAAAATTAAAACAGTAACATTTAGTTATATACAAATCGTGATAATCACGTGTTGAAGCAAAACCAAATGATATTTATTGATATTGTTCAAGTCCGCATACCACACGATACAGTGCGAAATACGAATAACTTCTGTATCCAGAGGTTAATTGCTACACATTACGCCAAAACACGCATAGTTACACCAAAAAAAAACATAATGAATTTACAAAAGTAACTAACTTAATTACGCTTGTTGATATAAATACACGAACTGTAATGGCTACTACGAAATAAAGCCGTAAACAAACATAATGACGAAGAAACTACCCCACAGGGCCCGATTCTGAAAAAAAAAACTCGGAATACGTAATTAGCTTTCATTATCATTTTATCAGGAGACCGCGCTGAAACTACGAAAGCTATTACCTGCCATTACCGCGCATTAAGTTTTTTTGATTAGCCATAATTAGGCCGCAGTGGCGGTCGGCTACCAAAACATAGAATTTATTCCAGCCACCTAATTGTCTCATAGGTGTGACAGCCATTATTTTAATTGCAAACGTTGGCTTTAATTGCGTATTACGTTTCTTTCTATATGACTCTAATGACGCCCCGTGATGTATTATGTAATAGCGCCCTTATTTGCTATTGCGGACAACCTCCCGCACGACTTGCCACGTCTATCGATATCGCAAACAGCGATTTGTTGTTTATTTCCATTCGATAGACGCCAGAATTGAGCGTACCTTTTGGGTGGCAACGGTCGTGTCGCGCTTTCCGTAACTAAATGCCGGGTAAGAAATTACAAAGGAATAGTAAAATATTGGAACGCAAAAGTACTTGACATGGGAATCTGGTGTTTATTGTGTCATTTTAATTACATATGTGTTGAAGTATGTAGCAATTATAATAGCATATATAATAGCACAATAACATATGATATTTCCCGAAGAATTGTTTTACTTATTTTTTTTTAATTTCATGTTAGTAACTTTTATTTACCACAGACACAAAATGACCGATGATACAGATTCTAATTAAATTACATGCCTTTCATATTATCGTAAAACATTGTATGGTTATCGCGTAAAAAACGAGAACTCGTTTTTCCCGCCAATGAAATTTATTTTTTTATCTCTATTAATATAAAGTATTTTAAAAATCCATTTGATTAAGAATTTCATTGAGTATTTCATGCGCATATCTTTTCGAGCATATACGCATCAAATCTTATCCAAAATAAGATATTTCGACCAACCTGACCTTGATATTAATTTAAAATAATATTTTTTTATACCTATCCGTAAAGTAATATGTAAAATATTACATACAAATAAGTTAAATAATTTATTAGACGTGTGTAAATCCGTTACCCCATTTTGTCCCGTGGGTGTCGTGAGAGGTGAGCTTGGAAAATACCAGAAAATCTTATAGCTTTGGATACATAACGGGTTCGCTTACGGCAGACGTGAAATATCCAGACCGGCGATGGGTAGCAACTTCAAAGATTCGATTCTCAATCTGCCTGCCGATAATTATGGCAAATTTTCTCTACAACGGAACGGGCCATGTCCAGCTGCAAACTTTTACGGCTTAATGAGGATGATAAAGATAAGTAGTCAATAATTATTTCAGTTTTTATTAACATAATACTTATTTTTATCTACAATACTAAAAACTATAATAATAATTAAAAAAAAAAACTAAAACTAGAAACTTAAATATCATATAGTCCTACTCCCCGCGGTATTGTGCCAAGAACGCTGGCTGCGTTTCCCCGCTGAATGGCTATACTTAGCCTTTGAGCAAGAAAAGAACCAGCCCTCTTATCACCAGCAGCAACGACCAGCCGCGGATGGAGTTCCTTTAGGAACTTCACCGCACGTGGACCCCACGGACCGATAGTCTCTACAGCAAATGGCACAAATATGTAGTCATCTCTCAGAGACTCATATTTGCGCCACTTACTCAGTTCAGCTGCCTCTGATGCCGCCCCGGCTCTAAACGAGGTACCCCTGAGATGAGAGACCGCCAGAGTGTCTACGCAAGTAGCATCCCACACTAGGGCTTTACCTCTCTCCCAAGGGACCAATGTCATACCGCCGGGTCTCCTGCCATCGTCTCTAAATATTCCACAAGGCTCTAAAACCGAGGGAACATTTATAGAGACAAGAGTTAAATTTAAATAAAATGTTAGCCTTCTCAAGTGATGAGAAAAATACCCAACCCGACGACAGCAGCAACGTCAAATGTGCGAGATATCGGTACTAGAGCGGTCGACTGTCACTTGCCGACTTGCCGTAGCCATTGACTCTTAGGGGATCATGAAGTAGAAAATTATAAAACAATGCAGTTTATATTTCCGTACCCCTAGATACAATTTTGTTCTAATATAGTACAAATTACACTAAATTATTAAATTAAATTAATTACGCTTCTGTTTCTATTCGTAAATAGTTTTTTTTTTTGTTTTAACTCCACTGATATCGATGCCGAAACACGAAAGTCGCCTTAGATGATCACTACGTCAAAGTAGCGTAACGTAACAAATTAGCCGGGTGGGTGGTAAAAAAGAGGGGTGCAATGCATCCGTAACTACTTACCATACCTACACGAGCCTACTATTTTTCATTGCTTTTTCGTTTCTTTTTTTCCAGCCATTTTCCATGGTCCCGCCGGGCGACCCGTCCCGCGGCCCGAGCGGCTTTCTTTTTTTTAAATCAGTAAATTGCATATTTGAAAAACTACTGCAGGCTTCGAGGTATGTCGATTGAACGGATGGGGGTGCGGAGGTGGAGTGAGGTCATGTACTTGCTTTATCCCTGCCGATATTTACATTTAAGTTGCGCTCGCGATATTTTATTCTAGGAATCTCCCTTCGACTGCTATTATATAGGGTTGAGGTTGTAATGCGCCATAATTTAACTATACTTTGGCGCCAACTCATGAATACGTAATAAGTGTACTGTTTAACATATAAACTAGTTGCCGTCTGTTTCAAAGGAGCCTAATTACGTGATCAAAGAATATTTTACATTATTTAAATGACATCGCTTAATTAGTGAACGTATTAAGCATAATAGGGTTAACATGAATTATCTGTTTAGTTTTACGTTCAAATATACGTGATAGATACATATTTACTCATAAATGTAGATGTCTATGTGCCACAGTACCCATTTACCATCAGGTGGACAGTGTACTCGTTTGTCACCCTTATTCTATAAAAAAAAGTAGTTCACTCGTGGGTTCTATCCACATTATTTATTAACAGTATTAAGAACTATAATAATTATTTAAATAATAATTTAATTTACTAATAAATTAAAACCAATTTCAATTTCATCCAATTTGATAATGATTTCTTATATTTACGCGAACACTACACATTGAATAAAACTGTTTTTTACGGATTTTATCGCGTTTATTTTATTATTTTTATTCCCGACGTTTCGAGTGCTTTTCAGCAACCCATGGTCACGGGGGGGACTGAGATGTTTGACGTCCCAATGTCCAATTTGCTTGGAACAAGTATAATAAGAAACGTCTTCGTGTATGTTCTACCGTGATAACTTTTTCTTCTCGCGTTCTGCGTACACATCTGAATATCTTTAGAAAATGACTGCATTCTGATTGTTAAACGAGGATATGATGTAGATGAGTATGGGACACCTATGATATTCACGATCAGGTGGTTTGTGTGCTTGTTTGTCATCCTTATTCTATTAGATTATTTTTATAATTATTTCTAAAAGAAATGAAAAACAATTCAAACATCATCACAAAATATTTCATAAATATTATTATTAACATGGATATGGATCACTGTAAGTAATAAGTACTTTGCCATAAGCAACAGTTAAATTAACTACGAGCAAACGAACATACAGTAGAGGTAAGGAGGTGCAGTGTCCCATAGACATCTACATCGATATCTTAGTCCTAAGGGGTGACAGCGTACCTATAGTTTGATATTATATCGAGGAGATTGCGAATCAAAATACAGATAAAAAATGTCTTAGGTTCTCATTAGTCATCATTTGAAATACCGAAAACATTTTTCTACTATTATTTTCAGAATTATGCGAGTGTTGTGCTTCCGTGTTATAACTGACATAGTCGTGCTATTCTTGCTAATAAATACCTGACTTAATACATTTCTAAAGCCAGTTAAATCCTTTCCAAAATAAAAAAAATTAGAGGTTCGTTCAAACATTATCTTGCAATAAACGTAATATTATTCATTTATATGAACTATATTACCTACACGAATACACTTGGGTTGAAAATTGAGTTTGAAAAAAAATCATTCAATATTCAACTAATGAAATAAATAAAAAACTAATATCGAAGCCTGCATAGAAAATATTATCTACTTGATCCTCTTAATAAAGTTATACAATAATTCAATTTTTTTTTTCTAAAATTGAAATGTCGATCTCAAGCGTTAATGACCGCACAACTGAATGGTATAAAGTGCCCACCCGCTAAACTAGAGGGTTATGATGAATGACAAGAGCCTGTTTTACACTCTGTACTTCAAAAGATTAATTTATATAAAGAATTTAGTTAAATTTGTACATTTTATTTACAAAATCATTGATTTTCCCCGCTCATTTGCATGCAAGGGAATATTTTATTGGAGATTAGATTGAATGTAACATTCATTGATACATCCCGCATTATCACGTATTCTGAGTGTCTAGCGTATCGTTTGTTTCCCTCTGTCGCCTCTTACGACATCTATGGGACGATGTAAGGTGGTGGATATTCTTTTTTTTTTCTCTTTATTTATTTAGGGATTTTTATTTGTTAACATGTCAATCCCATTCTAACTAACTTAAAATCTATACACTTACTATTAATCTGCACATACTCAATGCAATATCCGAGGTGGGTGCATGTAGAATGCCTTGCGCAATACCCATATTGTACTCATTTATCTTATAGGTCCTTATAAATAATTCCCTTGCCCCTCGGTTCCGCTCACATTCCATTAAAAAATGATATAAATCTTCTATTACTCCACACGTTTCACAGTTAGGTGAATCAGTTCTTTTCATCAGGTAAGAATTTTTTTTTGATGGGATGTGACCTGTTCTTATTCTAAACATTATTTTAATAATATTTCTATTTAATTTTGTGTCTATAAACCAGGGTATTCGGGGCGGCTGGTGGATATTCTTACACTGCTACTTCGCGGTCAACTATTATACTATAATTATGAAAATTGGTTTTTACTGAACTTCTTCTTGTTCATCAGCATATTCGTTCCCTACTGGATACGAGCCTCTAGCGAGATAGGTAGGATTTGTTTTAGGTGCCTACTTGGCTTTAATATCGCAGTACCAGATGTCTCTCACATTGGAAAATTCTGCTCGTCGCTAGTCGTAGTCTGGGTATATTACGTCTGGCGTAAAGGACACCGCCATCTAGCGGAAGTTATAAAGTTTCTCTGGCATTTCCTATCATCGTCTCTTACGAAACCAATGGGACAGATTTAAGTGATGGATTCCGCCTCTTCAATGTATACAATGTTTATATAAAAATTCAAAGTGACAACAAAAAATATATTTATTATGATAAACTATCATTGAAGTAGTGTTAATTTTAGGCAACAGTTTTTTATAAATGTAAAAATAACTTCTAACAGTTTAGTTTCGCACTTTCGAACAAAAGTCGATAAAATGCAGACTAAACTAAAATATATTTTATGTTTCTGCTTTTATTTTAAAACAAGCTCAAATAAAAAAATAAGTGTTTGTATGCCTTTTTAGTTTGTTGTGTTCAGTTATTCTTTCATTAGTTCGTACCTGGCTTACCACGTTTTATCTGAAGTAAGGTTAACATTTGTATTAATTTATACTTTTATTCCAGAAATTTACATTATTAAAAACGCTTGCTCTATTATATAAATTATTCTCCTTTTTAAAATAATATATTTTGCTAAGACAAAACAAAGTAAAAAAACACATCATTCATTTGCTAAGAGTTGAATGATTTTAAGTGCCTTTTACACTTACCAAGTCTACAAATGTTTAATACTTTAAGATAGTAAAATCGAAAACGTATTAAATAATTAGGCCCAAAGGGATAAAACGTAGGCACTTTTCGCGTAAAAATCTTAGCTGTATTAAATTAATTATTTGCATTTTAAAGTGTCTTTAATTGCGTCCGTAATTAATTTATCTCGTTAAATCCTTGAAAGCTGTCCAAGAAAATTCACCCATTGCAGTACGACAACGTTGAGAGTTAAAAGAATGTAACTCAACAAATAGCTTTTCAGATAAACATAAGAATACGATGTGTAACGTAATTTTTACAACGCATTATCATAATTATCATTACAAAGCTAACTTCTAGCCATATCAGTAGTTTCTGCTGAACATCCACTCTACATCCATCGACTCCTTATTTTTTATCAGGTCGTGTCTAGTGAGGAATCGCTTAACACCAGTTGTGAGGCTGCCACTCGAGAATTTTTCTTCCGTGTAAGTTTTACAATTACTTGCATCTGTTTAATATTTTAAATCAAGATGTTTAGTTTTCGTCAGCATTTTAGCCACATATGGACATAACGTTTTTTTATAGAATTAAGAGTGACAAACTAGCACACTGTTTCCCTGACGGTAAGAGTATACTATGACTCATAGGCATCTATCCTCGATTAAAACGACTAAGTGTAGACGACGATGTGTAGTCACCCTTGAGGATTAAGATGTCACGTCTCCAGTAAAACATTCTCCGTTTCTCTTCACTCAGCGTCATACTGTTTATTTTACGCTAGTATTCTGTGAGAGGGTGGTCCTATACCGTTCAAGCCGACCCACTTGTGCTACAACCATAATATAGCTGCAGCATGGTTCCAACACTTACCACGCATCCAAGCTTAACTAGCATGCGTCAGCAAGTAAGCATTTACATGTGTCAATCCAAATCACAAAAATGAAGAATGGATTTATTTAGAGTAGTCAATATTCACCACTCGATTGATAAATGCCACGAACTTATCTAACAAAGTCAAATATTATAAACCCTATTTTGAAATCACCAAAAAATAATCTATTTAAAATTTGAAAAATGAAAATATATGAAATTAAAATATACTCTCACCTATTTATTATTTTTCTCTTACATTACTCGCTGTATCCAATCGTTAGTCTACTTATTGCTAGTAGTCCTCGTCACTACAGTGCATTTCATACCCTGGTCATGTATTCCAGGGCAGTTACAAATTAATGATTGCAATTTTTCGTTTATTTTTTTTATAGGACAGGGTGAGAAGCGAGCACGCAGTCCACTTGATGTTAAGTGGTTGCTGTGGCCCATAGACATTTACATCTATCTTCGTTTGCGAATTAAAATGCAGATGCGTTGTCAGCCGTGAGGACTAAGATGAAATGCCTCTTTTCCAGTAAAATGGGTCTCCGGTTGTCTACACTCACCATACGAAACACAGTAGTTTTAAGGTGCTATTTTATGCTGGTATTCTGTGAGAGCGTGGTCCTTCCCAAGTCGAGCCGACCCATTCGTGCTACAACTATACTACTAATATATATGATTATATAATATTTAATGATTAAGGACATTATATATATAATGATTAAGGACATAAAAGTCGAGTGTAGTCTCATTCAAAAACATTTGGGTGTATATACGCCATAACCGAGTGTACACGAGACATAAACACTAGCGTACTCATCACCGATGTAATAATCTCGTTACAGAACGATAAATGAAAGGTAATTGAAAGGAAATTACGCAATAAATGGGAAGTTATTATTGAATTTAATGTTAAATTAATCGTGAACCCCCTCCTAACCATCTGTCGTGTGTCGAACGACTCCAGCATCGCCCCCCGCGGACGTTTTATATTGAGATGTGCTCTTGAGGTAACAATGAATTTCATTATTATGTTATTTGTAATATATGGCAAGTGCTTTTGTTAACGACTTTCGATCGAAATCTACTTTGCTCGATAACGGCTTGGTTTAGGAAAGGCCACCCACCTGTCATATAAGTAGAAAAAATACAAATATATATATATATATATATATAATACATACATAATCCCTCACGCCTGTCACACAGAGGAGTGGGCAGTGACTATGAACTTTTAAACGTTACGATCCTGACATACCTCTTTCGCTTCTTTACAGGATACTGTTTCTAAAATATACCTATATAATAAAATAGAGCAATAGACAATCATCAATCACCAATCCGTTGTTATGAACTAGGTTTAAAAAATTGAAGTACAGATAATGTGATGAATGGATATGAACCTTTCTACCTAGATGTGAATACATTCCTACCTCACAATTACGTAGTACTTTCACCAAGCTACGGTACACACACTGCGGTATTTCGGTATAATGGATAAGAGCCCGTTTAATTTAAGACTTTTAGGCATTTTATCTTAATCATCGCAACAACGTATCTGCGCCCTTCATTAATTAACATACATATATCATTGGTAGCCTGTGCTCATGTGCTGCAGTTGAACTTACCAGATTTACTTTGTTAATATTTCGAAAATATTTTATTATTATTTATGAAATACGAATAATAGTATTTCATAAATAATAATAGAATTCTCTATTATTAAAAAGAAAAAGTAAAACTATTGAGGCCAAGAATAAAAAAAAATTTAAGAAAAGTTAAAGTATTACATCACGTGCTCGGCGGTAAAGAACAACATAGTGAAAAAATCTGCACGTCTGAGCAATAAAAAAATTGAACACCGAAAACGTGAATGTCGCCAGCACGCATTAGGGCAGTGCAAAGAATATTTCCTTGCTCTAAAACCATCTCAGAGGAGATTGTGCCTAGCAGTGTTACGTATACAGACTGTAAGCTTACTTTAACTTTTATTGTTAAAAGAAAAGGTAATATTTAATATGGAGTTTAAACAATAAAAAAGTTTGAAATAATCTTGTTAATGAACTTTTATAAGTTATATTTTATGTGTGCGTATTCGTATTATTATTACGTTATTTTTAGATGTTAGTATAATTGTGTGAGTTATTTTTAATAAAACCAGTTGCAGTAGTAGGCGTTATGTGAGGAATGTTCAAACAAATGTATCGAGCGCTTGTTTTAGAAAAAAAATAGTTCTGTTTAAAAATTCATAATGTTTTATCCGGCTCATCGGCATACTCGCCTACTATATTGAATATTATTTTTAATTTTTAATTGGTTTTTAGTTTTTAAATAATATGTAAAAAGTTAGAAGTTATGAAAATAGCCTATTAACATTCCACTGCTGCACAGTCTGAAAAAACTCACTCATTTGTGAGTGAGCGTAACTTTTTGTTATGACATCTATAATTGACAAGCACTCCGACTTAAGGCGATACCACGACCAAAACCTTGCGATAGTGCGTTTTTCTTCGTTATTCAGAGACTATTATCTCATTATGGGAAATAAACTACATCTAAAAGCACATTATTAATGTTCGTTATCCTACCATCACGTTCCACGTTCTAATCTGTTTTATGTGTTATAAATACATTTAAAATCTACTTTTAAAAAATGACTAAAATTATTGATTACATGCATCTGTTGCTAAAGGCAGTGCTGTAATCATTCGAAGATTACACTAATGGATAGATAATTTAAAAACTATATTATTCACGTTTTATTTAATTTTTAGAGTTCGCTTTTCTTTTTTAATTAAAATTAATTCCAAAAATTGTGTGAATTCTATGATAAATGGGCGTACGCAGAGTGCGGGCGGCAGTGCACTGCATGCTCAAGGGTATTTGGTTAGGGATACACCTTAAGCCTATTATAACTGTTTATTTACACAGTTAAAAAGCTTGTAATGATGATTTATTACAAGCTTTGTACCTGTGTAAAGAAACAAGAAATACAATAAGTAACTTGATCTTGCCACAAGTAATTCTAAAAAAAAAATTAGGTGTATTTTATAAAATAAATTTACACAGGTAAATCTCGCGACAAGCTTTTATATCATATACCTAAATTATATAATGTAATAAATAATTGATTGGTTTCATTTAGCTTAAAGTTTTTCTTCTTTTTAGAGCATTTATATAAAAGTTTGTTTTTAATTTTTTTAAGTCGTAAAAAGTTGCTTTTATTTTGTCTGTTTGTACAGTAAAATCGTTTCTTTCTTTTATACACAGTTCCTAACATGCCTATGATATTATCTTAGATTTACATAGGGCACGTGTGGGACAAGACTTCTGGTGTATTTTTGTTAATTAGGACATTTTGTATGCTATATTATCAACTGACTTCAAAAAGGAGGAGGTTTACAATTCGTCCGAATCTTACTTTATGTATGTTCATCAATTACTCGAAGACGCCTGAACCGATTTGGAAAATTCTTTTTTTTATCAACAAAAAGTTATATTTATATTTAAGTCGGTTGTACAAAATTTTTAATTTTACATCTCCATCACATTTGATAAAAATTAACGCACTACAGGCTGTGACCTTGTAGTGGCACTGTAAGAGTATCCACTACCTCATATCATTCCGTAGGTTTATTAAGGGGTGACAGAGAGAAACAAACCAGAGGATGGGCAGCAACATCTTATTTATTCCTTAACAACTAGAAAATAAAATAAAACCGTTGTTTTTTTATGATAAATATCCCATTTCTGAGTAAATCCAAAGGGAGGTCTTTAAATTGGCCTTTTAGCTCTTCATAGGCTGTCTTATGAATGAATGAATGAATGAATATGAATAGCACGGCAGTCCGCCCAGAAGCTCAGAGCTGACTAAACATTACCGTGTGATGATGGTATACAATAATTCATCGCCACTTGCGTCCCGTGGGTGCGACTATGGGAATTGCTAAAATATCTTATGGCTTCTGAAAAAAACACAAAACTGTAATACATATTGAATACATACATACATAATCTCTCACGCCTGTCACACAGAGGAGTGGGCAGTGACTATGAACTTTTGAACGTTACGATCCTGACATACCTCTTTCGCTTCTTTACAGGATACTGTTTCTAAAATATACCTATGTAATAAAATAAAGCAATAGACAATCATCAATCACCAATCCGTTGTTATGAACCAGGTTTAAAATATTGAAGTATAGATAATGTGATCAATGGATATGAACCTTTCTACCTAGATGTAAACACATTCCTACCTCACAATTACGTACTACTTCCACCAAGCTACGGTACACACGCTGCTGTACTTCGGTATAATGGAATTGCTAAAGTATCTTATGGCTTCTGATGGAGGGCTATATAACCATACTTTTAACGCCACGTAAGGTACCTAGAGCTGCGACGAGGAGCACCGTCAAAGGTGCGACACGTCTGGTGCTGCGATCGTCAAGTGAAAGACCGCGAGCTGTTTAAAAAAGGGAAAGGTAATGATGATAATGATGGTTTATAATTTAGTATCGTTACCAATCATCATGTCCCCTCTGTGAGGGTTTTGAGCTATCTAACCGATGTCCGAGTGGAGGTGGGCGGGAGTCCGCAGCCCTGTATCAGATGAAACTGTAAAAGCCAAATTTGCTAACAGCACTTAGATCAAAGAATAAAGATAAAGATCCGCTTGTCAAGCCTGACAATGGGGTGAAGGAATGTTTTCCTTACAAAGAAAGACTCATATCCAGCAGTGGACTTTTTATTAGCTAATAATAAGAAGAAGATAAACCCAAAAAAAAATATTTGTCACCCATCACATGTCCGTCCATTCAATTAATTTTTCTCGGCCGCTTCGCGGTTGTGTACTTGTATATTGTACACGTATCGAGTCGCCGCGACACTCGAGCGCGCGTCTGCATAATACATCGCTGTACACCGTTACTGTACGTCGGACTTTAATTATATATCTGCTACAATTTCGCCTTTTTTCGAGTATTTTTCACAATTCCGCACCCCACACACCCCGCCCGGCCGGCCCTCCGAACGGCCGCAGTAAAAAGTTTGTGCGTGTGTGTATCGAGCAACACCACATGGCTCCGATCATTTCGGTCAGTGCGGACACGCTACTATGCATCTTCTGTATTTTCTTTGCGCTCAGGCAATTAACACCGGCGCATCAAGACGGCAGATTCGCCATACAAAAATACACTTAGACATTTTAATGCAATTAACTCCTGCAAAATAGAACGATGAGGGGCCGATAAGCCCGCTCAACTTTTCCTGTAACAGGCTGTTATTTCACGATTTAAAATCGGTTCTCAACCCGTTAATGACGCGAGTACAAGTGCAGATCGGCGGCTCCGTTCGGCCGCGGACCAATCTATTTAATAACCCCCGTCGGTGACACCCCGCCCGGCGGCCATCGCCAATTTTAAACCCCCCACGAACCCCCCTAGCACCCGCCCTGAAAAAAATCCGTAGCGTTTTAAAATTAATGAGTAAAAATCTACACACACATCCGCGTGGACAACGCCACGCGTGTGTGAGCTCTCGCCTGATAATGCACACTTTACTGGCCGAATAATGAGGTGTTATCGAGTAAATCGAGGCCGGTGTAGTCGAGGCTGCCCCCGCACAGCTTAGAAGAAATCCGTGATTGCCAAGCCCTTTCCACTAGGAACAACTATCCAAGGAAAAAATGGAGTACAAATTGAAATTCGCCGGTTCGAGCGCGCTAATTCCGAGCGGAACGGCGCCGCGCGAAGCGAACGCAGTTAGATAACATTTGTAGAGGCGAGGGGAGAGCGGGTGTCACCCCTACGCAACGCCGTTTTTATTTTGGCCGGCCTTTGCCCCCACACCCCCTTCATTCGTCCAACTTCATCTGAATAATTACTGATTTTTTCGTGTACCGCTGATTATTTCGAATGTTATTTGCCGGTGATAATTTTTCTACTCGTTCGTTATTCATTGTGCCCGCGCCCGCGCCCGCCTCTCTCTGGCATAACCTTTATTCAACTGAGATGTTCAGTAGCTTAAATACATACATTTAACTTAAACATACATTTTTTCAGCACTATTTAGTTTTTTCTATAACAATTAAACAATATGAAGTAAACATTTTTGTACCACAATTATAAATTCGCCTACAAAAGCTATTGGTCTAAATTACAGATTACAATTTTGTTTTATAAGTACTAATTAGCAATGTAATATCTAATAATTTTTATTTTATTAGAATTCGATTAGACAATAGATATATATGTAAAATGAGAGCAATTTTTTTTATGATAACTCTACTGTCTGTACAAATACGTTTATCGCTTTAACTACTATACACAAGAACCGCAAAAACACAGGTGAATCGAAAATTGACTTTTAAATTGTTAGTTTTATTTCGTTTTAATTTGTTAACGTATTTCGAACAGACAGATTGATTTAGTTGTTTTTAACGATAATACTTAGATTGTCAGTAATTTAAACAAAACATCTTGCCAATAGTTACTTTGAAAAGCTTTTATTTCGTATGACTCATTATTTTAAATATTAAGTTATTTCAAAATATGTTTGTTAATTAATAGAATCAGGTGTTACTTTGGGGAAATCCATTAAAAGTAGTAGTACGTAACTTAAAAGTAGTAAGTTAAAATTACCTTGCGTACATCCACTCGATAAAATAAAATAATGTGTCTTACCTAGTTTGAAGAGCACCTCGCTTTCCTCGACTGCGTGCACTATCCTCGTCGCTACTAATCCCAGCATCACTACTCCCAATGCCACTACACTAGGAAAGACATACCACTGACGACAATACAATATAACACAATTGTTAATAATATGTTTGTTAACAATTGTGTTAAAGTCGTGGCCGAATATCCTTTTAATTAAAGTTAAATATTTTAAAAAAAAATTCGAGGTTAAATACTTTTACTCACAGACTGTAACTCTACGAGTATGTCTGAATCAACGTGTCAAATATGTCTCCAAACCAGATCACACCAAATTGAAGGTAAAAACCACAATCTTGGAAAAATTCTTGAATTTCTCATTAGATCTTCGTAACGATATGACGTATAGGTAATCAAAATGCTAATTGACAAATCTAATTATTATGCTCATTCGACAAGTGACAAGTGGGCCGATGGCGATCGCTTTGGCAAGGATTTCGGTAGGTCCGCCCGCCACCGCCCCGCGGGGGCCGCATTTTTTCCAGACCCACCACCGAAGGGGTTGATTTTTTAAACTGATGACGCGCTTTCATTCCGCACTGTGCAACTTGCCGCGCGGCTGTACGTGTGTCGCTCGTTGTTGTTGGTAAATAAATACAAAAAAGAAATAAAAAAATATGTGGACGCTTTGTCGATAGTGCCTATTTCCCCTTTGCGCGGTGGTATCTCCAGTCTATAGTTCCGTTTCAAACCGGCTTCGAAAACAACTTTTGACAAACAATACAACTTTTGACGCGCGTACAAGAAACTCCTATTAGAATTTGAAAAAAAAAAAGTTTTGTGTTTTTGTATCCACAGTGTCAATTATTAATATTCGTTGTTTTTCATTTGAAAAATTTAAAGAAATATTACATTAAAAAATAATTTTCTCGCTTATTACCTATCATTAAAATTACCTGTATTTTTATCTACAAACGGAGCGGTGGCGGATAAAATATCGGACGTTTTTCTCGGTTGGACTGAATTCGGCCAAAGTTTTGCGAAATTCAACGAAGTTTCGACTTCGGGACGTGCTTTGGAACATTTAGAAAATTTTTCGAGAGATGACAAATTCGTAAAGATCGCCCAAATTATTTGAAATAAAGTGAAAATTTCAGGAGCCGTGAAGAGAATGACATTGTCCTTTGTAAGTACTTTTAGATTACAACTTTTTTTTATAGTTTGGTCTAATATTTTACTTATTTTAGTGAAATTTAATTTCGTTTTAGTATTTAATATACCTAATAAAACATTACATACGTGTAATTTTGAAGTTTACGTAATATAATTTTACATTTGTAAAGTATGATTAATTAATTTACAACATAGTAGCTTAAATATTGTATTTTAAAAATAGTCTCAACTTACATCTTAACTTTATTAGGATTTTAATAACTCCACAAAACATTTTTGTTTATTTCTTTTGCATATTTATTATACTTTTACTATAAACTTTTTTTATTTTCAGTCACGTGTTTTGTTTTATTATTTTTATAATGATAAAAATGATTCATATTTAAAATATCAACACCACAACGTTTAGTAACAACTTATTAAGAATAATTTAACATAAAATATAATAGATGTAATTTTAGTATAGATTATCATATCATAATATAATTTCCTTGAAGTAATTAAATAAACTGTATTTAATAGCCGTAATAATTATATGCGAACCGGACTGACCTTCAAGCCATAATATTATGTATAATGTCATTGCATCAGATAAAAAATTGTATTATTAATATGATTAATTTATTTAAGAATGACATCAACAGTGCAAATATCTTTACTTTCATTAGCTGGCTGCATGTAATATAATTTATTCATAGAAAATTAAAAAACTACAACCAATGTACTATTAAGTATATATAAAACAAAAGCGTAAAGAAGTTCAAATTGTGACACTAAAACGTTTATATCTGAAACATAGATTTACTATTAACAGTGGTAGAGCCACGCGGCAGCTTTTGCTGTCCCACGGATGGGCCGGCTCGAACCGGGCTGGTACCACGACCTCACAGAATACCAGCGTGAAGTAGAGGTTTACCTCTGCGTTTCTGTCGATATTTCAGCGATTTATAACCTAAATTGTAAAGAGTCCCTCAGACAAAAATTTAAAGAAATAAACATATTAACTTTGGCATCGCAATATATTTATGAAAATCTAATGTATGTACATAAAAACATAAATAGCTTTAATAAGAATAAGGATGTGCATTCTTTAAACACTAGGAACAAACATAAGCTTGTAATACCAGTTACTAGACTCCACAGAATCAGTAATTCATTTATGGGGCAATGTATACGCTTTTACAACAAAATCCCAGAACATATTCAAAGTTTATCAATAAACAAGTTTAAAAGTTTTATTAAAGAAAAACTGTACAAAAAGGGTTATTATAATATCAAGGAATACATGAATGAAAATAACCCCTGGGAATAAGGTGATCGCCACCATGCTGGTTCTATTAAAAATCATTTAAAAATTGTATAAATGAAATTATTGTTAAGTGAAATATGTTTGAAAAAAAAAAGTCCCGCTGGGTTTCTTGCTGGTTCTTCCCAGGACAGAGGTATTTTCCGAACCAGTGGTAAATAAAAAATGACTTTCAATAAGAATTATGTAATAATCAATATTGAATAAAAAATTATTCTATTCTATTCTATTCTATAATCCATACAAACATTTGTATGACTTATCAATAATTGATAACAATGATAAAGAAATCCTTCCACTTGAAAAAACCTTTAGCTTTCATACTCTTCTTAGAAGGGATTTGAACAATGATTTCTGCTGTCAAATATGCTAATCATTAGTCATTATGAATCGCGGCCGTCATGTCTATTAGAATAACAGTCTACTAAAATATCATTCTCGTAGTCTACAATAGCCATGGTCTAAACTGAATAAGGTTGAAACTGTACTGAACAAAATGAAAAAAAAAACAGAATAATATAATTTTTATTCATTAAAGTTAACAAGAATGGAATACTGAAAGTCATTTTATTTTTATAACTGTTTTAGAAAAAAGTCTCTGTCCTGAGAGGAATCAGCAGAAATCTAGCGGTTTTTTGTTAAATCTTAATTTTATAATATATATTTAATATTATGTATATATTAGGTGGTAGAGTCATGCAGCAGCTATATTACTGATATAGTTGTATTATTAATTTGTCGGCTCGACTAGAAAATGACCACGCTCTCACAGAATACTAACGTAAAATAGCAGCTTAACACTGCTGTGTTTCGTATGGTGAGTGTAGAGAACCGAAGACCCTATTTCCTGGAAACGAGACATTCCATCTTAGTCCTCACGGGTGACAACGCATCTGCATTTTGATTCATAATCGATGATGATGCCCATCTCCTGATCAAGTTGCCTCTGTCGCCTCATATGACAACCACGTACATGATATGGCGTAGTGGATTCTCTCACGTCACCACTAGACGACGTTTTGTTCACATATTACCTGCATACGGTTTGTTACCAATTTTTTATAAGTAATGCCAGGACATAAAACTGCTGGAAGGATTTTCATAAAAACTTAATCAGGTTCTGATTACATAATTGTGCATCGAATGAAACCAGTCCGAAGTTGATGCCATTTTTTTCTCGAGGCGAAAATAGACCACAAACGAACATCCGTGCGCACAGATACACAGACAACCACCTAAAAACCCAGCATCCGACTCTAGAGATCTTGAAATGAAGACATACACAAAAATTGAGTTTTGGAAAATAGAATCTATTAAAATACGAGTAACTTCCCACTGCTAAGTCAAAAATGAATTCATCTCTTAGTGTTTGATTGACAGCCCCTCAAAAGTGGTGGTAAATCATCACTTAAAATTGAAACTAACGATTTAATTTTTGCCGGCGGGGATCGAATCCGGGTCGCAGTCGTTAATATACAAAGGATGCTTAGCCACTGAGCTACAGCTCGTAGTAGTTATAAAATGTACTACGTTTATTTAAATACTAAACGTACGAGCTTAGTTGACCATGCCCAAATAATACGACTAGAAATTTAAATAATTATCACATATATTATACACTCAATTGGCTTAAAAAAAATTTTAAGCCAATTGAGTGTGGTTGATTAAAAATTTCAATAAATTATTTTAAAAAAAACTTTTTCTGGTATTGAGTTTGACTCGTAAAACACCGATTTTAGACGCAAATTATCATTTATTCAACATTAGAAATTCTAATAACTATCTATCTATTATTTACATGGACAAGATTTTTCAATATTAGAATCACAAACACGTTAATAGTAGTTACGATAATAAACATTCACTGCAGCCCATGGACACCTGCAACTATTTTTAAACTAAGAAAAGCCTGAGATTAAGGCGAAATGTATACGTGGTAAAGCCAAGCCAGATACGCTAGCTAACATTGACGGCTCCGTGGCGCAGTGGCTTAGCAATGAGTTGCTGCACTGGGGGGCGCGGGTTCGTATCCCGCACGAAACAAGTATTTGTATGACCTACAAATAATTGTCTGGGTCTGGATGTTTGTCCTTGTGCAATTTGTGTTTGTATTTGTGTGTGTAAACTGCCTCCATGATACAGGAGAAAATCCTAGTGTGGGGGTAACGTTTAAAAAAAGAAACATAGTAGCACGAATGGGTCGGCTGAATATTAGCGTGAAACTGCAAAATAAAACTGCTGTGTTTCGTATGGTGAGGTAAAAAACCGGAGACCCATTTTACTGGAAATAAGGCGTTCCATCTTAGTCCTCAGAGGTCTGCATTTTAATTTTTTAACGAGGATAAATGTAGATGTTAGTTAGTTTTCTACGTGGTAGAGCCATGCTGCAGCTATATTAGTAGTATAGTTGTAGCACGAATGGGTGGGCTCGACCGGGGAAGGAACACGCTCTCACAGAATACCAGCGAAAAATACCAGCTTAACGCTGCTGTGTTTGCTATGGTGAGTGTAGAGATCCGGAGAACCTTTTTACTGGAAAAGAGGCATTCCATCTTAGTCGTCACGGGTGACAACGCATCTGCATTTTGATTCTTTATTGAGGATAGACGTAGATGTCTATAAACCACAGCACCCACTTACCATCAGGTGGATTGCGTGCTTGTTTGTTACTCTTATTCTATAAAATAAATATATCTTACTGTCTGTTGTTATACTGGCTCTCTTCCCTTCCAACTGGAATACGATAGGGGATGAACTGCTGTTTTACGACATGAATAGGTACTGGATGTTATGAACTCACAACAATGTAATAAGGCATTAAGTCCGCTCTATATATCCCTTATTATAAGGTGTATAGGGTAAATCCGGGGGAGTTGGTCATAGTTTTTAAGAAACCAGTAAAATTGAAACTACTATTGTAGTTGGACCGAAATGTCGATCCCACGCACTGCACGAAGTGTACTAACGTAAGTAGTAAACTAACTAAAGTAGTGCAAATTCGGAAGTGTGACTGTGTTTTTTTTTTATTGGCCATCTCTCCCTTACGGCTATCTCTCCCGGAATTACCCTAATTAAATAAATACATTTTAAATAACCCGATGGTCTCCTAGGTAGAAATGGAACTCTTTAATTTAGTTGTTAGCAGTAGTTAGTATTAGTTATGTGGGGATTAACATGTCCTTTCGACAAAAATAGATTTTCCTTTATAGGGTCTACGGGAAGATATTTCAGCAAATTATTGAATAAGTAGAACATTTGTAGGAACTCTCTATATGACTGTTTCTGTATCTTGTTGTGTTTACATAAATTATACACCAAAAAAAAATCCCTAAATAAACTTAACTTTTAGAAAAGTAAAAACCTACTTCAATCAGCTAAAAGAATATAGTCATCGAAATCGGTTGACATGGTAAAGAATTATTCACCCACATGTTGTACAGACGCCTTTGATATTTTTCAAATGGATCCCATCATCAGATGATGAAATTTATATACGTCATCCCCTGAGGTAAACCCTTTCTAAAAAGGAATCAATGAAATCGGACAACGTGGTAAAGATATATCGATGAACACACGTAAAAAATGCGACGAATTAAGTACCTCGTCATTTATTGTAGTTGGTTAAAAATTAAAAGAAAAACTAGCTATAACAGTTATTAACAAAATTAAAAGTATCAAGTTAAAATATATTATAATGATCATTAAAATACGTATTGGTTTCCATTTCACAGTCGATACTGAATATTTTCATCTCCTTTGGCGCATACCTTATTTCACGCATATTAAATATAACGCAAATTATAAAATGTGATTTATTATATTAATTTCTATAAGAAGAAAGTGTATTTTAATGTTTTTTTATAGGATAAGGGTAACAAACGAGCACACAGTCCACCTGATGGTAAGAGGTTGTTGTGGCCCATAGACATCTACATACATCTATCCTAGATTACGAATCAAAATGCAGATGCGTTGTCACCCGTGAGGACTAAGGTGGAAAGCCTCGTTTCCAGTGAAAAGGGTCTCCGGTTCTCTGCACTCACCAAACGATACACAGCAGCGCAGCGTTAAGCTGCTATTTTACGCTGGTATTCTGTGATAGCGTGGTCCTTCCCCGGTCGTGCCAACCCGTTCGTGCTACAACTATACCAGTAATACAGCTGCAGCATGGCTCTACCACGTATAAAATACACATTGAACATATTGTTTTTTGATTAGGTCTAACTTGGTTTTTAGGATTATCCTACTAATTAATAATATCTCCATGTCTTTAATTTTTTATAATATTTTTTTATTATTTTTTATATTTTAACCTTAAACGAAGATTGAATGATCAAGATATTGCGTTCTATCTATCTATAAAAATTGTCATAGTTCTATTTTCTATATCTCTAGTCTCCGCCTTACAAGAAAACGCCAATTAAAACTGTCATGTAAAATAAACTATGTACTAATTTAAAATCATACTATAATAATACTACCAAACTGATATTTAGTTTCGCATTACGTTCTAATGTATATTATTATTATTTATTTATTATCTATCATGTATAATAATCATACTAAAAAAAATTAAAAAAAAACTTGCTGTCTATCTGATGGTAAGTGGCTACTGCAGTCCATGAACCTATCAACGTTAAGCCACGAGGGCTAGAGATGTGTTGTCACCTCTGCGGACAATTTTTTTTAACTGGCTTTACGGCTCTGGGTTCTAGCCCTTTTGAGCCTGTCTACGGACTAAAATGGATTGCGTTACAGTGTAATTAATTATACTGACTCTATACCCTGCACACTATAACACAACAGTGCATGCACTACTAGTTGGCGGCAGAAATATGTCAGAGGGACCTAAGCAGGCGGACTGTTATGCAGAAGGAGTGCTGTCACCTACTAAACGTTCGCTACAGCGCAGCTCTGTTACGTTCACAGATTAAAAGAAAGTGTTAACCGTGGTTATTTGTTTGTCAGCAGGCGGAATCGGACCGCGAGAGCGGCGCGAGCTCGCCGGAGGGCGGCGGGCGGCAGCTAGCCGAGGCACAATCCCCATCGCCACCGCGTGCCCGCACGCCGCACCATCAGCCGCACTTGAATGGCTCCAGTGAGTTCGTACAACCCGTTCTATTTCACTCCTTGGTGTTGTGAAGCTCGTGGCGTAGTGGCTCGCACAAGTTCGTCATAGCTATATTCACATATCATAAAATAAGACGCGAAAGCTAAGTATCGCTTTATGAGAACAAGGTCCTCTCCAAATTTTGACTTCTTTCGCCCTTTCTGGACCGATATTTCAATCAAATAAAAGTTATTCATATAGTAAAATACAACATAAACAAATAAAAAATTACAGTTGCATGCAACTGATTCACTATTATATTTAGTGAGGTTATTATTGATGTGATGAATAAATTTTATTAGTTGATTGATAAATCAGGCCGTAATGAACAATACAATATTTATCACTTTACTAATTTTTCACAAAATTGTTATAGAAAGTATACTTTTTTATATTTCCTACCATATTTAATCTTCATATTAGAAAATTAATAAAATTTGTGTTACTGTTTTGTTTTCATATGTCTTAAAATACTTACCTAACCTAAAAATATTTTTGATCCAAGTTTTAATTAAGTATCAGCAACCTCTGTAAAATTATTTTTCATAATTGTAAATTGTAAAAAGGGCTGTGTTCGGAAAATCGCTGTTATGCAATAAATATTATCTAATAAATGTTTTATTTTACTTCTAATTCTATGCTTGAAGACGCTACCACGCCACGAGTGTGCTTATTTCTCCCAACTATTTGATTTTATTATCATTGTTAGATGACGTTTAATAATTGTAAATAAAATTCAAATATTATCTAGTATTACAAAACTATATCATTTACTTACCGAGTGATCATATATATAAGATTGAAAAATTGAAACTATTATTAGAAATTCTTTCCCAGTGGCGTCGATGTTCCAAAATCTGCAAAACCTGGCAAACATGCAGCAGAACATGCCGCCGATGTCGCAACAGCAAATGTCGCAGCAGATGTCGCAGCAGATGTCGCAACAAATGTCGCAGCTGGCAGCCAACCTGCAGGGGCTCACCTCCATGCCCTCGAACCCGGTTATCAACTCACCTCTTAACCTCAGCGTTAGTGCTCCAGGTAAGATACCTTACGATATAACGTTTAAGACAAATTTGAAGTAAGTAACATAGCAGCATCATCATCATCATCATCATCACACCCTATCAAAATCCATTGCTGAACATAAGCCTCCCCAAAGGTTGTCTCATAAGGGGGATACTTGCCATAGTTGCCACGCTTAGCAGGCGGGTTCGTAACCGCAGTTTTTTATATCCTAGAATTTTTTAGTACTCTGTCGCTTCTTACGACACGTAAAGGACTATATGCGGTAGTGGATATTCTTACACCGCCTCTACACTGTATAACATCACACACTGTGACATAGCATATAATAGAGCAATGATAAATGCCATACAAATGTTTAAAATGCCTACACTACTTTTTTTAATTAAGGTAACAAGTGACAAAGAAGCATACAGCCCACTTGACGGTAAGCCAATGCTGTAGCCCATAAACACCTACATCTGTCCTCGATGAAAAACAGTGGTAGAGCCACGCGGCAGCTTTTGCTGTCGCACGGATGGGCCGGCTCGAACCGGGGTGGTACCACGACCTCACAGAATACCAGCGTGAAGTAGAGGTTTACCTCTGCGTTTCGCTTGGTGAGTGCAGGTGGCCGGAGGCTCTTTTTACTGGAAATGAGGCATTCCATCTCAGTCCTCACGGGTGACAACGCATCTGCATTTTGATTCGCAAACGAGGATGGATGTAGATGTCTATGGGCCGCAGCGACCACTTACCATCAGGTGGATTGTGTGCTCGTTTGACACCCTTATCCTATAAAAAAAAATCAAAATACAGATGCGATGTCACAGTCAACTAAGATGAAATGCATTGTTATTAGGAATAATTTAAAATTAAAAACTTTGTACAGCCGAGTTCAATATAAGTTACTAAGAATAACTCAAAAACTATTGATCTGAACTTGAGCAAATTCATATGGTACACGAGATGTACCAGTTTTCAAACAAAAAAGAATCATCGAAATCGGTTCACCCAGTAAAAAGTTATGAGGTAACACACATAAAAAAACTTACAGTCGAATTGAGTACCGTCTCCTTTTTGGAAGTCGGCAGAAAAAAGGGTCACCAGTTTTCAGCACTTACCACTATATGAAAAACAGCAGCACTTTGCTGCTATTTAACACTGGTATTCTGATCTTTTCTACCGTTCCATAATACATACATGAGGCTACTTAACGTATATCTTCTTGAGTGTTGAATCGTGTTTATCACTAGTAAATTCACCTTTGTATCTATTAGTGAGGACCTTTAATTGGCTTACTGTAGTTATTAATATTATCTTTCCTAATTATGATAGCTGTTGGTCTTCCAAATAAAATAAAATAAATAAATAAAATAAAATAAGTAAATAAAATCTTTCCGCAATTGAACGTAGCAAATTGCAAGTGATAATTGTATTCAATGCAATATACAGTAATGTACATAAAAGAAAGTGTTTTTGTTCACACTTATGATCATCTTACAATTACCCTCCCACACATACAGCTGTTAAGAAACAATCTTCTATATATTAATATAATCTTTGCATCCTTTCAAAGCATATTATTGCGCGCGTGTGTGTGAGATTTGGCAAAATTAAACTTTATATAGGAGTGCAGAAAGCTAAAATTTATATAAGTAATTTGTGTTACAAACACATTAAATTAAACTCATATTGTTTTGTGTTTGACATTGGCAGTATGAACGATACTGCCAATGTCAAACACGTAATAGTCTGTGGTCAAACAATCGTACAGAGTAGACAAAAAATTGTGTAATTACTACTTTTTAGAGTAGTGATTGTCGTCAAATAATTTAAAATTTTGCCAACAAATAATTACTGACAGTTTGACCTAATTGAGCTGTGAATTTTGTTCGTTTCCGTTCCTTTTAATTGTCTGTGAAGTGTATATCAAGACAAAAAAAGTTTTTTTGTATTTTATATTTTACTCGTATATATCTGTTTTATATATTAATGTTTAGTTTAAAGTAAAATACAGCTTGCTTTATATACAAACTTAAAAACTTAATGAATTAAGGTCAAATTTCAATCAGTGGGCGACTCCTAGTATATATTGAACTCTATTATAAACGGTCATAATCAATAATTTTGGAATTGGTTGTAGCACTCCTTTTCTATATGGTAGTCCATCTAGATAGATACCACCTTCTTACGTATTTCTGCCGCCAAGCAGTAGTGCGTACGCTACTGTGTTTCGGTTTGAAGGATATTGAGATCCATTAAAGGCTGTGAGGCATTCCAACTTCTTTCTCAAACGTAACAACGAATCTCTATCATTTTTCTGGTTTGAAGTTGGTCCATGGACTGCGATAGCCACTTACAATCAGCTGGACTCATATATTGTTTGTCACTTCAGTTTTATGAAAAACTAGACCCATCTTCATCTATACCTGATTCCAATCAATATATATTCAGCAATGGACTTTGATAGGGTGTGATAATGACGATGAAAAACTGATAGTCAAAATAATAATATATCAAATAAATAACAGATGTAGAATCTTTCACCTCTATAAGACTAAATAAAGAATCGATATATAACAGTAAATTATAACAAGTTAACATTGCATTTATCTAGTACATTCAACTCCCATAGGCTTTTGTTACGCTAAGACAGTGCGGCTTCATCACCACTTACCACCAAGTGATTGTGGTCAAGCACCGGGTTAAATTAATAAGTTAATAATTTCAAATTTAAAATTTTGTACAGCCGACTTCAATATAAGTTATTAAGAATAACTCAAAAATTATTGGTCAGACCTTGATCAAATTTATATGGGACCACACGAGAAGTACCAGCTTTCAAAAAAAAGAATCATCGAAATCGGTTCACCCAGTAAAAAGTTATGAGGTAACACACATAAAAAAAATACAGTCGAATTGAGTACCGTCTCCTTTTTGGAAGTCGGCAGAAAAATTACACGTGTCCCAGTGAAACATCAATGTTAAATTTATTAGCGGTAGTTGTTGGTAGCACCACGGTTAGTTATCGACGAGTATGTTTACCTAGGACAAATTATGCAACTAGGTAAGTCAAACTTTGTCTGAAATGTCAATCGTTGTATCCAACTCCGCTGGAAAGCGTTCGGGAAATTGTGACACATCTTCTAGACATATATACCCCAAAATTAATAAAATACGTGTGCACAATATACGTGTTTCCAGTCATGACATATGAATCTGAGACATGATCCTTCACTGCAGACTGTCGCCAAGATCAAGGTCGATCAGCGAACTATGGAGAGAACTATGCTCCGAATTTTTTTTAATCATATATTTCGTAATTGACTATTTGCATGAAATGTTATATTTAGATAATGTTCTACGCTCCAAGTTTACCTAAGTAGGTGTTATCCCTCAGAAAATTACATATTTTTAACGCCGAGCAAAGTTCATGTGCCGTGGCGATCGAAATCAAAATGCAAGTGAGATACGAAATTTTAAAGCAAGTCTTTTTTTTCTAAGCCAACCACGTTTGTGTTGTAAAACTGCAATATATTTTAAGAAATTTATTTAAAGATATGTGTTAATTAGCAAAAAATAACGTAGTATTGGGTTCTTTCATAAATCTTTTAACGATGTCAATAAAATAACATTTACACCGTATTCCATTTAACCGTGCTGTAGCTACAGCAGACATTACAACACAATGTGAAAGTCTCCACTAAAGCCAACTAACGTGACTAAAGGTTCACAATTAATAAAACATAAACCCAGGTAATGGAATAAGTTTACCTGAAAATGCATTGAATACAAAATGAACTCAAAATATAACAGATTAAAAATAGTTTCGCTTTGCACGTTTTGGTCTATTTGTCTTTAAGTGGCATTTATTTGTGAACCCGAAAGCACATAATCTATTTTAGCAAACACAGTTGAGGCATCTCGCACCGTCTACTTCGCTATCCAGTTTTTCACCACATTACCATTTCAAACAGGCATTTATTCGCCGGCTACGAGGGTAGGCCACTAATTAGGCCGAATTAGACAGATTGGGATAATCAGCGGGACACGATTTGTGCATTAAAACTCTTGACTCGGGTATCACGTGACTCGTAATTAGGCGATTACCGAATCCAATCGATTTAATGAAAGTGAGATAGCGGCCCCACTAGCCCGCCCATTAAAGTTATGCCGTGATGGAAAAAAACCTATTTAAATAATGAGTATAATTATATATTTTTCACGAACGCACGAATGTTTCGACTGTTGCGGTATCATTAAGAGTTTTATTGTCTTAATAGAGCTAATTATATATTTTTTTCGGCACTTAATTGATGCGCTGTAGGAAAGAGCATTTATTACAAAATGTGAAATGTCATGGTTTAAATGAATACGTTATGTTAATGCCGAGTTTAACGGGCTTGTAAGTTGCGCTGATAATGTTTTAGATTTTTGTGGGGCCGTTTTGTTCGCGGGGAATTAGTCTTGCTCGGTTGCTGATGGATTTTTGTGTAATTCTCTATCGTTGCTTTATAATAGACCGGCGTCTTTTGTAATTAACTATATCATTTTATTGTTTTTAATAATTCGACTAGAAAGTTAATTTTAACGTTTCTCGATTGTTTCGTCAGTACTCTACAAGTGCAGCCATGACCGATCAGTTAGGAATTAAATGAACTTTTTGGATGTTAAATATGATCATGCACTTAGCGATTTGTGACGCTGTCGTTATCTTACACGTATCAAAACATGCATATACTACGTATTTTAACAGTTTTAGCAGTACTTACGTTATCATTGAAATGTACTTAGGTTGCAATAAAACTTAAGTGTAATATTGAAATATCTACAGTCGACCTTACCAAATAATTTCGTAAATTAATAGCAAAAACGTAAGAAAGATTGTCTACCTATTTAAGAAAGATTGAGCAAGATTAGTCCCGGGAAAATTAAAGATGATGTTTTTTGATGACGAGCGCACAGTCCACGTGATGTTAAGTATATCCTCTGGCCCATAGACATTAATCTCCGATAAGGAATAAAAATTGAAATGCATTGTCACCTCTGAGGGCTAAGATGGTATGCCTCGTTAGAGAAAAAGGTTGTCAGCAATCGTGTCTACCGCGACCTATCAAGGTGATTCAGTATTTTCTAGCTGTTGTGCGTGGTAGGCACGTGTTTGTTCGGTATACCATGTCCCAGTTTTTTATCAGCGATAACTTCTGCTTCTGTAGGCGTGGGAGATGGAAAGCATTTTGGATTCATCCGCTAATAATGGAAAGACAATTCGCACGAGTATTTTATATACATCGCGACAGCTTGCGCCAGCGCGACGAAAAGTTATTAAGATATTCTCGTCTTAAAACTTCTGTTTCTCTGTCTCTTTTTCGTACTGCCGGCACTTCGACGCGTAACTATATTTCGAGCCGATATTTAGCAGTAGTGAACTAATCACTGTGTACAACCGTCCTTAGTAAATATATTTAACGTTGCTTCGGTAAAATCATCTCGTCCTCAGTGATGACTCGATGACGGCGGCAGTGGACAACAAGTGTCCACCAGATATACGTTTTTATCAAATCGATCACGAATAATTGGTAAGATTACATCAGAGCAGCGTCGCGCTGTGGACGTGCTGAGAAGATGCGTTTTCGCCGAGATGGCGGCATAAAAGAGTCCACTATCCCATATCTTCCCGTGGGTGTCCTAAGAGGCGATAGCGGAAAATGAATCAAGACATGAAAATAATAAAAATAATAAAAAAATGCGTTCGTCAACCCATCTGCCGGGCATCGCAACTATGGCAAAACCATCAGGCAATCTATGGGAGAGGCCTATGTTCAGTAGTAGACTTTTATAGGCTGTAATGGAATGATAAAATATCATTTTTATAACACGGAGAATGAACACCTGTAATCAAATTTAAACAAAGATGTTCATAGATATGTTACTTCAATTAAAAGCTTTACAGCCTGTAAGCTGTACACCAGTAGCCATACTGGTGGTCTTTGCCTCCAAATTAGAACACAACAGTGGGTAAGTGCACTGATTTTTGGAAAAAAATTAGCAAGAAGCTGGTATCACCTCAAGCGGAAAAGTGGACTGGTAAAACGTTCTTCGTACTGTATGACCTTCTGTGATATATCCTACATGAACCTTACATGAACTTTAAAAGTATTAGACTAAACACTCCGCGTAGACGTATTAATGTGATGAATTAATATTTTTTAATTTATTTGTTTTATGAGAAATGATTTTCACAAACAAAACTAAATTCCGTAAGTGCTTTGGTACATAATAGTAGTTTCTTACATTAAATTCTAATTTATAAATTATTTTGTTCGTAGGCATGGGATCACCGAACCCTGTAGGCAACAGTAACATGCTACCTCCAGCAATGCCTTCCCCGATGCCGCAGCTCATCCTCGCTTCGGGACAGCTGGTCCAGGGCATCCAAGGCGCACAACTCCTTATACCCACATCCCAAGGTAAATGTTGCTTCATGAATACAATGTTATATAATAAATATCTCCAAACTTTAACACTAATTGAAAATTTCTTTACATCTTAATTCATTGTAAAATGCAATAAGGTATTATAAGATTATTAATAGACTTTATTTTATTTAAGAACAATTTATACTTGTCATCAGGTATCGCGACGCAAACCATCCTTACGATACCGGTAAACCATGTGAACTCGAATGACCAAATGGTAAATCTGGCTTTGAACAATGGCCAGGTTGTATCCACATCGCTCGCCAACCTCCAAGCGATGGCGCAACCTCACCAGCTCCTCAATTCCAATCCGCAACAGACGGCGAACATTCGACCAAACATGTTAAACCCAACATTGCAGAATGCGCTACTGAATCCGGGTTTGCCAAACTTCTTGACAAACGGTGCGACCAATGCGCAGGAGTTGCTCCAAGCGTTACAGCAGCCGCAAGGCAATCACAACCTTCTGCAGACGGTGCAACAGAACAATTTACCGCAACAGATGCAAGGACGTCGCTCGTCGTCGCCACGCCCGGATAGACATTACAAAGAAAGGGAGAACTTTGACAGATTTGGCGGAGGTCCCAGAGATAGAAATGAAAGGGATAATTCTGGCGCTGCTGCTTTAAACAGTATTAACAGGTTAGTGAATTTTCATAATCATATTTTGAGGCCAATAGTAGTACATCCTTATTCGTTTAAATATCTAACTAATAATCTTAAAAAAAAATTAAATAAATAAACCTAGGATTGAAAAATCTTAACAATTCTTTATTCTTCTATTAAATAGTAGCCATAGGCTTGTTAAAAAGTTTCCAGAAGCCAACATATGACTTTATCACAACAAATTGTTAATCCTGCGGTCCTGAATTATTGTCAGCTATTATTATAAAGGTGTAGAAGTCGTTTACTTATCAGACTATCAACCTTATTACTTTGAAAATTAGGCTCTAATGGAGCGCAAGTATGTTTGCCAGCGAGCGTGGGTGCAATGACAAATGTTGGTTGTAATTACGTGACAATGAGTGTAATTACTCGACCGACGCCAACTACACACGGATCTTGTAGTGTATGTGAATGTGTGCTCGCACGCATATGTGTGCGTCTGCATGTGCGTTCATTACTAATGAACGGCTGTTGTCAGTCGCCAAGTAGGGTAAGCTTTCAAATCGGATTTCATAGTGTCAATTTATTTATATTAATCGGGGTGGGACACCGAAAACGTGTCCACATTAAATATATAGCCCTTTCGGTTAAGACACGGTGATGTTTGGACTTTATGTTTTTACTAGGTGGTAGGTGACAATCTCTGTCTAGGAGACCGTCTGGGTAGGCGTACAACCCTCTAATATATCTTGGACGCTAAATTGCAATGCTAGCGCTGCTGTATTACGACCTGTAAAGTATAGAGAGGTATTTTAATTACAGGCACAGCCTTCCGTATTAGTCCTCAGTTAACGCAACGGTAGCCTTCTATTTTTTTATTTATTTAAACTTTAATGCACAAAAGAAAAATCGTACATATGACAGACTTAATGCCTTAAGGCATTCTCTCCCAGTCAGTCATTGGGCTAAGCAGAGATAAACATATGGGAGGTAGTGCAGCAAAAGTAAAATACGTGTAATAATGAGAAAAAAGGTAACGAAGTTCGAATAAACCAGAATATATTTATATATATACAAGGTGTCCCAGTAATGGTGGATCTGGTACGTACATGTTCGGGCAGGGGGGAGGTGGCCTCGGTTCCCTAAAAAAAGATTCTATCCCGAACGGTTCGGGGTTTACGCCATCTTTTATAAAATTCTGAAAATTCGTACTTCTGCTCACATTTGTGGTTATCACGTCCGCAGTTTAATGACTACATCGGATTTTTTTCTTTTAATGTGTTCCCTAATAATGGTGTTTCTAAATTACCCTTAAAAGTTTTCAACTACTATGGATATACCAATACTTTCTTGACCCTGTTGACAGAAGAAGCTATTAAATGTGCACAATACATTGGCGTCGCCGTTAAAATATTTTATTCGTGGTAAAACCACGCTGTAACTTTATTACAGGTGCAATTAGTTGACTCGACCAGGGAAGGACTACACTCGCACAGAATAAAAGCGTAAAACATTGGCATAATACTGCCGTGTTTCGCAGTGTTAGTGGCAGAAATTGGAGGTTATTTTAATAATTTTTTAGGCTATACAACGTAGTGGTGGGGGCTGACAATGCATCTGCATTTTCTGCCGACTTACAAAAATTAGACGGTACTCAATTCGACTGTATGTTTTTTTATGTGTGCTACCTCATAACTTTTTACTGGGTGAACCGATTTCGATTATTCTTTTTTTATTTGAAAGCTGGTACTTCTCCATATATATATATATATATATATAATATGATCAAGGTCAGTCCAATAGTTTTTGAGTTATTCTCAATAACTTATATTGAAGTCGGCTGTAGAAAATTTTTAATTTTTAATTATACAATTACAACTATGATGTTTACTCGTGTTGCGAGTTTAATAATCTAGACAGTATTTATTATGTACCAGTTATGATTAATTGTTAATAACAATACTTAATTGAGGATAGATTGACACTATGAGCCAGTCCATTTACCATCACTACTCTATGCTCTGTCACCTTTAATTGCAATAAAAAATTACTAATCTTCGCCTTGCAATAAAAAAAGTTGATAATTCGAAAAATGCGAAGAATCGGGAAAGTCATGTCAAGAAAATTAGTATTTCTTTTAACTAGGAGTAGTTAAAATAAATAAAGCTTAAAGTAAGAAATTACAAATTATATCGAATTTCTTTAAAAATAAATTAAAATTTCTATTGTCAAGCGCCATTTTATAAATTCACTACTGTTTTAAAATAAGGCAACTCTAATGGGAGAAGTAACGCTTAAAAATGCACAATTTCCTTTGTTTGTCCGTCTTTCTTTCTTTGTTAATTCGTATTCTAAATTAAAATATCATCAATAAAATTATATCGCAAACTACCTAACCAAGTAGATATCCCTATAAAATAACCTTGAACATAGACAGACCTCCCCTTAGATTGCCTCATAAGGTGTTTGCCATATTTATTGCAGTTTTTTTTCTAGTTGATATTAGGAAGTCTAAACGTGATAGAGCCATGCTGCAGCTATATTAATTGTATAATTGTAGCACGAATAAGTCGGCTCTAACGGGGAAGGACCACGCTCTCACAGAATACCAGCGCAAAATAGCAGCTTAATGCTGCTGTGTTTCGTATGGTGAGTGTAGAGAACTGGAGACCATTTTTATTGGAAAAGATACATTCGATCTTAATCCTCATGTCTGACAACGCATCTGCATTTTGATTCGCAAAAGAGGATAGATATAGATGTCGATGGGCCACAGCAGCCACTTACCATCGGGTGGAATTTGTGCTCGCTTGTCACCCTTATTCTATAAAAAAAAGACTCTGGTCCCCATCTCCTAGTTTCTTTATCTTTGTCTTATTTTACGACACCCACGATATATGGGGTAGTGGATATTCTTACGCTGCCACTACACGGTCGGCCACTACACGTAGATATATTTATTAAACATTATTTAAAAACAACATCTTCAACTTCAGCTTGTACATTAAATGCTCATACGATTCCAATATAAAATATCATTACACCGTTGCTATGTTAAGTATGATGCTGAGTGGCACAAACCAGTTACCTTATTACGGAAGCGATGCAAAAAGTCGTGAGGGTTTGAATCCACCGTTCAACTACTATTGTGAACAGCTCCTAGCACAAACATATTAAGTGTAATTGGCGGGGTGATGAATATTATACTGGTCTAAAAAAAAAGTGATAAATTTATGGCCGACAGTTTCTACTTATCTACAACTGTTTGCTACATTGTTACCAAGTACGCAATTATGTATACTTTTTAATTGGGTTGACGTTTGTGAAAAAAGTTACTTAAGTGGCAGCCTTTTACCGGTAACCACAGTGTAAAGCAACTAGATGGAGTGACAACCTGATGAACAGAGGGATGTATGTAGGAAATCGTAGATTTTTTATGTGGATATTTGTAATGTGCTCCCAACTAAATTTCGGTTATGTCGGCCTGTTTCAACAGAGACTAGTGATCTGCGCAGGATAGGATTATAGAACACAAGTGTACGCCAAGGAACAAGTGCACTTTCTATTCCTTGACTCATATTCCGATGGAACGGCCATCCGCAGTATATAATTGAAAGGTATAAGATATATTTCAAATTAGGAGCTTATTCCTAATGTTTTAATCATAATTTTTATAATATTTAGATATTTGAAATTTAGAATTTTATAGAATGTTGTTCAATTTTCTGAAAATATCAGAACGTTGGGAAGTTAATTTCTTGATTAGTATATACTGCAAATAATGCTTTAATCGTTATTTGAAATCCTTAAAGGTGTTAATCATTTCCTATGTAACATAATCTTTGAACTTAATGCAGGAATTTAGTTTTATATTTTAAAATAAAAATAGCGTTAATCGCACTGTATATGAATACGTTATAAACAAATGCCTGAAGCAACACATCTATTTTAAATTAAACTATTATCTGTAAAGAATAACGTACTTTGATATAAATTACTGCATAAAATAATTTATAAAATATCTAGAATACAAAGGACTAATTAAAATTGAATGACTAATGTGCTGCATGCAAAAACAATATTACCATTTCAATTCATTTCGAATAGAAAGAGTCGATGCTATCGCACGGGGTAACGTCCCTTTGCTCATTAACTGTAATTATTATATTTCGTTCTGGCAATTCCTAATTTAAAAAGTAATTAATCGCACCTCTTTTTGTGTCTTTTTTTACATGTAGCATTGCTTACGAATGAAAATATTAATTTAAAAATAAAAAAATTATAAAATGATCCAAATTAATCTTTTAAAATTTTGAACGGAAAACCGTCCGTATAAAGTTTACATCAACAATTTACTACATTATGTTTACATTCTTATTTGGCTAGTTATTTAATAGTTTTCTATACTCAAAGCATTTGTTTATTTCGTACGTAAACTGGTAGTGTATGCATTTGAATTAAAAACAACTTACTATTTGTATGGATAAATTGCATTGGAAAGATGCGATTAGTTATTTGTCATCGCACCATGTGCTAGTGAGATAAAAAAGTTAAACGAGGTGTCGTTCGGAAACGCGCTTGATACTTTGTCAAAATACACCGTTTATCAAAGTTTACACCTAGGTACTTTTTTCTTTGGTAATGGACTCATACGATTTGCACTAGGGATAGGAAAAATAATCTTATTTTTACAGAATAAGAATGACAAACGGGCACATAGCCGATCTGATAATAAGTGGATGCAAAGGCCCATGGACGTCTACATATATCATCGATTAAGAATCAAAATACAGATGCGTTTACACACAGAGGTCTACGATAGAATGCCTCGTTTCCAGTAAAAAGGGTCTCCAGTTCTCTACACTCAACATACGAAACAAAGCAGTTTTATTATGTTGTTTCATACTAGTATTCAACCAACATATTCTTGCTGCAGCTATGTTTAGCTAACATATAAATACCTTTCTAATAATTTGTTCAAAAACCTCCCCACTATGTGTTGGTATGAAACTCCGTAAGGAGATATTGCGGAGTTTTTGGGAGATTTAACGACATACTAAGCCAGAAAATTGTCGACGACAACAGTATTTTAAGTTCTTAAGGCCTTAAGTGAACAAAATAACTTGAGGTTTTTACAACAACAGCACTGGCTACGTCGCTTCTACTAATACTTAACATGTGTAGGCAGTTAATACACAAAATAGCATTTAAACGATATAACAGTAATAACAATACCACGGTCACATTCCGCCAAAAATTCAAACGTATTTATTGTACGATTTTAATAAAATAAAAATATATAATATTTTCTAAAATATTTTGTAGTTAAACAAATGCGACAGCCTGTGAACATTCCACTGCTTAAATGGGCCCGTTCACATATTTAAAAGGGGTTACCATAATCACTACGGTTGACAGGCGAATTGATGTTTGCAATAGGTACAAGATTTTTGGCATTACTGGCAAAGCGTTAAATGCTTTAAAATATCAATTGCCTTTATTGGCGTTTTATATCTGCAGTGATTACATCGTCATTTACTTTAGACCACAGGTCTTCTTGGCGTAAACAATAGTCGGATCTAATAACAAGATGAGTCGAATTTTCTTGCGCCGTCTACACACGGCTAATATTCCAGTAAGACAGACAATGCACGATTATTACACCTAGCCTACAAACGATCCTCCTTATATAACCCTAAATGGGTTATATAACCAATGACCATCACGCTGTATCCACGCATTTATATGAAAGATCTTATTGCTTAAGTCGTAAGACGTAAGGTTTTGTAGGCTATGCAGATGACAGTACAGTCACAGAGAGATTCATATCCGGTGCAAAAGACGGACCAGTAATACGTTCACTCAGAGGCCATGGTGGAGCGGAAAACGCGGGCCTGTCTGTTCTCCGCAGAACAGAGTCCGTTTGATCGGGCTCCTACTTTTCGAGGTACAACTATACAGGTTACTGATTATCTCGAGCTTCTTGGCATTCAGTTGAGTGCTAACCTCAACTTTGGCGCTGTCACTGAGTCGAAAGCACAAACCAGGACATATTACGTTATGGTCCGCTGTTTTATTGCTGATAATGATTAATTGTGCAAGTAAGCAAGTTGTACAGCCGTTCTCACTCTACTATTATTTTTTTTAAATAACCTCTTCTTTACCTATTATATTTTATTCGAAAGTATTCAGTAACAGATATTTTTTTCGAAGATTTTACTTTTATCCCTTAAAATACCGTCCTCTAAAATCCTACCCGAGGTCCTCCTGCTACGCTACTGGCCAAAATATTATCATCTTCTACTCTTTATCGGCCCGTAAAAATCCACTGCAGTAGGTAAATGGATCTATTCCGTTGTTGAAATATATTATTATCATTGTCATTTACACTAGTTCATATAGTTGACTTAAAAATTTCTCACATAGCAACTACCTCTTGTAAAAAATACATCTGCTAACGTAAGAACATTTATTTATATTGTTTCTTTGAAATCATTTACCTAATGTAAATTTTTATGTAAATAGCTCTACAAATTTTAATATCCTACAGAAAAAATGCAATAAAGAAACGCAGGTAGAACACACTTGGAAGAATTAGTTGCAGGCGTCGAAGTTTTATGCGTTTGATTCGTAGTAAATGTTTATTTAAGCCTGTAACGAGGCAGATAATTTCTTAGAAGTAGTCACAATACAATGAATTTCTTGTAAATAATATTGATACACGCACAATGAAGCAATAATGGGATGTTAAAAAGACACATTGTACTGTCTTTAATTTAAGGCATTTCGAAAATGCAATTGTTACATTGTGACCTTTGTACAAAGCAACGTATTTATAAGGACACAAGAAAATACTCAGTAGTACTTATAATTATTACAATTTTAATCGATGTTGACGTCCAGTGTCATTATAACGCACTTCTGGTAGATTTCGATCATTATGTATTCATTTTCGGGTCATGGCCTCGTTTCTTATATTATATTGTCTCTTGTTCTAACATTACCTACAATAAAGTTTTAAAAAAACACTTAGACATAACAGCCATGAAATTGTTCACATTATTAAGACCTTCGGAAGTGGCTGAATTAACTGAATTATGAAATTCCATTATACCCATACATACATGCATACATACAAGGCAAGCTAAATAATAAAAATATGTTATAAAATTAAAACTAGTAACTCCCCACTTAATAAGATATTAAAAATAAGTAAAAAACAGATTAAAATCAAAAATTTACAGCCTATTTATGTCCCAATGCTGGGCACAGACCTCCTCTCATTTCTGAGAGGGTTTTAAAGCAAGGAAATGGCCGCCACGCTGCCCCAATGCGTGTTTTGCGAACTTCATGGCGTCGAAATATTTTTCTTGTTTCTCATACATGCAGGTTTTCTCACGATATTTTTCATCACCGTCGAGCACGTGGCAATTAACAATTTCGTTGGTGCCGGCGGGGATCGAACCCGTAAAATTTACAGCGAGCGCTTAGCTACTACAAATAATTTAAATTTTGCATGTTCGTTGATCATTTAAGTAGTAACACATTACTATATCCTGAAATTGGTGACTGGAGAAATACCGTTATTAGGAAGACACTTTTTTTTTATATGATAAGGGTGACAAACGAGCACACAGTCCACCTGATGGTAAGTGGTTGCTGCGGCCCATAGACATCTATATCTATCCTCTATTACAAATCAAAATGTAGATGTGTTGTCACCCGTGAGGACTAAGATGGAATGCCTCATTTCCAGTAAAAAGGGCCTCCGGCCACCTGCACTCACCAAGCGAAACGCAGAGGTAAGCCTCTACTTCACGCTGGTTTTCTGTGAGATCGTGGTACCACCCCGGTTCGAGCCGGCCCATCCGTGCGACAGCAAAAGCTGCCGCGTGGCTCTACCACTGTTAAACACTGCTGCTCGTCTCCTGGTTTGCTTCCCTCTATCGCCCCTATTCATGTGTGTAATTATGTTGTACCGTGGTACACTACCATGAATCGGAGGCGTTGAAATCTTGCAGGCCATCTGATTGTTACCTCTTACTACACTCAAGGAGCCATGCTGCAGCTGTATTAGTAGAATAGTTGTAGAAAGAATGGGTCGTCTCGACCGGGGAAGGACCACGCTCTCACAGAATACCAGCGTAAAATAGCAGCTTAACACTGCTGTGTTTCGTATGGTAAATGTAGAGAACCGGAGACCCTTTTTACTGGAAAATAGGCATTCCATCTTATTCCTCACGGGTGACAACGCATCAGCATTTTCATTCGGAAACGAGGATAGATGTAGATATCTATGGCCCACAGCAACCACTTACCATCGGGTGGACTGTGTGCTCGTATCGTGTCACCCTATCCTATAAAAAAAATAATGGATTATTTTAAACTGCCACCATGTAATAATTAGGTTATTTACTACAATAAAGGTAAAACTTGCCAGTTTTAATTTATAAACGAAACAAGTGCTAAAAATAAAAAAAAAATTGTAGAACATACTTCAATATAAATAAAATGAAAACATCATCAATGTAGTCGAAGTCAATTAAATACGCATTATTAAGGATAACTCAGAAACTGCTGGTCAGATCTTGATCAAATTTGAGCACCAGCTTTTAAATAAAAAAAAACTATTCTTACGGATTTTATCGCGTTTAATTAACTTATTTTATATTCCCGACGTTTCGGTTGCTTTCCAGCAACCGTGGTCACGGGGAACTGAGGTGTTAAACCGGAGTACCTTCAGCTTTTTTAATTAATAATTTTGGTCCGATCTACGCAGAATGAACTAACTGTGTCTTGAAGTCTTGCAGTGGTATGCTTGGGTTTAGTTTTAATTTTATGAATTACAGGATCCCAAGCAGGTGGTAATACCCAGCCTCCCTCTCTATTGAAATTAGGATGTTTTTTAATTTCAATAGCCTCACGTATCATCCATGGCAGGAATCGATGTTCTTTCGCGAGAATTTGTGGTTTATCAATCTAATGTAATGGCGGGGGCCGTCTAGGATATGATCACAAACTGCAGACTTCCCGGAACGTTGGTGCTTCACGTCAGCTATGTGTTATTTTACGCGGGCATATAGGGCAAACAAAACGATCTATAAAAACCCGCGCAAATAAATTGAATAAATTATTCAAAAAAAACATTAAAAAATACAGTCGTATTAACAACCTCCTCCTTTTTTGAAGTGACTTGAAAAATAAATACAAACGACAGTTAAATATCGATCTTTGTGGATACATCATAAGTAATCCTAATTTTTTTAATTTTTTTTTAATTCCCATGCAACAATATCATTTGATAGATGCGACGTGAACACACACCAGTCTGGGATTTTGTTCTGCATTTTTAATAGATATAGTACCACTTGTCGATTGTCAATATTATTACCAAACACCTGTGTTGCAAAAAATAAAAAAATTAACAAATTAAGAACTTAATTATAAAACGAAAAAAATAATAAGTAGCCGCCTCCATATTATTACCAAATAAAATTTTCGAGAATGCAATCATTCTTTGAACTTCGTGCATTATAAATCTTAAAACGGATGAATCTTGTGTTCTACGTCCCAATATTATGTTCTTGCAATAATTTATATGTTTTATTATCTACGTATCGCTACACGAACATAATAAGGAAAACCAAGGCGCCCATTCTACTATTATCTACCTTAATGAGGTATTTTATGCTAATTGCACACAGGATGTAAAGTAACTCGGTGCCGTTGATATAATTACATAAATAATGCGGCATTCACGCACCTTATAAACAATTTTCTGGTGTTGGCCGTGCGGAAAAAGTCAAAAGACAAAAATCGTAAGCGACAATTGTGCGATGTCTCACGTAGCAGATTTTATTACGTAACAAACAGAGCACGTGACTTTTAATGGACAAAATTCTTTAACATAATACGTATTGCGATGAGACAAAATATTATTATTTATATATATATATATATATAATATTATTATATAGCTCTCTGAACTGGAAAGTGCACGTTACCGATTTAAGTCGGAAAGTCATTGCCACCTTACGTTCCCTTTATCGTCTCAAATACTTCCTCCCTATTAAGTCTAAGCTCATGCTTGTCCAAACTCTTATTTTACCTATCTTTGATTATGCAGATGTGTGCTATCCAGACCTGTCCCAAGAACTTCTTAACAAACTGGAGCGCCTGCTTAACAACTGTATTAGATTTATTTTTGGTCTGCGTAAGTATGACCATATTTCTCATTATAGATCTCAGCTTAAGTGGCTTACCATAAAGCAAAGGCGCAACTCCAGAATATTACTTGTTCTTTTCTCAATTCTTAATGATCCGTATTCACCTTCTTACCTCAAAGAACGATTTCAATATCTTTCTTCTTGCCATGATAGGGTTCTTCGATCTTCCTCTAATAACAAGATTTATATTCCTACTCATCTCACCGGGTTCTATGGTAACTCCTTCACTGTACAGGCTGCACGTCTTTGGAATTCCTTGCCTGATGATATCAGAAAAGCACCTAACAAATACTCCTTTAAAAAGAAGGTACGCGAGCATTTACTGAATAATCATTAGAGTTACAAAATTGTTAATTAATCATTTTTATATGTATGTATTAACTTTGTATTTATGTATATTTATATCCATATATATGTTTTTATGTATGTTTATGTTTGTTTATTGGCATATAAATATATTTATATTATGAATATGTGTTAATATAATATGTAAATATGCAAATAGATTTATATATATATATATATATATATATATATATATATATATATATGCATTTACTTATAATATTATATTATAATCTGTTGTTACATATAACGTGTATTAATTTTAGTTCGACTTTTTTTTTCTTTTTATTGCTACGCCTACGACAAACTCTCACCACTCCATGGGTTGACTGGTAGAGAATGCCTTGAGGCATTATGTCCGCCCTTTGTATCCTTTTTTTTCTTAAGGGACGCAATAAAGTTTTAAATAAAAAAATAAAAAAAAATATTATTAAACATAGATCACAGATCATACAACCTTCTAGGGTTCGTCAGACAACATTCAATATGTACGGGAGTCGTTCGTTCGCTTTGGAGGATTCGGCCGAGTTTACCCGGCGATCGGCGGTGGAGGTGATAAATCGGCACCTTTTCAAAGGAGTGTAACCATTTGGTCAACCCGCACGAACCGGCCCTTCATACGTCATACTGTATCTATTACTATGTTGCACTCGTTGTATCATAAAGAAACAAAAAAAATACATTTGTATGATTAAAAATTCATTTGTTCCACTTTTATGTTCAACCAGGTTATAATTTATTTGATGAATAACTTTTATCATACTTTTGAAAAATCAGCCCGTAGATGTAAAATTCTAATTTACTTTAACAAGATACTTGATCACTAACTTTTTCCGGGGCATTTGCTTGCGTGAATTCCTATTTGATGGCATATCTTACGTTCTATTTTATAATATAGTCTACCGATACGAAATTTTTTATTATTAAATTTACTCATACCTTTTAACGATTGGGCGACAAACATCTAAACGTCAAATCTTCCACATTTTTTATATTTTAATATAAACATAGGTACACAACTGACGTTAAAGCTAGGCTCTAATAATCACATCTGCACAACAATCAACGTTGCATACGAAATAACAATCCAATGATAGTATTATATGCAATCGACGCTGTAATTGGAAGTGTCGTGACATAAAACAAATTACTTTCAAAGTTTAGAGGCGATCGAAGATTAGCCGGGGGCAAGCCGCAGGCCCGAACATAATCTGAATGCGTGTTAATTCAGATTAGGTAAAAAGAATTTATAAAAAGCTATTGCTAGAAGTATTGTTGTCAAACAAGATAAAGATTGATTGCTATGGTGATTTCCATTATTACATAAGAGGGAATGAAAATCCTTCTCAATGTGTTTCATGTTAAGATTGTGTTTAAAAAGTTTCTTCAAAGAAATATTGACCGCTTGGTAGCTCGGTGACTAAGCGTTTTGCCGTGGTAGTGTGAGGTTGTGAGTTCGGATCCCGAACGGAGGGAATATTTACTTGGCCTACAAATTCCGAGACTGGATGTTGTTCCGTGCAATCTAAAAATGAAAAATGTCTCCACGGTACGTTTAAAAAATAATAAATAATACTGAAAATCGTGGCACTTCTGAAAAAACTGTCACAAATTATTAATATAATCCGAAAATTATATCGGGTTCGAGTGTATTCGCGTAGAACAGAAAGTAAAACAATCCTAACCTATAATTAGATACGCTCGAGGCATTAAGTGTTCCAACGTGGAATTACCTTAGCGCTTGTGACGAGCTTAAACCGCCAAGTAATGGTGATAAATATATCCTGCGTCGGGTATCGTATTTGAATACATTAGCGTTTAGTGCGATATTTGTACACAGTGCACTAACTTGACTGCCTCGTTGGTCAAGTGCTGGTAAGAATCACTGGTGATCATGTGATCCTGGCTTCGCTATTGAAAATATATTGAGTGCCACTTATCAGGATAAAAACTATCCTATCTCTTAAGTTGGACCAAACTGCACAGAGTGTGCAAAATTTCATTGAAATCAGTTCAGTAGTTTAGGAGTTCATCGCGGACAAAGAACGTGACACGTAATCTATACAAATAAATAAAATTGAAGTGTCTGTTTGTAATGTCAAAATAACAGCTTTTTACTAAACGCATATGAAAGTATATCCGATACTTATAACAAAAACACAATTTTTAAAATTTTTGTCTGTCTGTCCGTCTGTCTGTCTGTTTGTCTGTCTGTTTGTTCCGGCTAATCTCCGAAACGGCTGGACCGATTTCGACGGGACTTTCACTGGCAGATAGATGATGTTATAAGGAGTAACTTAGGCTACTTATATTTTAGAAAAAGAATTAGGGTTCCGCGCAACATAATTAATACCCTAAATTACACGCGGGCGAAGTCGCGGGGAACAGCTAGTTTTTATATATAAAGATATTACAGAAAATATAAAATATAGTAATGACGCTATATTTATTATATTAGTAACGTTAAGCTCTTGTTCTGTAATTCACAAAAAGGGCTAATTTTTCATTACACTACAGTAGCAAACGACTCGACTTCGCGGTAAGAGGTACCTACGCCGGATTTCTGTGCAGAAAAGGTGTCTTACCAACTAGTTGATAGCTTCTGACATCGTACGGGGTAGAGCCACGCTGCAGCTATATTATGGTTGTATCACGAATGGGTCGGCTTGACCGGGAAAGGACCACCCCCTCACATAATACCAGCGTGAAATAGCAGCTTAATGCTGCTGGGTTTCGTATGGTGAGTATCGAGAACTGGAGACTCTTTTTTACTGGAAACGAATCATTCCATCTCTGTCCTCAGGGGTCACAACGCATCTGCATTTTTATTCTTAAATGAGGATAAAAAAGTGTAGATGTATATGGGCCCCATCACCCACTTACCATCAGGTGGGCTTTGTGCTCGTTTGTCACCCTTATTCTGTAAAATAAAAAATAAAACAATTAATAATGTGTGTTTAAAATCGACTAGGAGATAAGTGGAATTAGATGTTCACCTACCAGTAGTGAAGCACACGTGATGTAGTGAGCCGTGGTAGCTCAAATGGTTAGCACTCGCTGTAAGTTTCACAGTCCGCGAGCAACACGGGTTCTTTCCCCGCCTTCACCAATGAAATTGTTAATTGCAATAATTTTAAGTGCTGATTTGCCACGTGCTCGGCGGTGAAGGAAAACATCGTGAGGAAACCTGCGTGTCTGAGAAATAAGGAACAATATTTCGAAGACGTGAAGTTCGCCAACACGCATTGGAGCAGCGCGACGGACATTTCCTTGCCCTAAAAGCTTCTTAGAAATGAGAGAAGGCCTATGTCCCAGCAGTGGGACACATATAGGCTGTAACATTAACTTTAATATTGTTTTGGTAAAATAATTTAAAGCACTAAATTTGAATTGCACAGATAGTGACTTCTAGTTTTCTCGATAATCAAAATAGGCAACGGTTTAGGAAAGATAATAATATAATAATAATTTTAATATTATATTAATCGTTCTTAGTAAGGCTTGAATCAGTCCAAGGAGATCGTAGTTGCTGGAACATAGGCACATTATATTATGTTGATGTACGCGAAACCTTGTCTACACTGTTTGAATTGAATGTTTGTTATTTTACGTACAGCAATAATAATGCTATGGTATATTGAACCAGTTATTAACCGTACCGAACTTGAAAAATACGGCGAACACATGCGAAAGACGACTTTGTTTTTGACCAAGTAAAGAGTAATTTGACGTCCTTGAGGTTTACAGTGTTATGTACAAGCGCGTAGATATTGTAATCAATACTTTTTAAAATTTTAAATGTTTCCATAAAATATTTATCAAAATTAAAAATTTGTAAACAGACGTCATTGTTCTGCAAATTAATCTATTAAAAAAATTATGTCATACAAAAATTACATTACATATTTTAAATAGAGCCTAATAGCGCGGAGACTAAGAGTTTTTCTACGAGGCGAAATTAAAGTTCGGTTTCCGTAACGGACAAGTATTTGTATGCTCTATAAACAATTCTTCCGATTCTGACTTGCAGACGTGTAAAATTTCCAATAGTCCCCTTTGATATAACTTTTTATTTGTTAATTTATTCAAAATTTTTTTACCCTTTTAAACAAGTTAAGAATGGGCGGCCGGAATGCCTGACGGCATTATCTACAAGACATCTCGTAGTGTGATGAGATATTGGAACAGGTGCAATAACATACGTGCGTATTCTTGATCGAATATAATATACACTTGTTAATATTTTACACAAACACGAATACATAAATACGAACGAAAATATACAATAAAAGTGCAAGTAATAAAAGACTATTTTTAACTCCAAACTGTGTGGTAGTCATTCGTCAAGTTGTAGTTTAATAGTTATACGCACAAATGCTAAAGAGAGATTTGCCTTTATTCGGTTAAATAAATTCGTAATATTCTCTATCGATTCCCAGGGAGAGAACGCCATAAGGCATTAAAACTACTACCTACCTACACTTTACACCTTTTTACTAAGGTGTTTTACAGTAAAGAATAAATAAATAAATACACATACTTTTAATTTTCTTGAGTAACATAATTGAGGCGCCGTGTGTCACACCTTTCCAGTTAATGCACATTTCAGCAGAATATTCAGGCTCGTTTCCTAGAAATGGTTCACGGTCTACATACATACGGTTATTATCCTTGTTCTGTGAAATATTTATCATACGTATATCATTGTGAAGTGTCTGTTAGTGCCTTTGACTTTTTATTTTCATGAAATAAAATGTCAATGTAGCTAGAGATCTGCCTTTTATTTCTATACTATAAAAAGTTCAATTCCTTATGATAAGTAAGGGTATAAAAAATAAAAATAATAGGAAAAAAAATTTTGCTTCTGCTTTTGTTCGCTTTAACTAAATTTAATAACAAACCTAAACATAACATTTTCAATTTCGACTGTACCCAACGCCCATTATACTGAATTTATATGTGTGCGCGTAAGTACTTCAAAGACATTAAGTTAATGCGACCTCATAATTACTGGTTGGAAGCATTAATTCTCGCATCCATAATTAAGTTTAATACCTCATTTCTGTTGGCCTACAATCTAGATAAATATTGTGTGTCATTCTAGGTCTATTAAAGTTACATTAAATGTTAAATCATTGTGAAACCGGCATAAGCAAAAAGTTTTGACAAAACAACTTTTCCATTTAACTGTAACACACAAGGACAAACATTAAAACTGACTTATAGAATTCATTATAGAATAGATAGGAAATATTTTATTCAATTATTTATTCAAACGTTTAATAGCAATAAATATAGAAACTTTATTTTCTTTATAATCTATCTTTGAGATTATTTATGTAATATCAATTGAACTTGAACGGTTTTTATTGACTGTAACTACTAGTTGTCTATAATATTCAACATCCTATGAAAAACCAGCAAGAAAACCATGTCTTTGGTAAATTATTCACAAATTTACATTTAAATATAATTACTTAGAAAATACCGTGTTAGCTCAGGTTAGTCAACCGCTCGCTTTAAATTTCACAGTACGCGAGCAACCCGGGTTCGATCCCCACGATCCCAATGAAATTGTTATTTGAAATTAGAGTGTTATGTAACATGTGCTATTTGAGAAATTAAAAAAATATTTCGAAGACTACATTAGTCCGTCAACACGCATTGGGACAGCGCGGTGGTCACTTTCTTGCCCTAAAACCCAATCAGAAAGGGGATGAAGCCTGTGCCCAGGAGTGAGACGGAAGGAGCGAAATCGACTCTAGATTATATTAAAAATATTTCTTAATAATTATAAATAGTAATTATTGTAAAGGTTAATTTAATTTACTTCTGCGCCTTGGCGAAATTATTTTGTTCTCTGTATAACCACAGGGATAAATAATAGTACAAGGTATTACACAGTGTTGATAGCCGAGTCATTTTTCTATCTGCATTAAGTCTGTATCATCATCATCATCATTACAGCTCCACTCGCAAGTCTACTGCGGAACATAGGCCTCCCCCCAGGAATGCCACAATGCACGGTCCTGAGCCACCTGCATCCATCGACTTCCTGCATATCTTACCAGGTCGTCACTCCATCTAGTGCGGGGACGCCCTACACTTCGTCCGCCGGTACGAAGCCGCCACTCGAGAACTTTTTTCCCCAACGGTTGTCAGTTCTTCGAGCTATATGGCCGGCCCACTGCCACTTCAGCTTACTAATCCGTTGGGCTATGTCGGTCACTCTGGTTCTACTGCGGATATCCTCATTTCTAAGTTTATCACACAGAGAAACTCCGAGCATAGCCCTCTCCATAGCTCGCTGAGCGACCTTGAGCTTCCTCATCCGGCCAGCAATGAAGGAACACGTCTCAGTACCATAGGTCATCACTGGCAACACGCACTGGTTGTACAGTCTTGTTTTCAAGTTTCGAGGTATACCTGACGAGAAGATGTGACGTAATTTCCCGAACGCTGCCCAACCGAGTTGAATCCTTCGATTTACCTCTCAGTCGAAGTTGGACTTACCTAGTCGGACTATTTGTCCCAGGTAAACGTACTCGTCAACAACTTCGAGCTTAGTGCTCCCAACAACTACCGGCATAGGTGTGACATGGACATTAAACATAATCTTTGTTTTGTCCATGTTCATCTTAAGACCTATCCGTTGGGAGACACTATTGAGGTCATTGAGCATAGTGCTTAGGTCTTCCAGCGATTCTGCCATAAGGACTATATCGTCAGCAAATCGAAGGTGAGTGATGTACTCGCCATTGATGTTAATGCCGTATCCTTTCCAGTCCAGAAGCTTGAAAACGTCTTCCAATGCAGCGGTGAAGAGTTTCGGGGATATCACGTCACCCTGTCTTACACCTCTCTGCAATTGGATAGGTTTCGTACTCTGGTTCTGTACTCGGATAGCCATCGTAGCCCTACTGTACAAGCACTTCAGCACTTCGATATACCGACAGTCAACTTGGCATCGCTGAAGGGACTGCAGCACCGCCCAAATTTCGAAGTCCACATACGCCAGACAGTGGCAAATTGTACTCCGCGGACTTCTGTACAATTTGTATCTGGTATGTATGTGGTCTATGCTTTTCGGAAACCGGCTAGTTCGGGAGGCTAGAAGTCGTCAATTCTGCGCGCGAGACGATTCGTAATGACTCTCAAAAACAGCACGTAGACGCGGCTCAGAAGGGAAATCGGTCTGTAGTTCTTCAAGAGGGCGTTGTCGCCTTTCTTGAAGAACAAGACCACCGCACTTCTGCTCCACGCCTCCGGTGTAGTGCCACCATGGAGGACGGAATTAAAGAGCTTCTGAAGGACTTCAAGTACCGGTCTTCCACCCGCTTTCAGAAGCTCTGCTGTAATTCCATCCTCGCCTGGGGCTTTGCCGTTTTTAAGGTGCTGGAGAGTCATTCTAATCTCGCTCAGACTGACGTCAGGGATACATACAGAGGGGTAGGCAGAGACTATGGACTTCCATTTGGCACGATCCTGACAGACCTCTCTCGCTTCCTCCACATCCATATACCTACGCATACACGCTCGTCGGTTAAAGGTACTCTTGATTTGGCCCATTTTCAATATATCGCCAATTTGGTCGATAAACTTTCGCCTAGGGCGACCCTTCCCGATTCTGCCGTTCACCTCTGCAACATAAATTTGCTTTGTCACTCTTTCCTCATTCATTCTTTCTACATGACCAAACCACCGAAGCATTCCTTTCTTAATCCTGGTCACAACATCATCTTGCAAACCACACTCTTGTCTTATTAAACAATTTCTCACTCTGTCATTCAGATTCATCCCTAACATACTCCTTAATGACCGCATTTCTACAGCATTTATTCTACTCTCGTGCTTCTTCTGCCACACCCAACTTTCACTACCATACATTAAAGTAGGCATTAACACAGCATTGTGAATTGCCATACGTGCCTTTTTGGACACGTTCTGACTTTTCACAATAGAGTGTAGAGCCCCATTCACTCTATTTCCTGCATTCACTCGTCGTTCTATATCCTTATCATATCTACCATCCTTGCTAAACACACATCCCAAATACACAAACTCATCTACTTGTTCTACCAACTCCCCTTCTATTCTTATTTCACATATCGTTTTACTTTCTTCTCTTTCAAAAACCATAACTTTCGTCTTACTTGCGTTCACTTTCATTCCCTTTTCTTTTAATGTCCTGTTCATTAATGTAACCATCATTTGCAACTCGGCCGCCGAAGACGCAAGTATGACTTGATCATCGGCGTACAAAAGGCATTTGACGGTTAACTCACCCATTCTTAACCCGCATTCTTCTACTTTCAAATTTTCCAAACAACTGTCCATAAATAGGTTGAACAGCCACGGGGAAGCCACACAGCCCTGTCTGACACCTTTATGGATGCCAAACCAGTCCGAGTAAGCCCCGTTGATCCTGACACAGGCACTAGAGTCCCTATATAGAGACTTCAATGCCTGTATCAGACCAGCGCTCAACCCAAATGAGGTCAGTGTTTGCCATAACACGTTCCTGTCCACTCTGTCATAAGCCTTTTCCAAGTCCATGAACGCACAAAAAACTTTCTGGTTTTTGGTCAAAAATTTCTCCGCAATCATGCGCATGGAAAAGACTTGATCCGTACACCCCATCCCCTTCCTAAATCCAGCTTGCACATCCCAAATTTTTCCATCAGTTTCTTCCATAACTCTTTCAATTAACACCTTAGCATACAGTTTAGGTTAGGTTTAGGTTAGTTCAGGGATATAATCGGAATAGTGTCGGATAAGACTTGCTCTTGGATCGTTACTCACACTTACGTGTGGCTCCAACGATGATGTGTACAGCTGCCCGTAGAACCTTTCAATCTCACTATATACACTCAAAATCTCCCCGTGTCCCGGAAACGACGCTGCCACACTCGGTCTTCAGCTTCGACAGTTGGCTCTTTCTGGCAGACAGATCTCTAGCAAAGACTTTGGAGCCCTGGTTCCACACGATCGCTTCTTTAATACGAGTACTATTAAAGTTGCGCAAGTCCCACCGCATGCATTTAGAGATCTGTCTGTTCAGTTACCTGTATGCTGTCAAATCTACTGAAGACTGCAGCTTCATATCCCGTCTAACAGCCATGAAATTAAGAGTGTGATCGGAGAGTTTTTGTGTTCTTCTGCGGTGGGTCTTGCAAAACTTAGCTCCGACCGCATGGACAGTTTCCACGAGCTTGTCATTCATATCGTCCACTGTATTGCAATCTTCTAGGCACTGAAAACTGTTTTGTAGCTCGAGTTGAAAGGTCAACGGAGCGTTGACTTCATTAGATGTGACCTCTCCAACTTTACGTTTAGGCTCATTGTGCCTCTCACCATTCGATGATCGCTGCCGGTTTTCACCCTCGCGATTACTAAGACATCACTGAACAGTTGTCGTCTGTTCGTCATAATAAAGTCAAACTCATTTTTGTCAAACCGTCGGGGCTCGCCCAGGTCCACTTCCTGTGGGGCTGAGTCCCTCTTTCTCCATGAAGTCGGCCAGCTGCTGGCCCCTTGGGTTCCGTTGCCCTATTCCGAAATTCTCTACTTTCAGCTCACCATTCTCTCTTGTGCCTAGTTTTGCGTTGAAGTCTCCCATTAACACAGTATAGTGGGTTTTGGAGGAATGCATGGCTCTAGAGATATCCTCATACATTTCCTCCACCTCCTCATCGAGGTACGCCGGGGTTAGTGCGTAAACTTGTATGACCTTCAGCGAATACCGTTTGGTGATTCTGAGTATAAGGTACGCAAACCACACCGACACACTCCCAATCTTTACAACGTTGTTAACGAGAGACTTATGGACGATAAATCCGACACCTCCTTGGGACAGATGGTCGCCTTCCCGGTGATAGAACAAATTGCCGGATTCGAGGATTACCGTGTCCTCCCCCTCTCTTTGGACTTCGGACAATCCTATGACATTCCAGTGCAACTTGTCTATCTCTTCTTCCAGCTCCAAGATCTTCTCGTCAGTCCTCATGGTACGTGCGTTATAAGTTGCCAGGTCGAGTCGTCATAGGTGACAACCGAACCTCCACCGGAGATTCTTAGCACCCCCTGCCCCGCCGTTACCATGGTCGCCAGCGTAGCCAAGAATAGCGGGGCCGCCGGAGACTGGTGGCCGTCTCTTCGTTACTTTCATGGGGGGTATATTGCCATAGTTGCCAGGCGAGCGGGTTGGCAACCGCAGTTTTTTTATTGTTGTCTTGCTGTTATCAGAAAGATGCTGCTGCCCATCCTCTGCCTTTTACGACACCCACGGGAAGATATGGGGTAATGAGTATTCTTACCCGCCACAACACGGGGAAGTCTGGATATTGTTAATCAATTAATGCCGATGTGATGTGGTATGGAATGACAAAATTTTTCATATCGCATTTTAATTGGTAGCACACTTCTGATGAGATACTATAATTTATTAATAAATCATATAGAATCTTACAGAATTACGCTTCATATTGAATTATTGGGTTTGAATTTAATTTAAACAATCGTGGAACCAAAGCAATGCAGGTCACGGAACTGAGATGTTTGACGTCCCGATGTCATGATTAGCCCGGCTGCCTTTAGTTTTTGAATATTAATTTTTGTTTCGATCTACGCAGAATGAGCTTACTGTAAAGCACCCGAAACGTCGGGAATTAAAATTAGTAAATTAAACGCTATAAAATCCGTAAACATAGTTTTATTTAGTGTGTACTGTTCGCGTAAATATAAGAAATCATTAAAATTCACATTATTAAAAAGATCATTTAAAGCTAATATTATTATTATTATTTATTCATTATTCAGGTTTATTTATTACACGAACTTTGTTAGTACACGTAAAACTATGGGTTAGTAAATTTACATAATACAAATTATTATACACAAAATTTCACTGTATCTCATCACAGGTCAATCTTACCTTCCATATATGGAAGCTAGGAGGCCGTTGGTGCTGTCTCGCACGCGACGCATCAGGGAGGCTATTCTTCTGCGTAATATTGTTGCAAAGCTGTCCACGCGAGCCTCGGCAAACATGCGTGATGCGCTGCAAAAGGGTGGCAGCCCCAACAACATCCTGAGTCCATTGTTGTATTGAATACGCAGCGCATTAAGAGTTTGGCGGGTACACTTTGCCCACAGACTGCAGGTGTAGAATGTCTGACAGTAAGCTTTGAATAATGTTATGTTAACTTCATTCGTACACCTACCAAACCTGCGGGCAAGCATATTACACCTCACTGCCAACGCTCTACGTTCTCGTTCAACATCATAATCGTCAGAGAGATCCTCGGCGACCCAGTGTCTCAGATATCTGAATTTGCTGACTAGTCAGTGTAACTCCTAAGTCTAACATGAGGAACAGACTTAGGTTTTTTATTTCCACCCTTAAAAAGGAGTAGTTCGCTCTTTTTAGAATTATATCTGAGACCATGAGTCACCGCGTACCTTTCACAGATGCCCACCAGCGTATTGAGGGCCCTGATCGATGGGCTCAGTAAAACCATGTTGTCGGCATAGCTTATATTATTAACAAAATGACCGTAGATTGAGCAGCCGACTCCGGCATCACTGAGATCAACGATCAGACCGTCGACGTACAGGTTGAAGAGTTGAGGGGAGCTACGGCCGCCCTACCTCACCCCGCACTCCACCGCAACCTGTACTCCGACGAATATGAGCCAGCCCACTTCACACAGTTGGTTTGGTTGTGATACCAATATTTGAAAAGATTAATCACTTCCTTGGGTGTGCTAGTTTCCTGGTTAAGCTTATCCCATAAAATGTTGTATGAAACTAGGTCAAACGCCTTCGACAAGTCCAAAAAACACGCATAAACCGGCGTTTTTTGCGTAGTGTAATACTGGACAGTATGCTTGAGACGCGGTATGGCAGTTTATTTGGAGGCCCCGGCCTGAAACCAAACTGAGCCTCTTGTAGGTGAATATGTTGGCTGAGTTCCTGGTCATGCAAACCGTCCAGCACCTTTGCAATTATAGTACCCAAAGATATTGGGCGATAATTGGAGCCAGTGGAGGCATCACTAGTCTTATTTTTTAATATTGGTACTACTATGGTTTTTATAAGCTCTTCAGGTCGTATGATCTCGACATAAAAAATTATAGTAATGACCTAATCTTTGCAGGTAATTATGAACAGCTTGGTGTCTGCGTAAAATAAAATGTGTGTGTAATTCTTAACATAATATATATTATCTTTACATATTAAAAATAATTAATTGACAGTGTCGAAAATTTATACATAATTACGCATTTCACAATGATTATAAAACATGTAATTATTTTCCAGACAGTAATAAACATTTGATTCTATACGAAGCTCCATAAATAAGATCGAACCACATAATCATCACATATCAAAATCACGATGCTACTCATTAATATCGTCGATAATTATATGCAATATAAAAACTTGTTGCGAAACTGCAGCCTGTCAAAATGATTTCTTGAAGCGCTTTTATGAGGTTGGTTTAACTTTATTAAAAAAGCAATTATTGACCTCTATAAAAGCAGCCCTTCTTTTTAATCATACCTCGAAGGCTTGTGACTGGATTCTTCCAAAGCAATACACGCAGTAAAACAATTGTATTTTACGCGTACACAAATTAAAGGTCATACGAATGACAAGAAAATAAGGTTGGTTGTAATTAAATTTGCTACTGAAGCATTATTATTTTTTGAAATAATTATCTCGAAAAGGCGTAGTTTCGACGTCGAGTACTCTACGTGTTGATAAATTGAAGGAACAATTAATGTTTTATGCGTGAGTGTGCGTGGGACTCAAGTGTTTACACTTGATATGTATCTGTATGCGTTGAGTTTTATTCTAGCCGAGTGCGCATGTGACAGTTTGTTCACTCGCTAAACAAGCTTGCACACGCGTTATATCTCTGATAATTGATTGAATTTCATTTAGACAGGCATAACCTTCGCTTGTAACGTTTTTTCAATAAATTTCTATAATATATTTATTTCAAGTATTATCTAATGCAAAAACGTAAATAATATCATATTACCGCTAGGGATGGGCAAGTGAAAAAAATATATCGATATATCGTCATGTTTTGCATGATTCAATCGATTTTGATGAACTCTGCATTTTTATCATTTGCAAATATGTAAAATGATAATTAGTTTTTAGATGAGTGGCAAAATTTTATTACCGGACGTTTTTTACGACTTGCTGCACAAATCGCAAGAAGCTGACTCATTGATTACTTCTTTTCTTCCGCATTTTAAAAACTTTGTACTCAAATACATAGACAAAACTACAGAAAATTTATATTTTTGTTTTGATTCGATTTGATGAAGATTTTTGGTTTTCTTTTAATAAATTATGTGCGAGGTGCATACGAGGAGTATTTAGTACCATTAAATACGAATACAGAGATGCGTTATAAAAGATATCGACATTGATACGAATTCGATACTCTAAAATAAATATCGAATATTGATATATCGCGATAGAAATATCAACTATATATATATATATATATATATATATCGATGATTTTGTGAGAAAAGTCTATATTTCGATATATCGATATTTACCCAAGGATAATTACCGCTGTATTAAATAAGTAAATTTCGAGACACAAGATGTAGACCTCCCTACCAATATCTTTGGTGTGGACGCTCTTGCCGCTCCCAGATCGGTCTTTATAGTACAAAAAGAAGTGTCGCCACAAATTATTACAATAGCCTGCAATATACGTGAAGGTCATTGATCATGACGATGATGTAGGTATTGGATAATTCATCACTATTTCATCGTACTTAGAGGGGACTTGGGCACTTAGGCAGAGTAAATAAATACTAACCTGATTTTGGGTAGATTGTGGTGTGGATATCTTTTATTTATATTAGATTTAAAAATTTAATATTTTTACATCGCTAAATAGTAGACAACGGTAAATAGTCGAAATTTACAATGGGAGAGATCCACGATGTTTCTTTATTTGGTTGGTTTTAAATAATAAACAATTTTCCTTTTTCTATTCTTTAAAAAGTACGCACACAAACCGTTCAATTTATTGCTAGATTGTCGGTTTACCTCCGCAATACGCATGTTGTGAAAAAATCGCATCCTGTTACCGTGACCGGGGTGTAAGGAAGCGTCGATGTGTGCGCCGGGTCGCAACGGATGAGGCCCTAATTAGCCTGCAATTACCTCTAATGCAGCGGCGCACTTAATGATGCGCGCACCTCATTTGTGCTCGTACGTCGCACACTTGCCGCCGGCACGACTTGTCGACTTGCTGCACTATTGTTGTCCCGACACGAGCAGCTCCAGTACGCCCCGTTTGCGACTGCCATGTCACTACATTTTATACCTAATTCATTATTTTTATGAATATGTCACTTATTTTTAAAACTGTGGCGTATTTTAAAGCGTTCTTAAGCTACACGTGATTTATGTGGTACTTAAACCACTATTTTTATATATACATAAAGTTAGAGATACCATATGTCAGGATTTGTCCTGACATGTCAGGTTTTTTCGGCTCTTGTCAGGATTGCGGTCGGATTTTATAAATTTTCAGGCTAAAATATAGTGGTTATATTCTCTTGGTGTCAGGCTTTTCCTCTCTATATATGTATAAAAATCAATCGCCGGCCGTTAGTCTCACTAAAACTCAAAAACGGCTCGACCGATTTTGACCACTTTTTTGTGTATTTGAATAGGTCCCTAGATGGTTTAGATTCGGACAGGATCAGGTTGTCATTTGGTCCCGGTTCTTGGCGCTGTTGCAAAGATTCAGAAATCACCAGTGCGAAGTCGGGGCGGATTGCTAGTTTTTCAATGAACTATATATAAAAGTTTTTTGCTTGGGTGAGGTGGAATATGCGACGCGGATTGAGAGCTTGTTAATTATGTTTGCAACGAAATGTGAGGATTTTTATATAGACATAAGATATTTTTTAGTTTTTAATTTTCTTGTGGTTTGACGTGACAACGTCTTATAAATCGATGAAGCTGGCTGCTGGCACGAAAAAACATGACTCATGCGGCGTTACCTAGGCGTTCCATTTAAAGTGCAAGCGAGAGCGCGGAACGAGCGACTGTGCGAGCGAATGTGGTGTCAATTGTTTATAGCAACGATAATTGCGGCGATAAAGGTAATGATTCTTTCGATATTAAATATTTCTTATGACGTTGTCACGTTCAACTATCGTCAGTAAACCGACTTTACAGACAACCGATTTTTTAATGTGGTTCCGAACTCCGCACCACATGAACACCTATTATTAGCCACTACATATAGCGCATCTCTTATCCATAGAAAAAAATCTCTACAACTTTGAAAAAAATCTACACATTGCAGAAAATTAAGGTTCTAAAGAATACACCATTTAACTTATAGAGCACACGTTTTTATAAACTGAAAACACAAACGAACTTCAAGTCCATCTCAGGGTAAACTTTGTTTAAATGCTAAGGAATAGTTTAAAGGGTGGGACCAAACAGACGGACGTCTAGTTAGAAAAGGAGCACTAATACTTAGTAACAGAAAATATGTAACACATTATTTAATTTAGTTTTAGCTGTTTCTTACATCAATGTCCATACTTTTATCCTTAATTATTTATTTATTTAGTATAGATACAGGTTAAACATTTTCAACACCTGGCGTGTCCCAAGTTGTGAAGAATAATGTGAAAGTTACAGAATTAACCTAGACTAGAATTTAATTCTGTAACTTTGACATTAATTATAATTATTATTATACTAGGATTACAGCGAAATATAAATTCCTTTAAAATTAAATGTACATATTCTAACATTATTGTTTATTACATTAAATCACAGCAATAAATAACTAAACTATAATTAGGCAAATTAACAGAATCAGTACTTCATGCTCAATTTTAAAATTTTAATTAATATAATGGTTTTTTTATAGAATAAGGGTGACAAACGAGCACACAGTCCACCTGATGGTAATTCAACGCTGTGACCCATAGACATCTACATTTTCTGCCGACTTCCAAAAAGGAGACGGTACTCAATTCGAAAGTATGTTTTTTTTATATGTGTGTTACCTCATAACTTTGTACTGGGCGGACCGATTTCGATGATTCTTTTTTTATATGAAAGCTGATAGTTCTCGTGTGGTCCCATATGAATTTGATCATGGTCAGACCAATGCTTATTGAGTTATTCTTAAATAACCTATATTTAAGTCGCTTATATTGAAGTTGGCTGTACAAAATTTTTAATTTTAAATTATTATCCTCGATTAAGAATCAAAATGCAGATGCGTTGTCACCCCTGAGGACTAAGATGGAGTGCCTCATTTTCAGTAAAAGGAGTCTCCGATTCTCTACACTCACTATACGCTGGTATTCTGTGGTCCTTCCCTGGTTGAGTCGACCCATTCGTGCTACAACCATAATATAGCTGCGGCATGGCTCTACCACGTAAAGAATGTACATTAATATCATAAATTTAATATCATGTTTCTAATTCCAAGAATTTAGAAGTCTCTCTACAAATACACTGAGCTTATGACATCATCTTTGCGTACACAACCACAAGCGTACCATTGTTGTAGCTGTATCGTAATGATATCGGTGTGCAGGCTCGCTGCGTCTAACGGCGAAATCACAATCACGACGTCGCACGCGAGCGGCGTGCCGAGCAGCGCGACGAGCGGCTCCGGCAGCGGATCAGCTCCCAACGCATCGCCACACGGGCCGGTCAAGATGTCGCCAGGCTCAGTGAAATCGCCCTCGCAGGATGACTCGGATTTACTTGCCGATTCGCCAAGTAAGTGCAACTTTGTCACATTTAAAAGGTTTTACCATCTATTCATTACAGCCTATAAAAGCCCACTGCTGAACATAAGCCTCCTCCATAGATCAGAAAGGATTTTACGAGTTGGTAATCGCAGTTATTTTTATAATTTTGAGTTGCTGTGAGAAAGAAATTCCAGTTCCTGCTTTTTTACACAGAAATAGAGTGACAAACGAGCACACAGTCTACCTGATGTTAAGTGGTTGCTGTGACCCATAGACATCCACATCTATCCTCAGTTCCGAATCAAAATGCAGATGCGTTGTCACCCGTAAGGACTAAGATGGAATGCCTCTTTTCCAGTAAAATCTCTCTCCTCTCCGGTTCTCTACACTCACTATACGAAACACAACAGTTAACACAGGTGTTAAGCTGCTATTTTCCGCTGGTATTCAGTGAGAGCGTGGTCCTTCCCCGATCGAGCCGACCCATTCGTGCTACAACTATACTACTAATATAGCTGCAGCATGGCTCTACCACGTATAAAATGATTTAAATGTTCATAAATATAGAAACATAAGAGATATACGAGGGTGGATTGAAAAGTACTCGGCCTAACACAGATCCATTCAATTCTAAAAATCAAATCTACCCACATTATTTAGTTCAGTTCAGACTAGTTCATTGTGTGAAGTTCGAAACGTGTGCGATAATTAGTTGTGATTTTATAAATTTATTAACAAAGTAATCGGACATAATTTCCGCGAATGGAGCAAATCGAGCAGCGTGCCGTCATTAAGTACCTCCATAAGAAGGGGCTATCATCAAAAGCCATCCATGATGACATGGTCAGTACATTAGGCGATTGTCCTCTGTCATATTCATCCGTCAAAAAATGGATAGCAGAATTTAAGCGTGGTAGAGAGAGTGTGAAAGATGAACCCCGCTCTGGAAGGCCTTCGACGTCAACTACTGACGAATATATTAAAAAAGTACTTGATTTAATAATGGGAGACCGCAGATTAAAAATTAGAGAGATAGCCGAGATTATAGGCATCTCTTATGAACGAACTCAAAACATCATTGTCAACGAGTTGGGTTTCCACAAGGTGTCTGCGAGGTGGGTTCCGCGACTGCTTTCAGTTGAACAAAAAAGGACGCGATTGACTATTTCACGCGACTGTTTGGAGTTATTTGAAGCCGATGCAGATGATTTTTTGAATCGTTTTCTTACTATAGACGAAACATGGGTTCATTACTGTACACCGGAAACAAAACAACAATCAAAACAGTGGAAAAGACCTGGTTCACCACCCCCTAAAAAGGCTAAGTCGATTTTGTCGGCAAATAAGGTGATGGCTTCAGTATTCTGGGACTCGAAAGGTGTGATTATGATTGATTATCTTGAAAAGGGTCAGACTATAAACTCTGATTACTACTGCACCTTACTACGTCGTTTACGAGAGGAAATAAAAGAAAAACGTCGAGGAATGCTCAGAAGAAAAGTCCTGTTTCATCAAGATAACGCCCGTGTTCACACGTCAGTACAGTCAATGGCTGAAATTCACAACTGTGGCTTTGAACTGTTACCGCATCCGCCGTATTCACCTGATCTGGCACCATCAGACTTCTTTCTGTTTCCTAACCTAAAAAACCACTTGGGAGGTCAAAGGTTTTCGACAAACAACGAGGTCAAAGCAGCTGTAGACGCATATTTTGACTCTAAGGAAAAATCATTTTTTTTCAACGGTCTAAATGCTTGGAAGGGGAGGTGGCAAAAGTGTATTGAACTTGATGGTGATTATGTAGAAAAATAAAAATATAACAGATTTAGTATGTGTTTATTTTCTTGGTTAGGCCGAGTACTTTTCAATCCACCCTCGTAAGAGAAAGATATATAATATATATAAAGATATATGATATTTTATCGGTGTCCTAATTTTTTAACAAGTTATATTATTTAGTTTTTATACTACAAATACAATCACGCAACATACTCAGTGTCTTAGGTGTGGCAAAAATAAACATCCACGCATATTACTAAATAAGTAACGTTAGAACTGTTGTTGCTATTTCTAAATCACTAAATAATATTAAGAAATTAAAAGCATTACGAACAAAGCTATTTGCAGTGCTATTTTCAACTCTTAACTCAATTGTACTTATCCATAAAAGTTATTCGTTCTAAGCACAGAGGCGATCCATTAGCTCTTGCGAAGTCTAACAATGTCCTACAGTTATTTAACGTAATACTATAAAGAGTTGTAGAGACCTCTCGGACGCTGTTTGGAAGTTGCGAGTGCGTTCGCTAACTGTATCCATAAAGTTGATTAGCGTAAAGTAGGCTTGCGGTGTTCGACGTAGGTGAGCAGCCCCTGCACCGATCTTTAAAAGTTAATTGTGAACTTTGTTCCATTTGCGAATCGGACGGAATAAGCGGGACAATTGTAATTTTAGAAATGTATACATTTTTAACAGTGATTTAGTATTTGATCTAAGAATAACTTTTTCTTTTTTTGATTTAATAAAAATTATAAATATTTTATCTTATTTCAACTAAATTCGTTTGCATTGCAATTGATTGTAATTTATCCGAGATAATTAATAGCGAAACTATTAGGATTTAAAAGCAATTAACGGTCGAGGAATTAGCAGATATTCTTTATTTTCTCTTCCGTTGTCTCAGAGTTGTCGCAAACTATAACTATAATTATCTTATATGAGAGCTGTTATTAGTTGAGCTCTCAGGAAGTGGTGAACATGTACCCTAATATATGTACCACTTTAAAAAAAGGGCGTATACATCCATCCAAATAAGAATCTTCAATTCATCGTCATCATCATTACAGCCCTTCACAAGTCCACTGCTGAACATATGCTTCCCCAAGGAATGCCACGAAGCACGATTCTGAGTCACCTGCATTCATCGACTTCCTGCATGTCTTACCAGGTCGTCACTCCATCTAGTGGTGGCTTGCCCTACACTTCGCCTACGGGTACGAGGCTGTCACAAGAGAACCTTTTTCCCCATCGGTTGTCGGTTCTTTGAGCTATGTGGCCGGCCCATTGCCACTTCAGCTTACTAATCCGTTGGGTTTTATAATAATCTTCACTTATATTCTTTTAAATACTACTGAAATAAAAGTAATAAAATCAATCTAGGGATGCATTTTCTTGACGGCTGTGTAACCTGGGCGAATTAGCACCGATAATATAATATATAATCGTTTATAAATTAGTCACATCTTTCAAGGCTTCATTAAACGCCTTGTAAAACAATATTTGCAGTACGAGATAGAGTACCTAATAAACTGATGTACTACTATCCAATATTTCGGCACAGAAGTAATCAATCTTCTGGACCCTAGAATCTAGAGCCTTGAAATTTAAATACCGATGAACAATAAAACATACAGACTGGGTTTTCTCACAGATTACTTAATAGTTTACTATTTTGTCTCCTTTAGCTCGGTGGGCCGCGGATGTAAATACTGACAGAACAAGTGTTTGTGTGACCCACAAAAAATATTCCGGGTCTCGACTGGATCTTTGTCCAACCACAAGTGTATCCACGATAAGAGACAGAAAAGCATACTTAACGCATTATCTCCAACAATCGTTTTGCTACTAGGAGGTATTTGTTTTTTGTATCTCGTAAATAGTTTTTTATTTTCTGTATGCAGTTCATTTTATTTTTCTATTGCAATCGCAGCAGTTTTATTTACATTTTTATTTTATTTTCAGAAACAATATTTATAGACTTATTTAATACTAAAACAAACTCCAAAACTAAAAAGTTAAAAAGTCTGGAAACTGGTAACGTAAAAAGTCTGGACTTTATGTAGAATTTAATCTAAGACTACGGTTACCGGGAAAGACACTTTCAAGGACAAGAATAGCTCGTTAAATAGCAGTATATGAGTACCGGAGATTTTATACTGGCAGCGAAGCATTCCATCTTAGTCCTCAGGTGTAATTTGGCATATTATGCATCTATTCTTTTGTTCGAGGATAGACGCAAATGACATATCACACATAGACATCTATGTCTATCCTCTTATTCGAGGATATATGTAGATATCTATGAGCTATAACATCCACTTACCGTGTGTATGTTCGTTTATTACATTCTCTAAAACGATGGTTAATAACATAACACAAGTTTTACTGGGACCTAAATGACCTAAATTTGTACAAGCCTTGGGCCTATTAAAAACAACCAGAAAGTTATTAATTTTAACCAGTATTCAAGACCTCATTCAGGTACTCGCGTGTACCATACATTAAATAAAACTAATTATACGGATTATATAACATTTAATTTTAACCGTTTTTGATTTTTTTCTTTTTTCTGATTTGACTATCGATTCGTTTTTATTTTTTATTTTTTTTAAATTAAACAAGGCAAAGGAAGATGACGTATTTCTTCCAAATAATACAACTTATAACACGTAGATAATAAAGTAGCTTCATTTCACTAAACTATACCTCGAAGAACTTAAAATTAGAACGTCTGACAGACATACAGAAGAAAGTCTTGTCGGAAAGCGTTCACGGCACAAATTTTAACGATTAGTTCACGCTCGACGCCGTCGTCATATCAAATGCACTACTATGCACACGACTCGGCACTTGTTTATAGAAGCGAACACCCGCGACCTACTCAGTTAATTGTTTGATAATGAGCGCATCGATTCCGCGCTATTTCCGGCCCGCAAGCGAAATGACATGATGTAAGTAGCTCGCGACAAGCGATCCCGTTCCTACATCGAACTGTTTGCGTGTGACGAAACATTAAGGGCTGTCAAATTTTAATGCATTGCTCAATAAAATGTTTCTTGATATCAGGTTTTACTAAGTTCACATTTAATTCACTGGATTTCAAATTATATGAAGGATACTGATATGTTTCGTATGATGTATTACTTGGAACCCCTTTTTACTAGCAACCAACGAATCGTATGTCCGTAGAAGCAACAAAAGCCTTATAACTAATTGAAAAAAAAATATATGGATCAACTGGGTGCAATGTCAATGGGCCGGCCATAAAGCTTGAAGAACGGACAGCGGTTACGGAAGAAAGGTTCTCGAGAAACAAACTTGGTATCGGTCCCACACTGCCCGATGACCCCCAACTAAACGGGAATGTCGATTTGAGTTATTTTTGTACCCCTTTGAGTGAACTAAGGAATGTAACAATCACAATGTCGTCTAAGTAGTTACGTTAAAACCTTCATCCCTTACTTGCTGAGGGGTGGAATTTTTCTCCAAATTTATATGAAACCATCACTAGAATAAAACATATTTAATAAAATGACGCGTGACTGGAGTCCTGAAAAACGATTATCATATAATATACACAATAGACAAAGGAAGTAAATGAACACATTTTTTTTAATATTGATTTGATCAAATAAATTACATGAATTATATTATTTAAAAATATGACATTCATTTCGCGTGAGATGCACAGACGCAAACCATAACGGATTCACTTTTTGTTAACGCTTCATTTTACTAGCCATCTATTTTTCATACCGTGCGCTTTATATGAAACGATTCTCAAAGAGTAAACTCCAATAAACTCGAAACAGAATCATCAATATCTATTCACAATTAACAAAGATATCGCATAACGTACAAAAAACATACAATCGAAATCGAATTCAAAACGTCCGACTTTTTTAACGACGCCTAAAAATTTGTTAAATTAAGCGAGATAAAATCTAAGATGTTTTTAAAAGTAATAAAATTCGTAAAAGTAGTTTATTCAATATTTCGTATTTCTTCTATTATTTACGCATTATAGGAATAGTTGTAGTTGTTTTTTGCATCATCTTCCTGCTTTTTTTAATAGAATAATGGGAACAACAGATCACACAGTCCACCTGATGTTAAGTGGATGATGTGGTCCATATACTTTTACATCTATCCTCAAATTAGAATCAAAATGCAGATGCGTTGTCACCCTTCAGGACAAAAATGGAATGCCCCGTTTCAAGAAAAAAGAGTGTACTTATATAGCACCACAATAATAATATTAATTAAAAATTACTGTACTTGCTAACCTGCCTACCAAGTATGGTAAATATAGCAAATATCTTCCCTATGAAGTGATCTATGCAGGCGGCCTATGTTTAACAGTAGCTTGAAAAATCTTCATGATGATGAACTCAAGTTGAGATCAAGTCTTTCAGAATTTACACGATAACTAACAGATGCTCCATTGAATGTATATTATTGAGATAGTAAATACAAATTTACATAGGCAGTAATGGTACCAAATAATGTTACATTACTCTTATAAAGCAGTCCGTTAAAGTTCACATCTAAACATGGGCCTCTCCCTCTCTCAACACCACACTTGGCACCCGGATTGGGGATAACAGTACCATGTGTAAACCATTGACCATTGGTTTTATATCCGGCCTAAACTATCGGAGGAATTCATACTTAACCAAGTCATTTCTACGGTACTATAACGTTTGAGTCGTTGTGTAATTTTCCGAAGTAATTAAACGGTGTATTTCTCTACGAGTATAACTGTTTTAAAATATCGTCCTCGTTAATCTAATTTTGTATCCGACTGTACCATTTAAAACAATAGCATCTGAGAGCCGTTAGATTCCATTTACACTTTACGACTGACGCAAATCAATAAATTACAAAGACTAATGTTTTAAATTTTTTTTAACTATTCTTTCTACAATTTAAAAGCTAAAGCTGGCCAGAAAAGTGATAGTATTTTTTAATTAGTAAAAGCCTATTCACTCTCCTCGTGAAGACATGCATGTTTTCGGACGTAAAAACTTTGGGAAAAGAAAACATTTAAAATTTTAGTTAGACGCATTATAAGCAAAGGAGCAAAATGTTTTACAAATACTTGGTATTTGTGTTAAGACTAAAAGCCGAAGTGTGAATACACTTAGGCTTAGCCGGCTACAACTAGGTGCAGCCGATTGCGAGTGCTGATCCGTTTGGCTATGTTAGTTAGGCGCCTACTACACACTCGATAATTATCACGATATTTAACGTGATTTTTATCTTGCAATATTTTGGATCGAATCTACATACTACACACTCGATACTAATCGCGTCAGTACAACGGTAGATTTCATTCACTAAAGACGTGTACGTTCCATAATTCGATGCCAGTAACGTAATGAGTGACTATGAAAATAAAGCTCGCGTTGCTATTATATTAGCGATAGCATTAAAAAGGCGTATAAAGAGAAAAAAATGGATGAAGCATTGGCTCCATCCATATTTTTCTCTTTACACGTCTCTCTCACGTGAATTCTTTCAAGGTTTTTTGGTCATTCGTTTGAGGCACGGCTGGCGCCGCCACTGCATCAAGAAGCGCGTCCTCCACCATCGCTGACGATGAATACTGACGATAAATATCGACCAGAGACTAGACACTCGATATTTATCGACGATACTTGATACAGATCGTTGGATTTCTGGATTTTTAAAAATCCAGCGATCCGTATCACGATCCAAGATATGCTACACTACACACTCGATAAATATCGTAATCTTAGATTACGATCCTAATATCGTGATAATTATCGAGTGTGTAGTAGGCGCCTTACTGTGGTTCTACTGCGAATATCGTCATTTCTAAATCTACGCACAGGAACTCTGAGCATAGTTTTATCGATAGCTCGCTGAGCGACCTTGAACGTTTCTCATACGGCCAACAGTGAAGGACCACATCTCGAATTGTGCAATCTTATGTTAATTTCGAAAATAGTTTTTAAACATGTTTTCAACACTAGAAATAATTTCATTGCTTAAAAATAGTGGGTAACCTATTGCACTTCAAAGAAGAATCGCCTTATTCGTATTTGTATAACTATTTTAAACAAACTATAACTGTAACTACTTTAAGCAAACTGTTTCCATTTTCCCACGTTATCTATTCAGTGCACTAGGACATCATACAGCATATGATACATTTACTCTTTACCTTATCATAACGTTTTATAACAAAGAAGAGAAACATTAATTTAGCGTCGATTAGGATATAAATCTGCGATACTCCCAAAATAAAACTTATTTATCCCGTCACGCGATCGTGTCGCGTCCGCTCAGTATACACAAACAGTTGATTGTCCGCGCCCGGGGCCCCAGTTCTATTGATTACTATTTAATTCGTTGTTAGTGGATACAATTACTAAATTACTCAGTTCCTCTCCTATTTACTGGCTGCGCTAATTCGTCCGAATTAAATCGATACGATACATTTAGATAGGAGAGGTTCGCCAGGGACTAATTCGCTTTGATGTATTATCTTACCGTACTTGTTATTTTATTCAAATCTCGTTTTGTATAAATTATTGGGATACTATTTTTTCGATTAAACTAGTGAGGTAAATTCTATATTAAATATATTTTGGGACATAATTATGACAACTGCACTTATTATTATTATTGCAATATATGCTTAGTATGTTGCCCAAAAGCATTATGTAATAAATGTCAACGGAAACAGCACGAGTCGTGAGCACAACCTTGAACTGCGCACAAGTCGGTAGTCGACTTATAGGTCTCTTTGGAGAAGTACAAGAGTGCATGTTGAGGACGTTAACTGTCTTCCACGTGATTGGTTTTCAGTTTACTGTCACCATTTATTGGATATTGATGTGTCTTTCGCTTGCAACTCATTCGTTAAGAAGTGTACGCAAACTTGCCCAGGTTACTGTAGCTTCATGCTCACGACTTGTGTCGCTATCTGTACACCCATATTTCTCATTATTCTTATCCTCAGACCAATAAATAAATAAGGTCAGAGCGCTGCGTACATTTCAAGCCACGCAAAAACCATCCGCAAGTTTTTTTTTTACATTAGGGTGACAAATGAGCACACAGTCAACCCAATAGTAAGTGAATACTGTGACCCATAGACATCTACATCTTAAAAATCAAAATACAGATTTTGTTGTCACTCCAGAGGACTAAGAATGCTTCGTTTCCACTAAAAAAGGTTTCTGTTTCTCTACTTTTACCGTATAAACACAGCAGCATAAATGATGTATTCTGTGAAAGCGTGGTCCTTCCCCAAGTCGAAATGACCCACTCACGCTACAACTCTAATATAGCTGCAGTATGGCGCTACTGCATATACTAAATGCAATACACTCACTCACGTTTATATACATCAAAAATTATTTGCAACTAACGACATGATTTTAGGTGCATATACAATATGTAACAAAAACCCTGTGGTTCCCATAACAACGTACTTACGTTATCATGATCAGTAATCAAACCTATAGAAATAGCTTTTTTAAAACTTGACCATATTTTTTTTATTTCATTATTTTTTTTATTTTATGTGGTTTTATTACCTCTTAGCTTAGCCGATGCTAAAGCTAAGTAAAGCGGTGTCTTCGACAATCCTCTTACTCCCCAGACAATGCAGAGGTAATAAAACCACATACAATTTGCATACAATAATTTTTTTAAATAAAATAAAAAAATATTGTTCGAGTTTTAAAAAAAAGTTATTTCTATACGTTTGAATAATGATCCATATTGTAATGTTACATATTGTATATGTATGTGTGTCTAGCAGCGAACTACGTACGAGCGAAGTACGTAAAGTACTTATAAAGAAATAAAGAAGAAATTTGTGTGCGTGAGCACTCCGAATAATTTCCTTTTTTGATCTGAATTTTTATGAGGTGCAATACCGTATTCTATTGCAAATACTGACTATCCCATGACTTAATGCTAATAAAACCTCTTATTATAAGGCCTGAGTGGAGTGGAGGCCGGAGAGCTGGAAAGCGTGCGGTGGGACATGTGGCGGGTGCGTGTCGCATACAATTCGATCGAGGGTCATTAAGGACACCGTAATATTGCTGTTACGTACAGGCTGGTGCTGCAAAATGCCACCTATCAGAGTTGGACACAGTCAGACTCAGGCTTGCTAAGATACTTGTTGGTGACCTCGATTTAGTTGAAACCAATTTTGTCAAGCACAGGCGCAGAGAAGCCAGCCTCTATGTATTCTATAAGATGCAAATCGGATAGTGCGCGCAGGAATTACATATCTTGATTCCTCCCTCCCCTTTCCACAATTGGACAATCAGGTGGTCGACGAGCTTTCAACTCTGCATTCTCGATATTTCACGAATTAGAACCAAACGATTTGCGTCGTCTTTCGTAATGCATAAAGAAAATTAGTAAAATAATTCTCCGACGTCTGGCTTTCCGTCTCTGGTTAGAATCTGGGTGTCTTCAAGGCAAAGGTGAATATACTTTTGTTACGCTAAGACAGTGCGATTTAACATCTAGTTTCATCACCACTTACCACCAGGTGGGGTTGTACTTTTGGCCGGCAATGCATCTGCAATTCCCCTGGTTCCCCTGGTGTTGCGGTTGTTTATGGGCGGCGGTAGTCACTTACCATCAGGTGAGCCACATGCTCGCTTGCCCCCTTTCTTATAAAAAAAACTCAAGCACGGGCTTGTATTATTTAAAAAATACAAGATCACGCGTTTTAATGCAAACCTAGCCCTTAGGCGCGCTATAAAAGAAGGAGCACTGTGTTACTCATCTACTCACTGAGGTGGTCGCTTCCAAGCAGTTTCTAAAATAAATTTTGTAAATAGTTCGTAATAATTTATATTGTAAAATTTATTTAAAAAAAAAGTCCCGCTGGGTTTCTTGCTGGTTCTTCCCAGGACAGAGGGTTTTTTTTTCCGAACCAGTGGTAAAGTAAAAAATGACTTTCAATAAGAATTACATATGTAATGTATATTGAATAAAAATTATTCTATTCTATTCTATTCTATTCTACTTATCCCGTAATAGATCACGCAATATACAAGCTAAGCAACTAGACTAATGTTGTGCAATTGCTGCACTCCGTTTGTCGCCTTTTTCTAGGCTAGTCTTAGCTAGCTAGTCTTTTGTCTAGCCTTTCACCTAAAAATAGAAAATTATAGATTGAGTTGGAACTGAGTAGCGGCACTCAGTTTTAAGTCAATTTTCGACATTGCACCTCGTGACTGCGGCTGCAAAATCCGACAAACAAAAAATGCCGCCTTTTCAGTAGAAACAACTGAAGAGTTCTATTCAATTTTACCAAGTTATTTAAATATTAAATAAGTATATCACAATTTTTTTTTACTATTTTATAACCAGTTGGAGTAGTTCATATTGGGTTTTTAAGTATACTTAGGTAATTAAAGGCTTAGTTAGTACTTTTATAATATACCTAACTGGAAAAAGAATCAAAATCTAAAATTTGCAGGATTTTGCAAGATATGTTTATGCGGGGCAATTTAAAAATAGTTTTAAATTTTATCAGATCTACTACTTTTCAAATAAGGAAGAATTTATAAATAATATAAGGAAATAAATTCCTATTCTAGTATATTTTATGTTGTTAACTCTTAAAATGTTATAATCTGCAGCTGCTTCGAAAAGATTAAAAAGTAAAGTTTTAAAGTTACAGCCTATATACGTCCAACTGCTGGGCACAGCCAGCTCTCATTTCTGAGAGGGTTTTAGGGCAAGGAAATGTCCGCCACGCTGCCCCAATGCGTGTTGACGAACTTCACATCATGTCTTAGAAATATTTTTTTCTTAATACGCAGACATGCAGGTTTCCTTCACCGCCGAGCACGTGGTAAATCAGCGTTTAAAATTGAAATTAACAATTTCATTAGTTCCGATAGTGATCGAACCCGGATTGCTTTCGTACTGTGAAATTTCTACAGTGAGCGCTTAGTCTGTAAGCTACCACGGCTTTAATAAAGTTTTGTATGGATGTGATTGGGATCATCAAAAGACAAATCGTTAATTTCAGACAATATTATATTTAACGATACAGAATTTAGAATTCACGAAAACGTAAAAAACAAGTGAGACGGCATCAAAGACACCGACCAACCGGCGTAGGCAGCGAGCACCGTTCACCCGCCGAACTAAATTAATTAATTAACTAATTAAAATCCATTACAAATAATTAACGCCGTCGATAAAATTGAGACCAATCGATAAGAGAGACAAAGGGTTTGGCCGGCTCCCAGTCGCCGGGCAACTGACATTTGGGTAAGGCAGACAAAAGTAATATTTTTCTTTATCAAACTTGAAATTTGACAAGGAGACCAACTTTATTAACACGTTTTACGAAACAAGTACAAATCAAATAAATCATTAACTGCTTATTAAAATATTTTTATATCTGATAAGACCCAACGCAGCTCAGGAGTAAAACAGTCGCCTTGAATATCACTGTAGGCGTATGCGACGTATTCGCTCCCAGTGATGGGAAAATTTCACAGAGTTTCAGTTGAAGTTTTAAGCTTACACGTGCTAAAGCCATGTTGTAGCGATATAAATTGTATAGTTGTAGCACGAATAGGTCAGCTCGACCGGGGAAGGACCAAGCTCTCACAGAATACAAGCGTAAAATAGCAGCTTAACACTGTTGTTTCGTATGGTGAGTGTAGAGAACCGGAGACGCTTTTTACTGGAGAAGAGGCATTCCATCTTAGTCCTCACGGGTGACAATGCATCTGCAGTTTGATTCTTTATTGAGGATAGATGTAGATGTCTATGGGTCACAGCAAACACTTACCATCGACAAAAAAACATCGAAAAATGTTCCCTATTTGTTAAAAACACTATCGGCAAAGAAAAATATTTTATTCAACGTCAATCAATTTTACACCAGGCTTTTGTGACCGATAAAATCTAACGTAGTGTAGTTAAGCTACGAAACTACGGATTGAAAAACTGTACTTATTTCTACGAAAAGAGATATGCGTATTTTTAACAGGAAAACTAAGCATTACACATGAAATCTTCTTTTCTTTCTTCTATATCAGCCCGTAACAGTTCACTGCTCTGCACTGCACATGCGACCCTCGTGAATAAGGGGATTTTTGGTCAGTGATGCAATATACATAAGCCATCGAGTTTCGGTGCCCCATAATCTCATTTCAAAGCGCTCGCTGTAAATTTCACAAAAAGCCAACAACCAGCGTTCGATCCCTACCGACACCAATAAAATTGTTAATTGCAATTTTAAAATTTTACCACGTGCTTGGCATCATGAGACAATATAGTGAGATTTTCTCAGCATGTCTGAGCAATTAAAAAAATATTTCGAAGACATGTGAAGTTCGCAAACACGCATTGGTACAGCGGATACTTCCCTAAAACTACACCTAAATGAGAGGCCGTCTGAACCCAAGCCGTGTTAGCTCAGATGGTTAGCGCTCGCTGTAAGCTTCACAGTACTCAACAGCAACCCGGGTTCGATCCCCGCCGGCACCAATGAAATTGTTAATTGCAATTTTAAGTGCTGATTTAACACGTGCTCGGCGGTGAAGGAAAACACCGTGAGGAAAACTGAATGTCTGAGAAATAAGAAAAAAAAATATTTCGAAGACATGTGAAGTTCGCCAACACGCATTGGGGCAGCGCGGCGGACATTTCCTTGCCCTAAAACCCTCTCAGAAATGAGAGGAGGCCTGTGCCCAGCAGTGGGACGTAAATAGGCTGCAACTTTACTTTACTACTTTACTGTACCCAAGAGTGGGATGTATATAGGCAGTAATTTTAGTTACCTTTTATGATGCCCGCTAGATGAAATCAGGTGATGGATTCTCATACGCCGCCACGGCATGGCAATTCAATTAATTCCATTCAATTTCAATAAACATAATGTTTGAAATGTTTTTATTTATATCTAATATTATCTCAATAGCTAACGTTCGTAAAATGACTTTTTAATTGCAGACGAGTAAATTGAATGCCCGCAACAATATGTACGAGGCCAAACTTTTATCTAACGCTTAAATTTTTCAATAAACTTATACGAAAGTGCTTAGAGAGGTTACAATAGTAATGCGAGTTAACTACAATTGATACCTGTTCGTATAGCATTCAACGTAGTAATCGAATTAAGTCGAATCGACCCGCGTAATTTGATCTATTACGCAGTTTAAAATGTGCATTTCAAATAATCATTATTTTGTCGAATTTATTCCTTATAACAATGGAACAAAGTATAAAAAGTTTTAAAAACTACAAATCTATGCGTATACGTAATTTCCCCGAACGTGATTCACCTAATCACTCGAAAACTTTAATTAACAATAATCAACCGTTGAATATGAAATTCCGAAATAGCGGGTCGCTTATTAAAATGCGCGTCGTTGGCATGTGAGCTCAGCATTACCGAGCAATTCGGCAAACGCAAATCTGATATTAGCGGATCATTTTGAGGAGGAAACTATTTCGAATGTTAGTGTGATAAGAAAAGCATAAGGAAAGGAATTCACTAATGAGCGCCGACTAATGTCTTTCATGGAAACAAGTACAACGGAAACAAATACTCGCAATAATGTGCAATGCAAGCACTAAACAGCATGAGTTTTTCATTTACTCACGTACTGTGAAATTTACAGCGAGCGCTTAGTGAACTAACCCGGGTTCGATCCCATCCGGCACCAATGAAATTGTTAATAGCAATTTTAAGTGTTGATTTACCACGTGCTCGGCGGTGAAGGAAAACATCGTGGGGAAACCTGCATGTCATGTCAAAAAATATTTCGAATACATGATGTGAAGTTCGCCAACACTCATTGGGGCAGCGCGGCGGACATCTCCTTGCTCTAAAACCCTCTCAGAAATGAGGGGAGGCCTGTGCCTAGCTGTGGGACGTACATAGAGTGTAACTATAACTTTTAATTTCATTTAGCAAATTTTACTTATCTAAGTTTTGAACTTTAATGACGCACAAGTTTGGTGGTTATAATAAGTTTTAATAATAAACTTCTTCCCCCTCGCCCAATTGAAAGCTTGAGACAAATTAAAATTATTCAATGAAATGTTATGTGCTGATTATCTGAAATTACGCTGGCCTCCCCTCTCCAGCCTGATTATAGAAAACTTATCCAAGAACCACTCAATTCAAAATTTTCTCCATTAGCACTGCACTCTTCAAACCGCTTGTACAACGCAGTAAGTATAGGAAATCTCCAGTCCAGCTGTACAGGCTTAAATAACTCTGTTGTTACTCATTCTTATTAAGAAAAGATATCATAAATTAAATGTCCATTTAAAAGGTTAGAATGCAAAGACAGAGCTAGCTTGTTAAGACCGTTTTTACGTAAGTATATATATTTTATAAGGTAAAATTGTAACTGTTGGTAAAAACGTGGTAGAGCCACGCTGCAGCTATATTACGGTCGTAGTATGGGTCGGCTCGGCCGGGGTAGGACCACACTCTCACAGAATACCAGCGTAAAATAGCAGCTTAATGCTCGTATGGTGAGTGTAGAGAAACGAGGCATTCCATTTTAGTCCTCAAGGGTGACAACGGGTTCTTAATCGGGGATAAATGTAGATGTCTATGGGCCACAGCATCCACTTACTATCAGGTGGACTGCGTAGTCGTTTATAACCCTTATTCTATAAAAAAAGTAGTTCACTCGTGGGTTCTTTGCCGCTTCTTCTCACAAGGTCTCCTCGCAGTAGAGAGGTGTTGAAGCGATAGCGTAATCAGATTCGATTTTTCAAACAGAGCTTTGAAAAGGACAATTTTGATTTCACTTTGACTTTGTTGTAACGTTGTGATAAGAAATATTATCATTAATTTATCCAAAGTGAAGTCAGTTAATGCGTAATTTATGAATGATTCTATTTGAAGGGGTGTTTAATCTTGTATTATACTAAGATAGATTTGATGTTCTATAAATAAAAATTTAAAACGGATAAAACACTTCATATAGATTTGTAACACGTTATATTAACATGAAGGTAATTACAAATTAAAGTGGGTGCAACCCAGGAGGTCCGGTCTACAAACTTCAAAGTAGAAAGTGACAAAAAGGGGAACCTGCAATATGAAATTGAAAAATAACAAGTTTACATTTAAGACAACTGCTTGTTGTTTGGTTATCAAACTAAAGGAAAAATACCTACTACCATTCGATTCTACAATTCTCTGATTAAACTTTATTTTAGGTTATTAATTGTATTGTAAATGTGTTGTGTAAATATAGTTTAAATTTTTTATAAATAAATAAAAATAAATAAATAAATAGTTTTAAATATTATTACATTATACGTAACTAAAAGTCTACTTATTCTTATTTCATTTAATATTATTCACATAAATCTATGAAAAATTCTGTATTATAAAAAGCTTTGGCAGTATCTTATACTCAATTATAATGCGGACTCAAATTTACGTAAATTCGTGGAAAGTATGTATTAAACTCGAAACTTCCTATGTTTCCATATCTACGCAGTACTATTATTAAGTGGCGAAGCTTGCGAAGACACTTATTGATTTCACGATGTCTGTCCGTCTGTCCGTCCCACGATTATCTCGAGCACGGTTTCGAATTTTCAAATTCTGTTTTCAGCAATCGATTACTGATCACCCAGGCATCTGAACCTCCTATTTTGAAACTGATTGCTCAACGGCAAAAAAAAAAAAGCTGATTGCTTCGCCACTTAGCTATGCTGTTAGCTTGCTAGGTTTATTTATTCTGTGCTATAACTAAGAAGTGACCTAATTTGATCAAATTTTTGGTTTTCAAATTCTCAAAATGTTGGCATGTCATGATGGTATCAAGAAAAATTACGTTTAAAAATTGGCTAGAAAAAAGAAAACTAAAAGCCAGTAATTTTTCAAAGAATACCACTTAAAACACAATCGAATTGCGAACGAAAGTACTACCAGCCAAAAATACTTAATTGCCATTACATATTTAAAATGGCTCGCTTACACGTAACACAGGTCAATAAACGTTCGTACAGTCGGACACGCAAACTTTAATTGTATCTAATTAATTTATAACATGTATTAAACAATTAAGACTACGGTATCTTGATGCATTAGTTATTGTTATTGAATTCGGTACGGCGTACAACCACTCTTCAGCCAATTGACTTATCTTCGTAAGTTAATTAATGGGTGCGCCTCATCACGCGATGTTTCAGTAATTGGACAAGATAAACTCTTACCTAACAGTTTTCATTTTTCGGCTTTAACTAAATTGTTTAGTGGTAACTAATATTCAAACTTAACTTAAAGTATCAGCATATAAAATATCCCACGGCTGGGCTCAGGTCTTCGTACCCACAAACACCATTACCATCATTACACATATCTACGTTTTGAAGAGTTTTTAACTGCAAATTAACTGCAACGATTAGCCCTTTATTATATTTTAAAGAAAAAACTGAAGTGACAAACCAATTTACAGTTCACCTGCTACATTGCTACTGAAGTCGATGGACACCTGCATCCAACATTAAACAAAGACAGCTACATCTATCCTCGATTAAGAATCACAACGTAAATGCGTTGTCACCTCTGAAGACTAAGTTATAAGAGATTAGTAGTTTAAATAATTACAAATAGCTGCAAGTTAAAAAGTCCATACGTGGTAGAGTCTCGCTGTATCAGTATAATAGCTGCAGGAACTTGAGTCGTCCAGACCGAGGGAGGATCATGCTAGCACAGAATACCAATGTGAAATAACAGCAAAATGCTAGCTAGCTGTCTATTGGCTACAGCATTTACTAATCATCAGGACTGTTTCGTTTGTAACCTCTACTTGGATAAGTAAAAAGAGACCCATTTTTTAAGAATAAGAAAAGCTGTCGATAATTTACCAAAACACACGTTCAATCCTATTCTTTTAAATGAGCTATTCTTATATATATATATATATATATATATATATATATATATATATATATATATATATATATATATATATATATATATATCTATATATATATATATATATACTAGCTCGCCAGGCAGACGTTGTTCTGCCCTTCTCAACGACCCTTCCTATAAAAATCCTTAAATTCGCATTAAAAAATTTCGAGGGTCATTTATCGGGATAAAAACTATCCTATCTCTCAAGTTGGACCAAAATGCACACAATGTACAAAATTTCATTGAAATCAGTTCAGTACTTTAGGAGTCCATCGCGGACAAACAACGTGGCACGTACTTTTTATATATAAAGATATATAAGTGTGTGTGTGTGTGTGTAATTGGTTTCTCGGAAACAGCTCTAATGATCTGGATAAAATTGTGAATTAGATTTAGATAACGTTTTTATTTAATTTATTTAATAGAATAAGGGTGACAAACGAGCACGCAGTCCACCTGATGGTAAGTGGTTGCTGTGGCTTAACATCAATTGAAAATGCAAAATACAGATGCGTTATCACCCCTGAGGAGTAAGATAGAATGTCTCGTTTCCAGTAAAAAAGGTCTCCGGTTCTTCACACTCACCATACGAAACACAGCAGCATTAAGCTGCTAATTTACGCTGCTGTTCCCTGGTCGAGCTGGCCTATTGGTGCTATAGCCATAATTTAGCTACAGCATAGCGCTACCACTTATATTTCCAAGTTTATCTAGATAGGTTTCATCCCTGAGATAATTATAATCTTTATCTAACGTCGGGCAAAGTTCGGTCGCCCAGCTACTGTATAATTACGTAAACAGGAGTCACATAACGCCCGTTTAAATTCGTAAACAGTAAAGCTGCCTGTTGATTGTAGGATTTCGTGTTCAGGTTTCGAATTCCAACAGAAAAGTATAAACAAATTATTAGTAACGGATGATCGTGGTATTGTTTAAAATCTATATCATCCAAATCATACCGATGAACAACATATCGAAATGTCTAAATCTGATGAAATCTGTTTTGTATGAAATATGATATTTTGTACATATATGAGAAGCCACAGGCAGTGGCGTAGCGTGGGATTTCGCCGCCCGAGTCCGACCGGAATTTTAACCCCAAAGTGTGAAAAAGCTATAATATTCCAACAATTACATGCAATGCAGCTCGTTCTTCTACTAAATGATATGATTTCTGATGAATGATACTAAACCGCACATGATTACAACGAGTTTTTACAGATCTGGCTTCTTTTGGAATGCTTTGTTCTAGCTTCCCATCTTTTTTCTGGTAACCCATGTATTGTATACCCAGTATGAAAGGGTGGACTATTACTTCGTTCAGGGGATGAATTTACCGACACGTTCTTTTCATTGCTGGAGGGTATAGGAGGTTGATCACTCTCCTGTGTAGCTGTGAAATTTAGCAGGTCTTGATTCAGAGGCATTGGTTCACTGCGACGTTCTTGGCATGTTGGAGTTGACTTTCCTTTATTCATCGTTTTCATTCCATTTTTCATCGTTGGCCGTTAAAACTAAATTTACTATTTTCTTACCCCGGTTCATTTTGTAGCTTACACAAAAACCAAAGATTTTTTTTTCACTATATAACTTGTGCAAAGTACTTTACAAGAAAACAGTTCATCAACTGACTGTGCTACGTGGTAGTTAACTCGAGGGATAAAATAGAACTAATTTTTTCTAATACAAAATGTATTTATATTGTATGGGAAACTTGAATATAGTGGGCGAATATTCAAAAATATGGTCCTCAAGATTAACTAGCTATTCCCAAAACACTTTGAAAAGAACTTATTTGCCTGTCAACTTATCAGTAAAATATGGGTGCAAGCAGTTTTAGCTTATCATCTAATTTATTATTTTGAAGGACGTACGATCCTTGGGACTAATCAGTGGTTTAAAAATGAACTTATCTGCGTGTCAACTTATTGGTAATTTATGGATGCGAACTACTTTAGTTTCTTATCTTATATAGCAGATATAAACAATCACAATAGACCGTGCTCAAATAAAATATGCTATGTGCATGTTTGTCACATAGCAGGTATTAATTGACAATATTCCAGCTGCTGCACATAGCATGTTTTATAAAGTTGTCATGGTTCGCAGTGCAGTCCTCAAAAGCACATAGCAGTTATTTTATACGAAAGATTGATTGGTGAACTACTCTTCCTAGTCAAAATGTTACAATCTCAAAATAGTGCACATAGCAGATTTTGATTTCACAACGACGATATACGAGTACTGAAGAAATATATAGAAAAATATATGAATCAATATACCTATACAATTTCGCCGACTTGATATATATTTTACCTCTTATATCTTTTATATAACTATTTCATTTTATAATTTATCATTTATTTAAAATTATGTATTTTAATGTTATATATTTGGCCTATCAAATCTAATGTAATGACGGAGGCAGCCTAGGATATGAAACAAAGAACTTTTCTTTCAGCTATTCTTCGGGTTTTTATAGACCTTATAATGTGACCTATATAAGCGACACCACATTTACAATCAAGCTTTGAGTTCAGCGCCTTATAGCTGAATATTAAACTTGACGTATAGTAAAAAAAGGAGTAAAAAACAACTTAAATTAAATGCAATAAAATCCGTAAAAGTTTTATTCAATGTTTAATGTTCGCGAAATTATATGGGAAATCATTATTGGTATCCATGTTCTATTATAGGTACTGAATATGATCTTAAACATTTTCTGGTGGAATTGGTGTATTTTTATCGTTCCTGTGGGTAGGCACATGCGAGTGTGTGTGTGACAAAGTCCACGGCAGCGACAATTATCGTTTGCTACTAGGTAACATTAATAATCAACAAATTAGAGTAAATCTGTAGATAACCGAAATCGAGCAAATTTGTAGACACCCTTACATTTCCTGAGTACTTTTGACTCAATTGTGAAGATTGATGCGATTGACGCGCGAGATTTCCCTGAGTTATTATTAGTTCGTGTAGGTACATTTATTTTGAAATCAAAAATGCGTAATATATTTTTGTATTCGTCATTGTACACAGTCCTACAAATGTATTCATTACGACAATTGGTTGAGGTTTACCGTTACCTTTCAGTATCATAAGTCCACTGCTGATCATAGGCCACCCCATATATTGCTTCATAGGGGGATATTTGCCATGGTTGCCACGCTTGGCTCACTGGTTAGTGATCACAGTTGTTTTTTTTAATGTTTAGTTGTTATTAGAAAGACACTGCTGTCCATTTCCTGGCTTATTTCCCTCTGTCACCTCTTACGACACCCACCGTACAATTTTTACACTGTCACTGCGGGTGCTCTCAGTACTTTGAAATTAAAGGCGAACGCTTATCCTTATTCAATAGCAGATATTAAACCTCAACCGTTCACCGTATAGTATTTGAGTAATATTATTATAAATCATTTATTGGACATTACAGAAACAAAACTTATCAAATTGTGTATCAAAGTGATCCTCAATGTTATTTTGTGCATAGTTTAAGATTTTGTATAGAATAACAATAAAACCTTTCTTATGTGGTATTATGAAGTATTTCTTAGAATTAAAAATATTTGACATCAATTAAAAAAATCTATTAAAATTTAAAGTTACAGTATATACGTCCCACTGCTGGGCACAGGCCTCCTCTCTTTTATGAGTGGGTTTTAAAGCAAGGAGATGTCCGCCGCGCTGCCCCAATGCGTTTTGGCGAACTTCACATCATGTATTCGAAATATTTTTTTCTTATTTCTCACACATACAGGTTTCCTCACGATGTTTTTTCCTTCACCGCCGAGCACGTGGTAAATCAGCCCTTAAAATTGCAACCAACAATTTCATTGATGCCGGCGGGGATCGAACCCGAGTTGCTCGCGTACTGTGAAATTTACAGCGAGCGCTAACCATTTCAGCTACCACGGCTCTATCTATATAAGTATATCTAAAAATCAATTATAGAGTTAAAATAAAAGTATGCACATGTTACACAATCATTATACAATTAAACAACCCTATAAAACATAAAAAGCAATCACAATACTGAATAAGATGAAAATAGAGCGGACCAAATACAATAACAATTCACTGGCACATGACAAACCAAATTAGGAATCGTCTGCGTTTTGAACACCGGTAAATGGAGGAACGATTGCCAATTTACCAACCCTACCTGGTCTTAATTGCTGCCGACTACTGCTTACACTATCGAGGGAAGGTAGCGAAAGTAATTTGTCATCGGTTAGCTAAGCAGGGGGTGGGGTGCACTCGCAGACCAAGAGCAGCCGCTACGGCAGCACGTCTCATCGTTAATGACATCCCGCATAATTAGCAAGCGCCACCATCAACTAATTACATAAACTGCCTACTAAACCTGGCAATAATTACACCGTCGCTTAGAATTACGCGGATTTAAATAGATTCTTGCCGGTGTCGTGTGATAACCTCGTGACCTAACAGGTAGGATATCTTGCTACTACGTTGTCACATCCTAGTTGCATTAAGTAAAAAAATAATATTTTTAGTTTTCGTGTCTGGTTGTCTTGCGATTGTCCCCGTAGATGTGGACACCGCAACTTAACCTCTCCAATCTTTTCGCGTTATCCTTACTTTAGACACACATTCGCAGCAATGTTGGCAACCTAATCTGACTTAGTAATCTGATTAAAAAAACTGTAGAAAGGCTTGAAAAAGCTGTAGAAAACTGAGATCTATTGACAAAAAAAACTGAAGTGTACAGCTCTTTTTATAAAATGTACGTATAAACTACATAAATAGCGGTATATAACATCAAACACCGAACTTTGAAGAACAGTACAAAGAACCATGGGGTTAGCCCCGTAAGTGTTCGCCGTAAGTCCGTAAGACTCACAGAATACCAGCGTAAATTAGCAGCTAAATACTGTTGTGTTTCGTATGATGACTGTAGAGAAACGGAGACCCTTGTTACCAGAAATGAGCCATTCCATCTTATTCCTCAAGGGTAACAATGCATCTGCATTTTGATCCTTAATTGAAGAAGATATCTATAGACCGCATCATCAATTTACCATCAGATAGACCGTATGCTCGTTTGTCACCCAAATTCTATAAAAAAAAAATATCTGAAATATAAAAAAATATGTTTCGAAGACATGGAAATTCCGCCAACACGAATTTGGGTAGCGCGATGGATAATTTCTTACACTTAAATTCTCTCAGAAATGACAGGAGGCTTAGGACGTGGACGTGGATTTGGGATTGGGACGTATATAGGCTGTAATTTACTAACTTTATAAAGAATTGTCTAGACAAAACAAATATATTGTGTGAGTGTGATCAGCCGGTTAAGAAGTTCGACAGTCACACGTTCACATACAGACGCACCAACTATGATTTGGCTAGATGTTTCTTGTTTGTGAATTTGTCAAATATGTAATTCGTGCTTGTAAAACGTCCTCACGATACTGGGAATTTGAAAATGCAAATAAATATTATAATAACAGTGGTAGAGCCACGCGGCAGCTTTTGCTGTTGCACGGATGGGCCAGCTCGAACCGGGGTGGTACCACGACCTCACAGAATACCAAGATGAAGTAGAGGTGTACCTCTGCGTTTCGCTTGGTGAGTGCAGGTGGCCGGATGCCCTTTTTCTGGAAATGAGGCATTCCATCTTAGTCCTCACGGGTGACAACGCATCTGCATTTTGGTTTGTAATAGAGGATAGATGTAGATGTCTATGGGTCGCAGCAACCACTTACCATCAGGTGGACTGTGTGCTCGTTTGTCATCCTTATCCTATAAAAAAAAATTAAGAGATGCTGTTTGGCAAACCATGACTTTTTATTTAAGATATGAAAATCATTCGACTGTATAATCAAATTTACTTAATATTACTTTCATGTATACCCGACTATAGCAACGCCAAAAGGGAGGTAATTATTTTAGTAAGCTAGGTACGTATGTTTATATGGATTTTCATCTGTTCCCTAAGATTTCCTAAGCTAATGATCGTATTTTGAAATATGTGTCATCATTGGTAGCGTTGTGTTTGTTCGCGGATTATAGGCGATAGGAATACACAGCAACCGTTGCTTGCAATAACTCAAGTAACTTTAATTTAATCAAACGTTTACAAAATAGAAATCAAACACAACAGCTCATAACTTTATATTAAAGTTTCGTTTTTACCTAATATCAATATCTGGTAAATTTTCAGTGATAGTTAATAATAAACACAATATCGTTACTATAATCTAGTTTATCTTTCTACAGATCAACCCACAATCAGTCAATCCTCAGGTAACGTAGTCGACGGCATCAACTTAGAAGACATCAAGGAATTCGCAAAGGCCTTCAAACTAAGGCGGCTCGGTCTAGGCCTCACTCAGACACAAGTGGGCCAGGCTCTATCTGTCACTGAAGGTCCAGCGTATAGCCAAAGCGCTATTTGCAGGTAAGAATAGTATTATATATTTTTTTTTGTAATAATGAAAATACAATATAATATGCATATCTGTTAAATAATTTTGTGAGATAAAGTCGCACGCTTGTCTAAATAAGTTCATCTAGTAAGAAAACAACAAAACATACGTCTTCTTAATTTAACTCAAAAGATTTTATAATCTGTATTAATTATCTGTAAACAATGTAAAGGCAACACGTTAACAATTTAATCAACACATCACAGTAACAAAACGGGGGCAAATAAAGTCAGGCGCTTGTCAAAATAATTCGCGCCGTTCCCTTTGGGCTAGCAAAACATTTTTATATGGCGATATTAGTGACGACGTTCGTCACGCAGTCGCAAGAACAGTTACAGTACCAACTTTTTAATATTGTTAATTGAAGTGATTTGTAAAACAGCATGACTCCTTTCATTGCTTACAATTCGTTTAATTAATTACAATTCGGACGGCTTCCGTTCCGGTCGGCTGTCTCGGGGCTTAAACCATTTTTTATTAGGCGCGGGCGCGTGCGTTCTAATTCGGTATTATTTATAATTTTTCCATCATACCCATTTCTATCTATCGCTGAATAAATTTACATGTATTTGGTTATTAATTAACTCAATTATAGACTGAAACTCTAAAATCATTTGTTATTTAAGAAATGCCATCCTTCTATTTCTTATGATTGAACAAATAGCAACGCACCAGAAACTTAATTTGAACATCGCTACTTTACCTTCAGTATTATTCAACGTTACTCGCTTGTTGGTATTTACATTTATATTAACTTGTAAATTTGTTTCTTAGTAATTAAAATGTCAATTAAACTAAGCCATATAAAAATGAAGTCTGTGTTTAAAAATTTAAGTTAGGAGAGTTAACATGGCCAATAAAATTTTATTTTGATTTGAAGCCTCGACAATGTACAATTTAGCAGTAAAAGAGTTTAATTAAATGTAATGAAAATGATTCGGAACGGCTTTTTTCACCATCAAAACGTTAAAATAGGCACCGGGTCAAACCGGTCGAAGGAAATTTCAATCGGGCCACCCCACCGGCCTCCTTCGTATAATAAAATCATTAATCGTTACTTCTGTTCCAGTTAATTAATTATCTTGCCGTAATTACTTTTTTCGTGTAATTTAAAGAGTAGAGTTCCCCTGTCTTTGTCCGCGTCGTGATTTCATTTTCCATTAATTTTTCTTTCGACTCCCTCCAATTTTGTATCGAAACGAAGGTACACGATGCCTACCCCTTTGATTACGTTGGTATTAACTTGGATTTAAATAGAAATGTATTATTTATTGTAGTCGTGCATGTGTTTAATTTTATGTTTAAAGGTCAACTATTGACAGTTTACACAGTTACAGTTTAGTATACACTGAGAAAGGAAGTTGACGCGAGGAAACTTTTTTGAACGTCTATAAAATTGTATCTTGATTAACCCTTTCATTATGTCAAGGACGCAAACGCCCAAAGCTTTAAACTGCATTATATATTTAATTAAGTAAAATATATCTTTTCATATAAAATCAAAGCGGTGTGATGAAATCTTTTTTTCTTTAGAAATCTGTTACGAAATTCACGAATAAACATAATTACTGTCAATTTAACGGATTGTACTGTCTTTTTTTTTCAATCTTACTCAAGGGTAAAAGTAAAAGAATTAGCCGAACGTCGCGCTTAAAATTTTCAAATTTAAAATGATCGATGCTACCATGGTCATTGCCACTAACGAGACCGAACACAAATGTTGAATTAGGCATGGATCAACCCGCGTGCCGCGCTATTACAATTTTATATGAGACCGAGTGCGTCACCGCATCTCAAGACAGTGGCTGGAAATAGATGTTCATATGCTAATATTTGTCTGTATCTACGTACTTACGAAACAGAGTCAAAAGAAGTTTATCTTCACAATATACAATACTAGTAATACAGTCCGACTTCAACCGACAGGTCAAACGATGTATCCAACCCTGCGGTTCAGCGTTAAAAATAAATGACACAACTTCTCGTCACGTATTACTGAAAACTTGAATACAAGAGTGTACAGCCAGTGAGTGTTGCCAGTGATGACTTGTGGATTTATGATGTGGTTCTTCACTGCTGATCGTATGAGGAAGCTCAAGGTCACTCAGCCATTTATAGAAAGGGTTATGCCTAAAGTTTCTCCGTGCGCTGAACTACGTAATGAGGATATCCGCAGTAGAACTAGAGTGACCGACAGATCAGTAGCATGAGGCAGTGGATCGGCCATATAGCTTTAAAAATCGACAGCCGATGGAGAAGAGATGTTCTTGTGTGCCAGAATCGTACCGGTAAGCGACCGAAGCCAACCACCAGATGGAGTATCGACTATGCTCGAAGTTGATGGATGCAGGTAACACAGAACCGTGTTCTGTGATATTCCTTCGAAATTGGGGAGGCCTTTGCAATGGACTTGGGAAGGGTTGTAATGATAGTGGTGATGAACCAGCGATGGATCGCGTGACAGCGGAGTAAATGAATCCATCAATACTTCTCGTTTCGTGGGTGTCGTAAGAGGCAACTAAGCGAAATCCAAAAATATTTTATCTAGTAATTTTACTACGTATAAAATACACTAAACGTTGACGGCAAGCAGCGCCTAATTCGCTAAACGTCTCGCTCCGGTCACCAATATATGAAATAGAAGGATGTTCAGCAGAGAACTATGTGCGGAATAAGGAGAAGGAAGTATCACTTTTAATGTTACATCATCATCAATTTGTGAGCAGTCCTCAAAATCCACGGCTTTATAGGCAAAATGGTAAACATAGTAGCAAATGTTTTCGCCTACTCACACTGCCTTTCATACCGATCCGAGTATTTTACTAATGACAGAATAAATACTAGCACTAATGCCTAATTTCAAATGATTTGGGCCGACCATTAATTACGTGAGCTCAAGGTCTCACCAAATCTCATTTAAAGGAAGGTTAATGATAATCTAACGTCATACTTTTTAATTCTGAGATTATACATTATTATAACATAAAACCTGAAAATGTCAAATAAATTTATTTATTTAAAAATTATGTGATAAATGTCACAGGTGGGAGAGTTTGAGTCCCACCACATCTTTCTAAATCTCACCAAAGGGGAGTTTTTTTAATATAGAATAAGGGTGACAAACGAGCACACAGTCCACCTGATGGTAAGTGGTTGCTGTGGCCCATAGACATTTACATCTATCTTCGTTTGCGAATTAAAATGCAGATGCGTTGTCAGCCGTGAGGACTAAGATAGAATGCCTCTTTTCCAGTAAAAAGGGTCTCCGGTTCTCTACACTCACCATACGAAACACAGCAGCATTAAGCTGCTACTTTACGCTAGTATTCTGTGATTAAAAATAATTTTAAAAATAGCCTCATGTTATTAATGGAGTGTCCATTATGCCTATCAGACATATTTAATCTTCCGTTTGCAATATTAATTAAGTTAACAACGTTCTGAATCTTATGAGGACAAAACTTACATTCTTATGAAGCGTGCGGCTTTGTCTATTTTTTTTTTTACTGAAGCTTGACAGTCCTCTAGAAACCGGAGGACGTCCACTGTTCACTGGATTATACAAATCTAATGATATAATTTGTTACCGTCCCCAGTGCCCTGGCTTCGCAGATGCTAGCAGCTCAGCTGTCTTCACAGCAACAAAACATGTATGTGTTTTGTTTTATTTTCGTACACGCAGTATCTTCAAAATTTTCTTCATTTAATTCACTTTATCAAATATTTACTTTATTATTTTATTAAATATTGTTTCGATTGACATTTAAAACGTACGTATCGTTAAAATATGCCAATAATGGAGATAACTTTGGAGATACTCGACTGCAACATGCATTAAGCACACGCTTTGAGTCACATTCGGCGGCCCAGATCGCATTTATATACGTTGTCTTTAAATCAAAATGTTTCAACGGTGTTTAATGCAATCTTATCTCGATCGCCGATCCGTGCATACCAAGGGAATGTATGCCGCATATAATTATGAGTAATTATAGTTTTTGGCGTTCTTTCCTTCGCTTTTCACACGTATACAGTATTTACATATGGGTAATTATACTAAGGCGGTGTACACGAGTTCGAACGTTACATTTTGATGTTAAGACATACGTGTTACATTTACGCACCGGCCACCACACCATGTTGGTGCGACGTCAAGAGTAATCGTTGTGTGAATTTTATCTGATTTGTTATTGTTATGTCTCTCAGTCACTTCTAACTTTCCTTCTAATCTAGCATGATGTATTATTTCATTACTCTTTATTTATTTTTTTATTATTCGTTTTGCGCAATTCAAAGCCAGGGCATTGGCATACGTTACCTTTCGCCTCTAACTGAATTCATTTTATTGTTGCCGCGTTCGGTATTAATCAAACTGATTACTCCGCCGGTCTAAATTGCCTATTGTTTTTTTCTTCATTGCCATTATCGTTAACGCCATGTCAATGTCCTGTACTACGGCTCCGTTAATTAGTATGGGGATGAGAGAACACAAATCGTCCCTTGTAAATTTTCGGTCCGCGCTCGTGGCTCGCTTATGTCCAATCGGCTCGTGCAAAGTAAAATTCTAACATTACATTTATTATGTTCGATACAGATTTGAGAAATTGGATATAACACCAAAAAGTGCGCAGAAAATCAAACCGGTGCTTGAACGTTGGATGAAGGAAGCCGAAGAGAGGTAAATATCATTGTTTGAGTGAACTTGTGCGTGGTACTGTCCCGTGTCCGTGTCACATATTTGGCCCTTGTTGCTTAGCGACGATGTAAAACATTTCTCAAATCTGGACTAACTGCGCTTTTGTCAGCTAGGTTTTTTTTCCACGTGCTCTAACGCTATATATACACTTTACTAATTAATTAGTTTTGTACGATATTTGCAGTCCGTAGTATTTGTGTATATTTTTAATGTATTTTTTCCTAAGTTACGACAGTGACGCTTCAAACTTTTAATTAAACATTTTTACTTAACTATAAGGCATGACTTGTAACACCAGTTATTGCATGAAAATTATTTTAATATTTTGAATTATGTTTTATAATTTACTAACAAGTAATTTTTATCATTGATTAAAGTAACCTAATACTTTATTGATACAATAATTTTAAGTAAAAATATGATTTTAAAAAAAAAATATTAGAAAACTTTATAATCAGTTTAATAATCGTGATAGAAGTGGGTGTATTGCGTTACTAATTTAGTAACGCAATACACCCACTTAAAAGTTTAAAGTAGTTTAAAGTATTTGAAACAAAATATAACAATAGGTTTTGCTACACGTTTACCGTTTAGTGGCGGTGTAAGAATATCATCCCCATATCGTCCCGTTGAAAGAAAGAAGCGACAGAGGGAAATTTAAACAGGAGATGGGCAGCTGCACCTTCTTGATAACAAACTAATAATAAAAAAAAACAATAAAAAAAACTGCAGTTGCCAACACGCCTGCCAAGCGTGGCAACTATGGCAAAATCCTCCCTATGAGGCAATCTATAGGGGAAACCTATTATCAGCAGCGAGCTTTTATAGGCTGTAATGGATAATGGTAATGGAAATTTTACACTTAGCTAATATTACACTTATATCAAAGTGTAAAGTGTAACATTACCAACTTCCACAGTTTTGACTCGGAAACTCACCTCATCAAAGAAATTTATGATAGCGTATCTAAGCCATATTATCAGTCACATGCAAATAGAACGATCGCTAAGATTGTTTGTGTTTTACTGCAAACTCAAGCTAATCTACGCAACTACCGATTCTTCATTGTTGGTGCTGTGGTTTGATAGTAGTTAGTAGTTTCCATGAAGTGTAATATCGGTTGGTTAACTGGTGTTTAAAAATATTAATTTATATAAAAACAAGACGCGGCTTTATGCCTAAGATGGTAGATGATATTGGCACAGGCTCACTCACGTTTCTGAGAGGGTTTGGAGATATCAGTCGCGGTTAGTCCGTCGCACTGCTCCTATGCCTGTTGGTGAACCTCTCATGTCCTTGAAATATATACATATTTCATTTCTTAGACATGCGAATTTCTTCACTTTATTTTTTTTCATCGTCGACAAAGAACCAATTAAAACTTAAAATTGTAAATCACAATTTTATATACCTATGTTAATTAAATTTACGGGGAGAGCTTAGCCCTTTAGTTAGCACGACTATCTTAAGATTTACATTTCATTCTTATAAAGTTTTCTATTCCAGTCACTAACAATACAAATTTTGGAGTATATACTATTGTATTTAATTATAAATGAACATCTTTAATGAAAACGATCAGAACGCAAGGAAAACAAACGGCCGTTATCCCGACACCGCATCAAATCTTCATTTCAAATATCCCAGGTGTCGCTTAAATCTCCGACGGTCTCTTAATATTGTGTGGTTCGCTATGATCTATCGATTTAACATTTTGCATCATTAAAATGCATTATCTGGATGCAACGGAACGGTCTTTAACATTGCAAATGGTGCGTTGAATTTGCAATGCCCAGTCCCTCTTGGTGGTAATTTTTAACGACCGTCTCTGTTAATAGTCCTTGAATTAATACCGATAGCTGGTGCCTACTCTCATCTTTATGACAGGGATAACCAGCAAATCAGCTTTTTTAATTCCGTTTAGAGGTTTAAATTCGTAAAGTAGTGTTGACTAAATGCGTTTATATCGTGTTTTATTTGATGCGGAACGAATTAAATTATTATTCGACAAAATTTTATTTGACTGAATTTGAACTAAATCATTTCATTTTAAAGAATGACGTAGGAATAGTGTTAATGGCGTTTATTCATTTATTCGTACTATTTTAGTGTGTTTTTACGTGTGTAAATATTTTTTTTAATTATTGTAATTTCAGCATAATATCTATTATAACCTACATAACCATTTAGGCAGCTCAGCGGAGACTGCATTGCCCAAAAACACTATTACGAATGAGAGATATCATACAACCGCGGGGTTCACCACAGAAAAAAATAACACGATACCTGCGTCGACAATACTAAATATCGCGTTATATTCTCTGTTGAAAATGCTTTTTAAAAAATGAACTTGAGGAATAGAAACCCATTTATTAGATTATAATAGTTGTAATAATATTAAGGAATATGTGCGCTGACTGAACGCGATGAAAGTTAGATGTCGACTGACTGTTGTCCCGATGATAGGAGCTTGTAATATCTTCACAAACAACGACCAGAAAACTGTGTCAGCATTCTAGGTTTCAAATTTAATAGTTTAATACTGAGCAATGTTTCTAGGGTGGTCTACATTATTATATACTAGGTATAACAGTGCGTTCTGAGACGCCCTTATGAAACTTCAGCAGTTTCGTTCACTCTGCTATAACTTTACTAACTTGCTTATTATGCGCGCGATTCGTCGTGGAACTTATTACTGTTGGATTTCATGAGTTTTAATGTTTTGCGCGGTACCCTAATTGTTTTTCTAAAATAAAAGTAGCTTAAGTTACTCCTTATAACATCAGCTATCTGACAGACAGACAAAACAGTGGTAGAGCCACGCGGCAGTTTTTGCTGTCGCATGGGCCGGCTCGAACCGGGGTGGTACCACGACCTCACAGTATACCGGCGTGAAGTAGAGGTTTACCTCTGCGTTTCGCTTGGTGAGTGCAGGTGGCCGGAGGTCGTTTTTACTGGAAAAGAGGCATTCCATCTTAGTCCTCACGGGTGACAACGCATCTGCATTTTGATTCGCAAACGAGGATAAAGGTAGATGTCTATGGGCCACAGCAAACACTTACCATCAGGTGGACTGTGTGCTCGTTTGTCAGCCTATCCTATAAAAAAACTAAGAATTCACTCACGTCTGTGTGTGTAAACGACGCTATATTCAATAACAGATGATATTTTAGGGCTTTGTGACGAATTGTGTGGATTTTAAGACAATAATATGACCTAGTAAAATAAAGTATAATGTCCGAGTACCGCGATTGCTACTTCTACGACTTAATAATGTTCCAATTACACAAAAACCCAAATAAACTAAAAATGATGACTTCAGCGCCATCTCGCGAGATTATAGCCGGGAACAGACCGTATGTTTCACCTTTAGCCACTGCGCCACAGAGCCGTGAGTGAGATATTAAGCTTCGCTGCAGCTATACTATGGTTACAGTACAAGTAGGTCGACTAGAGGGAAAGTGTCAGGTTCTCACAGAATACCAGCGTACATTAGCAGTTTAATGCTGCTGTGTTTTGTATGGTGAGTGTAGAGAACCGGAGACCCTTTTTACAGTTTTACTGGAAAGGAGTCATTCCATGTTAGTCCTCAGGGAAGACAACGCATCTATATTTTGATTCTTAACCGAGGATAGATGTAGATGTCTATGATACACAGCATCCTCTTACCTTAAAGGCAATATTATTGGTACGCAAAGAGATTTAAATATATAGGTATACTATAGAGCGGACATTGGGAAGATTCTACAAAAACTTTGAGCTAGTGCGCGTGTGGCACCCTCTAGCTAAAAATAGCAAAACGACGCTAAGCATTTATTAAGACAACATTTTAGCTATTCTATCAGTAGTACTATCAGTAGTTCTAGTAGTAGTAGTAGCAGTAGGTGACGCTAATAAATATAACCTCGTTTTAGGAATGCTACAGTTTCGATATCAAAGTATCGATAATGTTGTTGTAGATTACTAAGTTTTAAATGCGTTTTGATTTAATAATAGGAAATAAACATGATATTTTTACTGTATAAATCTATTTATCATGACTTCCATCACACGAAAAAAATCATATTAACTTTTTACGCCCCTTTAGTGTCATGAAATAAAATATTTAATTTCCAATAACTAAAAATCAATTAAAACAGCAGTCACTTTGTTTGCCACCTTGGTGGCATGACGTCACTCGGCCCATTAGCTGCTATAATAATAGCATATGATTGATCGGTCAGCGTTAAAGACACATCAAAAAATGCCAAATCCAATAAGAGAGCGTATGTATGTTTTTAAATTCGTTTTTTATTACAAAAATACACTTCAAATCTAAATTATTTTAGGAAAACACTGAACTTAAAAGCCGTTTCACGATTTTTCACGTTTCATCAGCGCTGCAGTTCTTAAAGACACTACCAACATCAATAAAAATTGTTATTTTAAGTTTTTACCTTATGTTCTAACTCAGGCTTAACCTACAACACCTTGCATCTAATATCTTTAACAATACAAATTGTTTTAATGTAAGAAATCTATTGCCCTCTCCTATCACTGTAAGCGAGGATCTATAATGGCTTTGTCCTTGAAAACCACCAGACAATGACGCCCGGTGTAAAACCACCAGACAATGAAGCCCGGTGTAAAACCACCAGACAATGAAGCCTGGTATGTAAAAGAGAAGACTTGCTGTATTGCTAAACATCAACACAGCAAGTATCCTCAGCATGCTCATAAGCAACACAGAAAATTATATCAGCATGCCTAAAAAAAATTCCCACTCTTGCTCCACATACATATTTGGTATATGCTACTCATTTTTGTTGGTATGGGTACAGTATCGTTGACTATTATACCTCCTTAAATATTGTAAAGGATTAAATCGGCATGCTGTATATTTTTTTATCGATAATCCCAATCGACAAACGTCGTCAATCACTAACTTTAAAATTGGTAACTAAATAGTGACCTTTACTGGATAACAGAGGGCGCTTATTACAATAAAAATAAATATTCTAGAACAATCTACTAGAAATAATAAAATTTAAAGATTATTCGGTAAATATATGATATATTTACGATCATAAACCGAAATCATGTTCATGTTTTGCTTCATATCGTGACTTACAATATCTTAAGAGCCCTCTTACATTTCGGCGTTTCGCAAATTTAAGTATTTTACGCACCGAGCGGGCGGCAACTTACGCGACCGATACTTTCTTTCATATCTATTCACTCGCTCGCACTATAATACTGTGAGTATGGCGACTAAACGATCTTGATCTTCCATAATACAAAGTGTTCTTAGGATGGACTTCAGTGGATGGAATATTTTTTGGTGTGTCATTTTAATGTTAACTTATTAATTTATTATTATATAATTTATTATTTATTATTATATACCATTTTGATATATTATTCATTATTTATGAAATTTAGTGTCAAAATAAGTACACAAATATTTTAATTGTTACGCTGTAATCGATTATGTCTACTACCGGTAGAATAGTGGTATAAATGAATAAACGGTTGCAACCTGTTTTAATAAATATAACAACCAAATGTAACTAATATTTTTTAATCGGTACTTACAGTCAATTACTATATTTTTTATAAGAAAAATATTTGCTACGACGGCATTGACCGAACTTTTCTCGATTCGATAATTTCAGGCAGTACACACTTTTCATAAAAAGCTTGTAACTTGGGTAACATATTGAAAATCTAAAATTGGTCGTATTTGTAAATTTTTAGTACTTTTAATGCATTAATCTGGGCCAATACATATTATGGCAAGTATTCAGACATTTTTATTTGCTAAATGAAGCTGGACTTCGATTTGGTAAAACCAGTCATTATTTTGATTTAATGTTACACTTGAATCACTGAATTTATAACCTTTAACTTTTTTTTTGTCGAAAGGCCGTATCAAAATCTATTCCGAAAGCTGAAATAGGACATTTAACTTCAATAAGACCGTTGCTGTATAAACCATTAGGTGAAGCCCTCAAATAACAATGATCTAAGTCAATGAATAGACCACATTTTTGAAGAGACGTAATCTAAATTATAACTATATAAAATAGTTTTAAACCGATCGATCAAAAATTGCGGTCGTAGTTGACGATTTTCTAGTATGCAGGTAATCGACGCACACTACGATAGCAATCGACGCACACTACGGTAGCATCGAAACGATGCAGTGCCCGAAATAAACTGACGCAGGTCCACCCTCGGCAAGCGCTCGCGCGTTAATGATCCCAGATGGCCGGCACAGTGAAATATATAGTACTTTTATTTAATTAATTAAAATATAATAGTAACGATTTAAAAAGTAAAAATAATTGCATAGTGTAAGCAAATGTTGATGATTATTTTGGTATAAATTTTACTTCTAAATGATGTAGAACTTCGGAAATATAGGGGCTTGTATCGAAGCTTTTTTGGTCGTTTTTTGAATTATGTCGATTTTTTTTCCTAGCGTGAAAAGCATATAACGAAAATGTATTCCATTATTATTAAAGTGTAGGATATTTGGGAGATAAAAATATTTTTTTTGATGGTCGATATTCAATAGAATCTACAAATTAGAGCTCCCAAATCATGTCTTCGAGAGTTTTTGCCTAAACATGCTTTGGGAGAATGATTATTACTGATTAAATAAATAAGTTATCTAAAATCCATTCCGAGCTTATTTGAGGAGAGAAAACGAACTATTTTTACCAAGTAATTGTTATTTCAAGCAATGAACGATAAACATAAAATTTCAACGAGGAAACCTTGTAATTTCGCGTTTTTTTGTAATACGCCCCTTAATGCACAACCGGGCATATTTTCTTTAAAAATATTTTTAAATATATGAAACGAATGCGTCTTGACTTTTTGACGATGTCACTAAGACTAAATGACAAAAATCGGAGATATATCCTATTCCTATAGGACATAAGTTACAGACGACAATTTTGCTACTGATGTCCGGTCTATTACTATTACTACTTAAATGTCATTGTTGGTACGTTAACAATGACATCGAGTTGCTGACAATGCCTTAGCGCATGTTGCACAAATCAAATAGCAGTTACGTGTAGGTTATGTTAAACGAGTGCGTCTATGTGAACTTGCCCATTGTATAATTAGAAAATATTGTTTATTAATTGCGGTAAAAACTTGGCGACAACGTAAAGATAATACATCTTGGGACCTCGGTTTGAATTTGAACACAAACCCGAATTATTAGGTTTCCTAGAACCAGGAGAATATATTTATTGTAGCACTAAAACACAAATAAACATAATTCAATATTTGATATAAGACAGTCTTCAGACTTATATCAGTATAGGCGCTGAACGCTCATCCATAAAATAAAGATTCATTTATGTAAGAGCATTTAAATTGCTGGAATTATGAAACCAGAGCAAGGTTCATTATTTCCATTTGACGTTCACATTGTAATTGTTTTGGTTTTCAATATAAACTTGACATTTGGACTTCTTTTTGCGTTGTCCATATAATTTTACTTGTATGCTTCGTCTGTGTGCTTGTTGAAAGTCAAATTTCAATGTCTGGAAACTTCTCTGATTAAACAGAATAAGTTAATCTTTATAATGGGTGCAAGTTTTGTTTTTCAACATCATATGGGATTGAGTTAATTTAAAACAGGAAAACTTGCGATGATATTATTTTTATACACTCAAGGGTGACAACAGGAACAAAGTTCTACTAATGCGAAGCCGTGATCTATACCTTTTTTACCTTTTCTGTAATCGATTAAAAAGTAACATACAGATGTGTTGTCACCCTTCAGGACTAAGATAGAACGTCTAATTGCCAGTAAAAAGAGTTTCCAGTTGTAAACACTCACCGTATATAATACTAGCAGCATTTCGCCCACATTCTGTGAGAGTGTGGTCCTTCCCTGATCGAAAAATCCTATTCGTGGAGCTATATGCAGCGCATTAATTTAAAAAAAGGGTGTGTACTTATGTACGCAAGTAGGAAGTTATACTTCTTGAGCGTAACAAAACAAAAAATCTTGAGAAACAATTACCCAATGAAGTTGTCGCTTTAAGTGTCAGTGTGAGCGCGCATCGTAACAATTTCATGGTGTCGTTTCTAGGCGTCGGTGTGCGCGCGCATCGTAAAAAATTCACTCTCATCATTTTTCCCAAACCCTCCAAAAGAAGTATAGTTAACTTCAGAAATTTAAATTATAAACTTTTTTGCTTGAGATTTTTTTACGTTTGTAAAATATCGTATTTTCAATCTCAGAGCAGCAACGGAAAATAAACAGCGCTGCGTACATTTATACCAAAAACACGCTCTTGACACGCACTCACACAGAAATATTTCTTCTTTCTTTCTTTATGGGCTCGTAAAAGTTCACCGCTGTAGCTCACTTATGCTCCTAAACCATATTTTAGTAGGAAATGATTTTAGATCCGTGTGTGTACGTGAGTGAATGTTCTTTTTTGTGAGCGATCACAGTCGCCCATGAACATCTGCAACACCAGGGAAATGGCAGGTCTAGATGATAAGGATGGAATTTCGAGTTCAGTCATAGTGTACAATGGTGGAATTAGGCAGCTGTAATTAATCCGAATTAATTCTTACAATTAGTTGATGATGCATGGTTTTGGCTTAGTTTTTGCGTCACATGAAATGTACACAGAGCTCTGTCTTTCTTTCCTTGTTGGTCTGAGATTTGTAATGCTTCAACAAAAAATTATATGTTAATAAAATATTTGACAATATTGATCAATAATATACTATACATTTTAACACTATCCTTATGCGAGAATATCAACATACATTGAACTTATATTTACATATCTCTGTACTTACGCTTATTATTAGCTGCATTACGAATGGGGGCGGCTCGAACGGGGAATGACCATGCTCTAACAGAATATCAGCGTAAAATAACGCTTGCACAAAATACATATGTGAATCAGTAGCACAGCCGTGCTGTGTTTCATATAGGCATTCCATTTTAATCCACAGGGGTCCCCATCTGCGTTTTGATTCTAAAACGAGCATAGATATGTGGAACCCTTATCATCACGTTGACTGTACACCCGTTTGTCACGCCTGCTTCAGCAAAATAAAACGACCATTAACGCTAGCGGAATGTGACGAACTACCATATTGTCAACGGCTCCGTGGCGCAGTGGCTTAGCAATGAGTTGTTGCGAAGGGGGCCGGGGGTTCGAATCCCGCACGGAATAAGTATTTGTATGACCTACAAATTATTGTTCGGGGTCTGGATTTTTGTCCTCGTTTACAATTTATGTTTGTAAACTGCCTCCACGATACAGGAAAAAATTCTAGTGTGAGGATAACGTTTTTTAGGGTTCCGTACCTCAAAAGGAAAAAACGGAACCCTTATAGGATCACTTTGTTGTCCGTCTGTCTGTCTGTCTGTCTGTCAAGACCCTTTTTCTCAGGAACGCGTAAAGGTATCAAGCCGAAATTTATATCAAATACTCAAGTCTACTGTCCCTTGGGGCTGTGAAAAAATCAACGTTCTAAGCCAACGCAATCAAAAGATACAGCCGTTTATGCCGCAAATTTTCGATATTCGCAAGGGAATCAAAAGTCAAAACCTACAGGGTACTTCCCGTGAACTGAGAATCTTAAAATTTGGCATGAAGCAACGTATTATAGCACAGATAAAGGAAAAATTGCGAAAAGCATAAATTTTTAGTTACATCATATAATAAAAATATTTTTAATAATTTTAAACTCATATACCTACGGATTTGTTCGGAACCCTCGGTGCGGGAGTCCGACTCGCACTTGGCCGGTTTTTTTTAATAAGAAAAAAATTAAAAACTACACAGACTATAAAGTAGCTGCAATAAGAGCGTAAATAAAGTAAAATTCACTTCTTCCAACCTTCCTATATTAGACGTAATGCTTTTTTAGTCGCGAGTACCTAATTCGCGTTTTCAGAATTTGTGTTTGCATGAATATCATCTATAGCTAGGACTGGTGCCCACGGCGGACCGTACGCTAGGACGTGAATCGTCTAGCCACTGAACCACTAAGCAAAAACGTCATATTTAAATCGGTATTCTGACGTCGTCGGTAATTTTCTATTACAACTTGCCAGAATTCCTTGTATTAAACAATGCTTGTAGCAAAATAATCGCATAAAAGGTCACCCAATTTGGAGCAATAAGGCTTCACAACTCGTTTCCAACTTTTGTTCCATTCTGTGAAACTCTTATAAGAAGCCTTTTTGAGAAACTTAGGTAACCCTTTATATTACTTGGATTTAAAAAAAAAGAAAAAACGTGCTTATAGAATTTGACCGAAAAGCTAACTTTGAAAACGCTTTGTCATTTCCTGAACTTAATTTTTCGATTTTTTTAGACGTAAGCTGAGGCACGTTTGTCTTACGTAAAATAATTAAATAATAAAATGTCTCTAATTAAATTCGACAACAAATCATGTAGGTAACGAAATTTCACACCAGGTTTTACTCTTTTGACGTACCAAATACTGAAACGTGTGCACTATTTGCTATAGAGCCGGTCGGTCCGTATGATCTTTGCGCGGTAGATTTGTTCAGAAGGACTGCTTTTCCTGGGGAAAGTTATAATAAGTATTCGGCAAGAAAATCCAGCCATAGATAATATAGCCATCATTTTTATTTCGTAAAGAGTGGAGGAGTTCGCTTTGTAGAAGTGGTGTATAGGAATACGTCACTGCATCTTATGACGTGGGTGTTGTATTAAGCCGCGGCTCCACCAAAGTTTTGTTGCCAAAACAACGGTTGGTAACAAAACTTGAAACAATGTCGGGAACCGTGTTTTCATTTTCGGCGGCAATATCATAGGAATACGCTTGTTGCAAACATTTGTTCCCTCGGTGGAGACGCTTGTTGGAAACAGTTGTAAACATAACTGTGGTCAACATTTTTGGTGGATACGCGGCTTTAGCCTTTAGGAAATCCCGCAAAATCATATTGTCTCCCATAAATGGAGGTATAACCCTCTTGCATTCACAGCAGCGACGCGACGTGTAGTTACTTATGGGAATTAATTAACTCATATCATCACGTGGTTTACGTAAGAGGCGACACAAGGAATCTGAAACAGATGATTGGCAGCAGCGTCTTCCTTATAACAACTATAAAATAAACAACTGCAGTTGCCAACCCGCCTGCCAAACTTGGCAATTTATGGTAAATTTAGTCTTATTTTGAGGAGGTGACTTCGATATGCTGTACTAAATAATTAAAAATTAAAAATTTTGTACAGCCGACTTCAATATAAGTTATTAAGAATATCTCAAAAACTATTGGCCTGACCTTGATCAAATTATGTAACTTGAAATACTTAAAATATGGAAACACACGAGAAGTACCAGCTTTCAAATAAAAAAAGAATCATCGAAATCCGTTCACCCAGTACAAAGTTATGTGGTAACACACATAAAAAAAAACAGAGTCGAATTGAGTACCGTCTCCTTTTTCAAAGTCTCCAGATAAATGAATGAATGATTATAAATACTAAGTCTATAACATTTTAAGAAGACTTTTTTCTGATTCCCTCTATCCACCTATTACAGTCTACGAAAGTCCACTGCTGAACATAGGCCTCCCCCGTAGATTGCCTTACAAGGGAGATTTCGCCATATTTGCCACGCTTGGCGAAACTGTAGAGTTTTATAATTTGAGTAAGTATCAGGAAGACACTACTGCCCATCTCGTGGTTAGGTTCCCTTTGTCGTCTCTTACGATACCGACGGGACGATATGGGGATATTCTTACACCGCCAATACACGGTAGCCGCCACGGTTTTTCCGATTTGTCTAACAAAATCTATATTGCATCAACAACATAACTTCAGTCTTCTTTCTTTCTTCCTCAGCTCGTAAAACTCTTTTGCATTACATGAACCCCTCACGTCACCATAATCACTAAGTTTGGCAGGCGGATTGAGGATGGCAGTACTTACCATACGTCTTGTACCTTTGATTTTGCTCTCTTTGCCGGCCAACAGTCTCAGCCAAGTTGACTCTCAATCGTTAACACTAAGTAATGGAAAACTAGCTAAGTAATTGAAATCGGCGTTAAGTCACAACACAATCAGAGACTTGATTCGTTTTATCGTTTTCTATTAGCGTTGACGATTGTAGATAATAGATTTGATTATCCCTTCTGGCTGTTTAACGTCAAAATGGTTATAACGACATCCCTGTCAACGATACGTTTGTAAGAGGCAACGCTCGGTGATACATGACAAAAAAAATTAAAGTTAAAAATATATAATTTATTATTTTTATTTGTAAAAATATCTTCGTGATGTTGACAACATTTTATTATTATTTACGCAGTCTTTATGTATTTTGTGGTTATGCTAAAAATAACTTGCATGCGTATGCTAATGTCATGGGAACGAACACAATTCATTACATAAACCCATTTATTACTTTTATCACTTAGGTACTTAAAATTTTGACCCGTTCGCTACCAGGTTTTGAATACTAATTGGAATAGATTTAGAACATTCCAAAAAATAAAATGCATTCGTGATAATAGATATATTTCACCGTTTTATAACTTAACAATTCTGTTTAAAACAGAACGTAAATTGATACAAATCGTATATCGCTGAGCTCTGCTCTCAGTTTTCTATTAAATCGAATTAGTATCGCCATCGAGCAACTTTGTATGATAAAACATAGTTTCATTAACATCCACCAGGGGCGCTGATCATATTTACATACAATTTTTGTCGATATCGAAACGCAAATGTGTGAAAAGTGTCAAAAACTTCTGCTAAGGCACTCGTATCAAACCGACGTATCATAATAATATGTGACGGTTGGTAGCAAACGGGTTGCAAACCCTAGGTAGTAGGTAATTTTATCGAAGTGTGTAATAAAAATGGCATTAATTTTCATCTAGGACACATTAATATCAATGAAATCAATTATAAGTAATATGTGTATATTTGTTATTCCTCAGGTACGCATCAGGACAGAATCACCTGACGGATTTCATCGGCATGGAGCCAAGTAAAAAGCGTAAACGGCGGACGTCGTTCACTCCTCAAGCATTGGAACTACTGAACGCCCACTTCGAGAGAAACACGCATCCTTCTGGTATGTATGGTTTATTTATTACGCAATGATCCACGACTTTTCTGCCACCATAGCGGCGCCACTTACGAATGAGGTGAAATATTTGACAGGTTTCATAGCGGAGGAAGTTAATTTGTTAGAAAAGTATAGTGATTAATGTTTCTTTCTAAAATAATAGTGGTTTTATTTTATATTAATTAGATTAAAAATGGACAAACCAAACTACTATCAAACTATCAAAATATTTTTAAAAGTAGAATAATAAAGAAAAGTTAAATATTTAAAAAAAAACAAGAATACAGCACTGATCCATGAATTGTTTTGTGTACCTATATAAAATATACTACAAAACTAAAAACCTTCATTTGAATCAGAACTTTTAATGATGATAACACTGTGTGACCATTTGCGTATAAAGCCGCGTAAACACCAAAAATGTTGACAACAGTTATGTTTCCAACAAGCTTCTCCACCGAGGGAACAAATGTTGGCAACAAGCGTATTCCTTTGATGTTGCCGCCGAAAATGGAAACAAGTTTTGTTGGCTTCTGTTGTGTTGGCAACAAAACTTTGGTGGAGACGCGGCTTAACAAATATAGTCTGTTCGCTAAGGCAGTGTCGGTACACCCGGAGGGGCACTTATTATTTTGTTTTTATTTTATTATTTTATCCCGTGTTTGTTAAATAAATGTTTTTGTTTTTGTAGAATGAAATCGAATACTATTTTATTTTTATGGTTATTGTAATAAAATACTTATATTAATAATAAACACTAGTAAGGTAGCAAAGAACCTTTCACTACGGCGCTTCGTACGTACGCCGCACACACTTTTGATATCACGGCAGCGCCTTTGACAAGGCGATGCGGCGCGACACAAAGGCGACCGTATCTAAGCGAACAGACTATACGTTCACCTTAGTCTCATTACATTCGTCGTCTACACCATATTATCCTTATTATACCTAATACAATATTTAGTGATTTTTATTTTTTATTCACAGGCACAGAAATCACCGGCTTGGCGCATCAATTAGGCTACGAACGCGAAGTTATCAGAATATGGTTCTGCAACAAGCGTCAAGCTCTAAAGAACACCGTTCGAATGATGTCCAAGGGAATGGTTTAAGCATAACCTACAATTAGTAATAATAAATTTCGCGCCATGTGAGATACAAGTCCGATATAATAGTGATGGGCAGTTTTTAACAATATCGATAATTTTGCTTCGGGCAGCACGTAGAGTTTTACGTGACACGTTTTAGTTCGCAATGATATTTACATGTTATTCGATGTTCTCTCTCGGTGTATTGTTGGTAAACATTTGGCCTTAACACGAATCTGTTGCGATTCCAGCCAAGTATTGAAGTAAGTTTCTTTTGAATAAAATGTAATTGTAAAATACAATTTCGACTGATATACTCGTCTCGTAGATACTTTTACAATGATATGAATGGTATGCGTAGTTTAACATAGGTGTTTAGTACAAAAGAAAATGAATGACTGTCATTGTAATACTCTTAAATGTAATCCAAATTAATTACAACTTTTAAAAATATTACAGAAACAATGTTTAGGATCAAGTAAAATATCTCATTTATGACATTATCTTCGTCTTATTATGTAAAGCATAAGGTCTAAATTCCTCAAAATTGTGCACACCCGAGTTTTATTAGATTACAATTTTATTTGTAAAAATATTGCATTTTGTAAATAAGTACAATACAAACTGAAGTCTCGGCGATATACTAGCTACTAGAGATATTAATTTATTGAAATACTCTTGAGTTTTTCGTTCTTCTTAGTGAATGTTGCACTATCTAGTTATAGGGATACTATGGATATTATGGAAGTAGTTGAAATGTGTCGTCTTAGTGGCCTACTGAGAGTTTTTTCAAATGTTAGTTTCTGTTAATAGATAGACGTAAAGCGATGTGTATAGATTAATTACTTATACATTATCGTAAATTGTAAATATTGTTCACGTAATTTTAGTTCATTAAAACGTATTATTAGTTTTATGTACCTATAATGGATAAGTTCTAGCTTTTTAAGATATTTACGTAGATGTTCAAGTTGGATTTTGTTGCGATATGCATAAGCGTGATTTTTTTACGAAAAAGAAATTTGCCTTAATTTACAACTTTTTGAATTGTTTGATTAATATAAGTCATTTTCTAATACAAATTACACGTAACTGGAGGTCTATACACATTTATACGAATAATATACGTATTGTTTCGCGTGCATACTTTTTGGGTAGATACAAATTAAAAAAAACTATTAAAATTACCTCGCATTTGGAAAGTAGATTTTGAAATATTATATACTTATAGATTTTTCAAAAAATAAATAAATTATATATTATGTTTTAAATACTCGAAAAGTATGCAGACGTACTTAGAAAATAATTACTTTAAATCAAAGAAAATATGTTTTAGAAACAAAGTAGATACAAATAACAGCAAATGCTCAGTAATAAATAATAGACTCCTATGAAGTCCTATTTCGCTTTTGCTCTGAATAACTTATGTTCTCTATGTTATAGTACTGCTATGTACCTAATATTTTAGGTTGTAAAGTTGTAGAATAAGACCTCCTGTTAGGTGTATTGCGATAGTTATAAGGCTGTAAATTAACGTATGTTAATGACCAATGAAAACCAACTTGTGATCATTAATATTTGTACTGTTACCTACTACTGTAACAAGAGTCGTTAAAAAATAATATTATAAAAAATTGAACATATTTTTCGGCTGTTGAAAAATTGTAAATACAATATTAAGGATAATAAAAAAACTATTTGGATTAATATTTAGGAAACAAAGGGGAAAAATATTATCGAAATTTATATTTTCAAAAATTATTACAAGTGCAAAAAAATTGTGTATTTAATGAGAAAAAAATCGAGGAATGTTCGGCCATAATCTAAATTAATTCAAGAAACGGGGTTTTTTATCGACTTCAACACATCACTACAACCACAACAAACAGTAAGGTAAACAGTCAATTGAAAAAAGTGCGATGCGATGTTGCTTGTAAAATGTACTTATTATGGAATCAGGTTTTTTATAATCATTTACAAACGCTTTATTTTGAAGACAATTTTTATTATAATTAACCTTCATTTTAGTTATTATTGATTGAATTCATCATAAAATATTGAAATAAAATTTCAATGAAATAATAAAATGAAATATACTCGTAAACTCTATCTAACTTTATCTTTTCACTATTAGTCCGTTTTACAAAGCGCAACCGTCAAATCAATTTATTAAAAACCTGATTCCCCACAAACATTAGTGTAATAGAACGAAGCGTAGAACGCTAAGTACAAATAATAATTTTAACGATAAAACTGCTAGTCCCGTTACGAATAAAGCTATTTTTAACGATAACACGGCAAAATCGCGTTGCACCCTGGTTTTCATGATCCGCATGTATCTATAATAAAATAGTTTAAAATACAATTATAAAATTCTACTACACATAACTTCATCTGTAACACATATTCAAACCAAACTGTAACAATATGTAATAGTATATTAATTTTTTCTTCCTGTAACGGTACCGATTGAAAGACTATGGCTGCTGGTTTATGAAGAGGAGCAGATTAAAGGCAGATAACTGTTTGATTGATTGTTTTATTGCTTACCTGGTTTTTTTTTCACATAGAATATACTGGCGTATATATTCTAAGTCTATGATATTCACAACAGTGATAACAACGATCTGTGACCTTCGTTGGTTGCAAACGTTCATGAGCTGCAGTAGCCCATACCATCGGGTGGACGGTAAATTCGTTTGTCACTTCTTCGTGACAGTTTAGAAATAAGAAATATCGCCAATTTGCTCGATAAACTTCCGTCCAAGTCATCCTATTTCGCAAAATGTAAAGATAGGGTTCCGTAGTTGCCCGTGACAATACGTGGGCTTTCTTGATAATGGTCATAATAAGTGAGCTCGCGGTTTGACCGCTATAACAAACAACTAAAAATGAACCCAAATATGAACATCTTAACTGAAGTACTTATTTTCAAATCAAACTTAATTTGGAGTGGTATTCAAAAAAGATGGAAAAAACTTTTCGATTTTGAAAATTTTATCTAATCATTCACATGCCAAGGTACAAATATCATCATAGTTGACGATCTATCTATATATTCACGGCAGTGCAACCATAAAAATATGACCGTAACGAACCTTCACGTAAACCATCACTGAAGACGCCCGCGTATACTAAGAGTGTGACGAATGAAACTGTATGGATTATATGATTGTATCAATAGTTTGAATGAGGTCTACAATAACCACCAACTAAAAAATAAGTGAAAGTAATAAGTAAGTAAGAAAGATCCTCCCTGCATATCGCACAAATGAAAAAGTAAAGCTATAGTAGTAATGCATGTAAGTCGTTTTCTTCATTTATATTGTTTATTTTTAACTGTTTACAATAACATTACAAAGTTATAAAACAGCTAGTAAAACTAGCTTTATCATCTGCTGCATCATTTTCTATGGAATTGTAACGAAATTTTTACCAGTTTTGCATAAGTTGATCAACTATTACTCGTTAACTTCTTAATTCTACTTAGTTGTGATAGTTTTCCTTTTAACTTATTTATATATACTACTATTGTGTATACTTCTCATATTTCCAAAAACAGCGGTTTAGTTGGTAGACGGGTTGGACACATGACTCTAATGGAAAATACCACTTTAAAGCTAAATATTTCGCAAACGGACCCCTGAATCGAAAATATGTAGTTGCACACCCCCAGTGTTTTTGAAAGACCTATCCAACGATACCCCACATGATGAATAGACAGGTAAAAAAATCATCCTCCATTTACTTGTATGGGAAGTAGGTACCTAAAATAAAAATTATATTTAAGATTTTAATTCACATTTTTTAGGCGTGATTAATATCTATAACTATGCCAAATTACAGATTTGTAGCACCTAGGGTCTCTGAGCAAAACCGCGGAGTGACGGACGGACATGGCGAAACTATAAGGGTTCCTTGTTGTGTAACTATGGAACCCTAAAAATGAGAAAAGACCTGTGCTAGTAAAACTATTATTCCTTACAGAGATTCAGTAAAGAACTTGGGGATCCACATAGATAAGAATCTGTCGTGGGGACAGCACATCAAAGAAATTAATCGTAAAGTTTATGCCTCGGCAGCTTAATTGCATAGATTACCGATTACGTAACTTTCTTTCTATTTCCACCAAAACTATGCTTGTCAAGTCCCTTCTTTTTGTTTGACAACGCAGACGTCAGCTATCTAGACCTCACCGAAGCTCAGCTCGATAAACTTGAGCGAATTCAGAATTTTTGCATAAGGTTTATATTTGGATTGCGCAAATATGACCATGTCTCTCTTTTTCGTACTAAGCTCAAGTGGTTGCCAATACGACTTCAACGGAATGCTCACATACTTCATCTTCTTTAAAGTGTTCTCTTTAATCCTTTTTACCCTTCTTATCTCAAAAATCGTTTTAGACTTTCTTCGTGATTCTCATTCGCGTAATTTGAGATCAGCAGAGAGCTTGAAGTTGAATTTGCCACTATACACTGTCGTGAAGCGACAATTAAAATAGAAAGAACCTAACCTAAGAACAGCAAAACAACAAAAGTAGACCAAGAAAATAATATATTTAAGTATTTAAAAGAGTATTTACAATTTTATAAAAAAAATGAAATATGAAGATGATGGATGAAATGGGATTACAATTAGGTTTTAAAAAAAATAAAGGTAGGAGAATAGGACAATATATTTTTATAGGGGAGCCTGGAGCCTCGCTGCTTTTGTAGAAATGGGCACACGCAGAGCTTGAGGTTTCTCAGCGGCGACGGCACGCAGCGCCTGGACTGGGCACACGCAGCGTCCGGAGCCGGCGCACGTAGCGCCTGGGGTAGGTGCGCTCAGTACTTGGAGAAGTAGTCGCCGCGCCCAGAGGCAGCTCGGGCAGTAGGCGCACTCGGCGCCTGGAGCAAGCAGTCGTAGCGTGCCCGAAGGTAGCGCGGGCAGTAGGTGCACTCAGCGCCTAGAGCAAGCAGTCGTAGCGTGCCCGAAGGTAGCGCGGGCAGTAGGTGCACTCAGCGCCTAGAGCAAGCAGTCGTAGCGTGCCCGAAGGTAGCGTGGCCCCGCGCTTGAAGCAGACTGCCGACGACTTCACGTGTAGATGGAGGCTTGCAGGATCCCGGCGCCTGGTTTGCAGGATGCGCCGACGACTTCAGTATGCGCCGGATGTAGATGGAGGCTTGCAGGATCCCGGGGCAAAACGTCCCCGGGATAAGGCCTTTAGTAGATGTTTCTCGTTTGAGAACTGAAGCGAGACTGTCCTGTATTCTCCAATTGTTCGGCTTTTATACCTTTTTAGAGAGAACGAGAAATTATTTAAATTAAAACGAAATTTATTGTAAATGACCTACAGCCAAAGAGTATTTATGTAGAAAGAACATCATACCAGAGACGAATTTGAATAAAAGTTACCATAACAACGAAATAAATAACGGCTATCAAATATAAAATTTTTGGTTTTTAGGAATATAATTGGAAAATCATTACATTTAAGTAAGAAATGAGATATTATTCACATAGGAAAAACCAATGCACGGCAGCGTACATGAAGCCTGAAATTGTAGAGTTACAGAGAATTCAATAAAAGACCGAAAAAGGTAAGACTTCATTGACAGCTATTTTAAAAGTACTAAATAGTGTGAAAATATGCAGTAAAATGATATGTTATTGTGTAAAAACGTTACAAGATCCTATGGAAATAAAGGTGATGCTAAATATAAATGCAGAAAATCAAAAACAGAATGGAAAAATAGTATAAAGTGATGCAAAACATGAATGCAGAAAATCAAAAACGGAATGGAGAAATAGTGTACAAAGAAATGTAAGTAGTATAACACTACATTTTCCCCCCGACCCTGGAAAATTTTTGACTCAGCAAAAATTTTGACATGTACATTCTAAAATAAACCATAAAAACACAGCTTTGCAGAAACAGGCATCAACAGGCAAAATCAGATATACTATCTCTTACATTCATCATCTGCATTCAGGTAAGGGTGGAGTTCACATTCAATGACTACCACTCTAAAAGTGTGTTTTCAAAACGACATTAAGGCTTATTTAAGGAGTAGTCAACCGCTCCTGTGTGGAAAAAAAATAAATTAGTCGAAGAGCCACCACTCTAAAAGTGTGTTTTCAAAAGGACATTCAGGCTTATTTAGGGAGTTGTCAACCGCTCCTAAGTGTAGATAAAAAATTAAGGGAGTAGTGAGCTGCTCCCAGGTGAAGATAAAGGTGAAGAAAATTAAGGGAGTAGTCAGCCGTTCCCAAGTGAAGATAAAGATAAAGAACTTACTCTTAAGCAAGCATTAGTCGCTATGAATTTGAAGAACCCTGGAACACCAAACAAACAAACAAATTAAAAGAAATTAAAATAATAAGGTGAAAATGATGGTGATATTTATACATATATACAAATTAATAGTTATATTTATACATATATACAAATTAACAGTTAATAAATGTTTAGAAAAGTATTTAATAGTTAATAAATGTTTAGAAAATTTATGAATCGTCTCGCTTCGGCTTTCATAAACAATTTTATATAAAGTGTAAAGTGCAAAGTTAAGTTTAAGAAATAAAAATTTTATTGAAAATTGTACCTCTTTAAGTTACCTAGAATAAAAATATTAGAGTGATGAATGTAACTTAGAGTGATGAATGTAAATGAAGTGTTATATGTAGGTCTAAATATAATCCAGATAAGTTGAAAAACTAGAAGAAGTTTTGTTTTAGAATTTTGAAGATATGAAAAGGATGTATAAATGAATGATGAATACTGAGTTAAGAACGAAAGGGAAAGCAATTAAGTCAAAAGGGAATGGACAAGGCGCAGTAAAGGTGAAGAATTAAGAGAGAAAGAGGACTTTTACGTTGGGCGCCAAACTGTCGTGAAGCGACAATTAAAAGAGAAAGAACCTAACCTAAGAACAGCAAAACAACAAAAGTAGACCAAGAAAATAATATATTTAAGTTTTTAAAAGAGTATTTACAATTTTATAAAAAAAATGAAATATGAAGATGATGGATGAAATGGGATTACAATTAGGTTTTAAAAAAAATAAAGGTAGGAGAATAGGACAATATATTTTTATAGGGAAGCCTGGAGCCTCGCTGCTTTTGTAGAAATGGGCACACGCAGAGCTTGAGGTTTCTCAGCGGCGACGGCACGCAGCGCCTGGACTGGGCACACGCAGCGTCCGGAGCCGGCGCACGTAGCGCCTGGGGTAGGTGCGCTCAGTACTTGGAGAAGTAGTCGCCGCGCCCAGAGCTAGCTCGGGCAGTAGGCGCACTCGGCGCCTGGAGCAAGCAGTCGTAGCGTGCCCGAAGGTAGCGCGGGCAGTAGGTGCACTCAGCGCCTAGAGCAAGCAGTCGTAGCGTGCCCGAAGGTAGCGTGGCCCCGCGCTTGAAGCAGACTGCCGACAACTTCACGTGTAGATGGAGGCTTGCAGGATCCCGGCGCCTGGTTTGCAGGATGCGCCGACGACTTCAGGATGCGCCGGATGTAGATGGAGGCTTGCAGGATCCCGGGGCAAAACGGCCCCGGGATAAGGCCTTTAGTAGATGTTTCTCGTTTGAGAACTGAAGCGAGACTGTCCTGTATTCTCCAATTGTTCGGCTTTTATACCTTTTTAGAGAGAACGAGAAATTATTTAAATTAAAACGAAATTTATTGTAAATGACCTACAGCCAAAGAGTATTTATGTAGAAAGAACATCATACCAGAGACGAATTTGAATAAAAGTTACCATAACAACGAAATAAATAACGGCTGTCAAATATAAAATTTTTGGTTTTTAGGAATATAATTGGAAAATCATTACATTTAAGTAAGAAATGAGATATTATTCACATAGGAAAAACCAATGCACGGCAGCGTACATGAAGCCTGAAATTGTAGAGTTACAGAGAATTCAATAAAAGACCGAAAAAGGTAAGACTTCATTGACAGCTATTTTAAAAGTACTAAATAGTGTGAAAATATGCAGTAAAATGATATGTTATTGTGTAAAAACGTTACAGGATCCTATGGAAATAAAGGTGATGCTAAATATAAATGCAGAAAATCAAAAACAGAATGGAAAAATAGTATAAAGTGATGCAAAACATGAATGCAGAAAATCAAAAACGGAATGGAGAAATAGTGTACAAAGAAATGTAAGTAGTATAACACTACAACACTAGAAAATTTATGAACAAGTCTTTTACTGTACAGGCCGTTCATTTATAGAATGAACTCACATTGGCAGCAAAACGCAGACCATCCCTGTCGGTATTTAAAAAACTAGTCAAGAATCATTACCTCGCACTTTAAATTCTAACTTCGCTTCCACACTAGCCATTAAATATATTATACGTAGCATATTCATTGCATTTAATTAATTCGTCAATCCCAGCACTACCATCCTCAGCACCACCACACTAATGGACAATGATCTTATTGTTACTAAAGCCGACAAGGGCAATACTGTTGTTATTATGGATAATAGCGGGTATAGCCAGAAGGTTAACGATGTTATCCAAGTTGATGACTTTGAGCTATTGGAGTCTGACCCCACCAAAAAGTTTATTTCGGATATTAAATTATGTATACAACAGTCATCATATATTTTTCCCGACAACAACGTGTCTCGCGGCAGTCTTGTTCCAATGAATCCTCAAGCACCCATTTTATTTGGGTTACCTAAAATACATAAAGAACATGTTCCTATTCGTCCAGTTGTATCATATATAGGTGCACCAGCTTATTTCCTTGCTAAAAAGTTAAATTTCCTTCTGCGGGAGAAATCTGGATTCAAACCAACTTACAGCCTTAAAAATAGTTTAGATCTCATTTCCAAGATTAAAGATATCCGTATTCCACCTAAATCCATGTTGTTATCTTTAGACGTTGATAGTCTTTTCACAAATGTCCCATCCCCAGACTGTTTGCGTATACTCGCAGATCTCTTTAATAAACGTCGTCTACATCCCGGGGAAACAAATGATCTTCTAAACTTAACCTCTCTCTGTATGAAACAAAACTATTTCCGGTTTAATAACCACTTCTATCTACAAAAAGAAGGGCTAGCCATGGGTTCCCCTCTAAGTCCTCTTATGGCGGACATTTTTATGGATAATTTTGAAAAACAACACATAGTTGTCAATCAAAATATTTTATATTATTATCGATATGTAGACGACATAATTATTTGCTGGACTGGCACAAAGAGGCAACTGGATGTTTTCCTTAATAAAATTAATAAAATCCACGGCAAAATTAAATTTAAGCTTGAATTGGAACAAGATTGTGTCCTTAATTTCCTCGACTTAACAATAACAAGGAAAGAGTCGTTACATGAATTTAAAATTTATCGAAAGCCAACTCATACCGATACGGTCATTCCTGCGTCATCATGTCATCCGTGGCAACATAAATTAGCCGCTTTTTATTGTTATATTAATCGTTTGTTTACTGTACCGTTAAGTTAAGAAAATTATTTAAAAGAGCTTAATGTGATTTATCAAATTGCAGTCTCTAACGGCTATTCAAAGAATATCATTGACAATGTAATAAAAAGAAACAAAAACTTGTCGTACGCAATTCTCTGTACGCGGTTAAACCTCAAAGTGATCGTCGATATGTTGGCAGTTTGACCTACTTAGGTTCTATATCTGAAAAAATAGCTAACATTCTTCGACAGAGTGGCGTGTACGTGGCATTCAAAACAAACAATTCACTTAGGAATAGCTGTAATTATAAAGATAAGTTAGATATTGGTCTAAAGTCTGGTGTTTATAAACTTGTTTGTGACGAATGCCAAGCCTTTTACGTGGGTCAGACTGGTCGCAACTTCGAAATACGATATAAAGAGCATTTAGCCGCGTACAGGAATTGTAACCCCGATAAATCACATTTTGCTAAACATCTCTTAGACACTGGACATAACCTAGCCAATGACCACTCCTTTAAAGTCTTACATACTTGTAATAAAGGGCTACGACTGTGTGTGTTGGAACAGTTAGAGATATTAAAAAATAATAACGGTAATGTTGCACTGCTGAATGAACAAACAAATGTTTCCAACTCGCCTCTCTTAAACATGTTTAAGCCTGCTCCGTGATGATATATAGCCTCGCAACATGGTCGTTTGTCACCCTCGCGGTGCGGTGGTCAGCATTTGGTTGCGTGGTTGTAGGGTAGGCGGACGTTTCGCAGTAGTTTGTTGTTAATTTCACAGCAAATATCGGCGTATGTCAGGCGGTGATTTATCGCATGACGTAATCGCTCGCTACGTAATTGGAGCGCGGTTGCGTCAGCAAGTAGTATAAATAGCAGTAGTTTCGGCTCGCCGCTCACTTAGCGGCCAGGCTCCGCAAAGTCTACTTCACCTGAGGATGCCTGGTGTAGATGCGAAACACGTGTCGTATTTTCGAGAGTGGTGTGTCCTGACTAGTGTGGTGGTGCTGAGGATGGTAGTGCTGAGATTGACGGCGACGGGTATAGTGCGCGCGATTGAGGGAGGGTGGGAGGTCCCCCTTAAAGCTGGGCAGGACACATCATTTTCTTTCTTTACGCGGAATTAAGCAAATTATTTTATAACAACCCCATTATAATGGATTTCCGTAAAGTAACGCCTGATTCTATCAATTATCCTTGTAAACTACAGTGAAGGATAAGGGTGATTAACTGGGTTGTCATCCCTGTGGACTACGGTGAAGGATAAGGGTGACAAACGGACATACAATTCACCTGATGTTAAGTAGTTGCTGTGGCCCTTAGACATCTACATCTATTCTCAACAACTAATCAAAATGCAGATGCGTTGTCAGTTGTTACCCGTGAGGACTAAGATGGAATGTCTCATTTCCAGTAAAAGAGGTCTTCGGTTGTCAACACTCACCATTCAAAACACAGCAGCCTTAAGCTGCTATTTTACGCTGGTATTCTGTGAGAGCGTGGTACTTCTCCGGTCGAGGCAAACCATTCATGCTACAAGTATACTACTAACACAGCTGCAGAATGGCACTACCACGTACAAATCTACTTAAATTCAGCTGGTATATTTGCGCCGAATTATCGTTAGACTTATTATGGGTTTCAAAGGGAATAATGTGTAACTGTGTTCACTTAATCGACACTGGGTTTGCTTCACGGAACGCACAGAAAAGGCACGGCTACGATAGTACAATAACAGCGGCACGAACACGGTCAACCTTCTCTTTTGTCGCTAGATCACAAGTAGCTTTCCTCTTTGCTCCCTCAAGATATTATCCATCATTCATTCATTAATTAAAACCTATCAAAAATTTACTGCTGAACGAAGAGGAAATATTTGCCATAGTCCCCTCTCTTAGCAAGTGGGTTGGCAAACGCAATTTTTTATTATTTTGGGTTGTTATCAGGAACATAATGGTGGCTATCACTTGTTTTATTTTCCTTTGTCGTCTTTTACTATACTCACGGGAGGGTATGGGGTCTTAGAGCTTCTAAGTAATAATATATATAATTTGGTAGAAGATTCATTATCAAGATCCTGCGTAACTTCATGATTTCGAAATATTTTCGTTCAAGCAGAAAAAGCTTTGTTGAATATAATCGACGATTTTCTGCTAAGGAAATGGTGAATCTATATAAATAAAAAAAACTATTGCTAAATCCATTTGTGCATGCCCTAAGCTCATTAAAAAAATTACGTATAACATGATTATATGGAATTTTTTAAAAGTAGTTGAAATACACACAAGTTTCCACTAATAACCTTATTATACTTCCAATTTTCCAATAATTTTATAACAAACTTCAATTTTAAAAAAAGTTTGGAAAATCCAAAAGTTATAAGTCGTGCACTTTTGGATTTTTGGATGCTCATATGATCATCATATCATCATTCAGGTCACTTCATAAAGTCCAAGACGTATTTAAGTATAAATATATACATCCTCCATCCATTATTTATTATGTGCTTTAAAAATATTGTAATAAAAATCTGTGATTATTATAATAATTAAGTATGTATGAAATTTGTTTTTTTGAATATTTTGTATTTGTACAGCGATCTTTTTGAACCGCTGCAAACAACTGATACAGTATCCATTCACAATGGCGGTTAACACCGGAGTGAATGAGGCAGTCTATTTAGTAAAATAAATTAATACAAGGCTGTTAAAACACCAAAAATTTCGACATTTTGCAGCTGAAAAAATTAATTGTAACTAAACAAAACAAAATTAAACTGTCATTTACATTTCATGGCTTCCCACATGATTAATGTTAAGATTAAAAAATAGATTGAGTTAAACAATTGATATTTTAAAAAGTTATCGTGTTTACCACTCCATACGGACTTGATAAATTTACATCATAAGCCACTAAAACCACTTTTTTATGTAAAAATAGCAATTAATCGATTTAAAAAAATTAATAAGTTCAACAATCATTTATCTTTCTGAAAATTGCTTTTTATATCATTTCCATGTTCAATATGATTGTTAGATACGATTTTATGTGACAAAACGTTTGAATATACGCGCTTGGCGCTTAAGGCATGCAATAATTGTCGCCTGTATGAAAGATCGTCACTTGAAAACGGCTGGACCGATTTTGATGAATACTCACACTCACAATTGGACCCGGTAAGTGGCGCTGTTGTCAAGATCAAGAAAACTGTCGTGTGAAGGCGCGGTAAATCGTGAGTAAGCATATAAAATTGGGGTTACAATTGGGATTCAAGTCGCTTATGTACCTACTGTCTGTCAAGACTTAGTATTCATACCTCCCTAACAATTAGTTTTAAAAGTTTGCGAAACGAATATTTGCAATGTAATATGCAATATTAATCATCACTTGATTTAGAAAATAATTTACTTGATAGTTCGAATAATAATAAGTCTAGTCCTATTTTCTTTATATTTTTAGACATATTATAATAAAATAATAAAAATAAATAACTTAACAAAAACGAGTATATCGATGTCGATTGTTGCTATCATTGTGAATGAAATCACTATAGCTATAGATTAAAGACATGACATGAAGACATGTCTTGTAACGTCACATATAATGCTACTAGAATAGGGATGTCATTTTTCTAGTAAATCAGAAAATACGAGTGTATTATTTACTCTCATATTTGGCATAGTACATATATAGAGACCAAAGATGACCACTTGTCATTTCTTTTTCCAAGCAGGAATCAGGTACACGCAACAATTTTTCACGTGGTCCTTCACTGCAGGTCGTATGAGGAAGCTCAAAGTCGCTCAGCGAGCTAGGAAGAGGGCTATGCTCGGAGTTTCTCTGCGTGATAAACTTAGGAATGAGGATATCCGCAGTAGAACCAGAGTAACCGACATAGCCCAACGGATTAGTAAGCTGAAGTGGCAGTTGACCGGCCATATAGCTCGAAGAACCGACAACCGATGGGGAAGAAAGGTTCTTGAGTGGCAGCCTTGTACCGGTAGGCGAAGTGTAGGGCGACCCCCCAAGAGATGGAGTGACGACCTGGTAAGACATGCAGGAAGTCGATGGATGCAGGTGGCTCAGGACCGTGTTTTGTGGCATTCCTTGGGGGAGGCCTATGTTCAGCAGTGGACTTATGAAAGGCTGTAATGATGATGATGAATGATGAACAATTTTTCAATAGATTTTTCTCTGTTTACCTTATTTGAACATTATATTAGAAAAAGCGAGACAAATATATTGACTCAATTTATGTAGAATCGTAGGTTCTCTCTCTCTCCTTCTCTTTCTCTCTCTCTCTCTCTATATATATATATATATATATATATATATATATATATATATATATATATATATATATATATATATATATATATATATATATGCGTACGTATCTAATTACTCTAAAATTGATATCAAATAAGTTTTAAAAGTGAAAAGCTTAAGTTTTCTTTCGCGCCATGGAAGCGGAAAATAACATAAAATGACAGATCAAAACGAGCGTTTTGTTTTTGTTTTAAATGTAATATTTTACAACGTGGTTTAATATTAACATCCAAATTACATTTCCATGCTATATTGATTGTTTAATTAATGTAAAGCTTTTCTAGTATTTTTTAAATTATGACTAATTATTATGATTTCTATTGACATATCTAGGATAAATGATTTTGTAATACCGAAACGTCGTTTATAGATTAATCAAAAATTAAATATGGCGACGAACGACGAAGTTTCATAAACAAAAGGTGTGAAATGGTGTATAGCATAACGCTAAATATAATTAATTAGACACAAGTATAACAGAGAAATAAATAAGAAGATTCTGTACAGAACACAGACTTTAACAAAACGATAAATAAAAAAACAATTGTGTCTTTTTATTTATTTTTACATTTTTACAAAATTTATACTTTGATAATAATTGTCAACCTCTGACAATAACAAATATTTACAAAATGTGAAGTGTGCAAAATAATTACTATTTAGAGCAAGAGACTTCCTACGTCATTATTAGCCAGGAAAACCTCGCTATGAGGACGAATATTGTAAGCACAGGTCATATGAATCACAAGGTTAGAGGTTCATTAGCTACTAGAAGATTGTTTATTGAGTAGTGTCGTCGAATGCGCGCTGTTTCAGTTTCGGTAACAGGGAAGTTCCGTTGATTTGTCTGATAGGAATCCGGTAGTAGTGAGTAATCGATGAAATGATTGAGAGTGTATCACGTCGCGCGTTTGGTAGTTCAAGTGGTACATACAACGTGCGCGCCTGTGAGCTGGCGCGAGAACGAAAGCTTAACATCTTCAATGTTACTGTGCATTTTTTGGACGATACCCAGCAATCGTTTCAAATAGAGGTGAGTTTTGAAATATTTATTTCCTTACACAGTTGAACTGTGGTCATAAAAAATTATGGATATTGCCCTGTATTAATTTTGTAGGAAGTCAATGTAAACAAAAATATAAGGGTTAGCAAAAAATATGAATTGATTATTGCTTATGTTAAATATTTATGTACTAAGTTTTTTTTAAGTTGACAGATCAATCCTTGTCGTTGATTGTTGACAAACAGCATCCCAAGAATAACTATTATAGTAAACCCTCCCTAAAGGGGAGAGGCTGTTAAAGATAAAGAATTTGCCATCAGTAAAATAGTAAATAGTTTAAATAATAATGATATGATAGTAAAATGTTATTGTGAGGAATATACTAATATGTTATGTTGTACTTTCTTTATGTTTTTACTGATAAATACAATACATAAAAGAAATATATATTCTATGTAATATTAATATTAATGATATATCTCCCTGTGATCAATCCCTGCCTAGCATTTTGATTAAGAGCAAAATTTAAAGAAATACATTCCAGACAGAGTATTCTTGGAAAGTTATGATAAACATTAGACTTAAATAGTTAATAGGTATAATAATATGATGACAAAGTTCAGTGTACCTATTAATATAAATTGAATGAAAGTATGCTAAGACTGTATAAAAGGAACTTTACTATATGCAACTGATATGAACTTCAATGTATTAAAGATTGGAAATGTTTTTCACTTAAAAATATTCTATTATATATTTATAATATTAAATAAAATTAAAATGTTGAGTGTCATATCTGTGGAACCACTGAAGCTATAATACATTTGTCAATTAGCATGTTCATATTCAGGGCAGGCAGCAGTGTGAAATGTCTGGTATGGAGACCATCAATCCGTCTGCCAAGTATGGTGATTAAGGCAAATTATTCCATTATCAGTAGATGCCCATGCCCAGGATTTAATAATTGTATATTTCAACAACATCAAAGGACTTCTGCTCTTATTTGAGGAAATTTCATGGCTTTTTTTTTTTCATTTCATTTCATTTGTACATGGTAGAGCCTTCTATAGTTGCAAACTAAACTAATTATATATTTGTATGTTGTCTTAAACCTAAAACCTAAAAAGAGAAAAAAAAACAATATGTTTTTAATTTTTTTTTTCTGTAAGACCTGTATGCAGGTTGAGTTTTATTTTGTGCAGTTATAAATCTCATTCTTACAAACTAATTCAGTTTACATTTTAGTATGTTTTTGAGACATTTTGTTTCTTAATTTATTTTTACTAGCAATCTATTTGTTAAAAATGTGATGCGAGCAAGATATGAATTTTTTTCAGAAAAAATCTAAAGGTAGTGTTCTCCTTGAACTAGTATTCCAACATTTGGAGCTTGTGGAAAAGGATTACTTTGGACTACAGTTTACGGAAAATGGATCACCTCCAAATGCAACAAATACTGAGATAACGGTAAAAATATTTTAACAATATCGTAAGATAGTTTAAATGGTTCAATTGTTTTAGCTAGATAACTGAAGTAATATTTAAGTTGCATAAAACTACTGAAATTATTATTTTTTTGGTTACAACTAACATATTTGCTTAATGTAACTGAGACAAATGAGCACATGGAGATGATATAAAGTACATACACTTATGCTCTGTTTGGAATAACATTAAGTGAGTAGTGTAATTGTTTGTGTAGAATTCGGGTATTCTAGTGTGTTTCACTGAGCACAATGGGACAACATTACTCACTTATTAGAATTGGGGATTCTGTCTCACTTCACTAAGCAAAGTGTTACAGAATAGGGGGTTCTGGTTCACTTTAATCAAACTTTAAATCGAACCATCAATTCTAACCTAGTGTTACGCATATATGTAGTTAATTAAAACCACCATAGCTTAAGGGTTGTTTACTCAATCTGTAGCATTTGAAATGTTTATTTTTGCCATCTCCTATATGTTACAATATTTTAAGGCATTTTCCTTAACTTATATTTACTTTATGGCTGATTTTGTTCTTGTTTAATAGGTCTTTATGAATCATTCTTCATATATAATTCTAATTGATTTCCATATAGTACTGATACATATAGTACTCAAAAAAGAAATGTTAAATATTGCAAATATATGGTATGTAGTAAAAAATAATTTTTATTTTTATTTATTGTTATCTTAATCTTGAATTTAAGCCATTGACAGGCCATATCAGTTGTTGAATTTTATCAAATAATTCTAATGTTATCTACACACTATAAGTTCATTACTCACCAGACAATAACAATTAGTTCTTGTAGGACAAGGTCCTTAGGACTTAATTGCTCCTTTATTGTATCATCTTGATGACTCATGGATTTATTGGTTTAGTTGTTGTTTTTCATTATCATTTATTTCACTCCCATAATTTGTTGATAAATTAAGTGATATTATCATATCTAGTGTAGAGATGTTAAATTACTAGATATTAAAATATATAAACCTTGTGATCTGTAATTTATTTATATAGGGTAGTTTTAATGTTCTTTTGATTATATAAAAAGTTCTGTGTTTTTTTAAAAACTCCAATTTTTTTGATACAGTCTAACTTGTCCACTTGAACTTAATGAAATGTTATATAATATCTATTATTTATTTTACTTCAGCGTTGGTTAGACAGCAGTAAGTCTGTAAAAAAGCAAGTTGGTGCAAATGCACAATTTTGGCTGGCTGTTCGCTTCTATCCACCGGAACCTAGTCGCCTATCTGAGGAGTTTACCCGATATCTACTCTGCCTTCAGCTACGGAAATTACTCCTTGATGGAAGGATGACAGCACCTAAAAATACAGCCCTATTGCTTGCTTCTTTTACAGTACAAGGTAAGTGTTTTCTAAAAAAAATGTTATGTATGTTATTTTTATATAAAAAATTATACAAATTCTTTTATATATCTTGCTGGAATGACTTTCTAAGAACGAACTAGAAAATAAATGAATTGTAGTTGCCACTCTCCTGCCAATGGGGGGAACTATCGCAAAGTCTCCGTGATTGCGAGGGTGACCGGCAGCGATCACCGAATGGTGATAGGCACACTGAACCTAAACGTTAAGTTGGAGAGGTCACGTTCAATGAAGTCAATGCTCCGTCCCCCTCGTGCTCTAATCCAAAGTCCCGAAACCTTTCAGCTCGAGCTACAAAACCGTTTTCAGTGCCTAGAAGATTGCAATGCAATGGACGATGTGAATGATAAGCTTGTGGAAACTGTCCATGCGGTCGGAGCTAAGTTTTGCAAGACCCGCCGCAGAAGAACACAAAAACTCTCCAATCACACTCTTAATCTCTTGGCTGTTAGACGGGATATGAAGCTGCAGTCTTCAGTAGATTTGACAGCATACAGGCAACTGAACAGACAGATCTCCAAATGCATGCGGCGGGACTTACGCAACTTTAATACTGCTCGTATTAAAGAAGCGATCGAGCGGAACCAGGGCTCCAAAGTCTTTGCTAGAGATCTGTCTGCCAGAAAGAGCCAGCTGTCGAAGCTGAAGACCTAGTGTGGCAGCGTCGTTTCCGGGACACCTGAGATTTTGAGTGAGATTGAGAGGTTTTATGGGCAGCTGTACACATCGTCGTTGGAGCCACACGTAAGTGTGAGTAACGATCCAAGAGCGAGTCTTATCCGACACTATTCCGATGATATCCCGGACGTCAGTCTGAGCGAGGTTAGAATGGCTCTCCAGCACCTTAAAAACGGCAAGGCTCCAGGCGAGGATGGTTTTACAGCGGAGCTTCTGAAATCGGGTGGAAAATCGGTACTTGAAGTCCTTCAGAAGCTCTTTAATTCCGTCCTCCATGGTGGCACTACTCCGGAGGCGTGGAGCAGAAGTGCGGTGGTCTTATTCTTCAAGAAAGGTGACAACGCTCTCTTGAAAAACTACACACTGATTTCCCTTCTGAGCCGCGTCTACGTGCTGTTTTCGAGAGTCATTACGAATCGTCTCGCGCGCAGACTTGACGACTTCCAGCCTCCCGAACAAGCCGCTTTCCGAAAAGGCTTTAGCACAAAGACCACATACATACCCTTCGGCAAATTGTACAGAAATCCGAGGAGTACAATTTGCCACTATGTCTGGTGTTACGGCCAGCAGCTACCTATCCAAGGAGTAGGATCCTCCGCGGCCCATTAATGGAAGAACCTACAAGCAGCTGCAGGTCGGGCCTCCTAACGGCCAAGGTGAAAAGTTTCTAATTACAGTAAACAATCAGGGGGGAGCATTCTATTCTATTAAACCGAGCTTACTTACCTCTATCCAAGGCGACTGGTCCCTCAGGATTCGGTCAGGTCGCATGTGGTTGTATAGTGCTAGGAAAGTAAGGGTCAGTGATGTGTATCTGGGTGTGGCTGGTAGTGTTATTGACCTTATTAGACCGTTACCCTCTGCAGCAATTCGGACCTCAGCACCGCTCCAAACTGCGGTATCCTTCCGAGGCGCCGTCCACAGTCACTTTCTTCGTTCGTCACGATGACAGTCCACTAACTCTGTCGTACGATCAACTACCTTACAGAAGCCACTAACTCTCGTTTGTTATAAAGCTTAACACGCGAAACCGGATCAAAGGTCACTACCGGTTTGCGTGGCAACAGTTATTTCTAGAATATCAAATGCACTAGCTATTATTGTCGAATGCACTTATACACGGATTCAGAGTTAGACACAATAAGTCCCGGGTGAAGCTATCAAGCAAGGAATGCGTGTTACGTATCCTAAACAGTATACTTCCTAGATGCGCGTGTCGTATTCCACTTCCGAGTTCCCGACAAAAGACAGCGTGCCGCCTATAGCACCGCTGAATTTGGACTCCTATTTTCGCTCGCGACCCGCGCGCTCTTGCCACTACCACGCCACCCGGCCGAACTTCAAACCGGTATCGCGCCGAGCCGAGTGCCATCTGGCGTCGATTCCGAACCCAGCGTTCGGGCGTTAACATCTGGCGTATGTGGACTATGAGAAAGCCTTTGATTCCGTCGAAATTTGGGCGGTGCTGCAGTCCCTTCAGCAATGCCAAGTTGACTGTCGGTGTATCGAAGTGCTGAAGTGCTTGTACAGAAGAATTACGATGGCTATCCGAGTACAGAACCAGAGTACGAAACCTATCCAACTGCAGAGAGGTGTAAGACAGGGTGACGTAATGTCCCCGAAACTCTTCACCGCTGCATTGAAAGACGTTTTCAAGCTTCTGGACTCTGGATTAATGGCGATTACATCACTCACCTTCAATTTGCCGACGATATAGTCCTTATGGCAGAATCGCTGGAGGACCTAAGCACTATGCTCAATGACTTCAATAGTGTTTCCCAACGGGTAGGTCTTAAGATGAACATGGACAAAACAGAGATCATGTTTAATGTCCATGTCACACCTATGCCGGTAGTTGTTGGGAGCACTAAGCTCGAAGTTGTTGACGAGTATATTTACCTGGGACAAATAGTCCAACTAGGTAAGTCCAACTTCGACCGAGAGGTCAATCGGCGGATTCAACTCGGTTGGGCAGCGTTCGGGAAATCACGGCACATCTTCTCGTCAGGTATACCTCAAAACTTGAAAACAAGACTGTACAACCAATGCATGTTGCCAGTGATGACCTATGGTACTGAGACGTGGTCCTTCACTGCTGGCTGGATGAGGAAGCTCAAGGTCGCTCAGCGAGCTATGGAGAGGGCTATGCTCGGAGTTTCTCTCCGTGATAAACTTGGAAATGAGGATATCCCCAGTAGAACCAGAGTCACCGACATAGCCTAACGGATTAGTAAGTTGAAGTGGCAATGGGCCGGCCATATACCGACATAGAACCGACAACCGTTGGGGAAAAAAGTTCTCGAGTGGCGACCTCGTACCCGCGGACGAAGTGTAGGTCGTCCCCCCACTAGATAGAGTGACGACCTGGTAAGATATGCAGGAAGTCAATGGATGCAGGTGGCTCAGGACCGTGCTTTGTGGCATTCTTTGGGGGAGGCCTATGTTCAGCAGTGGACTTGTGACGGCTGTAATGATGATGATGGAGTAAATGACTACTACAGCCCATATACACCTACAACCAACTGTTGTCACCTCGTTAGATTGAGTCTCACAGCCTGTAAATATAATAGTTCTCTATAACCTTTAGATAGAAACCCAGTAGTGCAAGAACTGCTATATGACGGCAGAAATATGTAAGAAAGTCGTACCTACCCTGATGGAGTCCTAGAGAAGCAAAGTTCTACTACTACAAATTAGTGAAAAGTATGTCCGCTAGTGGTGGATTAAGAGAATCGACTACTCCATAACATCCCATAAGTGTCATAAGAGGCAACAGAGGGAAGTGTAAGAAATGGAAGACGGGTAACAGCAATTTTTTGATAACAACTCAAAATAATAAAATCCTATGTCACTTCAACACTACCCCATTGCAATCTTAGAGTGTCGTAAGAGAGAGACAGAGGAAAACTAAATAAATATATAAAATTATGGATGTAGACCCGTTCGCCCTCATTAAGCATGGAAACTATATTTTGCAATAACCGACCAAATTTGTAGGAAAGGTTTAGAATAAGTAATATAGGCAAATGATGATTCAAATTAATTAAAAAAAAATCTGAAATATTTTGTCCTTTTTATCTTTTAATTTGATGTGCATGCACATATTTGTAAGGGTCGATTGGTAGACAAAAAGTTGTTGCATATAAATCACATTCAATTTGGGATGATTTCAAATTAAAGTAGAAACATTATTTACTCATATTTTCAAAAATGCATTAACGGTTTATCATTATTTATATATTTAAACTTTAGTTTAAAATTTGGCTACTCTGAAAAATAACCCTGTAGTAAATGATGCAGTCTATGAGTGACACCTGTGTTGACTAATGGATGTTTGAAAGGATAAATAAAAGAGTGAATGTGTGAAGAGTGAGAGTGTCAGATGATTGGTGCACGTCATACTAAATGAGATAATCTATTGTGGAGGTATAGGTTCAGTAGTGGATTATTTGAAAGGTTGTAAATGACTGAATAAATAAATGAGTGAGTGAATTTTTTTATATAGAATTAGGGTGTTAGACAAATGAGCACACAATCCACTTGATGGTAAGTGGATGCTGTGGCCCATAGACCTTTACATTTATCCCCAACTAAGAGTCAAAATGCAGATGCGTTGACATCCCTGAGGACTGATATGGAAAGCCTCGTTTTCAGTAAAAAGGTTCACCGGTTCTCTACACTCACTATACAAAATGCAGCAGCATTAATCTGCTATTTTACGCTGGTATTGTTTACCACTTATTTTTTCATACTCATTAGCTGTAAATGAATGTTGGAGTGAGTGAATGTGTGAAGAGTGGACATGTAAGATGATAGCGGTGCGTGGTTCAGCGGAGCTTGGCGATTACACGGCGGCGGAGGGCGGTGCGGGTGGGGCGGGTGCGGGCGCGGGCGCGGGCGCGGGCTACGCGGCGGCGCTGCGGCTGGTGGCGCGCGCGGCGCCCGACGACGAGCGGCGCGTGCGCGAGCTGCACAAGCTGCACCGCGGCCAGGCGCCCGCCGACGCGGACGCCAACTTCCTCGAGCACGCCAAGCGCCTCGACTGCTACGGCGTCGACTCGCACCCCGCCAAGGTACCTGCGCAACCTGCAACCTCACCTTATATCATTTACGCGGTAAAGCCGTGCTGCAGCTATATGTATATCATGCTTGTAGCACGAATGGGTTGACTCCACTGGGGTAGGACCATGCTCTCACAGAATTTGAAGCGTCAGTAGCCTAATGGCAGGGACCGTGAACTTGAAAGGTCGTGGGTTCGAATCCGCTATTCTACTGTCGTAAACCACTTCTAACACAATCATTTTAAGCTTACCAGAAGCGGTTAAAGAGAATATTGGTAATGTTTATAGCATTACTAGTTTTTTTTTAAAAAAAAAGAAAAAAATACCACTGTCAAATAGCAGCTCAATGCTGCTGTTTTGTATGGTAAGTATAAGTGTAAGTATAGTGCATTCTTAATCAAAGATAGATGCAGACGTCTATGAACCACAGCATCCACTTACCATCAAGTGGAATGTGTGCTCGTTTATTCTATATATATATATAAGAACAGTGGTAGAGCCACGCGGCAGCTTTTGCTGTCACACGGATGGGCCGGCTCGAACCGGGGTGGTACCATGACCTCACAGAAAACCAGCGTGAAGTAGAGGTTTACCTCTGCGTTTTGCTTGGTGAGTGCAGGTGGCCGGAGGCCCTTTTTACTGGAAATGAGGCATTCCATCTTAGTCCTCACGGGTGACAACGTATCTACATTTTGACTTGTAATTGAGAATAGATGTAGATGTCTATGGGCCGCAGCAACCACTTACCATCAGGTGGACTGTGTGCTCGTTTGTCACCCTTATCCTATAAAAAAAAAAAAAGAAGAACACCTTGACAAACTTTTGCATTTTATAATATAATAGAAGCATTTAATAAAATAGAAAACGTTAATACAAACTATTACTTTATCGTAGTGTTTAATTTTTTCCAGTTTTTTTTAAATCCATAACTAGATATAAGCCTTTCCATGATTTAGTAAACTGGTACAGCGTACCTCTGACGATAACTTATTTGCTTATTTTTAATTTCCCACGTTTTGACTATGTTACATCGCTCATAATCACAAGGTGACTAAAGTGTTTGACATCCTGATGTTTTATTTTAGCTGGGCTACATTCAGCTTTCAATTATTAATTTTTGGGACAAAATCCCTAATATTACTTTTATTTATTGTGTATTCGCATAACATAAGAAATCGTTATATTATTTCTATAAATTATTGTAATTAACCACCCCTAATATGTTTTATTTCAGGACTATAATGGGAAAGACATATTCATTGGTGTAACATCAATTGGTATAGTCGTATTCCAAAACAACATTCGCGTGAACACATTCTCTTGGAGTAAAATCGTCAAGATATCCTTCAAGAAGAAACAATTTTTTATACAGTTAAAACGAGAACCTGTGAGTATGAAAGTAGTATTAACATAAAAGGTTGGGGAAAATGTTTCTTCATATTTTATATACAAATTCAAAACATTTTTTTTTAATATTTAAATTTTAATATACATGTGCCATTTTGTTCGACGCGTTGCCACATTGTTTTTGCCATCTTGTAAGTAGTGACATAATCCCGTTGCTGTAGAAATCTTGGGGTTTTTGATCAAAAAATGCGACAAGTAGGTTTAACGGCCCTCTTGATGTATCCTGTTAACCTAACACTACCCAAAGAGTTCTGGAGAGACCGAAACCGGTGAAAACCTGTGTTTTTTTACTTTCTATTTTTCTTTTTATTAATGTCCTATTTGTTTCTATTCTATATGTTCTTTTTCATAATAGATGCAAACAGTACAGCCAAAGAGATTTTCCTTTATTTTTAGACAAACAAAATACGAAGCAAATTTTCCCCGACCTATTATTTACAATTATATTTCAGAGTCCAATTTGTTTCTTAAATATGTAATAATTTTTAAATAAATAAATCTAATTTCTAAGTGACTCGAAGAACCGACAACCGATGGGGAGAAAGGTTGTCGATTGGCAGCCTCGTACTGGTAGGCGAAGTGTAGGGTGGCTTCTACCAGATGGAGTGACAAAACTGGTAAGACATGCAGGAAGTCAATGGAGGCAAGTGGCTCAGGACCGTGCTTTTCGGTATTCCTAGGGGGAGGCCCTTAGTTCTGCAGTCGAGTTGTGAAGGACTGTAATGATGATGTAATAAGTTGAAAAATGCTGACTTAAGAGAATCCATCGCCCTATTTCATCATGTGCGTGTTGTAAGAGAGAACTATGAGAAACACTAGAAAATTTTATTTACACTAGCTGTAAAATATTCAAACCGGCAAAGGCCAGCTACATTCAAAGTTCGAGACTTAATTAGATACTTTTTCTACAGTGGGGTATGCTCAGCAGTGGATTTTTACGGGCCGATTAAAAAACGTACTTACGTGTACGTGGTAGAGCCACGCTGCAGCTATATTAATACTATAGTTGTAGCATGAATGGGTCGGCTCGACTGGGGAAGGACCACGCTCTCGCAGAATACCAGCGTAAAATAGCAGCTTAATGCTGCTGTGTTTCGTATGGTGAGTGTAGAGAACTGGAGACCCATTTACTGGAAAAGGCATTCTATCTTAGCCCTCACGGCTGACAACGGATCTGCATTTTAATTCGCAAACGAAGATAGATGTGGATGTCTATGGGCTACAGCAGCCACTTACCATCAGGTGGACTGTGTGCTCGTTTGTCTTTGAAGTCGGTAGAAGAGCAGCAACAAGAACTAGCTTGTTGTTTCTGGTTAGTTTGTGGTTATCAGTCATTCAAGTAATTAAATCCTTTTTAACAAACAATACGTGGTTGTATTAATTAATTAACCAAGTATTAATTAATTAACAAGTGAAATATAATAATCGGCGGAAACGAAGAAAAACGAGTGGAGTTATTAAGACTTTTTAATTCATGTACTAACATTGAAGAACAACAAGAACAAGCGTTTATAATAATCTACAAATGGAATTACATAATGTTTGTCATATAATGGTTTTGATCGAACATTTAATTAAATGACGAAAACAACCTGGATATAAAGGCAGAGTAACATTTTCAGTCGGAAAGCTACGACACGGTGTTGGGGTTCAACATGCGGTCGGGGCGCGCCGCTAAAGCGCTGTGGCGCTGCAGCGTGGAGCGGCACGGGTTCTTCCGGCTGCGCGCGCCGCGGCGCCGGCCGCTGCTCGGCGCGCTGGGGGCGCTGGGCGCGCTGGCCGGGCTGGCCGCGCACAGCGCGCCCACCGTGGCGCGCACCGAGACGCAGGCGCTCGAGCACGCCCGCCGCGACCGCTCCACCAACAGGACCTTCGTCAGGTAGCATCATCGTACCTAGTACCTCGACTGTACTTCGTTGAATTTTTAAGTTTTATTAAGGAAGTTGTATTTCATTTTCAACTGCACAATAATAATTAATATATACAAATTATAAAAACACGTATTTTTGTCATGACATATGCTCCACAAACTATTAAAAAAGGAATGTTTTAAATCGCACAAAATTCACAGCTCATTCAGTCAAAATGTCTGTAATTAAATTCTTTGGCTTTCTCTTATTCTCTACTCTGTGCTTCTTTTTGACCAGATACTACTGTGTGTTTAACATTGGCAGTATGAACAAAAACAATGAATATTTTATTTTATTCAATTGAATCTATTTGTAAAGCATTTAATATTTTTGACTTTCTACTATGTCAAACTTTAACTATGTCAAAACTTCGCATATTTATATACGGTACAAAGTTTTTCCTTCACATATGAATACAGAAAAACATGTCCTCCACGCCGAATTTCAAACACGCGGGCCAATCACAAACGGACACTATAATCTTATTCTACATAGATGAGATGACTATCTACGTAGAATAACATTATAGGTGTGCACTATCAAAGGTGCACTCTATTCCCGCACTCTCATAATCTATGGAATGGCAATTTGTCTGCACTTAACGTACGAGGGTGGATTGAAAAGTACTCGGCCTAACCAAGAAAATAAACACATACTAAATCAGTTATATTTTTATTTTTCTACATAATCACCATCAAGTTCAATACACTTTTGCCACCTCCCCTTCCAAGCATTTAGACCGTTGAAAAAAAATGATTCTTCCTTAGAGTCAAAATATGCGTCTACAGCTGCTTTGACCTCGTCGTTTGTCGAAAATCTTTGACCTCCCAAGTGCTTTTTTAGGTTAGGGAACAGAAAGAAGTCTGATGGTGCCAGATCAGATGAATACGGCGGATGCGGTAACAGTTCAAAGCCACAGTTGTGAATTTCAGCCATTGACTGTACTGACGTGTGAACACGGGCGTTATCTTGATGAAACAGGACTTTTCTTCTGAGCATTCCTCGACGTTTTTCTTTTATTTCCTCTCGTAAACGACGTAGTAAGGTGCAGTAGTAATCAAAGTTTATAGTCTGACCCCTTTCAAGATAATCAATCATAATCACACCTTTTGAGTCCCAGAATACTGAAGCCATCACCTTATTTGCCGACAAAATCGAATTAGCCTTTTTAGGGGGTGGTGAACCAGGTCTTCTCCACTGTTTTGATTGTTGTTTTGTTTCCGGTGTACAGTAATGAACCCATGTTTCGTCTATAGTAACAAAACGATTCAAAAAATCATCTGCATCGGCTTCAAATAACTCCAAACAGTCGCGTGAAATAGTCAATCGCGTCCTTTTTTGTTCAACTGAAAGCAGTCGCGGAACCCACCTCGCAGACACCTTGTGGAAACCCAACTCGTTGACAATGATGTTTTGAGTTCGTTCATAAGAGATGCCTATAATCTTGGCTATCTCTCTAATTTTTAATCTGCGGTCTCCCATTATTAAATCAAGTACTTTTTTAATATTTTCGTCAGTAGTTGACGTCGAAGGCCTTCCAGAGCGGGGTTCATCCTTCACACTCTCTCTACCACGCTTAAATTCTGCTATCCATTTTTTGACGGATGAATATGACAGAGCACAATCGCCTAATGTACTGACCATGTCATCATGGATGGCTTTTGATGATAGCCCCTTCTTATGGAGGTACTTAATGACGGCACGCTGCTCGATTTGCTCCATTCGCGGAAATTATGTCCGATTACTTTGTTAATAAATTTATAAAATCACAACTAATTATCGCACACGTTTCGAACTTCACACAATGAACTAGTCTGAACTGAACTAAATAATGTGGGTAGATTTGATTTTTAGAATTGAATGGATCTGTGTTAGGCCGAGTACTTTTCAATCCACCCTCGTATTTTCCGAGACAGGAAGGTAAAACACCGTCAATATTCTTACTTTGGGCTGCTACTGAATATTTCTTGACAAAAAAACTCAATGACTAATTTTGGCCCGGTCTGGGATTTGAAACTGGGAGCTCATGATCAGCAGATGCGCTTACGGCCACAAGACTAAGGAAGCGGTCGTTATTTAAGTAATATTATCATGGTCAAGACTGAGTGAGACTTACTGTGAGTGCTTGTTCTTACAATAAGTTGACGATAGAGATATTTTTAAAACCGCATTACATGATGTATGACGTGTTGTACGCAGACGCAGCAGTTCCCGTACTCGAGAGCGTTCTGTGGGTGCTAGCACGGGGTCCAACGTGTGCGTGACGTCATCACCCGCGCTCACTGTGAACGGCGCCCGTGGCTCTCGCGTAACGCACGACGAGCCGCCGCCGCGCCCAGCCTGGGGAGACGCACCGCCGCCAGACGAAGAGTGAGCATTATTTTGTTATTGATTTTAAGGTCCTTATTTGTGTAGAAACAGATAAAGATAGCTCGCTGCCATTTGAAGAAAAATCAACCTTATTGCTTTAATTTTAAAGTTTTATTTTAGTAGCACTTGGACGCTGCTACTTAATTAAAAGCGATCTTTATTAAAATTTTATTTGTTTCGCAAGCAAGATTTTGAATGATATCTGAATTCTATTTGTATTTTATGTATCTGGCAAATCTAGTGTAAAGTGATTCATATAATGAAGAGTAAGTCTTATTGCGTTATTAAGGTAGAGCCATGCTGTAGCTATATTATGGTTGTAGCACGAACGGGTTGGCTCGACCGGGGAAGGACCACGTTCCCACAGAATACCAGCATAAAATAGCAGCTTAACACTGCTACACACACCATACGAAAGACAGCAGTCTTTCGTATGGTGTGTGTTTAGGCCAAATCTTAACATTTGAAACTTGCATTCTGGGCGCGCGCATCCGATGGTATTTAGGTCACCGCCTGCCGCCTTTCCCGCGCGCGTCTCACCGCTGAGGCGCGGTCGCCTGACGTGCCCGCGGCGGGCGTATGCTAGAAATCTGGAAGTTACGCTCGGAACGTTAGGTCGCGCTAAGACCGCCTCTTATTGCGTTGTATTTTTCGTGCGTTTACGTGACAATGAGTTTTTTGAGTGATTAACTTAACTTCGATTGCCATTAATTTGCGTCGACGAGTTGCTTGTGTGGCATTTTAATATTGTACGAAGGCATTTTTTCTTTGTCGGGTAGAACGCTAAAGATTTGTGACCCGAAAGAAGGTCGCGTTCGTCTTCGATTGTAATTTTGTGCTAGGTGACGTTAGATTTGAGTTCAGATAAAAGTGCACGCTCACTGGAGTGATCGCACATTGTGGAGCTGAGCAGCTTACATTGGGGACGTCAGGTTACATGTACACACTTTCTTACACCACTTACACGCACCACTACTTATCCCTGACGATACCTTGTGGTTGACCCTACCTCCGGATCTCGGTAAGTTTGTGTTTGTTTATCCAGCCACTACATAATAATTATCCATAGGCCATTTGGACCCGAACCCTCTGGTTGCCCGTCGAGTGTGCTACTCACGGGCCCTAGTACAGTCGACTTCTGTCGTGGCAACTGAGGGCCGTAACAGTGTGTGTAGAGACCAACTTTGCTGGACGCGAGGCATTCCATCTAAGTGCATGGTTGACAATGCTTTTTATTTTGATTCTTAATCGACGATAGCCTGATGTCTAACGTCCACAGAATCCACTTACGATCAGGTGTATTATGTGCTGGTTACCCCGTTCGAGCCGAGCCATTGTTACAACCACAATATGGCTGCAGCATGGCTCTACCATTCCAAACGCGTTTAGATCTGGCGGGTTTCTGGAGCGGGCGCTGCGCGTGCCGCTGTCGTACGCGGACGAGTCGGAGTCGTCGGAGTGCGCGGAGTGCGGCGGCGGCGAGGTGCCGGTGCGGCTGGCGGCCGGCGCCGACGGGCGCTTCGGCTTCAACGTGCGCGGCGGCGGCGGCGCGCCCGTGCTCGTGTCGCGCGTCGCGCCGCGCGCGCGCTCCACGCTTCAGGAGGGCGACCAGGTCAGTCTCACCCACGCTGCGGGGCTACCCACCCGGACGAGTGTGCCTCGCGCCACGCGGCGCAGCTAGGTGAGTGTGCCCCTAGCTGCAGGGTGCAACTAGGTGAGTGTGCCCCGCGCCACAGCGGGGCAGTTAGGTGAGTGTGCCCTGAACTGCAGGGGGCATCTAGGTGAGTTGCTCTGTGCTACAAGGGCGTAGCTAAGTTGTAGTGTTGGGTAGTTCGGGGAATAAATAAAACGTCCAATAGTCTAGACTGTAGGTTTAATACTAACTCTTGTCGTGAAACGACAATTAAAAAAAAAGGACCTAACCTAACAATAACGAAACAACAAAAAAAATAGAACAAAAAAAATAATTTTATTTAAAATTTTAAAAAGATATTTACAATTTTATATAAAAAGTATGATGATGGTGATGGGTGACGTGAATTACATTTTTTTTTTTAAATAATAATAAAGATAGATGAATACTGAAGCGGAGCCTGAAAATTAAAGTGGCACACCGCACTTGGCAGTGGTGGTACGCAGCGCCTGGTCTAAGCACACGCAGCGCCTGGAGTAGGCACACGCAGCGCTTGGAGTAGTCACACGCAGCGTCCAGAGTAGGCACACGCTGCGCCTGGAGTAGGCACACGCAGCGCTTGGAGTAGTCACACGCAGCGTCCAGAGTAGGCACACGCTGCGCCTGGAGTAGGCACACGCAGCGCTTGGAGTAGTCACACGCAGCGTCCAGAGTAGGCACACGCTGCGCCTGGAGTAGGCACACGCAGCGCTTGGAGTAGTCACACGCAGCGTCCAGAGTAGGCACACGCTGCGCCTGGAGTAGGCACACGCAGCACTTGGAGTAGGCACACGCAGCGCCCAGAGTAGGCACACGCTGCGCCTTGATTAGGCGCTCTCAGCGCCTGGAGTAAACGCTCACAGCGCCTGGAGCAAGGACGCACAACGGCTAAAGATAGCGCGGGCACTAGTAGGTGGAGGCGTAGGCGTGGCTAGGCGACGACTTCAGCTGAAGGCAGAGGCTTGCAGAATCCTGGAGCAGTGCGGCCCCGAGATAAGGCCTTTAGAAGATGCTTCCAGTTTGAAAGCTGAAGCGAGACTGCCTTTATTGGCCGATTGTTCGGCTTTTATACCTTTTTAGAGAGCTCCGCGCTCGACGACGGATCTGGGATAAGAACGGGAAATTATTTAAATTAAAAGCAAATTTTTGTAAATGGCCAAGAGGAAAAGAGTATTTTTGTGGAAGAATTGAAGTAAAAACATCAGACCGGTAACGAATTTGTATAAAAATTGCCATGACAACCAGATAAACAACGATGTCAAAACATATCAAATTTTGGTTTTAGGCTCGTAATAGAGAAACGGCAAGATTTAAGTAAAAAATGAGATATTATTGATATAGAAAAAAAGGTAGCGCAACAGCGCGCACGAAACCCGAAATTGCAGAGTTACGGAGAACTAAATAAAAGATCGAAAAAGGTAGACTCCATCGACACTGATTTAAAAAGTGCTGATAGCGTGAAAATACGAAGTGAAAATGATTTGTTATTGTGTTCTTGTGGTCTAAAAACGTTACAGGACCTATGGAAATAAAGGTGATGCAAAATATCCAGTGAATGCATAAAATCAAAAACAGAATGGAAAAATAAATTTAAAATAGTGTAAAATGAGATGTAAGTGGCATAACACTACACTCTCTCTTATTCTATCCTACATATATATATATATATATATAAGCACACACTACAAAGTGAGTATGCTCCAAGCTGCAGGTGTCGGCTAGGTGAGTGTGCTTTGCCCCATAGGAAGGAGGCTAGTTGAGTGTGCCCTGAATAACAGGGGGGCGGTTAGGTGAGTGTGCCCCGAACTGCAGGTGGGCGACCAGGTTAGACCTACGCTGCAGTGGAAAATGGTAGTAATGGTAAGACTGTAATGAGCGAAAAGGAAAATTTTATTCAAAGGGATATGCCCATTTGGAAGGGATGTCTTGGTTAAAAGGCACAATGAATAGAATAATAAAAAAAATATAGAATATCCCATAGACATTAGTGCCGTGTAGTGGCAGTTAAGAATATCCACTATCAACTACCACTACCACATAATTTTTATGTAACATTGTCACACATTTTTTTTAAAAGATTGATATTGCAAGTAGAAAGACAATTGCCGTGAGAAATGATAAATGTTTCATATTTGTTGACTGTCTTTTTCCATATTGTTTTAATTTTCCTGAGTTTTACAAACTAATAAGCAATTGTAATAGGTTAGTTATTAAATAGGAGTGTTTTTGTATTTATTTTATTGATTGAATAACTACGGCCAATCATGGGCATATCGTTTTCATAATATTGTAATTTTTAATAATTACTTTGCTTTAATACTTCTTTTGTTTTTTAATTTTTTAGGTGATATCAATAAACGACCAAGATGTGGAAGAAATGACTCACGATGAAATTGTGCAGTTGATAAGGAATACGAAAGGAGTTCTCACATTGGTTGTTAGACCTAATGGTTTGTATACTGCATTTATTTTGAAATAAATAATTATCGTCTTATTTCTTGTACAAACAGAAAAAATTGCATAATAAAGTCATCTAAATGATCTTTCATATTATATGCTCCGCCGCTGGCTTACCGATTTGTTGTGTTGTGCGCTTTAGTCTGCTTATGTCCGGCAGCGGTGTACTCTGCGGAGGAGAGTGCGGGCAGCGAGGAGCCAGCGGTGTGCTTCGTGCCGCTGGGGGGCGCGGGGAGCGTGGGCGGTGAGGCGGGGGGCGGTGCGGGGGGCGCGGGCGAGCCGGCGCAGTCGCTGCTGCTGCTGGGCGACGGGCTGGCGTCCGGCGCCGCGCTGCGCCAGTACGACGCGCTGCTGCGCCGCCTCGACCTGCCCAGCGTCGCCTCGCGCCGCGCATGCAACCTCGCCAAGAACCGCTACAGGGACATCGCGCCGTGTGAGTATGAGCTGCCTGGTACTGCTGCGCGACGGTCATGCAACCTCGCCAAGAACCGCTACAGGGACATCGCGCCGTGTGAGTATGAGCTGCCTGGTACTGCTGCGCGACGGTCATGCAACCTCGCCAAGAACCGCTACAGGGACATCGCACCGTGTGAGTATGAGCTGCCTGGAACTGCTGCGCGACGGTCATGCAACCTCGCCAAGAACCGCTACAGGGACATCGCACCGTGTATGATATGATTTGCCAGACACTGACATTCCCTATGAACTTCACTTAGTCGAGTTAACGAATACTGCATAACCATTGCATCTTGATGCACTAAGACATTTAAGTTACTAGTATAAAAAAACACATTTTTTTAAAATTAAATAACAATTATTAAGAAAAATCTAGTGATACCTTGTGAGTTTGCGTCACCTATTGCAGATTTACCAATTTTAATGATATTAAAAAAAATTGTGCTATATCCTTATAATGATGTCTTCCGGACCGAATTTCACGGCGGCCAGTCTCAACGGAGACTAGCCATCTGTGCAGTTCAGGATTATACAGCACGAGTCTCAAAGTCTGATGGGACGTACACAACCGGGCAGAGATTATGCTGAAATACCCTTATAGTATTTCAGTAACACAATATGCTATATAATATTGTTACGAGCTTGGGGTTCGAGACAATTACAAACTGCCGATTGAATTACCAAAATTGACTATTTAATTACACAACACTAATTACAACTTAAAATCACACTAATAATAAAACACAGTTCGCCGATATTTCGCTTCGAAGTATTCTCTTGTATCGCCAATTCAATACTGCCCCGGTCGTGGTCTATACCGGCCTTATATAGGGCCTCAGCTAGTTTCCAGAACCTTCTACTGTAGCGACATCTAGAATGTTCGAGTACATATCGGTCCCGACATTTCTGGAAGGATCTCGACTCTCCTAGTTCTGCTACTCGACACTAGCGGGCGCTAGTGTAACTAGTGTTGCCATGTACAAGACATTAATAGTGGCGCGTAACACTGCCCCCTCCTAAGACATGCTCGTCCCGAGCATTATTGGCCCCATAATAACGCGCCAGTCGATCCACATGGACGATCTTAGGAGTACCTCTGGCACCTTTCTGTATCCGGTAGGTTATGTCATTGATCCTTGTCACAATCCGGTACGGTCCGTCCCATTTAGCTTGAAGCTTAGGAGATTTCCCTTTGCTGCGAGCTGGATTGTGTAACCACACTAGTGAACCTTCGTCAAACCCTTTGTTGTTCATTTTGCGGTCATACCGTGTTTTCATCTTCTCAGACGTTTGCTGGCCCAACTGTCTGACGTGCTCATAAATGTCATTCATTTTGTTCCGCAAGTCATTTGCATAATCGGTTATACTGCGTGGGGCATCAGGTGGTGTTCCGGTGATCAGGTTTGCAGGCAGCCGTAATTCTCTCCCAATGTTTGCGAAAGCTAGCGTCACTGATGTACTTTCGTGAACAGCGCTTCGATATGACAACAAAAATGGTTGTATGTGCCTGTCCCAGTCTCGTTGCTGTTTTTCCACAACTTTTGCCAGGTACCTTTCCAATGTCTGATTAAATCGTTCTACCATTCCATCAGATGGTGGGTGGTAAGAAGTTGTTCGTGTCTTATGAGTACCCATAACTCTGCAAGTTTCCTGGAATATTTGAGACTCAAAATTCCTTCCTTGATCGCTGTGAATCTCTAAGGGTACTCCAAAACGACAGAAGACTTCATTAACTAGTTTATCTGCAACTGTTGAAGCTTCTTGATTTGGAATGGCGAAGACTTCTGGCCACTTAGTGAAGTAATCCATCACAACCATGAAATACTTGTTACCACTTTCACTTTGCGGAAACGGCCCCGCAACGTCAATGGCTATCCTCTCCCTTGGTGCACCAACATTGTACAATTTCAATGCGCCTCTACTACGAGTTTGAGGTCCCTTTACAGCCGCACAACATGTACATTTGCGGCACCAGTCCTCGACATCGTCACGACAGTGGACCCAGTAAAACCGTTCCCGGATCTTCAGTAGAGTTTGTTTAACTCCCAGGTGGCCTCCTGAACAACCATTATGGTACAGCTGTAGAACATCCGGTACTTTAGCCTTAGGGACAACCATTTGCAAATGACATCTGTCTCCCCGACCATTTTCCCATTTACGGCACAGGACTCCATCCTGAAATTCCTGAAAAGCTGTCCCATTGGGCCCAATAGCTTTTCGTGGTCGAACTCAGTGGTGAGACGTCGCTCCACTTGGGCTTAGGAGCACTGGCCTTCATCCACTCCAGAATCAGCTTAATGTCCGAATCTTCCTGCTGTGCATGTTGTAGGCTGTCCTTCCACTCATTGCTGAGCTGGTCTGTCTTGAGCATCGTCACAGATACCACTTCCTTACCCTCTTGCCTAGTACAATGCTTGCAATCTTCAGGGCAAGGTCTTCTTGACAATGCATCTGCATTGCCATGAGATTTCCCGCTGCGATTTTCGATCACAAAGTCGTATTCCTGCAGTAGTTCAATCCATCTCGCAACTTGTCCTTCCGGATTTTTGAACTGCAATAGCCATTTCAGTGCAGCATGGTCGGTTCGTAAGTGGAATTTCCGTCCCAGAAGATATTTACTAAAATGCTGCAAGGACTTTACCACAGCAAGCAATTCCCGTCTTGTGACATAATAGTTCCTTTCCGGCTTTGACAATGACTTGCTGAAGTACGCTATCACAATCTCTTGATCACCATTCCGTTGAGACAACACACCGCCAAGTCCTATATCACTTGCGTCTGTGTCAACTATGAATTCCTTGCCCGCATCAGGGTACCCCAAAATAGGTGTTTTGCACAGACGGTTCTTGAGCTCCTGGAATGCAATATTGCAACCTTCATCCTAGCAGAAATGTCGCTTCTCCTCGGTTAGCCTGTGCAGAGGTTTGGCTATATCTACAAAGTTTTTCACAAATCGCCAATAATAAGAGCACAAACCCAAAAATGCCCTAACCTGTGTCTTGTCTTTTGGAACCGGCCAATCTTTGACAGCGGCAATTTTCTCTGGATCCGTGCGGATACCTTCTTCCGACACTACATACCCCAAAAAGCTAACTTGCCGTTTGAATAGTGAGCACTTCTTCGGACTCAACTTGAGGTTGGCACTCTGGATCTTCATGAGCACGCGTTACAGGTTTTGAAGGTGTTCCTCAAACGTACGGCCTAAGATGATGATGTCATCCAAATAGACCAGACAGGCATCTCCAATTAGCCCGGTAAGTACAAGCTCCATCAACCTTTCAAACGTTGCTGGAGCATTGCACAATCCAAACGGCATGACTTTAAATTGCCACAGACCCTTTCCTGTGGAGAATGCAGTTTTCTCCTTGTCCTTAGGGTCAATTTCAACCTGCCAGTAGCCACTTTTCAGGTCCAGTGTACTAAACCACTTTACGCCTGTAAGCATGTCCAGCGTGTCATCAATTCTTGGTAAGGGATAGCTGTCCTTCTTCGTAACGTCGTTCAGACGGCGGTAGTCAACACAAAACCCCATGCTGCCGTCCTTCTTCTTTACCAGCACCACAGGTGAACACCATGGACTAGATGAAGGTTTAATAACACCATTCTTCACCATTCCCTCAATCATGGTTTCCACTTCCTTTTCACGTGCTACAGGCAATCTTCTTGGCCGCTGACGAATAGGCAATTCTTGTCCTGTGTTTATTTTGTGTTGAACTAAGCCAGTCTTTCCTATGTCAGCTTCGTTTGACGAGAAAACATTGGCGTACTGGAGTAACAACTTCTTCGCCTTGACCATTTCATTCGGGGAGAGAACGCTGCGACAGTCTTCTAAAAGTGTGGTCACTCTCGTTTGTCCATCCATGCTGGGGGTCCCAGTTGATAGATATTGGCACCGACGCAACCAATCCACTTCCTCACTAGTACCAACCAATGTGCCTTTTTCTATAATCTGTTCCTAATCACAAGGGTTCAACACACGTACTCCTGAGATGTCGGTGGTTCTGACCAAGGTTCTGAGCTACTCTCCATGGAAGGTCATTGTCTACCCTTTCCACGAGTACACAACGATGAGCTTGCACAGGATTCCGAGGAAGACTAACCGGCACAATCGTTTCCGATCTCGGCGGAAGAACAATCTTCTTAAGGCTGTACACATTCCCTGGTAACGCCCCTTCCACAAAAAGTTCCTCTTGTCCACATTTCAAAACACCTTGCTTTACGTCGATCTCACAACAATTCTTCCTCATAAAGTCTAGGCCCAGGATGCAGTCGTCCATTATATCAGCCACGATGACATTATGCCGGTAGATAATGTTGCCTAGCTTCAACTCCATCTCCTTCTCTCCACGGACGGGTATGCGCTGACCGGTGGCTGTCACCAAATTAATGCGTTCGCGGTTGTATGCGGAGTCCCCAAGGAACCGACTTATAAGTTGGGAACTAACAACAATGCGAGAGGCTCCAGTGTCTATGGTCAGTTTACACGGCGTTCCGTTGACCTCGCCCTTGATGATTAGGCTGTTCCCATCATGGGTTTGTGAGATCGAAATCCTTGAGGCTCTTTTAACATCAGCCAGCACCCGCCCCACAGTCCTGGCTTTTACACGTTTCCCTGCTTCTGCTGGGCGGTGCTATTAGCCACACTACCCTCTCGAGATCGATCACCTTCCCTTTCTACAGTTCGCTTAGGGCAGCTGGATCGAAGATGGCCCCTTTCCCCACAGCCGTAGCACCTAGGGCTGTAGCCGTTATTGCGGTCCCGAACTGTAGCTGCTGCAACCTCCCTGACGTGATAGGAACGATGATCCTGCCGCACGGCTTCCACCTCCAGTGCATGAGTCAAGGCGTCTTTAAGCGTCTCGTGGTGCCCGAGCCTCACAGCAGCTCTGACTTCAAGGTCGCGGATGCCGTCGATGAATGTCTGCACCAGGTTCCCTACAATGAGCGCAGGTACAGACTGGTATGCTTTTCGAACCAGCTTCTCTACCTCAAGGGCCCATTGCTGCAGGTTTTCGTTACTGCGTTGCACGCGATCTTTGAGCTGCGCACGAAAGACGTGTTCCAGGTGAGCATCGCCGTATCTCGCCTCCAATGCCTCAAGGAGCTGCTCGTAAGTCACTTCCTTACCGAGAGCTTCCAGAACAGTTAAGGCCTGGTCGCGCAGGCCTAGGGTGAGAGCAGTCATGGCCTGACTTTTATTCCAGCCGTTCGCCTTCATGACAGCCTCGAATTGGATTTTGTAGGACGACCAGGAAGAAGTCCCGTCGAACGGCGGCACTTTGAATCCACGTAGCGAAGGTGTTGTAGCTACCACGGGAGCTGTAACACCATCCCCAAGTTTGAGGTCATCCAGCGTTTTCTTCACGTCAGCCATCACGTTGTCAACCCGATTGTACACTTGGTCGATTCGGGTTTTAGCTTCCGACAGGCGGTTGTCATATTGAGCAACCTTATCCTTCACCTCCCTTATCTCTTTCCCGAAGGTAGCGTGAAGGTCCTTCATGAGAAGTATCTGTTCTTCTTTATTGCGTTCCCTGTTCCTCCTGTTGGTGGGCCTGTTCCTCTTGTCCGCGCTGCAGCTGTTCTTCCAACCGACGGGCTTGTTCCTCCTGTCGGCGAGCCTGTTCCTCCTGTCGGCGGGCCTGCTCCTCCTGTAAGCGAGCCTGATCCTGCAGCATCATCATCAGAGCACCTAAGTCAGGTGCTGTAGATGCAGGAGCTGATGACGGACCGGCCTCCGTGGTCAGCAGCTGGCCCTCCGATGTTTGCGGCGTTGTATTACCAAATCGTCTCTGGTCCGTCTCCAGCTGGCGTTGACTACGGGTACGGATACCCTCCATGTCGTCCTTTGGTAAAATCGCCATGATTTGATCCCACTTCTGACACCAATTGTTACGAGCTTGGGGTTCGAGACAATTACTAACTGCCGATTGAATTACCAAAATTGACTATTTAATTACACAACACTAATTAAAACTTAAAATCACACTAATAATAAAACACAGTTCGCCGATATTTCGCTTCGAAGTATTCTCTTGTATCGCCAATTCAATACTGCCCCGGTCGTGGTCTATACCGGCTTTGTATAGGGCCTCAGCTAGTTTCCAGAACCTTCTACTGTAGCTACATCTAGAATGTTCGAGTACATATCGGTCCTGACATTTCTGGAAGGATTTCGACTCTCCTAGTTCTGCTACTCGACACTAGAGGGCGCTAGTGTAACTAGTGTTGCCATGTACAAGGCGCGCAACACTTTCTTTTACTCTACACTAGAGGGCGCTAGTGTAACTAGTGTTGCCATGTACAAGACATTAATAGTGGCGCGTAACAATATACTATATATTTTGCATTTTTGATTTTTCGACTTATTACAGTTTTCTTTTTTTCAGACGACTCGACGCGAGTGATACTTAAGAATGGACCAACTGGCGATTATATTAATGCTTCATACATCAATATGGAAATACCAAACTCTGATCTCGTCCTGACGTATATTGCAACACAAGGTAATTTTGGAATCGTTCAAATATTTTTTACAAGTAGTCTGTCAGTGTGAGCCTAGTTAAAAAAAATGTTAGCTTCAGTAATGTGGACAGGCAGGTCCCCGAATTAATTAGTACACTAAGAACTTTAGTTCATTTATTAGCAACACCATTATCGCACAATTTTTATTAGTAATGAGGCATTCTATTCTTAGCCCACAGAAGTGACAATGACAAATTTTAATTCTTTCAATTCTTAAATTGAGGATAGATAGAGTTGTGATGCTGTGGCCCATAGAGAGTAGGTGGACCACAGCATCCACTTACCATGAGGTGATTGTGTCGTTTGTCACATGTTGATTGATGATTTTTTTCACAGGTCCACTAGCTTCAACAGTTGGAGATTTCTGGCAAATGGTGTGGGAAAGTGAGAGTAGCCTCATAGTAATGTTAACGGTGCTGGTAGAACGTGGACGAGCCAAATGTCATCAGTACTGGCCTAAAGTTGGCACTACACCATTAAAAGCCACAGACACATTGACCATACTTACACACAGTGAACAGAACCTGGGACATTACATTAGAAGAGAAATGACTATAAAGGTTAGTACAATATTACCTTATGATTAGTATACTGTGACCGTTATTAATCTAAAGCACTTTTTTTTAATCATATCCATGTACAATTCTTAAATTAGCTCTGGTAAAACGTAGTTGCATTGCGTATGTGAAGTGCACTGTACCTGTCAAAAAATTGTTACGAAAGACGCCTAATGTGCTACGATTAAAAACTGTAATAACACACACATCCTATCGCTAGAGTGAAGACCTCTCCTCCCATCTTGAATCTTTTCACATATGATCCCTATATGACACTGTTGGCTTTTAAATGGAAGGTGGAAGCTCATTAAGTGCTAGAACAGTTTAAAGTACATGTGTTCTGTATATTTGCTACTGCATATTTCAAGTGTCGAACGGACATGGATCATCGTAAATCATCTGATCTGAGTGTTTGTCTCCCAGTGTAGTATTAAAGCCACCTCTATTTCGATTTTGGTGCGTATGCTACAATAAATTAAGTATATGAATTAAAAATTAATATTCATATTAACCTACTTTTTTATAAGATTGAAGAGTAAATTGAACTTTAGTTCACATGATGGTAAGCAGCTTCTGCAGCCCATAGACACTTAAAAACTACTTTAAATAAAAACTAAAGATACCTTGTCGTATTAGAAAACTAAGATGGAATGACTCACAGCCTCTAATTACACGCACTGCTATTTGGAGACTGAAATAAGTAAGAATAAACTAGGTAGGAAAGGAGTTAACTTGTACTACCAAAAAGTACCGTATTTACTTTCAAATGTATTTAGTGAAATCACACTTCAATATTTATTTATTTTTATGGATGTAAAAAACCTAAATCAGTGAAGATTAGGATCATAAATCTGGTACCGTGATCACCAATACGCCGACAAATCGTGGACATCCTGTCATGGATGAAAGCCATGTGCAGCTGTCGAGAGCAGCTTATGGGTGAGTGGGGTGACTTCTGTATGGTCGCGCAGGAGAGCAGCGGCGCGAGCCGCAACGTGACGCAGCTGCAGTACACGGCGTGGCCGGACCACGGCGTGCCCGACGATCCCGCCGCCTTCATAAGCTTCACGCAGCTCTGCTCCAGGCTGAGAAACCATCGGGCTGGTCAGTATTTAAACATAACACTTCCTAATTGACTTTTAATATTAAACCCTTAAAAATACTAAAGCTAGACAGTATTATACGTGGTAGAGCCACGCTGTAGCTATATTATGGTTGTAGCACGAATAAGTAAGTGGTAAAGCCACGCGGCAACTTTTGCTGTCGCATGGATGGGCTGGCTCGAACCGGGGTGGTACCACGACCTCACAGAATATCATCGTGAAGTAGAGGTTTACCTCTGCGTTTCGCTTGGTGAATGCAGGTGGCCGGAGGCCCTTTTTACTGGAAATGAGGCATTCCATCCTAGTCCTCACGGATGAAAACGCATCTGCATTTGATCTGTAACAGAGAATAGATGTAGATGTCTATGGGCCGCAGCAACCACTTACTATCAGGTGGACTGTGTGCTCGTTTTTCACCCTTATCCTATAAAAAAAAGTAGTCGCGACCGGTGATTGGGTGGCGTCTCATTACCATTTTTGGGCCTAAACAAACCCCCGTCCCGGACATAAGGATTTATGTCCGCGAGCAAACCGGCAAGCGGGACAGGGTCGCGACGGCACGTTGCAAGACCGAATCTACAACCAAAATAGGACACCTTAGGCATCCCATCAGATCTTGCAACCCTAGCCACCGCCTCAAAAATACCGCCCTAATGTGGGCAAGCCAGAGGGTCGAACCTCCACTGGATGCCCTTCCTGGATATCGCAGCACCTAAATAAGTCCTGTTACTGGACAGAACTCCGACGTACTCCTTCAAACACCTATCTGTGCCTCTATGATTCGTTCCGCAACCCGACCGGATCAGGTCTGCAAACAACGACGGGATACGAAGCGGCCCAGCGTGGCCACCTAAGCTTCAGTGCAGAGAGCACCCATAAGTTCCAAATGAACGGCGTCTGTGGAGAGCCAAACGAAACGCACAGATAGTCCTTAGTATGATTTTTCAAACAAGTAGGCATAACCAAGCAATCTACCATATAATCATTTACTCAATTGTGCGGCAGCTGATTTCAATCTAATAATCTCACAGCTAGCTAGCCCTTTTAGACATGTAGTCCTATGCTTATATTTCAACCAAATTTCAAAAGCATCAATGTTCAACTACTGAATTAATTCAAACAAATTAATTTACCGATGCGCATAGATCAAACAGACAAATTAAACATAACAATAAACGTAAGAAAATGAAATAAAAAAATGTGAAAACAAAGAGGGGAATGATTCTTATTCCCTTCGGCAACTAGGGTTATTCAATTTCAATTTTCTTTTCAACAAAGCAAACACAATGATCAAATACAATTACAAAAACATATGTACAAATGACCGACAACCGATGGGGAAGAAAGGTTCTTGAGTGGCAGTCTCGTACCGGTAGGCGAAAAGTAGGGCAACCCCCCACGAGATGGAGTGACGACCTGGTAAGACATGCAGGAAGTCGATGGATGCACGTGGCTTAGGACCGTGCTTTGTGGCATTCCTTGGGGGAGGCCTATGTTCAGCAGTGGACTTATGAAAGGCTGCAATGATGATGATGATGATGATGTACAAATATTCAAAGAACACATTAAAATATTACTGCTTCGTCGTCGCGTGAACGTACTAGGATAACCAAACGGCGTCTATTTTTCTAGACTCAACAAAACCTCGTCGTTGCATAAATTTGTTAACAAAACCGACACTAAAAGGAGGTTACACCGGACAACGCCTTTAATCACAACCGCCACAAATATAAAAACATTTCGCGGAAACCCAAAAGCATTTTATTTTTAATTTAAAGCATAATTAATTAAGTGCTCGACCAAAACTAAATCTTATAGTCCCTGACAGTGCAATTCAACGCTCCCGGGGAGCCCTAGTCTTCCCAACAACCAAGCGGAGTCCTCACCGTGTTGTGAACCCGAATCCAATAACGCGAACCGTTAAACAATCGACACTCGGGTTGTACACCCTCACTGAGGCCGTCGGCAATAGAACAGCTTGACAAGTGAGCTGTTGACGGCTCAAAGAATTAGTGGAGGTGGCCGTGGTGGGAGCTAGGGCGGCAGCTACCTAGCTGGGCCTGCCTGCATCAAAGGAGGGACGGTGGTATCCCAGCCGTGGCCACTCAGCTGACGGGGGTGAGAAGGGTCTAGCTGACCGCTGAGTGGCTGTGAAGTCCCTCTCAACACATTGAGGGAGGGGGGGCGATGACCCCCCGACTGGTTCGGGGAGGGACCCCTTTAAAACCCAGGGGCACGGTGACTGACAGGCGAGCGCCGAGCGTCGCCCGACAGGGGGCACTGCTGAGCGCCCCCGCCCGTGTGAGTCGAGGGCCCGGAAGAGCCCTGAGAGGAAATGCCGTTCGCACCCAGACACAAAAAGGCATGGTGATTGCCCTGGCAGCGCGATGGCATCACTTCTAAATACAAATTACTACGCGACTCAAATACAAATTAATTAACAAATAACAAATACAGTTCCTATCAAATCAAGTTAAATACAAATTACTATTTATTAAATTAAATACAAATTACAATACAAATAAAGGTACACACCACAGTCGATCAGCAAAAATGTCTCGCTCAGACAACCGACCCTACGACAATTAATCTACTATAATTATACGACAACGATAATTATCCGATTACGTGATAACAACCATCTACCTACCCGACGCGTACCTAGCCCTAACAAACTCCCGCTTGCGCGACTTAACGGGCGTGGTTTCTCATTCTACCCGCCAACAAACAAAAGAGGCAAGCAACAAAGGAAAAGAATTTTATTATTACGTATTACGGCCGGGCG